>OY856410.1:1007684334-1008396834 GCA_963693085.1 Alisma plantago-aquatica | reverse complement strand
AGACGGCATGGAATGGAAATTCATAGAAATTTTGACAAAAAATTTGATGAATGCTACTGTGCCTGTTTCGACACCAAAATCAACAAATTAAGCCGTGAAATTTTGCAGGCGTGATCTCTACACCTAAATGCATCGTTTTATGCAAAAAAAATGGTTATTTTTTTGGGTGTCCACGTGGGAGGTAAGGAAACATTCCTATTTTCTGAGAATTTACGTGTAGGAATTAAGTTGTGTAATTTTACAAGTATGAGCTATGTACATGCATGTACTGAATTATCTATAATATCACATATTGGATACGTAGCGAATCTTCCACATATTTTACTTGGGTTGATAGTTTGTTGTTGATATTGAATCAACAGTCAATCATTTCATTGGCCCCAGGAATGATAGCGCAATATTTCCAAGCAAAATCATTATTTTTTGGTGTGGTTGGCTTTCTAGCACCCTTATTGTTTGATAAAGCACTAGAGGATACATGTCGCCCGTTAAAGAAAATAAAAAACAGCACAAAGCATATATTGCATTAGTATTTAATACATTGAATTCGAAAACATTAGTAAATGCAATTATGATATATTGTATGTATATATTATGTATGAGTACTAAATGGTGAAATCACCCCAACCCCCTTTTCTCCTCTTCAAACAGCAACAATTACACCTGGGATTGCAATTACCAAAATTTCCATTGAATTTTTTTAGTTATGCAAAAACAAACCTCGAAATCCATCGAAATTGGGGAAATTCGTCAAAAAAAATTATCAAAATTTCGGTAGATGCGTTCTTGGTAGCAGTTTTGATCAAAATCAATACAATCGCATGATTTTGTGGCAGATGCCACCGAAATCGATTTTTTTCAAAGTTTTGCCAATTTTGATGAACCTCATTCTTGCAAGGGCCTGTTGTGTAACGCCCAAGGTTGCAACCCTAAGATCTAGTAGAGTTTCGAGAATGACAGTTGTTCTCACATACCATAGTTGCCAAGGCGGCCAGTCGGTCACCTTCCCTGGCTGGGCGACCAGATCGACTAGTCGGGCGCCCAGTTATAGATATTTTTTTACATAATATTACTTATGTACATGTTATATATAATACATTATATGAATCCACTAATGTAAGCATGTATACTAGCATAGACTAATTCACATTTGGTATATAATGTCATAAAACACCAAAAACTATTTTCAATTAAGACTATTTAATTCAGATTCAACAAGTATAATTAGAAAGAGCAGAGTAACATTGTTGAATTTAGACTTTTTGTACTTGTTGAATTATTGCAACTAAAAATAAAAGTTATACGATAAACTAGTGTAGTGTGAATGAAATTGATATTCAAATCAAATCATGGGAAAAGACACACAAATAGTCAAACATGAATAAAAAATTAAAAGGCTTGTGGCCCATATATGACTAAGTGGTCACCCAGATAGGAATTGGGCTGACCAGTCGGCGCCAATATGTTTGGGCGAGCGACAAGTCGAAGCTACATTTGGGTGGTTGGCTAGTCGGCCCCCCTCTTGGCAACCAATTAACTAGTCAGCTACCTCAACAAGTATGTCACAGACCAACACTAGCCTAGGTTGCATACTTTGTCCTCAATCAAACACAACTAAGTTTCAACTTCCTAACAAGTACCCATCCTAGTACTACTACGAACAAGCACGCTTAAATATGAAGAACCTATAAATGGGCGACCTGAAAAGGAGTTGAACCTTATTGAAATGGGTAGTTTAATCATTCCATTTAAGATCAAAATATCTCAGGTGTCAAATACAGGATATTACATTGATACCCACATAGACTTTTGATGTCCTCAGCAAAGCTCAATTATATAGTCTCATGATCTTTTCCCCATTTCAGTGTAGATCCATAATGACTCATGTACACCCAATTCGCATTCACAGCTACCAATGCAAGGGTAGCTCCATCAACACGGATAGTCCTTTCCAATAAGCCTAGACCGCATGAATCAAGCCCATGTGGGCCCCGCCACCAGAGGGGAACCTAACTATGAATCTAATACCATTTGTCATGCTCAAACCCGCATCCCTAGGATCTAGTGTGAGTTTTGGGAATAATGATTGTCCCTACAGACCAACACTAGGCTCGACTACCTGTGTGCTTTATCCTCACCCGCAACTCGGGTTCACTTCACTACAAATCATCTATCCTAGTATTACTCCAGGCCGAGCACGCTTAACTCCGGAGTACCTATTGATGGGCTACCTAAAAAGGAGATGCACCTTGTTAATATGGGTAATATAATTGTCCCTTTAACATCATTTTATCGAAGGCCTCAAATCATGGGATGTTACATAATGCATGATAAATATCTCCCACTAGTTCGTACCTCTTGACTGCTATGCAATTGTGCAACTACACTCCTGATCTTATTAGACCTCTTTGCCTCACCACTTCTAAGCAAGAAAGGTGTTTTCAATTTGCTCTGAAGTGGCACTCTTTGATATCAAGTGGTGTATCTTAACTGCAGCATCACCCTCTGCAACTACAATGAGTGAATGCACTACTTTCTTTAGCAAATTGTTCAGGCCATGAATCTCCACCCTCCACATTCTTATCACAAGCATTATCACCAACATGACTACATCTCAAAATCACCCATCAATAGATTCTTTAACCTACATTGACTCATATTATCTTGCAGTTAAAACAGGGTCTAAGACACAATATCTGCTGAAGTCCTACTTGCAGGAGTTTGGAGGTCCAATCTCTCCAACAATGCACTGCTGAATCTAATAGAGCTGAAGGATCTAAAGCTAGTTCATTTGTCAAATGTCTAGTTTACTGCCTTCTCAGTTGTGCCTTACCAATTGCAACTCTCGCAAATAGAGTTGAATTTTGTGGTTGAATATATAAAATTTGTCATAAGAGGCAATCCATTTTTACATAAAGAGCATCAACCAATAGCATTTTGGCTTCCAACAATAAACTGGGGTGATCATGTTGAGAAGAAATACACCTTGTATAACTAGTAATGTTTAATCCTTGCAAGTCCATTGAATGATTGGCATATGGGTCACTGAGCAATCTTCACAGTCCATGTTTATCAAACTATCGATGTTGTTTAAAGTTTAAACAACATTCACACCTTAGTTAAATAAGTAATATTCTATCCTTCGCTGAAAGAAGATTTGAATGGCAGACAGAAAGCCATGACGTTGGCAGCAGGGGTGGTGGATGTAGCTTCTCAGTGACTGCATCAAGTGAGCCAGATGGCAACATGCGCAAGCTGTAGACATGACCTGTGTCACACGTTTAAGGATGTAGGAGGTAAGTACCATAAAACATGTTGCATGGGTAGTGTTTGGCAACAACCAATGTGGTTTAGTGGGTTAGAGTGGATACATGCATAATGGGATTTTCCAGCTGAGAATTGCAGGAGGTATGGGGTAGGATAGTAGTTGAACTGGGAAAACTATGGTTATGATGAGGGATAGCTTCCAAAACAGAGAATAGACTTGATGCGCAAGTCAATCCATAGTTGCCTTTTCTAAATTTATGTTGATATCCTACATATTTATAACTGCTATCTTGATTTCATATTTAGGTAAAAGCAATACCAAATGGCTGCATGACTCCAGATAACAAACCAAACAAACATGATCATCGCTCTGTTTTCAAGATTAGTTAGTATTAAAGGCAAGTATTTCAAAGTAACATGTATGAGAAGTAGAAACGAGACGCTATCTAGATTAGTCTTTAAATATTGAGATGCGGATGACTACCAAAATGGACTCGTTATCATGGACAATCAGTATGAGGAGAAAGTTATAACTGTGTAAATTTCTAGCCAAAGTAACAAATTTGTCTATTCATTTACGGGAGTTTAAGAAATTAATGTGTGTGTCTGCTGAATGATTTGAATCAGCAATATAATAATAAAGCAGAGTAGATGTAAATTGACAAGCAGAAGATACAAGCATACCTGATCTGATATCTTCTCCTACTTTTCCTCTGTTCTTTAGTTGTCTCATAATCATCAAATATATCAGAATCCACCAGTATATGTGGAACACGAGCAGCATAAGAAGCATGGTATTGAATCCATAATACAAGAGAATAAAGTTTTTATCTTGTGATAAGAAGGGAAGAGAATGATAACTGTCCAAGCAGCAAAAAGTTATATCAGCAAACTAGGAAAATAGGCAGTCATAATTGAAAAGGTCTGTAAAGCAAGAGAGCAAGACCGACCTTGACGCTCGGATAACCCAGAATGGAAAAAATATCAGCCGTAATAGGAACCATGATAGTGCAAAAAGACCAAAGAAGATACTAGCTCCTAACTCTATTTCCGAATATTTGAATAATTTAGCTGCTTCCAAGAATACGTCACATGCATCATGAAGTGCAAGGATTATAGAACCTATCCGGAAACACCTGAAAAACAGATTGATCAATCCAGTCTGAACCAATAACCATCATAAAACACATGACTAACTATATGAACAATTCGTACACCAATATTATTTAGCAGAAACCTTTTTTTATTATGAATACTTTAACACTTAATGTGTAACACTGATCGTTGAGGATAAATCCTCCTTTTTTCAAAACTCTGTTGTTAGTCAGTTCCACCGTTAGATGGCTGTCATTTGAACAAACAATTTTACACTCTTTTCCATCATGAGCAGGAATGACAACCTTGATCCCCACCCCACCCCCAAAAAAGTCAGGTGCCTTAGACGCACCTCACCCTTTGATCCACACCCCACGCCCCCCCCCCCCCCAAAAAAAAGTCCCACCCTTGGCTGTGGTGGATTTCTCATCTCCTTCGGTACAGGCACTATGCTATTCTTGGTCTACTGTAGCACCTCCTTTTAAAAAGTAGCACTTCTGTTCTGACCCAAGCAGCCTTCCCCTCTCCTTCTCCTGATCCATAATGGCCTGTGAGTTTTTTTTTCTTTGCGTGGAATGAGCACCACTCCTCTATTACCTTACCCTAGAAGGTCAAGGGTACCGAAAGCGTCGTGAAGAGAGATGTGGTCCTTCATCTCTGTAGCCGCAGGTACTGTAGCATAATGAAGTCATAACGTAGGAAAGATGTACTACCTTGACAAGGATTTTTTAGTGAAATAATGTGTTCCAGGACCGCACTGGTTGCTGACAGAAAACTTGAGAAAGTCTAGATGTGGCACAAGAGATTGAGACATCTGAATCGTGGATCCTAATTTATGCACCTCTGTACATAGAGAAGATATGATGTGAGATTAGCCATTAGCCAGAACGTATCCCACTTCTATTCCTACTCCAGTGAGTTGAGCAAAATCTAGTCTCGAATCTTGTAAGTTTGGGGCCCATCTAGCGTTTATCTATGTGGATGGCATATATTACCTTGTTACGTTTATCAATGAATTTTCTATGTGCACATGAACTTATCTTATAAAAGTTAGAGGGGAAGCACCACGCTGTTATGAGCTTCCCAGAATGTAAGAAACCTGGTTAAAAAAAGGGTCAAATTTCTAAGATCCAACAATGACCGAGAATACTTTACAACATCTCTAGTGGAGTTCAGTTTACTCTAGACATGGGCACTCTTTACGAAACATCAAGTGCATAATGATATAGTTGAAAGAAAGAACCGTCATTTGCTGAAAGTAGTCAGGTTTCTTCTGGTTACTCAGTTTTCCTAAGAAATACTTGGGATACATAGTATTAGCCATCACATATTATCAGAAATATATGGGATGCATTGTATTAGCTACAACATGTTATAAATAGGATGTCATCACTAACTTTATAGGGTCATATTCCTTGAACTACCTTGTACCCTGATAAACCTCTCTTCCATATTATTCCACATATTTCAAATGCTTATGCTTTATTCAACTACCAGGCCCAGGAAGAAAAGCACTTAATCCTATAACTATAAAGGGCATCTTTTTTTTTTTTTTTTTTTTTGGGGGGGGGTGGGGGGGGGGGGGTGGTGTACTTGTCTCTGCAAAAGCTGTACAGATGTTTTGATCCTCTTACTGGGAAGAGATACATTACCGAGGGTATAACATTCTTGAGGACCAATATTACCTTGATGATGTTCCTTAAAAGGGGGAGATATATGGAGTTCATAATATGCTCGTGCAAGATATTGAATCTATTGTTTGAGACCTACTTTTATTGAAGAGGTGAGTGATGAACCAAGCCTCAAGTACTTATCGAAGGAAACAAACTCTTCCCAAGACAACATATGACCACTTCCCTAGTGAGATGATGTCTCCAAGTGCAAGCATTACCATAACAAGACCGGATAAAGTTCTGAAAATAAAGAAAGACTTGTTATCTCCCCATTTCTCTCAAAAAAGAAGTGTTCTTGCACTTTGCAACCTATCAAAAAAAAATGTAAAAATATTCACTATGTTTCAAGCATACTATGCCTTCGTATCTCATGTCTCTACTAATAAAGTCCTAGAAGTTTTGTTGAAGCCTTTCCGGATCCAAAGTGTAAGAAGACAATGGAAGAAGAGATGAAAACTCGGCAAACTAACAATACTTGCGAGATTGTACTGTTTAAACATGAAAGAATAGTTGGCTCAAAATGGGTCTTTTACTATCAAAGGCAAGCAAGAAACCAGTAGAAAGATATAAAGCTTGATAGGTTGCAAAAGGCTTTACTCAGACCCAGGGGATTGACTATGAAGAAACTTTTGCCCCAATTACTAAGCTGAAATTTGTTTTGTTGTCGAATTCTCATGGAGACAAATCGAATGGACGTTAAAAATGCCTTCTTGAATGATGATCTCTATTGATATGCGTGCTTTATGCTAGATATTTATTTTGTGCTTTAGACTTGTCTGTGCATTTAGCTTTTCTTTTATTCCATATCTACTGATTTTGTTTTCTGCTTACTCTCTTGTCCTATATAATAGAGTGTCTTGTATGTGTTTTAGACATATCAAATAAAGATTATTGGATTCTACATGGTCTCAGAGCGGTTACGATCCACCATAACCTCTCCCCTCCCCAACCCTAACGCTTCTCACCCCCATCTCACCCTAGCACCCCCCTTCCTCATTCCACTTCCTGCCGCCGCACCCCCCCCCCTTTCCTCATCCTGCTGCTAACCCACCCTCTCCCTATTCCCTCCACCCGCCACCTCCCGAAGCAATCCTAAATCCCCTTGCTGCTTTTGCAGCCTTCTCTTCTTCCTCCCACTATCTTGATTCCTCACCACCTCTTTCGTCTCCAGGCACTTTCCAAAATAGCTCGTTGAAGACGTAAAGGAGCAACATTTTCTCTGTCTATTTTTTTTTGGTGAACCCAGCGTGTTGCTCTATTATATTGCAAAAAGGATATTTACATAGTCAAAAGGAAGGTACCAAGGATGGACCAACCAAAAAAAGAACAGAACCAAAACTATACAGTAAACCACTAAGCTATCTATTAGCTGCAGAACCTCGCATCAGTCCAAGCTTTCTTCCAAGTGTCTTCAGCTGCCTTCACCGGACCACCAAAGTGACAAAAGTTCCTGTGAATCCAGATATTATAAATCACAAAGATAGCTGTAATCTTCCTTTCTCCTTTGAGGCTCAGAAGATCACGAAAACACCTAGGCTTATAGCCCAACTGAACAGCAAACTTCTCCCAAACAAGACAGCTATACCAACAGCTAAAAAACAGGTGCTCAGCAGTTTCTTCTTGTTCCTTGCATAATACACATCTAGAGGCAAGAGAGAAACCGACTCTTTTCAGATAATCGAGGGTGGCCACTTTATTCAAGAAATATTTCCAGAGAAGAACAGCCATCTTTCTCGGCTGTTTCCCCTTCCAGACCCAGCTCGCCCAGTCCACATTAGGGTGCTTGGCTCTAACAACATTCCAACCATCTCTTAAACTGAAGGAATTTTTATCCTTGTGTTCTATATGGTCATCACAGCTGCTGGGTTTCCCGATATCATCCAGCTGCAGCTGAACTAAATGCCCACCCCCAATGTCCGGACATTTCCAAGCACCATCCTTAGCACACACGCTCAACTTACAGTTCAAGCCTTTGCCCAGACGTAGAACAAGCTGACTATCACACACCTCAAGGAGAGATTTTTTACAACGTAACTAGGGATCCTTCCAAAGAAGGAACCCGTCTCCATTACCAACACAAAAACTGACATTAGCTTTCAGCCTCCCTCTTATACCCAAAAGTCTACGCCACATCCATGAAGCATTAGCTTTAGGAGTGACAGACCACAACGATTCCTCTCTTATGTACTTTTCATGCAACCACTTGACCCACAAAGATTCCTTCTTATTTGCAATATCCCACAGATTTTTGAGAAGACCAGCCTTCGACCAATCTTCCACCTTCCTAATACCAAGACCTCCTTCACTTTTGGTTCTGCAGATCGTATCCCAAGGCACTGTGTGCATATGCTTTTGGCTCTCCGTATCCCTCCAAATGAAGTCCCTCATAACTCTTTCAATATCCAGGATAACAGCCTTAGGCAAAGGAAATGCAGAGGACCAGAACATATGATAAGATGACAGAGTTGAGATAACTAACTCCACTCTCCCAGCAGTGGACAAGAGATTCCCTTTCCAAGCGTCCAGCTTCTTCTTAATTTTATCCAGAATGGGGGCGCACATGGCCTTGGTAAGTCTACCAGTAAAGAGAGGAAGCCCCAGATATCTCACGGGCAAGGAAGCAACATCAATATTCAAGATATTAGAAATGTCATCAGCTAGGTCAGCAGCATTCTTACTGAGAAAAACATGACTTTTGAGATTATTAAGATGAAGCCCAGAAACCAAACCAAAAGTCTTAAAAATGCTGCTCCACGCATTAGCATTAGAAGCATCAGCTTTAGAGAACATAAGAAGATCATCGGCAAAAATGACGTGAGAGATACCAAATCTGCTGGAAGCCATCACTGAATTAATAATCCCATTCTTGACATAGGCATTAACGATAGACGAAAACCCTTGCATCGCTATCACAAATAAGTAAGGGGCTAAGGGATCCCCCTGCCTCACTCCATTCGACGCATTGAAACTAACTGATGGGGAGCCATTAGTAAGAACTTGAAACGAGGCATAATCGAAACAAACTTGAATCCATCTCAACCAACACATAGGGAAACCCATCCTTTGCATGAGAAAAAGAATGTAATCTCTCCTTACAGTATCATAAGCCTTCGAAAGATCAGCTTTAACACACAAGAGAGATTGGCTCGAGCTAGTAAAATTACTAAGCAATTGCAAGAAGGACTGCATCACCAATGTTCCTACCTTTAATGAAGGCCACCTGATTTTTGTCAATCAAAGAAGGGCAGACCTCACTTAAACGATTAGCTAAAATCTTTGTTATAATCTTGAAGGTCACATTGCAAAGAGAAATGGGACGAAACTCTTTCAACTTAGTAGCACCAGGCACCTTGGGGATGAGGGTGATGTAAAACTTGTTGCATTCCTTCAGCAGTTTACCAGACTCAAAGAAACAGAGAATAGCCTTAGACACTTCATCACCAATCAACGGCCAACAAGACTTAAAGAACATGCCATTAAAACCGTCAGGGCTTGGCGCTTTGTCCACATCCAAGCTACTAATAACAGTATCAATATCTTTCCTTGTAAATTTGCTCCTGAGTAAATCAAACTGGGTGGCAGTAAGACAAGGAAGAATCCAATCCTCCTTCCAAGACACATAATCAGTGTTGGTCGAATTATAGAGAGATTTGTAATAGCCAACTACATGATCAAAGATAGCAGCAGGTTCAGCAATCGCCTTGTCGTCATCATCATAAAGGATATACATACTGTTATAGATACGCCTGGTTTTAAGTGAGGCATAAAAGGAGGAGTTTCTATCACCTTCCTTAAGCCAAAGCACCCTTGATTTCTGTCTAAGAAACGACTCTTCCTCGAAAATAGCTTTATTAACATCCTCTCTAGCCTGAGTAACAGCTTTATGCACACCAACATCGTCAGGACACATCCCCAACTGAATAAGGAGCTCAGCCAACCTAACTTCTGCTTCTTTAACATTGGAGGTGTAATTCCCAACATTGTTCCTATTCCAGTTTATAAGAGCTTCCCTTACAGCCTGGAGCTTCCGATACACCCTAAACATAGGGGCACCACTCGGCTGCACACTTAACCAAGCTGTTTTGACAACCTCATTGAAGTCAGCTTTCCTCACCCAGGTATTGATAAAACGAAAAGGACTGCTTCTTTTCTTAGAAATATTGAGATGAACAGCAAGTAAGCAGTGGTGACTGACAGAATTAGGAATAACTACACTCCATAACGAAGGAAATAATCTCAGGAGTTCAATATTATAGAAGACCCTATCAATCTTCGAATAGGTACTGATACCATGCCTACTGTGACTATCCCATGTAAAGAAAGGTCCCTTGGCAGTAACCTCCATCAGACTAGTGACTTCCAAGGATTGGTTAAACTCCTCCATGCTCCTTTTCGAGGGTGGTTGTTTTCCAAACCTTTCATTACTGAACCTGACAGCATTAAAGTTCCCCAAAACACACCAAGCAGCAGCCATATTCAAACTAATAGAGTTAAGAGAATTCCAGAGAATATTTCTGTCAGCATCACCATTTGCACCATACACAGCAGAGAGAAAGAATCTGACCTCGACACTACTAATAGCAACTTCACAATGTATCAGTTGATCATTATCCAAAATTTTATTGATGCTGATTAGAGGGTCCCTCCAAAGAATGACAATACGAGTATATGAGTAAAAGTCAGCATTCGATACATAACTAGCACCACACCAGATAGATCTAACCAGAGAGTCAACATCTGCCTTTTCGTTCTGGACTCCAGAATGATATATATGTCCGCTTTATTTCTGTTTATCTCCTTATGGATGCGAGAGATCTTATTATGGCTGCCTCTCACATTCCAAGAAATTATTGAAAGGGGTCTATCCATTAGGCAATATGTCGGGAGGAGCACGAACACTACCATCAGGCTAATCACCTTCATTAAAATTAGCAAGAAGCGAGAATTTGTTAGGCCACATAAGAATGTTCTTAACCCCAGATACCAGCTTAGGTACAACTCTTGGAGGAGACTTCGATTTTCTCCTGTGTATTTCCCATTCAAGTTCTAGAGAGGGAGACGGAGTAACCTGAATCACAGGAGAATCTGCTTTCGACCTATTAATCTCGGCAGTAGCTGCTTTGACAACTGTTGTATCTTTATCTCCATCCACCCCCTCTATATTCTGGCTATCTTGAATTGCATTTCCACTGTTGATAATCTCAACAGCGTCAATGAAAACGTCAACTTCTTCTTCCATATTCTCAGAAACTTTAGCTTTAGGCAACCACACACGTTTCTTTGCCTTCCTGCCATCATTGAGACCCATTTTCTTTTTGTTCTTTGTGTTACACAGTCCAGATTCATGTCCATACATTCCGCAAACTGCACATTTCACCGGCACCCATTCGTATTCAAACAGGATCTTATCCACCTGTCCATCATCACTTTGGATATCTAATTCTTTAGGAAAGGAGAAGTCAGACGGAATTAAGACCTGAAGTCTTGCAAACTCCAGCCTCGTGAACTCTGCAGTAAGCTTATCCACCCTCAGTGGCTTCCCCAAGAACGATCCAATATAAGCAAACATCTCATCATCCCAAAGTTCCAATGGTAAATCATGTATCTTCACCCATATAGGGAGTTCCGACAGCTTTAATTTCTCCATCGGTTCTCCACGCTCCCACTTCTTAATCAGCATTGGCCTTCCCGCAATAAACCAGGGACCTCCATCCAAAGCCGTCTGTAAATCGTCATCATTAGAGAACATGAGGATGAAGTATCCCTTCCTCCTAGATCTGATTTCAAGATAACCTTTCACTTTCCATATGTGAGCAAGATACTTAACCAGAGATGGCCAATGCGGCACCATCCCTACAATGTAGCCTTCCGCCGTTTTCCCCCATCTACTGAGATTTCTTTCAGCGATCGATCTAGGGTAGAGCAGTTTCCCTTCCGTTAGTTGACCTTCTTCTTCTCAAGCAGATCCGTCCCCTGACTTTGCTTGTTCGAAATGATATCCGCCCATGAGCAGGTGTCTGCCGCCACCCGGACTGAAGAAATGCTCCTCTGCGCTCCCAACTTGTCCGGCTCCTTGGACCTCTCCGCATTGGCCGCCCCGCCTACTGAAATGCCTCCAAGGACTGGTGTCGCCGTCGGCTTCTCAATCACCTCATGCGACGCCTGATGAATCGACCGTGCACTGGTCTCAGCCGCAACCCGATCTGAGGAAGTGCTTCCTTGCGCGATCGACTTGCCTGGATCCCTAGGCCTCTCCGCGTTGATTCGCACCACCACGCCTACAGGATTGCCTTCGAGGATTGGCTCCGCCGTCGGCTTCCCAGTCGCCTCCTGAGTCGCCTTCTGAATCGCCCTAGAGTCAAGAGCCATCCTAAACTCTTTTCTTTGTCTATGCCACATAGTGGAGTAAATCTCACATTGTGGCGTAGGTCCTCTTTGCTTCTCTCATATGCCCCTATGTGGGTTTCTCTGATCCACTAATATGGAACTTGTTGTTGATGTTGCTTGGTGTGTTTATCACACTATGTCTTCTTCGTGCATATCACCACCCCATATCTCATGGTGTCTACAAATCTTTCTCGATCTCTTTGTGTTACCACCGTGAAACTGGACGATTCAGTCTATCATCTTTGATCAGCTTCATTTGAGCTCTATGTTAAAACTGAAGGGCATTTTTTCGATATCTCTTATGCTGCTCTGACCCCTCTTGATGCATCGGCCGATGAAAAGGCCAAACCATAGCTATCAAGGCTGGCACCTAAGCGTCCTAGGCGCTCTACATGTCTCTCAAATCTAGGCGCCTAGGGATCATAGGTCAGCTGGGCAAATTAGACGGACTGGGCACGCCTAGGCGGTCAAGGCGGACAGCCTAGGCGCTTTTGCTGCAACTGCTGCAAATAGGTTATTCCTTATACTACTGTTTTGCTATTCTTTTTGTACTTCTTCTTGTGTCTCCTATTCTAGCTCCTTTTCTTTTTCTGACAATTGCTCCTGCATTTCCTATTCCTGCTACTACTGCTTCTTAAATTTTTGTGACATCCTCCTACGTTCCCTCTTACTGCTATCTCTATGTTACTTATTTCAGAATTCCACACTCGTATAACATCTCCTTCTTCCACATCTACTACACTCCTGTTACTACTTCTATTTGCATGTTTTCTTCTACTTTTTCTAACTTATTCTTGCTCCTACATCTTAAACAGCTACTACTATTTGCATGTATGCGTTAAAATTTCTTTATCTCTTCTCCGTCCCCCAGATCTCCTCCAACAACTCCTTTACAGCTGATTCTTTTTGTTTATCTAACTTCTTCCTCCTTCAAATCTCCTCTACTGTTGTTGTGTGTTTCATTTTCTGACTTCTTCCTACAAGTCACTTGCATTTTGCTTTCTTTTTTCCTTTTTTTTGTCCTACAGTTCCTACATATCTTCCCCCTTTTGTTATGTATCCTCTTAATTCTCCTTCCTCTAATCGGCCCAACAGTTATCTATAGAAGTTAGGCATATGACAACATTTAATGAGCAAATAGTTGCCAAATTGCATGTGGTATCATGTGTATAAATAAATAAATATGTAACTTAAAATTAACCAAAAAAAACAAAAACGGCCAGAAAAGCCTAGGCACCCATAGGCTGAAACCTACCGCCTGGCCGCCTTGACAACCCAGGGCCAAACAAGCCCACACTCAGTGGACTAAAGATGATTCGGGCATGATGATGTGGATGGGGCGTCGAACCGAAGATCAGTTAGTCTCTCCTCTACCTTCAGAATGCTAAAGCCATGTCGGATCAACTCCCCCATATGTACTCTCACCAACAAAACACGAAGGTCTTTGAGATCTTCAAGAATCTGGCAGAAAAGGAATTCTCGATAGATGGATCTGTCGAAGATTATTACAACCAGTGCTCGACCCTCTAGGATGAATGTGAAGTATATCATCCCCTCTCTTTTGACATCACAGAAGTTCAGCGCCAACACAATGAACTTTACTTAATTCAGTACTTTACTCATTCACTCTTTCTCTGGAGCTGTAGACCAGATCTTATCCAGTGATTACTTGGCTACTCTATGGGATGTTCTCAAGCGTGTTCAACGTTTCCCATACATGTCATCCCTACCTTCTACTTCCTCTGATAACTATGTTCTTGCAGTTCGTTCCAATGCTCTGGTAGAGACCACGGACATGGAAGTGATCACATTATGGTCGTTCTTCTGGAGGCCCTGGACGAGGTTTCCACTTGGATCTGGACGAGGACAACCTCCTACCGGAAGTTGATTGTACAACTTTTGTGGGCGAACAAACCAAACTGAAAATCGATGTTAGGCGAAACATGGTGAACTTGCGTGGGCGAACCAGGTCACCTCTGATGCTTCTGATGTTCCCTCTACTACTTACTCCAATTTTACCGTGCCCACTATTGAGTAGATCAGCTGAAGTTTCAGAAACTCCTTCAGGCTTGCCTACCCTCGCAACCTACTACTTAGGATGGAGCTTCTGCTTTATTTGCTTCTCCTACAACTTATGGTAAAAATAAATGGGGCATTGACTTGAGAGCATTTGCTCATATATCTAGATGTTATGAACTGTCTTCAACTCTACCTAAAACGACTAGAGTTGTGCCAATTACAGTGGTTGATGGAACTCAGTCTCCAGTGCATAGAATCGGAACTATCTCTCTATCTCATAATTTACCCATAAAATTAGCGTTGTATGTTCTAAGATTTCCTCTCAATCTCAGTAAAAATGTTAAGAGCCTTGAGTGCTCCACTAGGAAGCACGGACACAAACACGGATACGGATATGGACACGGACACAATGATTCCCAAAAATATAGGACAGACACGACACTGGACACGGCAAATATATATAATATTATAGCACATATTATGACATAATATGCTATATGTATACACAAAATGATCTAAATAGACTATCCATAGAGAAAATCACCATGAAATCCAACAAGCATTCTACATGTAACATCATATCCACAAGTCATAATATGGATTAAATCACAACATATATTAAGATGCTTGGTTATAAAATTGTTGAAGTAAAAAATATATAGAATTGTGAAACTTAAAGAGCCGTAAAATTTTGGGGATAGTGGCATTTTTATTGTTGATGGAAGTAATGGTGAACAACATGTATTATCAAGAGAAGGGGAGAAGGCAAGGAAATATATTGTTGTTGGTGGTGGAGTAGATGGAATATGGTATCTTGGAGGTTGAGAGGGAAGAAAAGGAAGGGCAATACATTGGAGAGCTACTTAAGATGGAGAGGCAAGAGAAGAGGAGGGAAGATGGAGATGTAAAGAAGCAAGAAAAAGAGTAGGCGTAGGGAGGACAATATTCTGCTACTTTTGCTTGGAGGAGGAGCAAAAAGAAGAGTAGGGGGAGGAGTGGCAATAGAAGGTAGGAGACGTGGAGGACCAACATGAAATAAGAGGGGGATGGGAAGCAATGTTGTGGTTGCTACCATAGTCAAATTGAAATAGAGGAGGAAGAAAGAAAAGAGGAACAAGAGGGGGAGAAGAAAAAGTAGATGAGGGAGAATCACACAGAGGAGCATGGAAAAAAAGGATGTGAATGAACTTTTTTGCAGCTACTGCAGCTTTAGAGTAGAAAAAGAAGAGGGGGCAAAATGAAGCACAAAGAGAAGGATGGGGGGAGCAGAGGAAGAGTTACATGGAACTGGAAGAGATTGTGGTAAATCCAACTGCTTTCCACCTCGTGGGTGATGTGGCAGCCCCTGAATGTTGCATCATTTGGTGGAGATGATATTGCTGATCATAGCTGCTATAGTTGCTAAAGAAAGGCATTAACGGCTTGTGTGTAACAGTTGTAGCTTAACCACCTAATATTAGTAGGGCACGGAGTATTGGAGGACATGAGGTGGGAATTGATGAAGGTCTAGGGTTTTTTCATACACTTAGACTTAAGTGGCTTAGGATGGCATGTCTTGGATGTGTCGACGAAATGTCCAAGGCGCGTTCGACACTACAATAAAATAAAATCAAAGTGGACACGACGGAGACGTGTCCGCAACGTGTCCAGGCGTGTCCAATGTGTGTCCATTTTTTACACGTGTTGGACACAGACACGGCAACCTCTGAGAAGTGTCTGTGCTTCCTAGGTGCTCCATCACTTTTGATCCTGAGGGTTGTATGTTTCAGGATCTCCACACGAAGACCAGGATTGGTTCGGGCCATGAAGGACCAGATGGACTGTACTACCTAGATGTGCCACAATTTGTTGTTGCATTGCTCTCATCCTCAGTGACTGGACTACAATGGCACTATCGTATGGGACATCCCTCCATAGCTAAGCTGAGATGCTTATTTCTTGACATACATGATTAAACCTTTCATTTTGAATCTTAACTGTTAGAGAGTCTACATTAGCCTATTTAGTTAGCAGGTTAATTAGTTAGTGGGCTTTTGTATCTCAGCCCGTTTAGATTACTTGCGTCCTAAGTCTTAGGGTGTCTCCCTCTCCTATATAAAGGAGAGGGTGTCCAATCTTGTATTCATCCCATTACGTTCAAAACAATATTTTTTCACATGGTATCAGAGCGGTGAATAGTATGAATGTGTGAACAATAACTCCAGCATGAATAGTGCGTGCGAACAGTAATTCCGACGTGAACATTATGTGTGAACAGTAACTCCTAGAGAGAACAACATAGGGGGAGCCTCCTCCTGCGGGCGGTTGCCGACATCTCCATGGCTTAAGCCGGCCGGCCGCCCGCCAAGCATATCCCGACCTCCATGGCTCAGCCTCCTCTTTCTTAATTGATCTTATCTTCTTTACGTCCGCCGACGTCATCCTTCCCGGCTATCTCTTGTCTATCCATACATCCGCCGTTGCATCATTCCCGCTGTCGCATCACGCAGCCGTCAGCTACAAGCAGTAGCGCCACAGCCGCCAGCCGCATCAATCAGCACCGTTGGCCAGGCCAACAGCCACCGTTGCCTGCCCATGCGCCGTCGATGACCGTCGACGGCCCTGTGGCGTCAGTGCACAGCTATCAACGCCACCACCACATGTATCTAGCAGCAAGCAGTCGTCGGTCGCAACTGCCACCAATCCCAGGAGCTGCAATCAATGCCATCGCAATCGCAGCCATCGCCTGTGCAGCTGCATTGCCCTGACGTGCTCAGCACCAGCCTTCGCCGCCTCACATGGAGAGCCTCGCACTTGACTCTGCATGCAGCCTCATAGCATGCAATATCTCCAGAGTCGTGCAGGAGATCAGTATTATCTCCGTTGCGGCCAAGTGCTACATTAGTCGAGCGACACAATCATCGCCATCTTTAGTGTCTCTCCGCTGTTGAGTTGCTTCCTCCTTATCCAGCAACTGTATCCCCAGCCGACGATCGCACTCTTCAGCCATCGTCATCATCATCCATGCTCATAGGTCGCTGCTCCACGTTGTTGCCATGCTGCTATTTATCTCGCCATCACCACCCATTATCTCTGTCTACTGCTTCCGCCTTGCTTTTGTTTAGAGAGATACTCCATTACACCTAATTGTTCCATCTTCTCCCAAGTTGATGATCTCCTAAACTTATGATATTTGGATCCTTACTCGGATCTATCTTTGGCTAATCGGATCCAATTTTAAGCCTAATCGGATTTTTCGCGGGGCTCAACCCCCTGTCGGGATTAGATCCATTTAATTTTCTACCCGGATCTTACATTGACCCATTTAGCATATTCTCTCTGGTTATCGTTTCATTCTCCACATATTACACATCTCCATATCACAAATTTCTCTCAAATCCACCACTTCCTTTCCCACCCACCCATCATGTGTGTATCCCTTTTTCCACGTGCGGGGGGGATCATATATCCATTTCTCCACATAAAACATTCACTATCGTCGTATTTGGTGTGCGGGGGGGGAATAGAGAGGAGAGGAAGAGATGAGAAGAGAGAGAGAGAGTGTGTGAGAGAATATGTATGAGAGAGAGTATGAGAAGAGATGATATATGTATTCAGGCTACATATTCCAGGTTATCTTCATGGAGCTTCGTTCAGCACACCTGTTCTCCACTTTCTGACAGTATTATCACTCTTGCTACATTCTTGAGAGATAGATGGGTGCTTCTTCAGACTTCTCAGAAGCTCAGCAATTTCTAGCCTACCAAGTCTACATCTGTAAGGTTGATTCATCCAGATTTATCTTCACCGAGCTGCTTCATCACGTCTTCTTCGAGCTGCATTTGTTGTATTACCATCGTCTTCCGCTGATCTTCTTGGGACTTTTCTTGATGGATGATATCTTCTTTCCTGTCAAGCCCTCATGGTTCATGCGACATAGTTATGGTGTCTGCATCGTATCACCGGCATATCGTTCGTTCGTGTTCGTGCCACGTTATGCACATCTTCTTAGACGCTTTGAAGACACCACTACTGCTACATCATCATTGGAGATTTGCGTTCGTTCCGCGTTAAGTACGTATTCCAATGAAGATGACGTAGTCATGGTATTGAGGATTATCTGCTCCAAGTGACAAATTACTACTGTAGTATTCAAGTTCCATTTCAGATGTTCTTCATTCCAGATGCACTCCAAAAAAACACCATCAAAGCTCGAGGATCTCCAGCTTGCAGAATACAATTTCAAAGGAAAGAGGCGTCATCGTATGATTCAGGGGGAGTATTAATTAAGGGGGAGTATCAATTTTTGTATGGGGAGTGATATTTATCTTTTATCTTTCATTTATCATTTCCTTTATCGTTTTATTGAGTCATGTAACCTCCAAGCTTTGGACATGTGTTTCACCCATGCTCCAACTTGAGGGGGAGTGTTAGAGAGTTTATATTAGCCTATTTAGTTAATATGTTAATTAGTTAGTAGGCTTTTGTATCTCAGCCCGTTTAGATTACTTGTGTCCTAAGTCTTAGGGCGTCTCCCCTCTCCTATATAAAGGAGAGGGCATCCAGTCTTGTATCCATCCCATTACGTTCAATACAATAATCTTTCACATTATCAATTTGGAAAACAAACTCGGGTTGTCTTTCATGCGAAAAAAGACCTTAGTACTAAAGATTTGCTTGATATTCTTCATGTTAATATATGGGGACCATAATCTGTTACTAGCCTCTCTAGATTTCGCTATTTTATGACTTTATTGATGATTACTCGAGGGAGATGTGGTTATTTCTTTTAAAGGTTTGCGGTTACATTTTGGACATTACTACTACCTTCTTACTAAAATTCAAACTCAGTCCAACTAAATTGTCAAAACTTTTTAAACTGATCATGCCTTAGTCCATTCAAAATATGTTGGCCAATTTTGTATTGTTGGCGGTACTATCCATCAGACTTCCTACTCACAACAAAATGGTGTGGCAGAGGAAAAAAATTGCGATCTTCTTGAAGTGGCGCGTACTATTCTTCTTCACAATCATGTCCCAAAAAGTTTTCGGCCTAAAGCATTCTCTATTTCGTGCTACTTGATTAACCGAATGCCTTCGACGATTCTGAAAAATCAAGTCCCCTACACTTTACTCTATCCATATGCGCCTCCTTTCTATGTACCTACTCGCATTTTTGGCAGCACTTGTTTTGTTAAGTATCTTCACCTTGGGATAACTAGATTGACCCCCGCTCCACTAAGTGTGTTTTTCAGGGATATTCTAGAATTAAGAAAGGACATTGGTGTTATGATTCTGCCACTGGACAGTGGTTTGTCAATGTTGATATGGTCTTTTTTTAGCACATGACTTACTACTCTAAAAGGAGGTATGCTTTATCTAGTGATCTACAAAATCCAACTCCACTTTCTCAGGTTGTAGAAGATGTTCCCAATTAAGAAAATTAGGTTCTTGCTCCTCCCCTTAAAGTTTACAAGAGAAGACCCAAGGTTACAGTCTCCTCCATGGTCCCTCAACAACCATATCCTCCTTCATTGACAGATCACAAGACCTCCCAGGTAATTTCTGACCTACATTTTCCCATAAATCAAAGGAAAGGTGTTTCTTCGTTTACTTAACATCCAATTAGTAATTTCTACTCTACTACTAATCTTGGTGCAAGTTTTGCATGCTTTACTATTGCTATCTCTACAGTTTCCATAGCAAACAATGCTTCTCAAGCACTCCAACATCCTGCATGGCATCAAGCTACGGAAACTGAGATGACTACTCTTCGTGGTCGACTGACTTAGGATTTGTTGATGGTCCTCAAGATTGCTCAACAGTTAAAAGTCGACGGATATTCACTATTGTATCTAGTCAGATGGTACGATTGAACGGTTGAAAGCATGCCTAGTTATGAAAGGTTATATTCAGACCTATGGGGTGGACTATTTTGAAAACTTTTATCCTATTGCTAGGCTTAATTTTGATCAGGTGCTTATCTCTGTTGTTGTGAATAATGATTGGCCTCATTTTCAACTTGTTATTAAAAAATACTTTTCTATATAAAGACTTACATGAGGAGATCTATATGGAGCAATCATTAGGGTTTGTTGCTCAGAGGGAACTGTTCCAAAGTCT
Organism: Alisma plantago-aquatica; assembly: GCA_963693085.1. NCBI lineage: Eukaryota > Viridiplantae > Streptophyta > Magnoliopsida > Alismatales > Alismataceae > Alisma > Alisma plantago-aquatica. The sequence goes on along the minus strand of OY856410.1, from coordinate 1,008,376,291 downwards.
ACAGACTCAGGACAGCGATTTATTGCCTAAAACAAAGCCCACGAGCGTGGTTTCACAAATTGAGCGAGATTCTCCTTAAATTTAACTATTCGGTACTTACATTTTGATCACATTGTTTTCATAAGAAAAATCGCGGCTGGCTTCTTATTCTTATTGTGTATTTGGATGACATTATTTTGTCCAATAACGATAAAGAAGGTATTCACTCTACTAAAAGCTATCTTGAACAACATTTTGTGACAAAAAATCTAGGGATTAGGGAAACTCAGATTGTCTTGGGAGTTGGGATTGAAGTTTCCCGATCTTCTTCTGGCATCTCTCTTTCACAATGCAAATATGTTCTAGATCTTTTCAAAGAAACATGCATGCTTGGTATTAAACTTGCTAGCACCTCTCTGGATCGCAATACAAATTGGGATGATGAGTCTTCACTTCCTTATCCTGACAACCACCAATATAGAAGATTGGTTGGTAAGCTGATCTATCTCACCGTCACTAGAGCTGACATTACTTCTGTTGTTAGATTTTTCAGTAGGTATTTGGATAAACCTCGATAATGTCACTAGGATGATGTTGGTCACATCCTTAAATATCTGAAGAATACTCCAGGTAAAGGTTTGTTGTATCGACGACATGGCCACTGCAAACTCATTGGTTGTTCTGACTCTAATTATGTTGGTAGTAGATGTGACAGAAAATCTACCTCTGGCAACAATACTTCTGTTAGGTGTTTATTGATCTGGAAAAGGCTTATGATCGAGTGCCTAGGGAAGTGTAATAGAGGGTTTTGCATAAAAAGGGTTATCAAATACATTGACTTAATTAAAGACATGTATGATGGCTCAACTGCAAGTGTTAGGACTCCTAGAGGAGACAAACTTTTCCCATCACCCGTGGGGTTCATCAAGGATCGGCACTCAGCCCTTATGTATTTGTTCTTGTTACGGATGAGTTGACAAAGCATGTTCAAGATAACATCCCTTGGTGCATATTATTTGTTGATGAGGATTGATGAAAGAAAAGAAATATTGAATGATAAAGTTGAACTTTAGAGAAATGCATTGGAATCTAATGGATTTATGATCAGTAGAAGCAAAACTGAATATATGCATTACAATTTTAACAAATCTAGAATCGTGAATGGTGGGGTCAAGTTGGATGGAATGGATTGACCAATATGTGATAAGTTTTGTTACTTGGGCTCTATTATTGAAAGGGAGGGTGAGGTTCAAGATGATGTTTGTCACAGGATCACAGCAGGTTTGTTGAAGTGGAGTGCAACTAGAGTAGTATGTGACCAGAAGATTCCTCTCAAATTAAAAAGTAAGTTTTACATAACAGCTATACGGCCATCCATGCTATATGGGAGTGAATGTTGGCAGTGAAGAAACAAGGTCTCAACAAGATGAGTGTGGCCGAAATGTGTATGTTGAGATGGATGTCGGGTAAGACGAGAAAAGATCGTTTGAGGAATGACTATATCAGAAACAAAGTAAGGATAGTGAGCATCGAGGACAAGTTGTGTGAAGGGCGTTTACTAAGATGGCATGGGCATGTGCAACGCATACCGACAAATGCACCTATTAGAAGCAAGCTTATTGAGTCATGCACAACTAAAAGAAGCAGAGGCACACCTAAATTAACTTGGGAAGAGCTTATAAAGAGAGATTTTGAATCTTTACATCTTTTGATCAAAGTATGACCCATAATAGAGCTGATTGGAAAAGAAGGATCCATGTAGCCGACCCCAACATGGTTGGGATCAGTGTATCAAAACCGAACCGGCCGGTTCAACCGATTGATCCAAGAACTGATACCTATATCGGTTCAGTTTGGCCCCAAAACCGGAAATCCCTTGGAATCGGTAAAGAAACGGTTAACCGGCTGGTTGAACCGGTCAACTAGTGTGGTTTCTACCGAAGCGGACGGGTCTGAATGGTCAGTGATTTGCTGCAGTTTTTATTTATTTTTGTAATTGCTGCAGGTAGATGCTACCTTACTCCCTTTTCCCTTATTCTTACTCTTCCTTATCTTCCTCCTTATCCTCTTTTTCCTATCATTTCAATAGTTTGCTGCTAACTTTTGCTTCTGTAGTTGTTGCTACTTGCTGCTGCCTTTTTTTGTTGTATTGGTCCTCTTGCAATTGCTTTGATGCCTCTCTTCTTATTCATCTATTCCCCTAGTAACGTTTCCATATAGCAGTGTATTAGAAAGCGGGAAACAGGATGCGTCGAACAGCACCCTGTGACCGATTAAGCGGTAGGCGGGCGATTAAGCGGGCGGTTTTTGAAAAAGCGGGTGCCTAAATTTTATATATTCTTACACAAAATTACATGTATGTGTATATAAAAAATATATTTCTAAGGAACTTTTATACATATCTAATCAGGAATTAACTAAGTATTCATCAATACTTTACTACTAATCAGTATCTCTGATCACTAAAATCAGCAAGCAGATCAGTAATTGTAAATAACAAACTATGATTTATTGATTTAAAGTAATCACTAAAGTAATACTAACCAGTAGTACCAATCATTAATCACTAAAAGCAGCAAGGAAATCAATAAAACTAATCATGCATTAGAAGTATAATAGAGTAATATGATATTTACTTAACTGCATTACAACAGTACCCTATAATTACAGCTTACACACAAAGTATGCATTCTAAATTAGGACTAGCTATATCATAGAGCATTTAAGGTATACAAGATTCATATATTATAGTCAACACTACTTGGAACATGTAATTAATTAATGTTACATGCTTACAGTAGCATTTTAAAAAAAAGCAGGAAAAAAGCAGGCAAAAAGCGGGGGGAAAAGCGGGAAAAAACGGGTGAGGCGGGCAAAAAGCGGGCGTTTTTGTTCAAACCGCTCAAGGGGCGATTAGGGGCTAAATTAGGCAGCTGGGGTGTTGGCCGATTAAATGGCCGCTGCCATTTTTTAATTCACTGCCATATAGCAAAAATATTCTACCTACCATTTCTCATTCTTTAGCATACTCCTACCGTCTTGACATGTCAGTGTCTATACAAATGCCTAGTGCTACTGTCAATATTTATTTTCCTAAAAGGTCTCGATATCCTTAAGCCAGTTCTATTATGGTATCACCTCATATTAATGAAAGTTTATATGACTATTTGATCATTTGACATAGGAAATGTAATTCCCAATTGAATTATTTCCGTTTAAATGCTAGTTTTTTATATTCTCCGAGATTTGCTTACAATTTTCTTGACTTTTCATATATAATAAAATTTTGTAAATAATTTATGGCGTCATGTTGACGTCACTGGTTGAATCGGTTCAACTACTAGTTGAACCAATGAACTGAGAACCGGAAGCCTCACTGGTTCACTCATCGGTTCAGTTCTGACAACCTTGGTTGGAATTCAGGCTTAGATGATGATGATGATATATTTTGTGCTTTAGACTTGTCTGTCTTTAGCTTTTCTTTTATCCCATATCTACTAATTCTATTTTTCACTTACTCTCTTGTCCAATAAAAAAGAGTGTCTTGTATTTGTTATGGACACAAAAAATAAAGATTATTGGATTCTATAATCTCAAAAGAAGTGAGTATGTAGGTTTCCCATAGTTTTTGAGATGAAAAGTGTTGAAAATTGAATACAGCTTTGTATGGCATTGAACAATCATCAAGGGTCTGGTTTAATAAACTCAGACTGGCTATGATAAGCTTTGGCTATAAACAAGGGAATTTTGATCACACATTTTTGGGTGGCCTACAGATGGAAAGATTATTGTCTTGTTCATGTTAAAGAATAAAGATGTGGTCCTCACAAAGTCACAAGTAATGATGAAGAAGAGATTACCAAACTCAAGAAAGGTCGCCGAAAAAAGAGTAAGAGATTGAAGATATGAGCATGTTTAGGTATTTCTTGGAAATTTTAATGTCAAGGTCATAAGTTGGCTTACATGTCTCTTAACCAAAGTATGCCCATAATCTGCTAAAGGAAAATGGAAAACTCCTCAATTGAACAGTTCATCATGCTTGTGGAACTTTTGTCACACTCCTATATGAACAGAAAAGATTTAGATATCAGAGTATTGTTGGCAAACTTCTCTACCTTACTCCCATTCACCCAAAGTTACATATTTTGTCAGTATAGTAAACCACCTATTCTCATATGAAAGTTGTAGACAAATTCTAAAACATGTCAACCACCTATTCTCATATGAAAGTTGTAGACAAATTCCAAAACATGTCAGTGGCTAGGAAGCACGGACACTTCCCGGAGGCTGTCATGTCCGTGTCGGACATGTGTCCAAGATGGAGACGCCGTGGACACTCCTGGACACGCGGCGGACACAGCTAAGGCGTGTCCACCTTCATTTATTTTTATTTTCCAACTGGACACTTCTTGGACATGGCCGGCCAGCCCATATATCTTAGATACTACTTGCATCAACTGCTGAAAGAATAATAGCTAGGTGTTGGAGCCGCTGCAAGCAACCACCACAAGGATATGGGAGCTGCTACAAGTAGCTTTTGCAGCAACAACTACTAGGAGTTGAAGCCGCCACAAGCAAAAGCCAATTGCAGCAAAACTACCAATACCTAGACCAGCCACAAGCAGCAGCTGTTTGTAGCAAGAGCTGCCAACACCTAGATCAGCCACAAGAAGCAGCTTCCTTACCTTCTAGGAACTCCTTCCCTCTCCTTCCTCTATATTTTCTTCCCTTGCTCCTTTTCTCCTTCCTCTTCTTTCTACTTTTGTTTGTCCTCTAATGTGTACACTCCTCCAAGTGCCTCTTCTACCTAATCCATTGAGAACTCTCCTCCCCTCCTTTTCCTCCTTCCAACATGCACTCCTCCTATTTTACTTTTGTCTCTTCCCTCTACCCTCCATTCCTACATGACTACTAAATGTGTTAACCTCCCCTTACTTCACCACCATCACCACTACTAATAAATATCTTCCCTCCATCACTTTTACTTCCCCTCCTCTTCCTTGTACTACACTCCAATAAAATTTTCACTGAAAAATTGTTGCTATATGTAAGTAATATCTAATGATTTTTCTCTAATTTGTTATTCTTGGATATTATAATATATCATTTTGTATCTAAATTCGATATCGATTGGCATACTGGAACTTTGAATACATATGTGAATATAATGTGGGTATTTTGGTGATCTTCGTTCGTGATTGTTGTTGAGTATTATGGATCTTGTTGTGTTTTACAGATAAATTATATACATATACATGTCTAAAATTGTATACATATGTAAATATATGTACGTATGTATGTTTGTATGTATGTATATATATTGTCGTGTCCATGTCCTATATTTTCAAAAATCTCCATGCCCCATGTCTGTGTCCATATTCGTGTCTATGTATGTGCTTCTTAGGTCAACAGTGATGTAGGACAGGCCCTGCCTTTACGCACTTATGAGCGTAGGCGTCGCCGTGTCATTAGTTAGGCTTTATTGGCATGTTTTATTTTATTATGTTTTTTCTCTTCTTATGAGTTTTTGTAAAGTCATGTGGTTTTAGTCCCACATTGGCTATAGTGTGTTCAATCTTTCTTTTAGAAGCCTATATAAAGGATCTATGGGCATCCATGTAGAGACACAGTTGATGAATGGGAATTATCATTTTAGTCATTGCCTAGTTTATTTTTATATAGTCGTAGTTTTACATTAAGCGGTCTCTAAGAAAAGGGTTTGTTTTCTAGAAACTGATCACATGGATCTCAAGGGCTTTACTGATGGTAACTAGGCAAGTTCTCTGGGTGATAGAAGATCAAGAAGTGGTTCTTGCATACATCATAGTGATTACATGACTATTTGAGACGAGATACAAACTGTGGTGTCAAGATTCATCGTGGAAGCATAGCTTAGTCTGTTACACATGGTCTCTCAGAGTTGTTGTGGGTGTGATTGCTTCTAGAAGATATTGGAATTCAAAAGAAAGACTCCAGGAAGGTACTAAAGTTGCTCTCAACTCTGGCAAATAACTCAATCTTGCAAGATTGAACAGAACACGTTGAAATTACAGACATATAAGAGAGAGAGAGAGAGAGAGAGAAGAAAATTGATAATGCAGAACTGTGTCCAAATTCTTTTTGGAGCTTACTAATGGCAACTTGTGCATGCAAGATATCAATTCATTTCTTGAGGAGTAGAGAAAAATATTTTAGTTAGATGGGCCAAAGGCAACACACTTAATAGGGAGACCTTCAATCGTGTATTTGTTTGTGTATGGCAGTCATGTACTCTTTTTCAGTTCGTAGTCCAAACCCTAGCCTCTACAAGGCCACAAACATATCCATCACAAGTTGGGATTGAAAGAAAATAGATAATCCCCCCATGTGAATGTAGGATCCTCAAACTAAGGATATTTTCGAACCACATTAAATCTGATTTTTTTCTTTCTTCTTTCTTCTTTCTTCTTCATGCTCATTTTCATCAGTGTACCTCATTCAATCATCAAAAAATCATCTTAAGCTAGGATGTGCACTTATGTCAGTAGATTATCTTAAACTGTCATAGTCAAATATATCAAATGAAGAAATGAAGTTCATTATTTAAGACATTGTGGCCAACGAAAATCTACAGTAAAACCAAATTTTCTTCTTGTAGGATTGCTCAATCCAATATGAGTACCAAGCCAATGTCTGGAAATTTCATAGAATAATGACCAAAGCATTATCTATTGCAAATATTTTATCATACACTCATTCATAAGCTTCATATATTGAATATGAAAGATTTTCTGGAAGTTTGATGATTTTTTTTAATTATAAATCCCAAAAACTCACACAGATCTTTTGTTTGCACGCTGAATCATATTGCATGGATACAACTTTCAAATATTTGAAGTTATCAATGGTGTTTTCATTAATACTGACGATTTCCAAAGTAATTTCCTGTCTAAAATTGCTGAGTAGTGGCATCCAAGTAGGTTGGATTGGCGATTTTCAACCTCAGGGTTGTAGGAGCAATCCTTTGACCAGGCAACAAAATAAATAGAATCGCGAACTTTTTTTAACAACATTTCTTGTCTCAAATTATATCCAGTAAACTAAATGATGTATGACGGAATATTCAAAATATTATATTTCTGTTTAGTTAAATAACTAGTTTAGTGATTTTATTTCTTGTAACCAACATAATAGATTGGTTCTTAATATATTTGAAACAGAAAACCTCTTGATTATATATATATATATATATATATATATATATATATATATATATATTTGTGTGCGTGTGCGCGCGCGCGTGTGTGTGTTAAAAATGTACAGAGAAAGGGAAAAGTTGCAGAAGTCTTATGACATATCGCAACTCAAAGCCCAAAATTCTTCCCCTCCCTATTTCCGCTTTGAATTTTGACCCAGGAAAAAGCATCATCCCTAGAAACTTTCTAAGAGACAAGAAATACCTAGAAAGAAATTTCATTTGTAATAGCCACAAGTAATCAGCCTACATGCATCTGGGAGTGATGCACAATATTCTAAGGGATTGACAACTCTGTCGTAGCGCAACAACATAATAATATAAAGAAGCAGGACAGAGCTTGCATCCTGTGAAGAAAATTTTCCAGATGCTGCCATCATCGCTACACACTCAAAAGAGGTGACTGAGATCTTCAAAAGCTCAACAAAATCCACTGGTCCTTCTTCCTTCAATTGTATTCCCTGTCGATTGAGATCAGAGTCAAAAGTTCCTCCTTCCAGTTTTGATCCAACATTTTCCTCCTTCCTGGAATTTATATCTATTCTGCCAATCATTCTATCTCTTATAAAAATAAACATTGTCTTCTTCCTTGAAGTCACACGACCATCAACCACCGTCTGCATCATCGTTTCTCCATCCATATTCAGTCACCTTCCAACCCGAATTATTGATTCATTTCCTTCAAAGAAATTTCGAAGAAGAAAAAAAACAAAAACCAAATTCACGTGCATAGTTGTTGAGGCGCCCGTCTAGGCGGCTAGGCACCCAAGGGGGGTCCGCCTTGCCCCTCGCCTACCTCAAATTGACAATGGAAGCCTGGGCGACCGCCTAGCACCGCCTGGGCGACCGCCTAGGGCGCCCGGGTAGTGTAGACATTTTTTTCCTGATTTTTTAAAATTTTGGATAATGATATTTTAACAAATATTTGACATATGTAAGTTCTTTTTAGGCTTTTTTTAGCTGCTATCTCATTCTTACATTACTATTTAGAATGTAGATCATAAAATATACACAAAAATACCTTATATATGTGATATATGTTATATTATATATATATATATATATATATAATATGCAGAAGATAAAAAAAATTGTTAGCGCCTAGGCACCAGCCAAAGCAGACCACCGCCTGGCCGCCTTGAAAACTATGTTCACGTGTGTATTGTATCTATCCCAAGACATCAAGCGACAGCTATAAGTTTACAGCCAATCCTTGCTCGACAACCCTCCTAGTCTCATGTGTCTGCCCTGACCTCCCACTGGCAGTACCAGTCCTAACAGCTGGAAGTTGCCCTGTGTCCTCCATTTATCAGACAACCAGAAACTGCCCAATCTGCTGCTTTGTCATCCACTGATGATCAGATCATCAAATTTAAAAGTGAATCCCCGGCCTATAGACCGCATTACCCACCCACCCGCCCAACATTGTCAAAGATCCATACATACTGCCAAGCCTCCTTTCTGGACCATGCAACCATCTCATCAGGAGCGATTGACAATAGCATCAGTTACCCACAATGATACCAGCATTAACAACTCCATCACTTGCTAGAGCTACCACCATCCTTGATATAGGAAGCCGTTTACTTTTCTTACATAAGAACGAGGTCAAGAAAGGTCATGCCCTCAAGTGCCTTTCTCCCCCCTTCAAGTAAATCATAATGTTGCATAGGGCTCAGCAAGTGAATTGGGCCTGCAGAACCAACATTGTGCAGCCCAGCGAGTAGGAATTCAAGTCCAAGCCTACAAGGACATCGATACATTAATTATAAAATCAACATCAGCAGAAAAAAAATGGAATTCAAGTTTCAAAGGAGTCAAAAAGAATTGGGAAAACTTTGAAATGAAAGATGCGCAATCACCTGTGTTAGAGAGTCAGTTTATTATTGTTATTATTGTCTTTGTAATATGGGCCCAAGTATGTCTTGGCCCATTAGGGTTAGGTTGTGTCATGTACGCTTCATTGTTCTCCTAAATATAGGAACAGGGTTTCTCTTATCTAAAACCACAATTAGCCGTCTTTTACTTTCTAAGATGGTATAAGAGCATCCACGGATCCTACACCGCCGTACGTGAGAGAGAGAGAGAGAGAAACAAGAGGTAGATGTAGCCGGCGGGCGACCACCTTTCTTCGATGCGGGTCGGTTGCCCGCATGTTGTTCCATGGTCTCTGTGGCTCTACCTTCTCCTATTTTTCCCGCTGATCCTACCTCTCTGTCGTCTACTATGCTCCTTTACATGCCGCCGCCACCTACCGACCACCCACCGTTGCGATCTGCTCCATATATCCCCCGTCTTCCCACTCCACCCTGCCGTAACAGGCCCTCCAACAGCCTGATGCCCAAAGCAGTGATCCCGCCCGCCGCCCGTCAGCCCATACCTCTACCCGCCGGCCACTCCCGTCGCCCCTTCCCACCTCACCGACTCCACCAACAGCCCCATTGCTGCTCCTCCATCCTCCAGACCGGCTGCCAGCTACGGGCCTTGCCCCCATACAGCATCGCCTCTTGTCGCACGGCCCAAGCCACTTAGAGCCGTTGCCCCTTGCTGTCCCTAACGCTGCACGCCACCATGCTGCTCCGTGACCGCGCCTCCCGCTTTCGCTGCCCCAACCAATGTTCAAAATTTCGTCGAAATTGGCAAAATTTCGCTAATTATTTCGATGCCGCCAATGATCGGACATAGAAATGGCCTTACATGTATGTACGTAGGGAATTTCGCCAGAATAAATTAAAATTTCGACAATTATTTCAAATTTTGACGAAATTAAGTAAATTTTGATGAAAAAAGGCCCATTTCGTCCGGATTTCGACGAAATTTTGAGAAACACATGTATTATTTCGTGAAATGGGGTACGATGTCTGCAGATTTTACTTTGTGATTCCTTGGGCTTGTTAGGGACAATATAAGTTATGATTCTTCTCTTCCTAGCCTAATTTTACCTCTCTCTCCTATTTCTCTCACTTCTATAAAGATCTACAAAGGAAATATTTAAAAAATGTGTGTGGGAGTGATCTATGGCTATGATGACCCGCTAACTTTCATTTTTGAGATCACATGATTTATGTTAATAGTGCGTAAAATTAGCATGACTATTGAGATATTTTGTATGTATGCCATTATCAATGACACCTCTAACTACATGGTTGCATCCTATAGGCTCCCGCTACAAAAGCACATGACCAAGAACAAAGCTTGAGTTAACCATTAATATGCATTTTATCACTTGTAGGCATATAGAGATTAACAGTGAGACACATCTATGCTTGTGTAAAACAAAATAAACTAGAGCCAATATGTTGGTAGGTATAATCAACAAGGAGGATGACAACCATCATGGTTCAACTAGATGCACAAACCATAGTTGTCTCATGCTTCCTCAATACTCACTCACATACCATTGCACATTGTTTATGTAATACGTCCCGCCATCCTACTCAGATGTCCTACCATTCTAGATCATGCTAAGTTTCCATAAATTTGTGTCTTTAAGTCTATATATTATGCTTGCAAACTATAATGACTTGATTCATTCATTTCACCATTCAATCGACCTCAAAATCTTCATCAAAATCCCCATCGAAATTGTTCAGCTTCCTTCACTCACTCATGAGGAGCCCCACCCCCTCACATATCCACTATGAAATATTATTGCATATTTGAGTAGATCTACACTAGTAGATTGTTTTGGTAAATTTTCGCTTAATAATTCAATCATTTCATCGCCGAAACGCCAGGAATGCATCTGTCAAAATTTCCGTCAAAATTTGTCGAAATTTCTATTTTTGTAACGGCGTCGAAATCAGACATTTTCTTCCTTGGCCCCAACCAAGGCTGCTACTTGCTCGCTGCCAGTCGCACACCTCCACCTTTAGTCTGTTGTTGCTGCTACCTAAGGCTTGGTCTAACACCCTTCGATTTACTGTTTGTTCCTGTCCCGGGGATCCAGTGACTATTGCTCCAACTGTTGTATCCTGCTCACAGATGATGTTCCCATTACCCCAGTTACTTGTGTCAATTTCCATTTTTTTCATGTCACCCGCTCTTCACAAAACGGCCCTACATAAAGCTATTGCTATTGTGTATCTCCTCAATTTTTTTTTACCGCCCCCCCCTTTATGCAATCTACATATTTGTGCTAATCGGATCCATTTTGTAGCCTAATCGGCTAAACAAATCCCCTTTTGGGGTCGGAGAAAGATCCATTTATTTTTCTGTTCGGGTCTGCCTAATCGGGTCATTTTGCACCTTGACTCCCATTGTCAGTTACCTCCTCCACATATTTGCCGAAACAACCCTTGCCTCTACCATTGTTTTTGACTCCACTCCAGCCACTCTCTTGATTCTTTTCGTGGTTGGCGTGAGGGGGAGAATAGAGGATGAAGAGTAGAGGGAAGAGATGAGAGGAGAGATGAAGGAAGAAGAAATGAAGAATTTCGTTATGCTGCTATGTGCATCTTCATGCCACGTTTTACTGTTGTTCTATGGATCTCGTGCTACATATACTACATGATAGTTTTGCTGCTATGTGGTGCTTTATGCTGCTATTATAGCTTATTCATCATCTACCTCGACTGCTGCTATGAAGTTACATATTGGGACGTCATTGTTGCTACTTGTGTTGTGATTAGCACATTTTACTTCCTACTATGTGCTTTTGCACTATTTGTTGTTTGTGCTTTCTTTGCACGTTGACTTTCTATTGTGGACCAGCAGTCTCTAGACTTTGTGAACCAGCACTCTCTAGACTTTGACATCTGCTATTGTGGTGGATACTGTATGAAGAGGGAAGATGATGAAGATCTTTGTTGTTGACTTTACATGGAGCTTGCATATTGGAGTTAGTTATTTGTTAGCTACTTTGTCCACTGGTCTTATATCTGCCTACGTCGTCGACTGTTGCTTCTGTGCGCCAGCACTCTCTGGCATGTCTATATTTTGACACGTTGACTCTCTTTTTGTCCATGCCTTGTGTGCATGTCGACCCCCTACTACTGTGTGTCAGCACTCTCCAGCTCATTCGTGCTCGGTTTCGCATGTTGACCCGTCCATACTTTATTTGTACGTTAACCACTACTACAGTTGTGACCCATCACTCTCTGGGCTGTGACGTTTGTAATGATATGAAGACCATGCTGCTTTAATACTTATTTCTGCTCCAGATGACCGAGAAGCTTCTCTGACCTACTTGCTAGGAATATCTACGTGAGGAGTGTCTGAGTGTTTGAGTGCTTAATTGTAATATTGAGGGGGAGAAATTTCTTGTATGGGCTTGGTTTATCTTTTTGTTTTGTTTCATTATTTTCTTGTTTGACTCTCTGTTTGCAAGCTGATATGGGATTCTCCCAACTTCAGCTTGAGGGGGAGTGCTACAGAGTCCGTTTATTATTGTTATTATTGTCTTTGTAATATGGGCCCAAGTATGTCTTGGCCCATTAGGGTTAAGTTGTGTCATGTACGCTTCCCGGTTCTCCTATATATAGGAACAGGTTTTCTCTTATCTAATACAAAAATTAGTCGTCTTTTACTTTCTAAGAACCTGCATTTCAATGTTGCTCATTTATTACACAATCATGGTGACAATGAAGGAATATCAAGTCTTCGGAGTGAATATGAAGCTAGACGTGATTGTGTGGTTAACTTATGGAAGCCACACTAACAGGGATACATGGCATGGCAAAGAGAAAATGAGATATGACACCAACAACGAGCAACTTCAGGATCCCAAGCCTGAGTTTGAATTTCATACAATGCTTAAACATGAGCCCAAGCCCAAACCAAAAATAGTTTAAACCTTCAGATCTAGAGCTGGTAATTACTCAGGCTTAACGCCAGCTCCATAGCTAGAGTGAATGCCAAACTGGCCCCAATTCCAAAGCTAAAAATACGGCATGCTATAAGATTCTATTTGAATCACATTCTGTATCATTTCTTCCCCAGAATAGCTGAACAGTGTCAAAAGCAGACGATCTTCTACAACTTGCAAGTTGTAGAAGTGTGCTTCATTCTATTTTCACATATTTTGTTCATTTCTAGGTATTTCCTACATCACCAATTCTTATTGATGATCTTAGGGTGACATTGCACACAAATGAATCAAGTTCATATAAATTATAGGACAGAGAATCGTGGGATTTCATTTTATTATATTTCAAACTTGTAGCATAATTAGTTTTTTGGTTTATTGTCAAAAGTCAATATACAGAACACTCAAAGTTTGTGGTGCAATCCAGATCTTCAAGCGGGATATTTTATATGAGATTTAATATAATCATAAACGCACTAGTCCAATAAATGGTAGCAAGCTAGAACATAAGTGCTGATGGTGGAAGATTTGTGAAAAGGTAAGTATAAGGTTGTCCTTTTCTTAAATTGATACCACCATTCAGTAATATCAGATGAGAACAGGCAGGATACTAAATATGAAACACTCAATCCAGTCAGTAGCTAATAATAATTACCTTGCTGAGAAGGAATATGCAATCAATATGGTAGTTATTATGTGATGGGACATCATTATCGAGAAATCCTTCCTGCGAGTTTCCCAAGTAAGAAGTGCAGCAATGCTATAGATGTAGAATCCACATTGGCACATGTAGAAATACTTCAAGGATACCCTAAAATCAATTAAAGCAGAAATAAGTCAGCAGCATTCAAATGAAATGTATTTTCCAGTAAGCTAAAGTATATGGAATGTCAGCTAAAAAGTCAGGTCTGTGTGCGAACAAAAACAGTTTTACACACATCAACGTCATAATCTCGTTTTGTAAATCCAAATCACTGATCCTGTTGATTGCCAATATATAATACGAACCAAATATGAGCACATGTAACTTCCACACATCTAAGACTCATAAAAATATCATAGGCCATCCCATTTTGTATGGAATGCCAAAGGGGGAAAACTCCCCCAAGGAACCCATAACGCAAGGATGGGTAGCTAAACTAAAGGTTGGCACAATGCATTAGTGCTTCAAACCACAACAAAAACTAGAAAATCCTATAATCATGAAACCACACAAGGAACCGAACCTAAGACCTCACAGTTAGCACCATGGTCCAATCACGACTGCATCACAACCTTGAAGGCTGGCCATTTGCTGCCTCAACTGGCAAAAGCAATGACAAATAATCCCCATCGTCTATCTCACCAAGACTATAAAAGTTATCACCAACATGATATAAGTTATCATATCATCTGCTTAGTATCTCAAACCCTCTTATAGCCTAGAAGATTGGGTGGACATTTAGCAACAATAGCCACCATCCCAAGTCCTAACCGTAGTGACAAATTCAGAATTCGGGTTTTATTCACTGAGGTTGAAAATTTTCAACATAAGGAAATTATGCCAAAAAATCGAAAGAGATTCGGTAAAAGTCCGGTCAACTATTTGGAAAAAAAAATCGGGTAGAATTCGTACAATACAATAAGTGTATGTATACATACAAGTATCACATATATATACGTCTATTGATATGATAAACACATTATTCTATAATTTTCCATATGCACACAATCACACATGATTTGCTTATTGATTCTCTATTCCCAAATGCCTAATCATGTAGCATGTTCTTGTCTTATAAATGATAATCCGTGAAATTCAAGAACTTGTGAAATTCGGGGTTGATTCATAAAATTTGTGACTACTTCATATTCCTGTGGAATACGAGAACACTGCGGGTTTATTGCAGAATTTGGGTGTAGCATTCCTCACATGAAAATTTTGTAATTATACACAAAAAAAACAAAAATTCAAAGAATTTTAAGACTATGACCCTAGCAATGCAACTAGGCCCAAATTTTTAGCCACAACCCACCCTAACCAAACTAATGTGTTACATTTAGGCATAGTTGGGAGTTAGGGCATATTCGATCAAGTTTATGGCTCAACTTCACAGTCAATCTAATCTTGCACCCTAATACTGCACTTATGTCAAGTATGTGACTAATCATCTTTAAGTATATTGGATATACTTGCTAAGTACTTGACCCTAGGAAGCACGGACATGGATAGAGACACGGACACGGGACACGGCAATTTCCAAAAATATAGGACACGGACAAGGCACTAGACACGGCAAATACATGAATAAATATATATATTTGTAGAACATATTATGACATATAATATGCTATATGTATAAACACACAAATTGATCTAAATAGGTTATTACAAGTGCAATCACAATGAAATCAAACCAGCAGTCAACATATAACATTATATACACAAGTGACAATATGGATTAAATCACAACATATATTAAGTAGCTTCATTATAAAATGTTGCAGTAAATTGTAAAAATTAAGAGTTGTACAATTTTGGAGACAATAGTTTTAGTGAAAGTAATGGTTAACATGTACAATCATGAGGAAGAAGGGGAGGGGTGAGGAAATATGTTGTAGTTGGTGGTGGAGGAAATGGAAAATGAAGGTGTCTTGGAGGTTGAGAGGGAAGAAAAGGAAGGAGAACACATTGGAGAACTACTTAAGATGGAGGGGCAAGAGTAGAGAGGAGGTGTAGATGTAGAGAAGCGAGAAAAAGAGTAGGCATATAGGGAGGACAGTACTCTACTACTCTTACCTGGAAGAGCGAGAAGAGTAGGGGCAGTAGTTGCAAGAGGAGGTAGAAAGAGACGCGGAGGACCAACGTGAAATAAGAGAAGGGGGATAGGGAGCAGTCTAGTGGCTGCTACCACATTCTACTAGGAAAAAGAGGAAGGGCAAGAATGAGAAGAGAAGCAAGAGGGCGAGAATGAAAAGTAGATGAAGGAGAAGCAGACATAGAGCAGAAAAAAGAGGAGGTAAAGGAACATTTTTGCAGCTATTGTAGCTTTAAAGTAGGAAAAAGAAGAGGGGTACATGAAGCAGGAAGAGGAGGAAGGGGGTAAGTAAAGGAGAAAGAGTGACGTGGAACTGGAAGAGAAGGCAGTGACTCTGACTGCTTTCCTCCTCGTGGTTGATGTGGCAATCCATGGATGTTGCAACAGTTGATGGAGATGACACTGTTGATGATGGTTGCTACAGTAGCTAAAGAAGGGTCAACGGCTTGCATGTAGCAACTGAAGCTTAACTGACTAACATTAGTAGGGCAAGGAGTAGTAGAGGACAGGAGGCAGGGATTTAGATAAGGCTTGGAGTTTTTTCATACAGTTAGGCTTAAGTGATGTTGAGATGGTGTGTCTTGAATGTGTCCATGGAGTGTCCAAGTCGTCTCCAAAACTTCAATTAAAAAAATTCAAAGTGGACATGTCGGAGGCATGTCCACCACGTGTCTAGGCGTGTCCAAGGTGTGTCCATGTTGGACACATGTTGGACACGGACACGGCAGTCTCCAGGATGTGTTTGTGCTTCCTAGACTTGACCCAATGAAGCAGTCCACCACTATAGTGGTCGACAATCCAAATGAATCACTTTCAAGCCAAAAGAAAAGCTCAATTCCAGACACATAATTGATAAGGTAGCAGAAATACTCTAAGATCCAACATTCTTAAAATATGTTATTAATATTGTAGCAATTCTTATTGTCATTGAAAATGTCATACCTTACTAAACTAGATATGTAAAGAAGTATTATGCAAGTTTATTGAATGTATCACAATTTTGAAGAATACTTTATGATAGCTTAACTGCTTAACTGTTTGATAGTTTGTTTTCCACTAATTGGATTTAAAATATTAATTGTTTGACATGAATAGATAGAAGAATGGTGTGTTTTATGAATTATGAGCATGTGGCGTGCTAACTTTAGACGATATTTTGAAAAGAAAAAAGAAAATCTTGTGTCGGACCTCCGAATGCACAAGTGAAATAATAGATTGCAATAACTTAGTACAAGAATCATATAAAGTAAATCCATCTTAGAACAGTTCATTTTAATTTATTGGTATAGACATATGGGGGCATATCTATTACATTTATAAGTTTTATTAGGATTAAAGAAATTGCAATTCCATTTTTAGTTTTTAGATAGAAATTCTATAACCAAGTAACTCACTGAGTATTCTTCAGGATAAGATAGCATCCTTGCCACCCAAGGTCAAGAAGGGAGTGATGGACCAATCTTGGAGTAACTTGAACATTTCTGACAGCAAGAAAGCAGCACTTAGCTCCAAGTATTATTGGCAGACAAGAGTTGACGACACACCATGTGATAGTGGTAGAAGGTAGCTAATAGTTGGTTGTGGCTATTAGTAATCGTTTGGGTTGTCGTGACCACACAGCTCGATGCCAAAAAAAATCTCACAAGTTAGATCCAAAAGGGGTGACCAAACACAATAATGGGTAGAATGATTAGAAGACAGAGGAAATATCAGGCTGAATGGCCATTGTGCCTTCACCACACTCTGGTTGATGAGAATCTAGTATGGCAAAACACAAAAGGTGATGTAGAACAGGTTACACATCCCAACCCGTCTTTAGGCTCGGCATCACCCACTCACAGTCCCCCTGAGAATCCGATTTGGGCTAAATTCGTTATCTCTAGTTATTTTGATGTTTTATTTACTATTTTGTTATCAAAGTGTCTGCCTAGGCGCTAGACTAGGCGCCTCGAACTAGGTTTCCAGCCTATTAAGTGTCTTAATTGGGTGTCTAAGGCCTTTTAGACTCAAATTAAGCCATCAAAGGCTAAATTAAGATGAATAGGGTCTGGATTTGGTCAAATTAGATCAACTTGAGTCATTTTATGGTTGAAATAGGTCTGATTTAGGCCAAATCAGGTAATTTTTTGGGCAAATTAGGTATGTTTAGGGAAAACATGTCTAATTTGGGGGAATTACGTCCAATTTGGGGAAATAGGTTTGATTAGGCCAAATTGGATCTCATTTAAGTCAATAGATGGTAAATTAGGGGAAATAAGGTCTGATTAGGTCATGTTATGCAAAATCAGGTCTAATGTAGGCCAAATCAGGTCAAATCTAGTAAAATTAGGTCTAATTTGGAGAAAACAGGTCCAATTTGGGGGAGTAACATCTGATGTGGGGAATTAACATGATGTGGAACACATCGTGAAGAGGGTCGAAGAAGATAAATCGAAATAATCTATTTCTCAAATCATAATCCACTCTCTAGATAGAGGCTCTAAGGCCTGGCTTTTATAAGACTACTGACATGACCCAATAATAAAGGAAACAAACTTATATTTGTAAGACTCAAAATTTAATAAAAACTAAAATAAAAGTAAATATAAAAGATATACGACTAAGTACGATAACTGAAAAGTCTGCAATTAAGTTTCCAAATATAAAAGTAAAGCAAAAATACGTAGAATAAAGCCTAATATGTCTAACACCATATCAAGCACAATAAATAGAAAAAGAGGAAGACCTAAATTACCATGGGATGAGCTTATAAAGAGAGATTTTAAATCTCTACATCTCAACCAGAATATGGCCCATGATAGAGCTGAATGGAAATGAAGGATCCATGTAGCCGACCCCAACATAGTTGGGACTGAGGCTTAAATGATGATGATGATGTCCTACATCATAAGGTTTGATTTGGCCAAACGTGGGTCTCATTTAGGTCAATATAGGATAATTTAGAGGAAGTGGGGTCAGTTTAGGCCATATTATGCAAAATTAGGTGTTATCTGGACATATTGTGACGACCCGACATCAAATCAAGTGGTCACCAGTAAAAAAAAATGTGGAATAACCATAAACAGCGGATTAACGAAAATCACAAAGAATTAAAACCGTTTGCAAAGAGATTCATTTCCAGGAAACTCTTAAAGAAATAATCAAAACTTTATATATACATCATGGCTCCCATTGTACATATATAACAGTTGCTTTGCCAAAACTTGTACATAAGCAACATAAGACCTTGAGGCATACAAGCCAAAATCTCAGATCGTTCATAATATCATTACATGCTAACTCCCAAGGACCTGAGAGTACAGAGACGACACATAGGACTTCTATCTACAAGACACGACAGACAGTACACTCAACCTGAGTTGTTACTGTTGTTCCTGCTGTTGTTGTCCTTCCTCTGCAGTACGGTCTCTACCTCCTCGTACACGTCCACCTAAAATTTGTGGAACCCACAGGGTGAGACAATTGTCCTAGCGAGAGATATAACTCTCCGCCAACAATATTATTATCATAGGTAAGCATTATAAAACTGAGTAGAGGATCTTTTATGTAAGTAAGCATGTTTAATCATTATTCAATTGTAGTGCAAAGCTATAGCAATGATAAAATAGTTCAATTATCCATGACAAAGCTATAGATCATCTATTTGCTTTATAAGTAATATGAAGAACATGTATAACATCTATCAACTAAGATGTATAAAAATAATGAAGCATCAACCAATGTTTTCTGTATTTATTCCTTAAGCAAATACGCTACACGGTTGATTACATATTCACAATCACACTTATGCCCAAAGGAGATGAGGTATACCGCTCATGTTCCAACCAAGGAAGAAGATACTGACGATATCGTCAGTAAACCACTCGGTTTACCGATATCGACCCAACTCGGCACTTGTTCATACAAGCCTGTCGTTGCTCCCGCAAATATCGGTAAATCGGTGGGTTTACCGGTAAAACCGCCTGATTTCGTCGATATTGGAGGGGTCAGTGTAAAAAATCCCACTTATTGGCGATATCGACGGTATGTCGCCCCGGCATACCATTGCTTGCAATCTTGCGACTGCTGTTGCTGCTAGAGTGAAGAAACTTGGAGATTTGGGGCGATTTTCTTCCTTGGAGCTCAAATCGGCCCTAATCAAGGTATGTTTTCTTAATTTCTTTCATTCTTCATCATTTTCAACCCCTCTCCTATCTATTTCCTTCTATTTTCACCATAAAAGCTCTCCAAAAATCTCTAAATACACCCAAATCTTAGATCTACTTCAAAAAAATTAGGATTAATGTTATTTAACAGTAGATCTATGATTATTATATGTAGATCTACTAATGTATAACTAGATCTACTACTCTTAATGTTACAACCCCAATTTTTGGGTTCATTCGCCGAGAAATGTAATTTCTCATATTAAGGATATTTTAACAAATAATGATATAATTTGGTTTGAATAAATGGATTTTGTTTACAATAGCCTTGATGTTTGTGTTGTGGGCTTTATTGGCTATTGGGCCCAAATAACAAGGAAATTCAATTAGTAAATGAATAATTGAATATTTGGAGAAAAGAAAAATGTGGAAACCTCTAGAAGGCAAATACAAAGACGATTTCGTGCCTCTTGGATTCCTTGGGTTCCAAGGAGTCCAAAGTTGCAAAGAAAAGGCAATAAGAAAAGAAAAGATTAATTAAGTATTTCTTTATTAAGAAAGAAATTGAAAATAATGATAAAATGTGGAAAACAAGTGAAAAGAGGTATAATTGAGTTATCCTTTGTGGAATTTCGTATCCCAAGGATTCCTAATGATAAAAGGAATACCAAGGAGGAAAATAAAAGAGAAATAAAGGGAAATCCTCAAAAAGGAAATATTTTAATGAGAAATAAACAAGATAATGTGAAATAATGCATTTAGATGCATCTAGAAGGATAATATGTATCCTTGAAAATGAATTTCGAAATAATAGAGTTTCTTGGGATCCAAGGAGTCCCAATGAAGAAAGAGGAGAGAGAAAATACAAAATTTGTAAAATAAAAGGATAATGTGATACATTATTAATGAATTATGAGGTATTGTTAAAAAGAAAGTAATTTCTATTAAAAGAAATAGAATTTCGTGCCTATGGGTTAGAAGGCAAGTATAAGAGAGATTAAGAGGATTTTCGAATCCCTAATTATTCAAGAGATATGGTTTATTAAAAGGATGATGAAGAGAGAGAAAGGTGGTTGCTTCACAAGGAAAGTATGTTTCCTTTCTAGAATAGGACTTGAGTCCTCATAAAGGCACGCCTTAGGGCTTTGTACTCTCCCCTATATAAGGGGTGAGACC
Source organism: Alisma plantago-aquatica (assembly GCA_963693085.1). NCBI lineage: Eukaryota > Viridiplantae > Streptophyta > Magnoliopsida > Alismatales > Alismataceae > Alisma > Alisma plantago-aquatica. Next base: position 1,008,355,153 of record OY856410.1, on the reverse strand, counting down.
TGGAGCCAAGTTCAAGAGAACCCTACGTACCTCTCTCCCTCTTCTCCTTTGTTTCCTTCTTTCAACCCTAACTATGGGGGATAATGCACCCCAGAGCCACGAGGGACCACGACATCGTCATTGTGAAAGCTTAGTGGCTCCCTGACGACCTGAGGAGGACGGGGCCAGCGTTCTCTAGCGACCAACCTCGCGCAAAGTTCCTGTAGTAGGCTACACGGCCGGCCAAACGGCGCAGGTTATGGGCGATGAAGATGACCACAGTGGCCACGGATTGGGGGCGCACCAGGTAGACCAGGTCGTGGCAGAGGCAGGGAGGCCTTTGCTTGCATGAATCATGCCCCAGAGAGGGAGGAAAGGTCGGCGCAAGTCTGCAGATCGCAGCTAGGGCGACGCAGCTGTTGTTGCGCAAGGTTGGAGGCAGAGGTCCCTTTGGACCGTTTTGCCCTTCACGGGCTGAAACAACGGATGACATAAACGAGGGCATAACGGTAATTCCGTTATATTTTCCAAATCGGGCCATGCATGGAGAGGAGCGACGTGGCGCCCATTGATTGGCCAAGTAAATCCTTGCGAATTTCATAACTAAAGATTGGTAGCTCGGATTAGAATGCATAAAATATGAAAATTAATCAGGAGAACGAGAGGAATCCAATAAAAATGATATGAAGTATTGATTTCGTTCCTAATTGCAAAAGTACAATAAGTTGATGAAAAGTGCATTAAAGTTAAGTTAAAAACCCTATTTGTGAGTAAAGGTTGAATCTAGTATGCTTAATGGGTTAATTGAAGTATTAATAACCTGTTGAATGATAATGTTAGATTTGGACCTGATCTAGATGTAAAATTGCATGATTTAGGGTTTTTACCCCATATGAGAATGATTATGTAATTAGAAACCCTAATTTAGGGTAAAAGAGGATAAGATCATATATAACTGGAAAGATGTGAAAATATGTTGTTAAATGATGATTCAAAAGTATTTGAATACAAAAGTCCTTAATTTTGGGTAAATACCCTTAATGTAGTAATTAGGGTTTTCTCATGAATAAAAGGTAGAATTGTGGCAAATCGAGTTCATATGTGATTAAACCATAATGAACTTTGAATTGATGATAGATACGCATAATGATCTTGTCATTGATTAAAATGATAAAGATAGTAGCTTTAATGTAAAAGAAGCTTAATGAAATTAATTAATGGTTAATGGTACCTTTAAATCCAAAAATAGGGTTATATGTTGTTAAGATAACCTTAATATTGGAGAATAGATGAGATAATTAGGGTTTATGAGTAATGGCATAAAATTAGGGTTTAATATGGTAAAAGATGAAGGGAAACCCTAATTGCAAAATGAAACCCAAAAATGGATACAGAAACCCTAGAAAGTGAATCCAAGTCAATAAAGTAGGTTCTTGATAAAGTGTGTAATAAATAGAGTACATATTCTTTTCAGGAATTATGTGATTGTTGAATTACTTGGATTGCATGCTTGGTTGGATTTTCTTAATGCTTGTGAAATCATCAAATCAGGTATGTGGTTACGCTTATGATTATCCCGACTAGTTTTCCGGGGATTTTATCGACATTTCCCTCATGGCTTGAAATAAATGTCGGATGCTTTTATTTCATGCAACTATAGAGAAACTATGACTATCACTATGAATATACATGTATAACTGGCTAGATCCGGGTCCACCTCTGGGGCTTGTAAAGGCTAAAAAAGGGTAACCTAGAGTAAGGTTTAGGTTATCGTGGGTTAGAAATTGGGCTACCAAGTGTAGTGCCATGAGACCCATTAGCATGCCATGAGTTAAGGAGTGGGCTACTTACGAGTAGTGCCATGTGACTCAACCCTAGAAACTGGTTTACCTATAGGTGGGACCATGAGGGGTTTAATGGGGATCTACCATAAGGAAGGTAGTATCCAGGTCCACTGCAGGGATAGCACAGAGGATAGGGTACTCATGGATCACGGAGTTATATTTAAAACGTAATCTTGGTTGTTAAATGATTAATTGAATGATTACGTTGATATCATAGTTGCACGCTTATTGTTTCCCCCACATACCAGCTTTGGCTGACCGACGTTTTGTTTGTCGGCGTTTTAGGTACAAGCCAAAAGGACAAACAGTAAATCGTCATATTGTGAAATACATGAAGTAAAATACAAGGAGGATTAGCTAGAATAGAATCCATAAGTGGATAGAAGTCTAGAGATCCAAGTTTTCAAAAAGGTATGCAAAAGTTTATTTTCTTATAGCTTTTCAGTTTAGTATGTTAAAATTTAATAATTATTCTTGGTTAATTGCCGAACCTTTGATCCGGAAATTATGGGTGCGGCTTCGACCTCTCAGTCTCCCTTAATTGGGGGTTATTGGGAGGTGGGGTCGTAACACTTAATTAGTATTATCATATAATTTCACTAATTAATACTAAATTCATAATAATACAATAAGCATAGTCACAAATTCGGTATTCGGGATACGTTCGGTCGAGCTGAAAAATACGGGATTCGGGAATTATGCGGGAAATTCGGGTAAAAAGCGGTCAACGTACGGTAAAAATACGGTCAACGATTCGGGAAAAATTCGGCAAAAGATCGGAGGATTCATATATATATATATATATATATATATATATATATATATATATGTGTGTGTGTGTGTGTGTGTGTGTGTGTGTGTGTGTGTGTGTGTATTGCACATATATATAACACAATACATATAGTGCACGATATATAAGTACATATCTATGCATCTATTGCAACATATATAACACATACATACATACATGATACATACATATATGTGTGTGTGTGTGTATTTACATATACAAACACGCATATATATATACACACACTCAAACCAAGTTAGTCTTAAATAGTATAAAATGAGAAAGTACATAAAAAAAAGTAGAAAACAGGAAGAAAACGTCAAATTCGTGAATAATACGAGAATAAAACGTAATATATTGTGACTATGCTCAAATTGGGAATTATTCGTCTGTTTGATACGTCTAGGGAAAAAATCATGTTTTAAACGCGACTTTTTCAAAAAGTCGGAGTATATTGTGACTATGACAATAAGTACTAGAAATAATAGGTATCTAACTTAGGTTTAGTAGAAGTTGTACCAAATACCAATGTGAACAAACACAAACAAAAATATAGTAAAAATATTTATATTTTTCCTTTTTTATTTATTTAAAATGCTGAAAATAAAAAAATCATTTTTTTTCTACAGAAATGTGTGTTAGTGTTATGTAAGATGGAATGAGTAAAGTTGTAATACATCACTTGACTTAATACTAGATAATTATCAATTTTTATAATTTTTTAAATTAATTTCAGACTATAATTTTTTTATTTAAGCCTTTTTTCTTGTTAATAAAAATCTTAAAAAATATTGTGTTTGATTCTATAAATACATTTAACATTTATACACCTAAAAGTGTTGTGTTTGATTCTATAATACATAAAATAGATTAATTTCTTGCAACTTAATGGGTTATTGATTTCATACACCTAATTTTTATTTGTCTGTCTTTTTGTAGTGTCGACTTTTGACTTTTGAGAAGATGTCTTCAAGCGATGGTGAGGGTGTTGGGGCCGGTAATGTTGGAGCTAAGAATGTGATGGATTTTGCATGGAATCATTGCACGCCTCTTGACGGCAATAGGGGAAAGATAGTTTGCAATTACTGCAAGAAGACAATTCGTGGAGGGGGATTACTAGATTCAAACGTCACAATACTGGTGGTGACAAATATGTGACAATGTGCCAAAGGTGTCCCCAAAGTGTTAGGGATGATTTCAAAAATCTTATGGGTGCAAAGAAACACAAACAACAAAAGTTGAAGGATGTTGACAAAGGTTACATAGATACATTATTCAATGTTAGGGGCACATGTTCTTCTGCTGAATCAGATGATGACATTGCATATCCTCCTGAATGTGACACAACTTATTCACGTCATGCGTATAGACGTGCCCTCAGAGATTCCCGCAGAGATGAGTGGGAAAGAGAGGAGGCAACTCAAATTACAAGGAGGTATGGGCCATCTGGTGCAGGTGGAGGCAGTGGTGCACATATTCTTGTTGTTGGCCTAGATGACGATGAAGACAGAGCTGGTCACGGTAAAAGGAAGAAAGGCGGCATTGATACACTTTTCCGTTCTGCTAGTATGAGATTGAGCCATGTTGATGAGCCAGGGGTTAGGAAGCCCGAGGCTAGGCAAAAAAGCATCAAAGCAATGTTCACTGGTGCAAAAGATAAGGTCGGTAAGGCAGTGGGTAAGTTCTTCTTTACTCATGGTATACCTGCACATGTTGCAACTGAACCGTATTTGCAACATATGGTAGATGTGATAGGGGATTCTGGGAGGGGCGTCAAGGCCCTCAGTTCATATGAATTAATGAACAAGTTTCTTCCCCTACAAAAGAAGGATCTACAAGCATGGATTTCAGACCAAAAACATATGTGGTCTGAATATGGTGTCACACTTATGTGTGATGGGTGGACTAGTGGCAACTAGAAGACAAATTATCAACTTTCTTGTACATTGTTGTGGATCCACAATTTTTCTAGACTTTGTTGATGCTTCAGGTGAGGTCAGAAACCACAGGTACATAAAGAAACTAATGAAAACATACACGCAGCAGGTTGGTGTGGAAAATGTGGTGCAGATAGTTACTGATAATGGTTCTGCCTTCAAGAAGGGCGAGGAGAGTTTAATGAAGAAATATCCCATATACTGGACACCATGTGCTGCCCACTGCATAGATCTCATTCTCAAGGATATTGGCTCAATTGATTTCATTAAATCTGTTGTCATTGATGGTAGGTTGATCACAGGATTCATCTACAACCATTCTTTTCTGTTAAATGCAATGAGGCAACCTGAGTATTGTGGAGGTGATCTGATTAGAACAGGTGCAACTAGATTTACAACAAACTTTCTTGCCTTACAATCATTAAAGTCCAAAAAGGATGGACTTAGGAGGCTCTTCAATGGAGTGGAGTGGACCTCCATGAAGGAGCACAATACCCCAATTGGTAGAAGAATTGAGGAGTTGATTGCCAGCAGACCTTTTTGGGATAAGGTTACTAGGGTGTTGCGAATAATGGAACCCATTGTCAAGGTATTAAGGCTGGTAGATGGTGACAAAACTGCAACAATGCCTTTTTTATATGATGCAATGACCTCAATGGTGGACAACATCAAAAAAGCAGCTCCTAAGTCCAATGAGCAATACATCAAAATTTATGAGAATCGTTGGACAAATATGCTTTTGCATCCATTGCATAAAGCAGGTATATACCTCAATTATGTTCTAAGTTTCTAACTTCTAAGTTATTTGTCTAACTCATAGTCTACCTATTAAAATGTCATTCGTATTTCCTTATTTATATTCGTGACAGCTTACTATTTGAATCTGAGGTTCCAATACTCACGAATGCTTGGATTGAATCCGACTCTAATGAATGCAGTGAGAGATGTCACCAACAAGTTCATTATCTCTCCAGAAGAGTGATTGCTAGTACTGAAAGAGGTATAAGATAACTATATAACTTACATTCTTAATTTCTCATTAGTCATTAGTCATCACTTTGATTTCATCATCTAAATATCGTAAATGATGTTTTTTTTGCAGTTGTGCCATTTCTGTGAAGGCACTGGATGTTTTGGACATCCAAATGCGGTTTCTAATCGTGAGGCAGGTGATCCTTGTGAGTGGTGGGTTTGGAATGGAGCAGGTGCTCCCCATTTAAGAAAAGTGGTTGTTCGCCTCCTTGCTCAAACAACATCTGCAGGGGGCTGTGAAAGAAATTGGAGCACATTCAATCTGATACACTCAAAGAGAAGGAACAAGCTTGGGGCAAACAGGTTGAGGGACCTTGTCTACGTTCACTACAACATGCGGTTGAGGGCTAGAGCAATACGAGATGCCAACTACAGGGAAGTGGATTTTGTTGTTGTCCACGATCCCATTGACACCACATACACTTTCACCACTGAAAGACGTAGAGGGCTGGAGGAAGATTCAGAAAATCCTTTAGAGGAATGGATGAATGAGATAGGTCGTCCTGTTCTTGATAATTTAGATGGACGTCCAGATCCATATATAGAAGAGCAATTTGAGGCAAATAATGGTAATGATATTATTCTTGATAATCCGCCTGAAAGACTTGAGCCTGAAGTTGCACATGTAACTGTTGATACGGAAATGGATAGAACAGTAGAAGAGCAGATAGCTAGCTCAGATTCTTCTTCTTCCGTTGGTTCCAAATCTAAGTCTGATGATGGTGACAATGATGGTGGTAATCAAAGTCAACGCTCTCCAGAATATCCTCCAGCTGTGGATCCTCAACATGATGATCGGCCTTATGTTACTAGGGGTGCACCTCCACAACAACAAGAATATACCATGGCTGAAAAAACTTTTCAAAGAAGAAAAACTCGAATTGGGAAAGATTACAGCGGTGCACCTCCACCAAATGCCACAATGCCCACAACTCCAAGCCCCAACCCCTACTCCTACCCATCCAATCCATAACCACAACCACAATACCAGAGTCCAAGTGATTATTATTCTGATCTTGCTGATTCAATGGATACATTGAGCATATATGACTCTCAATCTCAACATTCATTTGGAGATATGTTATTTGGGCAAACACTTCAATACCCATCTCAGACTTCTCAGTCCCAACATGGGTATTCTGGATATCAAGTTGAACCACAACCAAGATTACAATTAGAACTTGGACCTGGTATGGGATATCATGAAGCATACTCTGTCCGTAGCCTTTATGGATGCTTTTGGGTGAACACCGAAGCATACTCTGGTGATGGAGGGCAAACATGGAGTAGTGGGCATACTACAGTTTTTCCTATTGTCGGTGTTCCATTACAACCTCCTTTTCCTCAACCCCAAGCTCCTCGAGCATGGGCACCTCCTCCCGCTTCTTCTCAGCCTCCCAGGAATTCAGCAAACAAGGCTCAATATCTCAAAGATTTACAAGAACATTTTCCAAAGATAAGGATGATGCAGTATGTGAATCCTGAAGTGTATGAGGAGCATGTTGTTTCATACAACAAATCGTATAGAGCTTTGATGACATGGGAGCAATATGTGGAACAACAATATCCTTATCAACAGCCGGCGCGCCACTCATCATACAGCTGATGTGAGTTAGTACTTAGTAATTTACTATGTTGTTATATGTTTGTTGTAAGTTGAATATTATTGCATAAGTGTGTAAACATGAGTTTATGGATTGTGCTAGTAAAATTTCAGATCTTAATAGCTATATTTTGTCATCGAAATCTCCATAAAACAGGATTGATTCCTTACCTCCCACATGATTGACCCCCCCCACATACCCAATATAGAATTTTATTGCATAAAACATTGCATCTAGGTGTTGAGACCACACCTGTAAAATTTCATGATTTAATTCGTTCATTTAGGCGTCGATAAGGCCAGGATTGCATCTGTCAATATTTCCGTCGGTATACCTGTAAATATCTATTTCCACACTGTCGAAACGGCATCGGTATCGGTCATTTAATTCCTTGGCTCCAACCGACCACGGCTACGTAAAGCATCGGTACCATACAAGGTCAAAGGAAGAGTCGGCTTCCAAGACCTCACCCGTCTCGGTCAGTACGAGACTACTAGCAGGACATCTTGTGTCAACTGCAATTAGCTTACCAGGGTATACTGGTATCTTCGCTATAGAGCTATAGCCGCAGCATGCACTCTCTTCGGGATGATCATAAAGCTCTCTCGGTTTACTTTTTCATCGGGATGGTCACAAAGCTCACCCAGTTTATTTGGGGAGTTCACTGAGCAACCCCTGTATAAATAAGATTACATATTCAACAATATGTATACGAGTTAAACTCGTTCCACCGTTCATCAAATCCTGACACCGAATGGATCTAGGGCATGGGCAACTACATGATAAGATTTCACTTGATTAATTAGGTGTATTACATTATCTTTTAGTATCAACCAAGATATAAACAAGAATTATAACAGATGTTATAAAGAAAGGTGTAATACATTTATCAAGTACTTTCATGATCTTTGGAACACATATAGCACTCAGGATCTCAATCCCTTATCACAATACTGGGAATTCTCATCCCTTAGCATTATCATCATCATGATTGCTAGATATGGGTATTCAAACCCTTAGTTCATCACTGAACATTGTTACCACTTATCGGGTAACCATTACCTCTAGGTCCTCGGACCAAGGTATACATTATACTTGTTGCACAAGTATTTCACATAACTCACAAAGTCCATTTAGATCTGTATCATATGAACATCATAGCCCATACCTAACATGGGTATGCTCATCATCTCATAATACCTACATGGTTAGTATTTCATGATAATAGCAATATCAGATACATATCATCACCATGCAATACAAGAGAAATACAACCTTCCATGATTAGGGTTAGGGTTTCCCTTCCTTACTTATTAGGGTTTCAAGTGCATACCATCACCCATTATTAAGGTTAGGGTTTCCCCTATTTGACCGATTAGGATTTCAAATCATATCATCACCCTTTATTAGGGTTAGGGTTTCCCCTATTTAACCGATTAGGGTTTCAAATTATCAAGAATCAAACCCCAATTCATACTCCACTCATGTTAGGAGTATCAATGTATGCTCACAACATGATTATCACACAAGTATAAGTTTCTCTTTCATCCTCACTAGGATGTTGATTGCATCATACTCTATTAAATTGGCTCAATCCTTTCTTCAAGACACATTGGCCTACTTATCAAAATGCATTAAACTCTATACAGCTTAATGTATCATTTGACATAACACACTTCATGTGTTACTCAATCAAGTACTTTTGCATTGAGGTACTTCCACCATATCGGGCATAGAGGTGTGTACTTGACACCATATCGTGCTTCCATATCGTGCTTGAGGTGTATCCTCATCACCATATCTTGTTCCCATATCGAGTTACTTCATCATTAGAGTTTGCATATCGGGTTAGACCCTTATGCTCATATCCCATCAAACCTTCATGGTATCGTCCTACCCTTCATCATGTAATAAGTGATAGGCTAGATATCAGGTTCGTCTAAACCAAACCAGGTGTACAAACCAATAGGGGTTTGGAGTTCCAATGTATATCGAGTTCCATATTACCATGTTGGGTTTCAACACCATATCAGGTTAGAGTATATACTTGACTCCATATCGTGCATAGGGTATGTGTTTGACCCCATATCGTGCACAAGGTGTATGATTGATACCATATTGTGCACAAGGTGTGCACTTCATCATCATATTGTGCATAAGGTATATGATTCATCATTGTATCGTGCTAGTGGTATGTTCACCTCACCATATCGGGTTAGAGGTGCTTCAACCCGATATCGGGTTGGACCATGATGATGTTATCATCATCAAGCTCAAGACTCTTGTTCTTACTGTTCTAGTTCATGGACAACAGTCCTAAACAACTTTTAGAGCTCATAGGATCATCAATTATTCAAGAGGATTTGAAATTGAAAGTAGATCAACAAGTATAACAGAGTTGAAGGTGAATAATAACATAATTGGGTTCAAGTTATATAACCCGCCTCAAGAACAACTTCAAAGCTCCAAGCTCCAAAGCTTCACGTTCCCAAGGTTGAAGATGAGCTTCACAACTCTATATGCAAAGAATCACCATGGATAAGTATTTGGTGAAGAAGAAAAGAAAGGAAGATCTCAACCCTAGATCCATGCTTTAATCCAAGGTTGAAGATGATCATGGCTTCACCTTAAGGTTAAGACTTGAGCTCTTTCTTGCTCCTTAGCACCATGCACGAAACCTTACCACTCATGCACGATATCCCTTCACTTGTGGCCGATATCCCTTCATTTGTGGCCAATATCACTTCACTATGGCCGATATCACCTTGCTATGGCCGATATTACTTCACTATGGCCGATATCACCTTGCTATGGCCGATATCACTTTGCTATGGCCGATATCAAGGCTCTATGCACGATACCCCTTCACCTTGCACGATATCTAAGAGAAAGAGGGTGGTAAGATTCGAAAAATTTCACTAGTAGGTGAAAGGAGTGGTATATATAGTTGTGGTTCATGAAAAAGAGTAGATATGAGGTGTCATCGTTTTACACTACTAGGTGTCACGTGTCCATGCATGGTTGACAGGTGTCCCTGCATGCATATTTATCTTGACATGCAAAACACTTGAGGATAATCTAGGGATAAGATTTCGGCCCTTAGTTATCTTGTTGAGCAAAGTATTTCAACTCATCATCACTTTATTCCCAAACCGATACACTTTTTCTAAGGAAAGTTGCAAGCCATTACACATCACCTCCTTGAGCTGCTTAGCTCATCATGATAAAGGCCAAGAGTTCACAAACCGATATGAGACTCCCTCTATGGCTCCTTGGCCGATAGGCATTCTCATAACAAGTCTACAACTCGATACAGCTCATAAAAAGGCTTCAACTATACATCTTTTCTTGGTCTTTTCATCACCAAGAGTACCATCACTCAAAGATGATTCAAACATGGTGTCCCCTTCTTTCTCTCTCCTCTAGATGATACTAGGAGGGAGTAGGGACATTCTAGAGGTGATAATTTGCATATCAACCCTACATTTTGGGTAAATTACAATTTGTACCAAAATTGGTGCACAAGGCACTAGCATTATTCAAACGAGTTTCAATTTGAAATTTAGGCTTTCCACAAGCTGCCCCTTAGCATCATTCTCTCTCTTATGATGCTAAAACGCGTGAGATACATTCAACATGTGACATTTTGCAATATAACCCCTCATCTTAGGTAAATTGCACTTTACACCCAAACTATCATATAATGTACAAACAGTTTGCAAATAAGCTCAAACTTGAAAATTAAACTCTACGAGAGTCTTAATTACATTTCAAAAGATTAAAACAAGTTTGTAAATAATTTACTTAAGCAAAACTTCTAGGTTAGGCCATAACCCAGGTCAGGGATGTTACACATATCATGTCAAATTCAAGCAAATTAGGTCTGCTTTGAGGAAAACATGTCTGATTTGGGGAATATAGGTTTGCTTTCGAGGAACTTTGGTCTGATTTGGCCAATTTTGGTCTCATTTAGTTAAATATAGGGTAAATTAAGGAAATTTAAGGTCTAAGAAGTTTGTGCTATGCAAAATTAGGTTAGATTTAGGCTAAATTAGGTCAGATTAGGTCGAATTTAGATCAAGATAGGCCAAATCAGGACGATCAAATCTAGTGTGGTTCATGTTAGTTGTGATTTAGGTCAAATATAGTTGTTACCACCTAGATATAACCGTTAGAAATATACATAGTAATGTACATATTATATATATATATATACATAACTATGTATATGTAAACAAAATATAAATAAAAAATAGCAAAACGACTGGCTCCTAGGCGTCCCTTGAGAAAAGGGAGTGCCTAGCCACCTAAACAACTATCAATTACTTTTCAAAAACTTAGTTGCAGTTTTTCAGGTATTAACTTTAATTTAAGTTTGTTATTTACGTTTTACTTTAATTTAAGTTTGTTATTTAGGTTTTCCAGTTCTGAGCAATTACCTGAGTTATTGGACTTTAACTAGTCTTTATATACACCCAGTCGTAGGGTTAGGAGAGATCGCTTGAGAAATAACTGCATAAGGAATAAAATAGGGACGGCAAGTATTGAGGGAAAACTATGCAAGGATCGCTTCACATGGTGTGGACGTGTGCAACATAGATCGACAAATGCACCGATCCAAAATATTGATTTTGAGTGTAGGACAGTTAAACGGGAAGAAGCAGGCTAAACTAACTTGGTAAAACGTATAAGGAGAGATTTAAAATAGTTATATCATAATGAGAATATGACTCGTGACATAGTTGAATGGAAAGAAGCATGCAGATAGCCAACCCCAACATGGTTGGGACTGAGGTTTAGATGATGATGAAGAAGGCGATTGGATAAAAAAGGACTTAACTATTCAGGAAGAACCTAGCATGTAAGATATAATTCTAAATTGGGACGAATTGAAACAAAAATCTAACTAATTAATCCTACAAAAATAAAATATAACAAATTTTCCAAGTTCATAATATCCCTCTTTATATAGTTGGTAAAAAACATCTACTCGCCAAATAATCAATTTGTTTATTTCTACCACTGTTGTGAGTCACTTCATAAATGTTCCAATTATTATTCCACTTTGTATATCAACAAGGATTTTGTGGTATCTATAAAATAAGTACAAGCAAAAATCAATTTTCAAGAGCAAGTCACCCCACAGCACAACTAGATAGCTTACGATGATGATTCTCTCATTGGCAAAAGGTCCACTTGTTAGTGTCGTGCTTCTTGGCAGGCACTTAGTCTTATTGAAGTACATTATTAAGGCGAGTCTATGACGTAAAGTGTGAGATAAGAGTATAGTGTGCATGTGTTAGAGCCAAGGAAGCTAATGTCCGATTTCGATGTCGTTCTGGTGGCTACAGAAACAGAGCTTTACCGAAATTTCAACATATGCGTTCATGATTTTTTTATGGCAAAATTAACAAATTAATTTATGAAGTTTTACCAGAATTATCTACTAGTGTACATCTACTCAAATATGCAGTAATATATCAGGATATGTAAGGGTGGGGTCTCATGTGTGATTGAAGGACCCTGAACTGTTTTGATGAGGATTTTTTTTTTTTGGATCTGCATGGGCCGAAGCCCACCCCCTCTCCAAACAGGTGCCAGAGCCCGGATGAGGATTTAGATGGGAAACTTTTACCTCAATTTTCAATGGTGAAATCAATGAATTGAGTCATTATAGTTTCCAAGCACAATATATAGATTTTGAAGTCACAAAAATGTACAAAAAAATATGCTCTAGGTAGTACATAATACATTAAAAACAGAGAAAAAATTCGATGGTCAGTGTGTTTCGGCAGTTGATTTCGATACCAGATTGCCATCAGTAATAATTGGCAAATTTTGACAATTTCGTTGATATTTTAAACTATGGTTAGGGCTTGGTTTACCTCATTAAGGGATTAATCGTGTGTGATTATATAATTTCTAACCAATGATTGTAAATTTGCTTGTACTAAGTGATTCACTAAAGACCAAAGCATATCAGTTTATTTGCACCTTGTAGAAGAAAAAAATTAAGCAGGTATTCATACTCAACACAAGGTAACTATTTGAATCAAAATTGCTCAAAAAGAATTTGAATCGATGTAAAGTTTGACTTCTTTGTGGCAATCTAAGAGCTTAACATGTATGCTCCTGCAGTTCGAGTGCCCACTTTGAGGTAGGGTATAAAACTTGATTGCATCAATGGTCTCATACCACCAAAAATTCGCAAGCCTTCTAATGCAAATGTCAGCAATAAAATAGGGAAGCATGTATGTACATTAAGCGAACCATAGTCTCATACATATAGGAGGGGGATGACAAATACAAAAATGGACTAAAAATGCTAACGGGCCACAGACAGGCCAATTTACTAGACAGACAACTAATTAATTATTCTCTATTAACGTGTTTTCAAAAAAAAACAAAAAGGAACCTACTCTCTAACACTCTTCCTCAAGTTACAACATTGAAGAATCAATGTCCAGCTTATTCAAACAGACACAAGGAAAAAATAGACTCGGGCACAAAAACAACTAACAGATGTTCCCATGAAAATTTGATCCCTCTCACCGAATATCTCAACTAAACACTCTTAAAGAAAATGATACCAACAACACGCAGAAAGCATGTTCAAGTACAAAAGAAGAGACTCAACATGATGAATTATGCATCTAGACAGCAGCGCATGCAGTCGTCTTTTCGGTCTCTAACAGCATTGCAGTCCAAAGAGTGTCGGTTCGTAGGAAGAAAAATAAAGTGTGTTACTACACATGAGAGTAGATAGCCAACTGTGTAACATATCACAAACACTAGTAGGTGAGCTGAATGTATCAAATGAACGTACGCAATCACAAGGTATGCTAATTGCAACCACGAGCATGCAAATGTGACATAACTCCATGATTCAAAAATAACAAATCAAAGCTTCATACGCTAAATAGTGAAACATGCAATGGAAATATTTATCCCAAAGATTTCTATCTTCTTCTCGTCCCTATCTCTATCAATCCCCATCACATTCTCATGTTCTTCTCCCTCTCACGCACTACGAATACAAGGAAGAGAGTAAAATGGGGTGGACAAGCACTAATCCCCATTTATACATAGATAATGACAATAGTTACAAAGTGCATGAGGAATACCAAGGTAGATACGTTAGAGTGTATTTACTTAAGTGTTTTAGTCTTTTACTTAACATTTGTTTAGTATAATTTGTAATATGGGCCCAATTGTGTATTGGCCCATTAGGGTTTGTCTAAGTGTTTGTATGCGTCCCCTTATCCTATTTATAGGAAAGGGTGGCTGCCTCATATCTATCAAGCAATAACAAAAACCTACACGAGGGGTTCTTCCCACTCATATCGTTTTTTCACATGGTATCAGAGCAACCAGTCATATGCTGCCCCTAACCCAGAAAGAGAGAGAGCAGAACGGAGAGATGCCTCCCCTTGTGGGCAGCCGCCCCGCCGCTAGGCGCTGCTGATGGCTGCCCGTAGGGATTTTTCATCCTTACCTCTTCTTGGAGTCGTCTGCTTCGAGCCGTTTCCATCTTCATCAACAAAATCATCCTACGAAGTTGTTGGTATCCAGACCTACAAGGGTCGTCATGCCTCCGTCAACCTTGCTTGCTAATGAAGTTGCCGCTATCCTATGTGTCGTCATCATCACAGATCTACTCTATTGTTATCTACTCTACCGATCTACTCCATGTCACCACCATTGAGATCTAATCCAAAATCTTGGATAAAGATCTCTCTTTTTCGCTAATATTGAGGATCCATCATCCTATACTGCTTTGGTGGAGATCCGGAAGGATTTTCCCCTCTTTAGCTTATGTTAGTGGGGTTTTTCTGTTGTTGTTCGCCGCCAACACGGCGTGTTGCTTCTAGACATGGTGAGTAGGCAGTGTTCTGCTTCTTCATGACCTCGTTCGCCGCTTCTGGACACAGTGTGTCGCTTTTGGACATGGCGTGTCACTTTTGGTAACTGCGTGTCGTTAGTACCTTTGACACGGCGTGTCGTCTGCTTCTGCCCCGAGATTCTGTCAACTGACACGGCATGTCCTTTCAACCACACGACGTGTCGCCTGCTTCTGCTGGTGCTGATTGTTGCTACTGTGATATCAGACACGGCGTCTCTTTATCGACACGACGTGTCACTTGCTACTGTTGCTTCTTGTGTCAACTGATACGACGTATCGCTCAACAACACAGCGTGTCTGTTGCTTCCTGTTGCTACATCTTGGTGTGCTACAACGATTCTATCATATGGCGGAGGTGTCTATACATGCCATGTCCCTTCTTTATCCTTACCATGGTTATCAGAACCGAACCAAACCGGCTGGTTGAACTGGGAACCAGTCACTCTACCGGGTCGGTCCCCTCCCAAAGCTGGAAATGAAGTCTGATCAGCATCAAACCAGTGAACTGACCGGTTAAACCGGTGAACCAGCGAACCGATCCGGTTTTAGCCCAACCGGCCGGTTCTCTCACTTAGCAAGTAAATGTATTGTTGATGCTTTTTTTTTGTTAATTAATATTGAATACTATAAAAATGATGGTATAGAAATGTCTATGAATAGAATAATATTTGTTATTTGGTATGTTTATCAAGTAATTGTGAGCAGTGTGCTATTATTCATGTTTCATAACTTTTGCAGGGATATATTATGTGAGTATCAAAGACATTTATATATTTTTATAAACTATTAGTGACATCATGATGACATCACCAGTTGAATTGGTGAGACCACTGGTTGAACCAGTGAACCGGGAACCAGAGGCCTCACCAGTTCGCTGACCGGTTCTAGTCTGACAACCTTGATCCTTACCATCAACAATTATCTTCCCGTTTTCGACATTTTTATAATTTTATTTTTACACTCGTCGGTCTTCCAACTCTACATAACTTGTTGCCTACCTCCTCATTGAACCTATTGATCCTACCGAGCAACATTTTGGTAGTGTACCTCCTCTTACTACCGAGTTTCCATTCCGTTAGTCTTTTTTTTTCTTCTTGACCTACCCCCATATTTTTTTTTACTTAGTATCGGGTCGTGAAAGGATCCGTTTACTTTTCAATTCGGATCTATGTAATCGGGTCATATTGCATCTTGACTCGTGTTGCCAGTTACCTCCTCCACATATTGCCTACACAACCATACCTCTACAATTGTTTTTACTCTCCACTCCAACCACTCTTCATTCTTTTCGTGGTTGGCGTGAGGGGGAGAATAGAGGATGAAGAGTAGAGGGAAGAGATGAGATGGAGGAGACATGAAGAGAGAGAAGAAGAAGACTTTCATTCTGTTGTCCTATGGATCTTCATGGTACATTTACTATATGGATTCTGCGGTTCTATATGGATCCTTCTGCTACTATATGGTGTTCATTTTGCTTATATGAGGATCCTTTTGTTGTTATGTGGACTATTCATGCTTGTGTTGCTATATGGAGCTTTCTGCTGCTTTTATTGCTTATTCATCATCTACCTCGACTGCTGCTACGAAGTTACATATTGGGAAGTCATTCTTTCTACTTGTGCTATGATTTTGTGCTTTTGCACTATCTGCTGTCCGTGCTCTATTTTGCATGTTGACTTTCTACTATGAACCAGCACTCTCTGGACTTTGACGCATACTAGCACTCTCTGGACTGTGTACTACTATGATGGATATTTTATGAAGAGGGAAGATGATGAAGACTTTTGTTGTTGACTTTACATGTAGCTTCATCTACATTGCATATTGGAGTTATTTATTGGTTTACTACATTGCAGACTAGTCTTCTATCTGCTTACTTCGTCGACTTTTGCTTCTATGTGTCAGCACTCTCTGACTTGTTTGTGCTTTGTGCACGTTGATTCTCTACTTATCCATGCTTTGTGTGCATGTTGACTTTCCGCTACTGTGTGATCCAGCACTCTCTTGTTGGTTTGTGCTTTGTTTGCATGTTGACTGTTGATGTTTCTTGTGACCAAGCACTCTCTAGGACTTGTGATCCAACATTCTCTAGCTACTACGACGATGACTGTGATGAAGACCTTGGTGCCTATCTGCAATTCTTGCTTTTGCTCCAAATGCCTTTATGATGATCAAGAAGCCTCTATGCTTGCCGAGATATCTACTGCTTTGGAGTATCTACTTGAGGGGGAGTCTTTAAGTATTTGAATGCTTGAGTGACTTATTGTAACATTGAGGGGAAGAAATTATTGTATGCGCTTGGTTATCTTTTATTCTATTTAGTCTGTCTGTTTTGTCTGTCTGTCTGTTTGCAAGCTGACTTGGGATTCTCCGAAGCTCCAGCTTGAGGGGGAGCGTTAGAGTGCCAATTTACTTAAGTGTTTTAGTCTTTTACTTAAGTTCTGTTTAGTATAATTTGTAACATGGGCCCAATTGTGTATTGGCCCATTAGGATTTGTCTAAGTGTCTGTATGCTTCCCCCTTATCCTATTTATAGGAAAGGGTGACCACCTCCTATCTATCAACCAATAAGAAAAACCTACACGAGGGGTTCTTCCCATTCATATCGTTTTTTCACAGGTTCAACAGTGGGCAATAAAAAATTGGATAAGAAAATTGTAAACACCTAAGGGAGAACTTGGGTTGGCAACAATGGAATAAGAAAGCAAGAGATGAGCTACAAAAACAATTAATGCAGTGGAAGGAAAAACACAAATAGGGCAACTCCGATAGGGGGAGATTGCAACGAAGTTGGAACTTCCTATCAATAGTGTTAAAAAAAATTGTCTTTCTATATGTTGGAAAGAGTGCAACCCTCTCATATAAATAGGAGGGGACACAATAAGGAAGAAAACAGCAAACCCTAGTGGGCCTATTATACTTAGACACATATTACATAAGACTTCAGTAAACAAAAAGTAGAAATAAGAAGAATACAACAACTGAAGATAAATATATCTCATTATTCCCCCCCAAGCTGGAGCATAAATATCAATCATGCCCAGCTTGCAACACATCTCCTCAACTCTCTTGCCAGAGAGAGGCTTTATAAAAATATATGTAGTTTACTCATGTGTAGGTAGAACAGGGGTACTAATCTTCTTAGTCAGCAGAGCATCTCGAAAAAAATGACAGTTCACCTCAATATGCTTGGTCCTTTCATGAAAGGCAGGATTACTAGCAATGAAAGTAGCAGCACGATTGTCACAGTACATGAGAATAGCATGAGTGACTGGAAACCGAAAGTCAGAAAGAATAAATTTGATCCATAATAGCTCACAAGTAGTATGTGCATTGCATGATACTCAGATTCTACACTCGATCTGACAACAATATTTTACTTCTTCTCCTGGTAACCAAGTTACCCCCTAAAAATGTACAATAGTCGGAGGTAGATCTCCTGTCAGATTTACACCATGCATAATCAGCATCAGAATATCCAGTCATGTAGATGTCCATTTCTTTTATAAAACAGTCCTTGTCCAGGTGTGTTCTTCAAATACTCAATACTCGGCATGTAGATTCCCTGTGGCACTGCCTAGGACAATCCATGAATTGGCTAAGAACACCAACAATAAAGCATAAATCTGGCCTAGTAACTAGTAAAATATAAAAGTTTGCCAACCAAGTGTTTATAGCATGGAACACAACTTCATCGAAGTTGGGCCAATTTTTGCCGAAGTTTCAAAATTCGACTATAGGCGAAGTCGAATACCAAATACTTCGGCTTCGTCCAAACTTCGGGGCGAAGTTTCATTGAAATCAGGCGAAGTTGACTTTTTTGTGTGTATTTTTGTCTCACCTTCTCCGAACTTGTCGAAGCTTCCTCAAAGTTGCCGAAGTTGCGGCGAAGTTGAGACGGCCCAGAACATTAATCCTAACTAGTGCCCTAATGGCCATATAAGACATAAGTGTAACCTCCAACCC
Source organism: Alisma plantago-aquatica (assembly GCA_963693085.1). Taxonomy (NCBI): domain Eukaryota; kingdom Viridiplantae; phylum Streptophyta; class Magnoliopsida; order Alismatales; family Alismataceae; genus Alisma; species Alisma plantago-aquatica. The sequence continues at coordinate 1,008,336,098 of OY856410.1, read as the reverse complement.
TCTTCACAACTTCTAATATCAACTCCTATGTTTGTTGTTGCCACTCTTTCCTAGAGAGGGCATTGTAACTAATATTTGACTGTATATTGTATAGAATACATACGGTGAACTTATTTGTATGTGTATTGCACAATTGACCCTTGCAAGCAACACATTGTATTATCAACCTAACTAGGGCTCGAGAGTCGCAAATCATGTTTTGTGTTAAATTAACATATAGAAGATAGAAGTATAAAGTAGAAGTTTTCAAGCAAAATTTCCTTCAAATTCACATCATTCTATTCAAAAAAGTTAAAAAGGGCATCGAATTTTATCGAAGTTTGCATCTAAACTTCCTTAAAACTTCCTCGAAGTTTCCACAAACTTCCACTTCCACACTTGGCAAAGTCGACATGAAGTCGAAGTCATGCACCATGGTTTATAGCTAAATTTATCTTCTAAGGGCTGAGTAGATTCTGCCCATAGATCATGTGCTTGATCCATAGGGGAGAGTACACGTCTGCAACCAAGCATGCCAGTTTTAGTGAGTTAGTCTAGAGTATACTTTCTCTGAGGTAAAGATACCCCATCCTTGTTATGTACTACCTCAATGCCAAAAAATATCATAGATGACCAAGGTCGTTGGTTACAAAATACTTCATAAGATATTTCTTTGTATTAGCAATTCCTGCATCATCATTGTCAGACAAGACGATGCCATCCACATAAATGATAAGCATAACTATGCCAGAAGTAGTGGTTTTGATAAACACAGAATGGTCACATTGACACCGTGTGAACCCAAATTTGTGCTGTACAAGGGATAACTTGTCAAACCGTGCTCGAGGACTCTGTTTGAGGTTATAAATAGCTTTCTTCAGAAGGCATACTTTTCAAGAGTACTCCCTCTGAGAAACATAACCTGACATATAGACGATCTCCTGTAAATCTCCATACAGAAAGGCTTTCTTAACATCCAGTTGATGTAAGTGACAACCTTTATTAATTGCAACAAAAATGAGAATACGGACAGAATGAAGACGAGCAACAGGGAGAAAAGGTTTCTAAGTAATCAATCCCAGCTTCTTGTGTGCATCCATTAGCAACAAGTCTGGCCTTCAGGTGTTCAACTATCCCAACAGGCAAGTATTTCACTGGTAAAAACCCATCAACTGCCAACAAGTTTACTACCAGTAGGGAGATCAACAAGGTCCCATGTCCCACGACAGTGAAGTGCATCCATCTCCTCATCCATGGCTCGTTTCCAGCCAGAGTGTAGTAGTGCCTTCTGAACGTTTTTTGGGATAGAATCGCAGATAAAGCAGCAGTAAACTGAGCCATAGAACCATTCACATGAAATGTAGAAACATCCCGAGAGAGACAATATTTTGGTACCAGATCGTCGCCCCTTACGTAATGCTATGGGAATATCAAAATCGGAGGTTGTAACAGAATCGGTAACATAACCATTGTCTTGAGGTGGATCATCAATCTCTGAAGATGCCAAAGTAGGGGATACTTTGGGTAGAAATGCAGACACAGTGGGGTCAGGAATGGGCACAGTCGGAAGTGGAACCTGGTTAGTAGGTTCAGAAAAGAAAGACGTATCTTCAAAAAAGGTAATGTCCGCACTAACATACAAACGACGTGCAACAGGATCAAAACATTTATACCCCTTTTGTGCATGAGAGTATCCAAGAAAACAGCAGTGGAAAGCACGGGCCACGGGGTGATAGTTTATCACTCCTAGGTTGGTGATTATGAACAAAACATAGACAACCAAAACTTTTTGTGGTAAAGCAAAAGTATAATGACACTCAACTATGCGGTTTAGGCTCCAATTGGTTTAGTGTAAATTATAAGTTATGTAGAACTCATTTTCTGGGAACTCTAGTTCCAATTCTGGAACTTACACTCGCTTCCATGTTTGTTGTAAGTGTAAATGTATAAATCCTTATAAAATATTGACTTATACTGTGTGCTATAGTAATAGATGGGGATGACAAAGATGTAAAGAAAAAAAAATTCATATATGTAGATAAATGCAACATTTTCCCACAAAAATAACCCCGCCAGTGGTCTTGGTGCAAATGTTTCTTCTCTTATTAAACATTATGGTGTAATGTGATTATGATTTTAGATCTTGGTTAAAATTCACATCACAATATGTTTAGCTCACTTTATATGTACGAAGTATTGTAGTGTTGTCGACGTTTCACGTGTTTGTAAATATTTATTTTGGTTCATTATTTGGAACAATGTACAATATTCATTTTGATATATCTTTGTGCAATGACATAATGAACAATGCTACTACTAGGAGATTCATCGGTCTCCACCGATAAAGCAGTTGTTGCCGGTTGTCGGTCACCAAGCAACTACTGACGACCGCTGCTCAACCTAAAGCCGATGGCTACTTCCCTACTTGCTGGTGTCGCGTCCAAGGTATGTATCTTCTCCTCCTCGACTATTTTACCCCTTCCCTCTACTACTCCATGCCCCCCTTCTTCCTTCTCTTTTGCTATTCCTCCTTTTCTTATATTCCCCTTTGTATGCTTATTGTACACTTCCCCTTCTTCCTTCTCTTTTTCTCTTCGTCTACTTCATGTACTCTACTTCTTCACTTCAACATCTTCTTCTACACCCATCTTCCTACGTTTTTCTTCATCCCTCTTTTACTCCGCTTGGGTTCTTCCTGTTCACATGTTCTTCTTCTCTCTCCTATTACTTTTCTTTTTACTTAATCAGTTAATCACTTATTTGTTAGCCTCGTATTTTCTCTTATCGCCTCCTTGATGGCACAACATTCCTAGAAGGCTAGCTTCACGTTGGTGCTCCAATTTGTGTAATGTCTACCCACTTGTGTGTTGCTGCTTGCTGTTTGGTTGCAACTGGAAATTTGATTTCTGCTGGCTACTTGGATCCTAGTACCAATTTTCTCTCTAATGATATAATACTTTAATAATTTGACATGTGAATTTAATCAAGTAGTGAGCTACATTATTGTGAGCGGGCATTTTATTATTTGTGAATTATTTCTAATTTTCCATGATTTTCATGTATATATATAGGTTATTGAAATTATTTGTGACGTCATGATGATATCACCGGTTGAACCTGTCTGACCACCGGTTGAACCAGTGAACCGAGAACCGGAAGCCTCACCGGTTTGCTCACCAGTTCGGTTCTGAAAGCCATGGTGAAACCTTGCCTTTGATCATTTGTTGACAAGAACTAAAAGAACTTGAACGACATTTGTGCAAAAGAAACTTTTGAAGAACGTATGTAACAAAGGCCAGGTTGGATGAGTGAAAAGATTCAGCAACTTTTAATTGTGCCAGCCTGAGAACAATCTTAGCCATAGTTGGATAGCTATATCACATATGTTGTGACTCCCGGGGGGGGGGGGGGGGGGGGGGGGGGGGGTTGTTATAGAGGAGATTTTGCAGAAATAGCAAATTAGTGCTATTAACAAAAATTTAGAAAACCTTTAACTAGATAATCACATAAAAGAACAATTTACTCACTTCAATTCCTGTCATATATGTTGTGACTAAATGAGAGACTACAGAAGATACCTTGCCGGAATAGCAAATTAGTGTCATTAACAGAAGTTAATAAAACTTTAACTAGATAATCGCATAAAAGAACACTTTACTCACTTCAAATCGTGATTGGGCCAGTCATTAAAGTACTGAAGTGTATCCCTCGACCAAGGCTCTTCATATAAAATACTAAGTACCCATGACTCCACTCCTACATAGTATATGAGTTTCCACATTGATTCAGAAAACTTTGCTACCTTCGCTCGTTTTGTCTCGTCGATCTTTAAAGGAGTCACACCATTACATAAAACTTTGATAGCTACTCTCTGGAAAAAAAGGCAATTCATGCAATAAGAAAATTTGCATGAATGGCTTTTAGAAATAGAAGATGAAAACGGAAAAGCAGATTACTAATTAAGTTACAAGGATCAAGCAGCGAATAGACAACTAGTTATTCAAGTTCCAAATATCAGTGGAAATTATGATGTAATTTAATAAAAACAAGTTCATATGAATGCCGATGTAATATAATAAAAACAAATTCCTACGAATTCAGTAGCATACCAAAAAAATATTAGGTCACAAATGCACTGCTGCTAAAAATTACTTCTAGGTCTGAGAGTTTATATGGTGCAGAAAATTTGCAAAATTTCATGAGTGCCTTTAACTATATATTGAGAGGCACCCAGCATTTACATTTTTGTATTGAGTAAAATAAGCATTTGCAACTTATATAGCAAAATGAGAGACCATAGATTCCTCGTTTATGTAGCCTATCACCATGCCATACAACTCATAACCAGGCAATTCGACTGCTAGTTTTTTATTGGAAAGCATGGTACTCAATTTCAAAATTAAAAGGGCATAATTACAATTGCCACTAATATATGACTTTTGTACCCCTGATATAAGTTCAAAAATGTCTACACAATTGCTTAAAGAAGCATTGCATATAGCTTTCCAAAAGCCTATCCTGGTGTTGTTCTGGTCTTTAAATATCCTTTGTCACAACAGCCTCTGATTTTTACAAAAAAAATGGCATTTTTTCGTGATTTATAGGCTCCCGAATGTTCGGCACAAATAATACGTTGGTAGCCAATTTTTAGCGACTTTTCACAATTGATCCCGCATTTTTGCGATTTATATGATTTTCCATGATTTTTCACGATTTAACCTGCTTGCTAATTTTTTTGCAAAACCACGTATAAACAACTCCCAGTATACACTAAACCCCCAGCCCCCACTCTCTCAACGGTCCATATTGCTGCATTATCCTTTTCCCCCCTTCCCTTCTTCTCTGATGTTAGGTCCTCATCCTCAACATAATATTCTTCTCTTCAATCAGCAAACTAACCATTATCCTCTAAATTTTGATATATTGTTCTTATTTGCCTCTTATATGTCATTACCGTTACCACGTATGATAAATGTTTCATTAATCAATATTGTTTTTTCACATGTTTCTCTTGAATTGTTATATAAATTCTATTGATCAATTTTTCTTTGATTCTTTTACTACTTTTTTCACTCAATAAGATTGTATGTCTAGTGGCCTTAATAGTTACATGTATGTAATATATATATATATATATATATATATATATATATATATATATATATATATATATATATATATATATATATATATATCCAAGTTGTTCCAGATTATTTCCAAATAGTAGATCACACTTTGATCGAAAGCTATCTATTTTTTTCGAAATTTTCCTGTTTTTACCAGCCAGACAAAAAATTGCTGAATTTGTCACTGTGCAAATATCCACAGTTCCTCTCCAACCAAAGGTGTTGAAGAATGCTTAAAAGAATACTTGCTCTCCTTCCTTGATCTGCAGTGAATAAGAAATATCTGAAGGTTTTATCAGAGTTGTCAGTTGGGCTTGTGACCACATCATATCAGCCAACAAGCACCAAACCAGTATCTGGGCATTTGATTCTGTCATTGTTGCAGGTGAAATAGCAGGATGCAGGGTGTGCATGAATCAGCATAGACTTCAGGTTTTTATACAGCTCAGTCAGTGTGCTCAAATTACTGTGATGAATCTCCCAATCTTAACTCAATCTCGGATTTTTGGGTCTTTCATACCAGCTAAAGTTTCACTGGCTGGTAACGAAGTCTCACCATTCATACAGCGGGTTAATGCTTCTCGAGTCTGGAATAACTCCATCGGTCTCATAAATAATCTCTTTAAGCAGGTAGCCTATTCAATATTCAGCTTGAAAATCGTATGTTTTCCAAATTATTTTTACAAAACAATGCCATCTGAACTCCCAGGATTCACCCAATTCAGTGCTCCGCCACCATCTCCTATATGAATGTTTTTCAAGTTTGCAATCTTGCTTGTGTGCTACAATGCTGTCAACCCGAGCAATTCGTAAAGTTATTCCTACAATGCTGTCAACCCGAGCAATCTCACTCTTAGATTTGACAGGCTCTTTTTCTTCATGACCACAATCCATTGATTTTATGAAACTCCGTGTGAAGACCAATAACCAATTGAACTACTGGTTTAGTGGTTTCACAGCGAATGCCAAGAATCGTGGGTCTTTGTTCCTCATAGCAACAAAATGCTCACAGTGATGATTCATCAGTGTGAAGATGGTTTGCATAAACAGGGCATTAATTTTACTTATCAAATATTCTTTCATTATTACAACTTGAGAAGGAATGAGGCCAGAATTTTGTAGTGTTAGTAATACCTTTTTACTCACTTGTTCTCCATGACAGGTGGAATTGAATATATGATAAAAATCTGAGAGATCACAGTTGTTAGATTGGATAAACCTAGCATGACTTACAAACAAGAAATTCCTTTGAGAAAACATACGTAAATCTTAATTCATATTTCCTAAATTTTGTTACATCCACATCAGCATGTGACAAACATCTTGAACTTTACCCTACAGACAAAATATGTATATACTATATCTAATATATGTTTGTACTCAGAAATATGTGTGCACGCTTATTTACATCCTTACATTTTACATAGATTATCTACATCCTTATATTTTACATAGTGAAACCAATAGAAGACATGATAAATTGCTGCGACAACTGGAAGCCTCAAGACATCTACAATGCCATTGCAAAGACCAAATGACTAGGTATTTTCCAACTACAAAGGTCTCTATTGTGGAGATTTAAACAGCAGAGGTTAAGAGTGATCATAGAATTAAATGTCTGATTTCGATGTCGTGTCTGATGGCCCAGAAATCGAAATTTTTGAAATTTCGCACGAAAATTCGATATTTACGGCCCTAACGATTTCGACGACCAAATAACCGAATTTCATCATGAAAAATTACCAGGACGATCTAAACGCCAAGATCTACTCAAATATGCAATAATATTTCATATTAGATATTTTTTTTTTGGGGGGGGGGGGTCTCCCACATTTGTAAGTGAACGAAGCTAAACAATTTCGACAGAATTTCGATGGCAATTTCGATGGCAAAATGAAGGAATTAACTTATGAAATTTTGCAAACACAATGTTGAGACATAAACACACTAGATTGTATAATACATTTATATGTTTAGAGGTTAGGGTGGGATACATGTCTTGATGAGTGAGTGCACAAATGAACAGAAATGTCATATGTGCTAGACAGTTAGACTGTTAAAAGCTTCAAGTTACAGCTTAGAATTTAAAATTTATAGTTACAGCTTAGAATTTAAAGTTTACAGTTACAAGTTCCAAACTTACCAACTACAACTTGTATAAGTCTAGTGTTAGCATTTAACTAGGTTACGCGGGACACTTATACATAGATCCAAGAAAGAACTTTGTTATTTTCAGAGTATATCTCCATATCTCTATAGAAGGGTGTAGAAATTGATGAAGGTAATGTATAAATGGTCTAGGGAGAGGGAAAACATACCTTAGAATTAAGAAAGATAGCCTTTAGAAGTAAGAGATTCAAAAAAATTTGCCAAAATACCCAAGATGTAGTATTATCAGCTTTTGGAACAAATTTCTCAAAATTTAATTTGTGTTTCTGTACCATTTCGCGAAATGACGCCCCAAACTGGGCTTTTTGCTACGAAATTTCACCATTTCTGTCGAAATTTTGCACCTAGGGTCGAAATTTTTGCGACATTACGTCCCATTCCCTGCATTTGTGTGTTTCGCATGTCCGATCATAGGTTTCGATGTCCGATTGCAAAAAAAAGAAATTTCGAGCGGAATTTCACAATTTCGATCCAAATTTTGTGCCATGAGTGATCAGCCACCACTTTTCTTGTTATTATCATGTCACTTACCGAAATACAGACATGAACCCCGATAATTTATTTTCCTAATCTACAATTTCTACCCTCATGTCCCATCCCACACAACGCTCATCAGTCAGCAGGATTGAACTTGTGATCACCAGCTTACCTGCAGCCAGGCAATACCGAGAGATGGCTGGCAGGCATTGCATCAAAAAGGATCGTTGAGCTTTTCTAATTTAGTGTTATACATGCAAACCTTTTTTCTAGTAGTACATTTTGGGCAAGAGAGGTTCTTTGCACTTCAACTGAGGAGCTATTTTTTTAAATCATTAACTATTTGATTTCCATATGCAAAGTAGCGCATACATGTATCTTCAGATCTAAAGGTTCTCATACAATTCATTATATTTTAATGGATTTCATTAACTTTCGACCACTACTTTTATTTCAAGACATCTCAACATTGCAATCAGCATCGACATAGATTCCCCAGCCCCTGTTTGTTCACATAATGTTGTCAACCTATCAAAACCTTGACAATAAAACAATATGTTGTTACACTTACACTTCCCAAATAAGCATCTATAATTGATTGCATTCAAGTAACACACTCCCATGAACAGGTTATTAGGGATAAAAATATGCAGTTAGCACTTAGTAAGCTTTCACCTAGTAATAATTGTTTTATATGGAAACAATTTGAAGAAGTTATCAAGTTAGAATCGAGAATAGTAAACCTTGACAACCAGAACAATATGTTGTCAACCTATCAAAACCTTGACGATGAAACAATTATGTTGTTAGACTTTCCAAATAAGCTTCTAAACTTGATTGCATTCAAGTAACACACTCACATGAACAAGTTGGTAGGAACAAAATTGTGCAGTTAGCACCTCGTAAGCTTTCACCTAGTAATGTTTTTTTTATATGGAAACAATTTGAAGTAATTATCAAGTTAGAATTGAGAATAGTAAAGTGATGTAGGACAGGCCCCACCTTTACGCACTTATGAGCGTAGGCGTCGTCGTATCATTAGTTAGGCTTTATTGGCATGTTTTATTTTATTATGTCTTTTCTCTTCTTATGGGTTTTTGTAAAGTCATGTGGTTTTAGTCCCACATTGGCTATCGTGTGTTTAGTCTTTCTTTTAGAAGCCTATATAAAGGCTCTATGGGCATCCATGTAGAGACAGTTTATGAATGAGAATTATCATTTTAGCCATTGCCTAGTTTATTTTTAAATAGTCGTAGTTTTACATTAAGTGGTATCAGAGCCTAACCCTAAAAGCATTAGGGTTAGGTCATGCCCAGCTGGTACCCTTCATCCTCCAGTCGTCATCCTCCGCCTTCACCAAACCCGCCGCTGCTACCAAACCCTGCCCATTACCCTCTCCGCCTGCTGCTGCCGCCGTCCCTTTATGTCTGTTGTCGCCATCCGTTGCTGCTACGGCCGCAGCCCGCTGCCGCAGTTGTCGTCGCCGCTGTCCGCCGTTGCTACAGCCGCCACCCCCTACTACTGTCACCGCCACCGTCCACCGTTGTTGCAACCGCCGGCCCATGCCGTTGTTGCCGCCACCGTTCACCGCTGTTGCAGCCGCCGGCCCCTGCCGCTGTTGCCGCCACCGTCCTCTCCCACCGCCATTGTCTGTCGCTGTTGTTGCCACCGCCCCTGCTGCTGCTACCGTCGGCCGCTAGTTGGATCGACGTAGGGTCAGGGCATACCGGATCATCCTTCCTTCTGAGGCACTTCCTTCTACATCAACTTTAAGGAAACTGTCTTTAACATCTTCTACAGAAAGTAAAGGGTATTCGATATCTACAATTCGGGTAAGGTCTTTCCATTGTTATTGTACCTTGTTCTTCTTCTGCATCTCTAGTACATTCGCAAAAAGGTCCATAGGGAGTTTTGATTCCCCCACCGCAAAATTACCAAGTCCTATTTTTGTGAGAGGTTTTTCTTTGTTCGGCGCACTATTTACTTTCATATATTTGTCTGTATTTTTTTCTTGAAGTTTTTCGCGTTGTTCATCTCAGAAACTAAGTTTTCCTTTGGCACAATAATTTTTTTGTTGTTTCGCTGCAATTCATTATGTCGGATCATAGGTCTAATAGCCTTGTGTTAGAACCAAGGTTGAAAAAGGCGTGAGGCGTAACGAGGCGTTTTTGTCTTGGCGAGGCGAGGCGTAAGCCTCGAGGCGGTCGAGGCGTAAGCCTCAAAATGTACCGAGGCGTTCCTATATTTATATATATTTATATGTATTAATATGTTTATATATAAGAAAATATATATACAATGTAAGTTAATACAATTGGACAACTACATAACAAAATCACATTACACTACTTGTTTATAATCTAAATTTAAACAGCTGGAAAATAAAAGCAGTACAAGTTGTACCCAAACAGTAGTATTTTAACCACAATTTGTTTGTTTTTTCGTTTGAATCAAAGGGGCTAATGGAAAAACCATTGGGCCAGGCCCATATGTAGTTAAAATGAACCAGGAAACATGTATTTTGGGTTGCAGCTTGAGGCTAACGCCTCTTGCGCCTCTTTGCGCCTTGCAAAAAATGAGGCGTCCGCCTCTTGGATCACAGGTGAGGCTTAAGCCTCAAGGCGCCCTGGGGTGCGCCTCTAGCGCCTCAGGGCGCGCCTTTTTTTTCCATGGTTAGAACCCACTCTGGAAGCCCCTGTCTCTTCCCAAAACCCCTTTAACCTGGATACTCTTGGTCAAACACTCAATTCCATCATGACTGAGCTTCGCACAATCCGCCAAACACATACTCTCCAGGCCGGTCAGAATTCTGCACCTTATTTGGGATATGGCATGCCACCAAATATTGGGAATGCACCTCGATCCCCATTAGCTCTTACTCCCCTGCAAATCTGTGCACCACAACCCCAAGAGATCTCCGACTACCAAAACTTAGGGGCCACTGACCCTTTCGCTAAACATGACCCTTACTCCCTACATGCCTATGAGGAAAACCACCACTACTACCCACCGTATTATCAGTCTCCCAATTATACGCCTCAACACGTTGCTCCACACACCAACCTTACACGGCGATACCCCCCTCAATGCAATACCCCGGACCCCCAATTTGTTCCTGCAAATCATTATCCACATCCTCAACGACCAATGGCTCTGCCGTATCATCCCATCCAACCTCCTGCGCCACGTCCTCGTCCCCCTGAACATGATGCTTTTCCCGTCCCCCCATGTGGCCCAGGCTTTCCCCAAAATCCTTATGGTCAATACCACCCAAGACACCCACCTCAGGATGATATCACCCGACGAGTTAAGGTAGATGCCCCTACTTTTGATGGAAAACTTGACCCTAAGGCTTTTCTCGATTGGATTGCCAGTTTGGAAGATTATTTCGACTGGTATAACATGACAGACGCCCAACGGGTTAGGTTTGCGAAAATGAAACTCGAAGGGTCTGCCAAGAGGTATTGGCAAGGCGTCCAACGTGGCATGGAGCGTAGTGGTCAGCCTCCTATTCTATTTTGGGATGAGATGAAAACCAAGCTACGTGAACGCTATGTACCCTCTCAATACCAAAGACAACTTCTTTCCGACTGGATGGCCCTAAGCCAAGGGACATCTTCTGTTCAGGAGTACATGGAACGGTTTGAAGAGGCTAAAAACCATTGTGCTCACAATGACTCGGATCGGCAATTAGTTGCTCGTTTTGTGCACCGTCTACACCCCGATATTAAGCGAGAAATGCAATTGCAACAATATGACTCCTTAGACGATGTTTTTCACCGCACCCAAAAGGTCGAGAGTTACCTACAACCTGTTTCTCGTGGGCCTTCCTTTTCTCGTTTCGGCCAACGTACTAGATCAACCAGTAATCATGTCACCACCTCATCTCATTCGGCCTATCCTCTGCCCCAACCATCTCCCCAGGGTTCTTCAACCCCTTCAGCTAGTAAAGGCAAGGAGATAGTGTCCACCCCAATCCAACCTCCTCCAAGAGGTCGTGAATGCTTTCATTGTCATAGCACGACTCACTTAGCTGCCCAATGCCCTCGTCGTGCTCTTTTTGTATCCTCTGATTCTCCCGATACCACCCCAGAGGATGACATTGAGTATGAAGATGTTCTTCCAATCTCTGAACCCTCAGATGATGACGCCGATTATGAGGATGATCCTTCTTATCTTCAAGTCATGTGTGTTCTTGCTGCTCCTTCAGAAGGGGATGAATGGAAACGTACCACCCCCTTCCAAACCTTTTTCAAACACGCTGCTAAAAGTTGTAAACTCCTCATTGATGGGGGTAGTTCTCAAAATATCATTTCACACCATGGATTGAAGCGCATGGAGTTGCACCTTGAACCACATCCACAACCACACAAAGTCCATTGGGTGAACCAAATTAGCTTTCCCATCACCCAACATTGTCTTGTACCCATCACTTTAGGTGCTTATTCGGACCACATTTGGTGCGACGTGTTGCCCATGGATGTTGGCCATGTCATTTTGGGACGTCCTTGGATATATGACTTAGATGCCCACAATGAGGGACGCTCCAACGTTTATACTTTTAAGCACAAAGGCAAACACATCCGATTAGCACCTACTCGTTTCATTACCCGTATCAAAAAGAGTCCACCGCTCGATCCCCAATCCTCCAAATCTCAACACTCTCTACACCTTGTCACTCGACGAGAGCTTGAGGAAGCCAGCCGAGAATCTGGATGCATGTATGTGCTATACATCAAAGAATCTACTCCCATGTCTGATTGTCAGCCCCCACCGGAACTTGCCTCCCTTCTCGACGAGTTCAAGGACATGACACCCACCGACCTTCCGGATGAGCTCCTTCCTATGCGTGATATTCAACATGAGATTGATTTGATTCTCGGGTCTTCGCTCCCTAACCGACCTCATTACCGTGTGAACCCGACCGAGCATGCTAAATTGAAACGTCAGGTTGATGCCCTCCTTCTCAAAGGATTCATTCGTGAGAGCAAGAGCCCTTGTGCGGTTCCGGCACTACTTGCTCCCAAGAAGGATGGTAGTTGGCGTATGTGCTTAGATTGTCGACCCATCAATAAGATCAATGTCAAATATCGATTTCCTATTCCACGTCTTGATGACATGCTAGATCTATTGACGGGATCCCGCTATTTCTCCAAGATTGACCTTCGTAGCGGTTACCACCAGATCCGTGTTAAAGAGTCTCATGAATGGAAGACTGCCTTCAAAACCCCAGACGGTTTATATGAGTGGCTAGTCATGCCTTTTGGCCTTTCGAACGCACCCAGCACCTTCATGCGCGTCATGAACCATGTGTTACGGCCATTCATTGGAAAAAAAATTAGTGGTATACTTTGATGATATTCTGATTTTTAGTAAGACAAAGGACGAATATCTTACTCATCTTCGACTCATCTTTGACACACTTCGTACTGAGAAATGGTACATCAATCTAAAGAAGTGTTCGTTCCTTCAAGATAAAGTCCTATTCCTTGGCTATTTTGTTTCCGCTACCGGCATTGAGGTTGACCCAGCCAAAGTCAAGGCCATCACTGATTGGCCTCAACCCATTTCGATTTCTGAGCTTCGCAGCTTTCACGGGCTGGCTACTTTTTATCGTCGTTTTGTTCAAGGATTTAGCACCATTATGGCTCCTCTCACTGAGTTAATGAAGTGTGACAAATTAGAGTGGACACCATCCGCCAAACGTGCTTTTGAGGCAGTCAAAACTAAGTTGACCGAAGCTCCGGTTCTTCGCCTTCCCGATTTTTCACTTCCTTTTGAAGTATCTTGTGACGCTTCCGGTGTTGGCATTGGAGGTGTTCTGAGTCAAGAAGGGCACCCTATTGCCTTTTTCAGTGAGAAACTCAATGAGGCAAAGCGTAAATATTCCACGTATGATAAAGAATTCTACGTTGTTGTGCAATCCCTGCGTCATTGGAGGCACTACCTTCTTCATCAAGAGTTCATTCTTTGGTCTGATCATCAAGCCCTTCGCTTTCTGAACTCCCAAAAGAACTTAAATGTGCGTCACGCCAAGTGGTGTGAATTTCTTCAGGAGTACACTTTTGTCCTCAAGCATCGTTCAGGTGTTGAGAACAAGGCCGCAGATGCTCTCAGTCGTTGCTTGACCACCCTACAATCTATGAGCATTGAAGTTGTGGGCTTTGACCGACTGAAAGAACAATATCCCACATGTCCTAATTTCGCGACTATTCATTCTGAACTTCTCAGTAGCACACCCGGCCATGCTTCTGATTTTAGCCTATGTGATGGATTTCTTTTTCGTGGCACGCAGTTGTGTATCCCTTCTACTTCAGTTCAAGATTTTCTTGTTTGGGAATTACATGTTGGTGGCCTCGCTAGCCATTTCGGTAGGGATAAGACCACCACTCTAGTGACAGACATATTTTATTGGCCTTCCTTACGTCGTGATGTGGCTCGCATCGTGTCTCAGTGTCGTACTTGTCAATTGGCCAAAACCAAAAGACAAAATACGGGTCTTTACACTCCTCTCCCTATTCCACATGAGCCTTGGAAGGACCTAAGTATGGATTTTATTTTAGGTCTTCCTCCCACTTCCCGTGGCCATGACTCTGTGTTTGTCGTTGTTGATCGTTTTTCGAAAATGGCCCACTTCATTGCATGTAGTAAGACTTATGATGCCTCTCGTATTGCCTGTCTTTTCTTCAATGAGGCAGTCAAACTACATGGACTTCCTTCCTCCATAGTCTCTGACCGTGATGTAAAGTTTGTTAGCTACTTTTGGAAGACCTTGTGGAAAATCTTTGGTACCAACCTCAAATTCTCTTAAGCCTTTCACCCTCAAACTGATGGTCAAACGGAGGTGGTTAACAAGAGCTTGGGTAACCTTCTGCGATGTCTTGTTGGTGAGCGCCTAGGCAACTGGGACTTATTGCTACCTACTGCTGAATTTGCTTACAACAACTCTGTAAATCGTTCCACAGGAAAGAGTCCTTTTGAAGTTGTTAATGGATACAAACCCCGCCAGCCTATAGATCTTGTACCTATGTCCACTAATGACCGCACTTCCCACACTGCTAAGACCTTTGCCCAGCACATTCATGATCTGCATGCCGAGATTCGCCAAAAACTTACTTTGTCTTATGAAAATTATAAGCTTTCTGCAGATGCACATCGTAGGTTTCAAAAATATAATGTGGGAGATTATGTGCTAGTACGTGTGCGCCCTGAACGCTACCCCAAAAATTCTTTCAAGAAGCTTCATGCCAGAACGTCAGGACCTTTCCAAATACTTAGTCGACAGGGACCCAATGCCTATGTACTAGATTTGCAAGCAGATTGGGGCATTAGTGCAATATTCAATGTGGAGGATCTTTCTCCTTATCGTGGTACATTCGAGCCTCCTCTACCACCATCAACAGCTTCGTCAGACCGTCACTGTGGTTCACCACCGTCAGCAGCGTTACCGCCTCTGCCTCGACTTCCTCAGCAGTCGCCCGAGCGCATCGACACCGTTTTGGACGACCAGACCATCATCACCAGCCAGGGCATTGTACGTCGTTTCTTGGTTCGTTGGAGAGGTCGTTCTTCGGTAGACGCCACATGGATCACCGAGGAGGAGTTTTGCCGCGTTGATGCAGATCTTTTGGAGCTCTACCTCAGTACTGACTCGACGGAGTCGAGTCTTTTGCAGCTGAGGGGAGTTGAAGTAGGACAGGCCCCACCTTTACGCACTTATGAGCGTAGGCGTCGTCGTGTCATTAGTTAGGCTTTATTGGCATGTTTTATTTTATTATGTCTTTTCTCTTATGGGTTTTTGTAAAGTCATGTGGTTTTAGTCCCACATTGGCTATCGTGTGTTTAGTCTTTCTTTTAGAAGCCTATGTAAAGGCTCTATGGGCATCCATGTAGAGACAGTTTATGAATGAGAATTATCATTTTAGTCATTGCCTAGTTTATTTTTAAATAGTCAGAGTTTTACATTATAAAGCCTCAAAACCAAGATTTTCCTCAGGTAGGCGAGGTGCCAATAAGATGTCTGCCTCAGATTGTGTACATCCTAGCATGCATTAAGACTTTCTAAAGAAAAGAAGAGCTTTTTTCGAGGTTTAGAAAAGAAGGGTCCCACAAAGCTACAGTTCAATAGATGGAAACCACTAAGGCATCGTGTCCTTACCAGTTACCATTATAGCACATGCAACATGCACAAATTTAACAGCACAATATTGTACCCCCCCCTTCTAGTGTCATGTCAGCACATGAGGCCTATCAAAGTGTCATGTCAACACATGGAGCCCCTCTCTAGGGGGCTTGCCCTATGCCTCGCCTAATATGCCCCCTTGTGTTGCTTTGCGCATCTTATGGCATATTTTTGTCTATTTCCTTGTCTTAATGTTCAAAACATACCTTCTTGAGATTTTTATGTGTCAAGTATCATTTTTATTTGAAGTATTTCTCTTATTACGCATTTCTTAACTTTTACATGTTTGTGCATTTTTGGCATCGTTGCCTGCAATTCAGTTTCTGTTAGGGGCTATAATATCAAAGATAGTCATTCCTTTACTATACTAGATCCCTATATATTTATCAATTCTCTACCTCTTACATTGTTTAGAACTATTCTCTTTGGCGATGCTAAGGAAATATTTAGAAATGTAATTGGTTATGTTCTCTTACCCCAAAACATATGTATATCAATGGATTAACCATAAGTTTATGTATTTACCTACACTTATGATTGTGAATTATATGTATGTAATATATATGCATGCATATAGGTATAATGTACTTTTCTTTTAACTTTTTCAAAGCCGCCTGGCGCCAAGTAGTGGTAGTCTGGTATCATGACGACTTATCAAGTATGTTTTCATGTTTTTACTAGAAGCCATATACATAGGAAGGACTCTCTTAAGGACCTATAACCCCAAGGATCCCAAAGTGAGGGGGCAAGTAAATCAAGGGTAGTGCAATGCAACAGTTGCGTTAACTGCAACATCATGAGGATCCATGTCATGAGAAGTGACCGAATTTATTGATGGATGTCAGCCAGTGGCAGTACAAGGAACGAGGTATCCGATTTCGATATCGTTTCGACAACATGGAAATCGAAATTTAGGGAAATTTCGACAGAAATTTCGATAAATGCAATCGTGCCCGTTTCGACGCCAAAATGAATGAATTAATTTATGAAATTTTACATGTGTGATCTCTACACCTAAATGCATCGTTTTATGCAATAAAATTTTATGTGGGGGTAGGTTAGGGAGGGGGTCCTTCATGTGGGAGGTAAGGGAACTGTCCTGTTTCTTGAGGATTTCGATGAATGATTTCGATGATAAAATGTAGGAATTAAGTTATGCAATTTTGTAAGTATGAGCTATATACATGCATGTACTTGTCTGTGTTATAATATCAAATATTGGATATGTAGGGCATCCCACACATTTTACTTGGGTTTATAGTTTGTTGCTGATATTGACTCAATAGTCAACCATTTCATTGGTCCCAAGAATACTAGTGCAATGTTTCCAAGCTAAATCATCATTTGTTGGTGTGGTTTGCTTCCTAGCACCCTCATTGTCTAATAAATCACCACTAGGATACATGTCATCCACATTGCAGAAACTAAAATAGCATGCATCACATAAGTATTTAATAATTTGAATAGCAAATATTAGGGAAATGCAATGCAATTATGATATACTATAAGTATATACTATGTATGAGTACTAAATGGTGAAATGACCCCAATCCCCCTTTGCTCTTCAAAAATCAACAATAACAACAAGGATTGCAATTATCGAAATTTTCATCGAAATTTGGCGAAATTCATCGAAATTTGACAAAATTCATCGAAATTGTCGAAATTTGGCGAAACTCATCGAAATCATCGAAATCGAAACAGTCGCACGTTTCGGTACCAGATAGCATCGAAATCGAAATTTCGAGCGAAATTTCGATGATTTCGACGAAACCTCATTCCATGAGTGGCACAAACCACAATAGTACGAAGGTTGTCAAAACCGAACTAGTGAGTGAATCGGTGAGGCTTCCAGTTCTTGATTCACCGGTTCAACCAGTGGTTGGGCCGGTTCAACGGATGACATCAGCATGACACCATAAAATACTTTTTATAACTATATAATATATGACAAATCAAGGAAAAAGTAAGCAAATCTAGGAGAATATCAAAAACTAACATGGAAACGACAATAATTCAATTGGGAAGTGCATTTCAAATAAACTTTCACTTTTATGACGTGATACCACAGTATAAGGATATGAAAACCTTATAGGAATATAAATATAGACAGTAGCTCTAGGCTTTTGTATAGTCATTGACCTGGCAGGACGGTAGGAGTATGCTAAAGAATGAGAAAAGGTAGGTAGAATATTTTAGCTATATGGAAACATAACTAGGGGAATAGATAAAGAAGAAGAGAGGCACCGGAGCAATTGCAAGAGGAAAAATACAACAAAAAAAAGGCAGCAGCAAGTAGCAAGTAGCAACTAGCAACAACAACAGAAGCAAATGCTAGCAGCAAACTATTGAAATGACAGGAAAAGGAGGATAAGGAGGAAGATAAGGAAGAGGAAGAATAAGGGAAAAGGGAGGAGGGTAGCATGTAACTGCAGCAATAACAAAAATCAGCAAAAAGTGCAGCAAATCACTGGTGAGTCAGACTCAGCCGGTTCAGTAAAAACCAGACCGGTTCAACAGTTCGACCAGTCAGTTGATCAGTTCTTGACCAGTTCAAAGGGAATTCCGGCTTTGGGGCCAAACCAAACCGATATAGGCACCGGTTCCCAGTTCAACCACTTGAACCGGCCGGTTCGGTTCATTTCTGATAACCATGCACAATACAAACCAAAAAATCCAAGATTAATCCAACCATACAGGGAATTGACCCTGAGTCTCCAAAAGGCATTGAACCTGAATCTCCTACTTAGTACCATCGTTCGATAGCCACATTACCTCGCCCTTCAGGCATAAGTCAAGCATGTAGAGTGTGAGAAAGTGGGGTAAGGCGATATACTGATGCAGAACCATGCTTATATAATTGGGGCACATCAGGGTTAGCTTATGTTCGATAAGCTAAATGGTGGCTGATATGTCAAGTATCATGATAAAAATGATGATCCAATGAAATTGAGTAATGATGCTATAAATGTGTGACATATTTTTGAGGTACTCAATATGTTTCCATATTGAGTTAAATGATTATATAAACCTATCAAGACTACATTGGTGTTGTATGGATTTTTTTCATAAACAAAAATATTTTGAGGATGATTGGATGTAATAAGAAATTTGTCTTTCTTACGGCTTGAAGACAACTTTTCCTTGATCTTTCTTCTATGGAATAGAACTCCCTAAATTTATGTACTTTTGCAACTATTCTTTCGAGTAATTTTTTTACTTACTCTTTGAGTACTTTAAGAAATTTATACTGATTTAGATACTCATATATAGCAAGTTTCCTTCAACTTCCATTATTCTGCATTTTTGTGAGTTATTGACACCTCTAGGTGTAAGTCTACAAGTGTTCCAAAAAAAAATCCACATAAGTTTTCTTACTTTGTTGTTTAACAATAGGAAAATATAATTGATTAAAATCGATTCCTATAAAATTGTGATATTTCTAACTGTTATTTGCAGAAATTCATTCACGTGTACTTACGCTCATGGGATCATGACTTTATCAGTTGCTCCATAGTAAGGGAAAATTGCATGTAGATACCATATTCTGCTCCTTAATTTTGGAGTGTAATTTTAGATCACAGGTATATGCAGAATCCTGGCTGGATGGATTGAGAGTGATTGGATAATTAGGTGGTCCTCCAATTTAATTGAAAAAAGGATACATACTTTGGTAGCATGAGCAGGCAGCCAGGGCTGTCAATGAATGATGGAGGCGTGCAATTTATCATGTTCTAAATCTTTCTTAGAAAAAATTGCTAAGTATGACAGTTTGCAGGTTCTCTTTTCGGGATGGACAGGAAGGTTGTCACTAGTTTTGCTGCTCTCCTGCACTATAAATTATGTTTTGATGCCCATTACAGGGGAGTCAGCTTGGAGAAAGTGACTATTCGTCTAGGTAGTAGACTACACCTTTCAGGACATCAATCTGATGTCTGCACTGGAAGCACAAGCCAACATACAGCATCCAAGCATGGGCAGGAATTGAACCAAATAGACAGAGAAGTGAAGAAGTATGAATCCTGGCCTAAACCTATCAGAGATCTAACCACAGCAGTTGCAATGTTCATTGTAACAATTTTATGAGTGAACGGGTTCTGTAAATTTTGGTTTTAGCAACAAAATGCGAAGACGGAGTGGAGAACACGGGGCGACCTGAAATACGACGGAGTCGAGGAGGAACCGCATGACACCGAACCCAAGAGCGAAGTATATCGCGAGGGACATGTCACCGGCTCTTCCATCGGCAAGCCAGATCGAAGCCATCCCCTCTCTATCTCGCCACATAGGAGCAAGATCTCCACTTCTTCTGGAAACCCTGCTACCTTGAACAAACAAGGCGAAATCACCAGTCCCTGGTGCAGACGGTTCTTCACATTCCGGCCCCACGAGGGCGACAATGGATTTGAATGGACAAGAGGAAGACGGGGATGGTGACTTGGGAGGGAAAGTTGAAGGATGGAAGGGGAGCCAGGAGCCTATTGTGGGCATCCTCTGCGGCCATGTTTTTGGTTCCGATATTAATAATTAGGATTTTTTTTTATTGAGTTCGGCTAAAGGGGTTCCCGGCGGATGTAGGGAAAAGCGTCAGCGTGTCCATGGAAAGAGTGGGATGTCTGCCGGTTTTCTGAAACCTGCGAGTGGGGTTTCACGTGCAAAACAAGTGACGGTTAAAAAGTAACTTCAAAAGAAGTTCCTTCATCAACAAACTTGATTAACAAATAAAAAGCAAAAACTAGGGGCTCGTAAAGCATGTTGTTAGTTGTAACACGTCCTCTGAATTTGTAACCCGTTAGAACATGGGAAAAACAATAATATGTTCGGTTACTCGTGTCTAGGGAATGTGGACCCCTATTTGTTTATAAATGGTATATCATTAAAAGCTTAGCAAGCAAGTTATCCAAAATAACTGGCAACCGACTTTGTCTTTGCTTTGGGATAAGAAAGCATGTGCCTTAGTAAGAAATTGTGATCATGGGATGAAAAAGGTGTGTAACTTAGCAAGCAACTTAATATTGGGAATAGAAATTTTGATCAAAAATGTATTCATACCAAATTCTCATTAAATGATCATTGTATAGCTTTTTTGTTTCGCCGGAGTAAATCATGGTAAGGATCCTTAGAGATCCTAAATTGGATATTTAAATTAAGTTGATATACTCCATTGTCAACATTTTACTTTTTGATAGAAATAGAACATAATTTAGCAAGAAAAATATATTTGGGAAATCATGATATTGAATTCCTACATAGTGCTTTGTTTGCAATTTCCTACTAAACTTAGAGTTGGTCCAACACAAAAAGAATCAACTAATGATCTTTGGGTTCTCATTTTGGTCCTTATTTGAGGGTTTGCGTGTTTGGTTTTCTTTTTCATTGGCTTTTGGTTGTCAACTAAGTTTAATCACTCCATGTCCTTTCGATCATCCTTTCGACCTCCCCTTGATTTGTAGGGTTTGTCTGTCCCCATCATCCATTTTGTCTATGTGAATTGTCTATTGTTAGAGTTGTGATTGGGGATCATCGATAGTATACTAACATTTGATGCATTCATTTGGTTCCCTATATGATGTTCAACTAATTAACTCCCTTATTGAAGTTTACTTGCCCATTTTGATTGAACTTTTTCCTTCTCAACTCCTTTTCTCTCTCATGTATCTATCCTTTTGGTTCCCATTGTTGACCTTTTTTCCTTGAACTCCCATTCTCATTTTAGTTCTCAATGCACTCTAGTTCTCACCATATATTTATGGTTTCCCATTCGACTTTCGGTGTATGTTTTAATTGCTTTTTAGTTATCTTCTCTATGAGATGCATGTTGGTTGTATGCCCTGAGAGATATCATGTAATGTGTTATGATTATTAATAAATCTAATTTCACTTATTGTGATTATTTCAATATTGAGATAATGAGTAAATGTAATAATGTCATAATAGTATGTTGAACAAATGGCATATGATTTTGGGTTGAGGACCTGAACAAGACATCGTATGTATACTTAAGAATATTCATTCTTATTATGTCCCTAGTCAATTATTATTGTGGATATTATATGACAAGAATAATACATAAGACTGGTGCCTTTGTTGAGTGATGACTATGTCTCTCTATTGTTCGTATTATATATCAACTCAAATACATGGGTACTTGTTAGAGAACAATTTATACTGAACTAGGCTACTTTTAGATTGACACATTGAAGGCATGTTGTAACACACTAAAATTTTGAACCTTATGAAATGACCCTAAATTGAAACCCTAATTTGTTTTGTTTCAAAATTGACGATTAAAATGTATAATAATGTGATGATGGTTCAAAAATATGTTACATAAAGTAAATTGGATAACTTTTGAACTAAATTGAAAATCAATATCATCATTTTAGCCCTAATTATTAAATAATTGGCATTTAGGGTTTAATATGAAATTTACCCAATTAATGTTCTTTTTATGGCCTCACAATTTTAATATAAGTTGGTTTAGATAATTTAACGAGTTTCCCATAATGATATCCCCAAAATCTTTAAAATAATCCTTGTGTGATTAATTAAACATTTATGCTAAAAAGAGAAATATAATGAGCTAAGATGGTCAAATTAGGAAAATAACTATATTTTTGGGTTCCTTGTGTCCCAATTAAGTAACACACAAAATTTGAGAAGATTTGAAGGACCCTAGCTACCCCAAATTGATTCAGGAAAAGAACTAGTATAGTTTTTATTTAAATATCATCGAATTTGCAATGTATTGAGCTAAAGTTTACGATCTCATGTTGTCATGCGGGTCCTTTAATCTGAGCCTGGGTCAGACTCGGACCTGGGGGTGTCCACGAGCAGAGGTAGTCCCTCCTTTGCCCGACTCCTTCTGTCTCCAGGACGCTACAGGAGTAATGTTTTTCTTGCCCCCCACTCTCTAACTCTGGTGGATGTCGTGAGATTCCAAGACTCTCTTCATTGTCGTCGAATCCTCTCGAATCGAAGATCCCAAATAAGATAGGATATTATGCCATCATTTTCCCTGTCGGCTAGAACCCCTCTTTCCGCCCCTGTTTCCCACCTCGGCCTCCTATCCTCTCTTGGGCATCGCCTATATAAACGACCCTGTGAAAAGTTTCAACAATCATCAAGAAACCTGATTGCATTGCCCCCTTTCCCTCTCATTTGGGACTTCTTTCCCCACTCAACCTTGCTCTGTCTACCTCCGACGGCCTACAACGATGCCCTAGGTGCCTCAAAGGAGCGACAACTCTCCAGGTTAGTTCAAGGGAACGCCTGCACATCTTCTCAAGCAGCAGTTTTGATCAATTCTTTGTTCTATTCAGGTACTCCGTCATTACCCCTTTTTCTACTATTGGCAGCTTATTTGAGAATTGCGCCTCTATAGACCTCGCATGGCCTCGTTTTCTTGCTTCCTTCCTTCGACGGCATGTACCAGACGTGAAACGACCATCTCGCGAAAACAGGATTAACTAATGTGGAAGCGAATTATTTGCAGCGGATTGCTGAAAATCACTAAAAATGTAAAACTTTTTGCAAAGAGATCCATTCACAGGAAAACTCTTTAACCATGAACCAAAGTATTCCAAATTCATCCTGGTTCACAAGTACACAACCTGTACCATTCCTTTTCAAGGATTACAACATTGACTGCCCTGTTAACAAATATACACAGGCAGTATAAAAACTTCGAGGCACTAAGCCAAAACTCATATTGATACATTTAAAACTCTGAGGACCTGAGAGTACAGAGACGACACATAGGACTGCTATCTATATGACTAGACAGACAATATGTCCACCTGAGATCTTATTGTTGTCCCTGCTGTTGCTGCTGCTCTTTCCCTGTTCTAGGGTTTCTGCTCTGCCTTCCATGCATACCTAAAAATGTTTCCCACGGGGGTGAGACAATTGAAAATTACCCCAGCGAGAGATATAACTCTCCGCCAAAAACATTGTTATTGCAGTTTATTAAATTTAAACTAAGCATGGGTTACTTTTACATTATCAGGCAGAATTATTCATCATAGAACGGAATAAGATAATCTCCATTCTCAAGGAGGTCATTGCATCTACCCATGGTAGATAAGTAATTCATCTCTCTACTTTGCAGAGAATATAAAGAAACATAATTAACATTTAACTACTACGGAATGCACAGAGAAATGCAACATCAGCCAATGAATCTCCGTATTCAATCCTTAAGCAAACATGCTATACGGCTGATTACATTTTACAATCACACTTATGCTTTGAGGAGATGAGATATACCGCTCATACTCCAACCGACCATTACGAAATCGCCTCGGTACCATACATAGGTCATCAAAAGAGTCGAATTCTTATGACCTCATCTGTCTCGGTCAGTATGAGACCACATGCAGGACATCTCATGTCTCTGCTAACTAGCTAGCCAGAGTATTCTGGCACCTTCGCTACAGAGTTACAGCGTCAACTGCACTCTCATCGCCAATCGAGAGATTTCATGTTTATCTCCTCGATCCGACATTAAGTATCATTGGGAGATTTGTGATACATCCATCCCGACATATTCATGAAGGATTGAGAGGTTTCTTGTTTACCTTCCAACAATCTCTTCAAGAGGACATAAGGGTATTTTTGCCCATTTACCCCCACATATTTAAAATATGTGCTCTGGGTTTTTCCGCAGGCACCCATTTCACCATCACCTATTCCTGACGATGATGGATCTATGGTCAGAGAACTACATGAGTAGATTTCACTTGATTTATTAAGTACATTCTCATATTCTTGTAGCATCAGCCAAGTTCTCAAACATAACTTATTACAACAATGCTATAAAGAGACATGTACTACTTTTATCAGATATTTATCAGTCTTTCAAAGACCCTGGGAACTTAGTCCCTCATTTCAATACTGGGAATTATCATCCCTTCACATTCTCATCACCATAATCATATGGTTCTGGGTATTCAAACCCTTAACTCATCATTGAGCATTATTATACCTTTTTAAGGTAACTATCACCTTCAGGTCATCTGACCAAGGCATTCATGATACTTGTTACACAAACATCACACCTGGCTCACAAGGCCATGAAATATCTTGTCACCTCTCACTAGGTAACAACTTACTCATGTGACTCTTAAAATTCCATGCATATTGCTTCTTTTACTAAGCAACAACAATATTAAGGCACATAATGCCAATCAATATTTATTATATAAATGTCACAGCTCAAACTAGCTATACACATCACCTCATATTATCTGTATGGTTATTAGGCATGATAACAGTCATACAAGATATTCATCACATCATGTGATGCAATAGTAACACCATTATTCCTCTACCAGGAATAAGGGTTTACTATCAAATAGGGCTTTTCATTCCCTTTACCCAAATTAGGGTTAGGGTTCCCCATTTCTCATTAATAAAGATTTCATGATCTCATTATCTGTCCAACCCTTAATACATTATTCCATACCTCTGGGGCATTCAAGGATATCATATTTGATTATTCTAGAACATTAATTTCATCATATAGCATTAATGATCATCAATTCAAGCTATGAGTTCATTTCTCATACTCATCATGGTATGATTATATCATACACATCATTTGGGCTTAACCCCATTCTCAAGGTACATTAATTAACACTCATCAAGGTGTAACAACTCATTACATTTCATTGTAATAGTTGCATAACACACTTCATATGTTTCTTACCCAATTATATTGGATTTGAAGTACATCAAGACATATAAACCCTGAAATGCTGAATGTGATAACTATCATATCTTGATGTATCACTTTCTCATCATTTCAAACTCTGTTGAGTTATCCATCTTATCTTGTATTAAGGTATTTCCCTCTTAATACATTCCATAACTAATCTTTTACCTTTAGCATATAATGCAAAGGCCACACATTAGAATTGTACAGCTATCTCACATGATATGGACTTATCTTAGTTTAGGGCATGACTTTATTATAAAGTTGCTTATAAACAATCACAATGATACACCCTCAACTAGGGTTTCTCATCACATATCTTATGTATCCTTCATCCAATTATATTGGACTTATAATCATATCAAGGTATACGATCATATGAGGTCACTTTCAAATCACCTCTAAATCAAGCATAGAGCACCACGGCCGTGCAACCAAGAACGGCCGTGCGAGGGGAAGCTACCATGGCCGTGCTACCTTGCACGATCGTGCAAAGTGAAGCCACCACGGCCGTGCTACCATACACGGTCGTGCTATAGGAGATCACATCATGAATCATATTCATGTATGAATTCATGTTAACATTATCTCAATCTGATTAGGTCACATCAACCCTTCAATCAAGTACATACAACTATGATTAACATAGTGTACTAAGTCATTCATTCTACAAACAATTAGGGTTCATCCCTTAATTGGCTCTAATCACTTAGGTACCATTAGGGTTTCAACCTTTGTACCTTCATTGATTATCATCACTAATCAACATTGGATCAATGGATCATTCATCATCTAGATTCTCAAGAGATTCAATCACATTGGACCTCCACTACATAGGGTATCCAATTGAATTGGCCAATTGAATCTTCAATTGCAATAGGTACTCAATTAGGTTAATCAATTGGACCTTCAGTTGCATTAGGTTCTCCATTGGACTAACCAATTGAACCTTCTATTGCATAACATAACTTGACCTTAAAACCACCTAGGTCTCCAAACGGTTTGAGACCGTTTGCTCAAGTAGGTGAAGACCGTTTGGCCAAGTAGGTGAAGACCGTTTGGCCAAGTAGGTGAAGACCGTTTGGCCAAGAAGGTGAAGACCGTTTGGCCAAGCAGGTGAAGATCGTTTTCCCATCCAACCCTTGGATTCTAGTGAAATTTCATCAAGGTTTGGTCTATTGAGTTGATCAACACATCAGCACTTGGTTGTAATATGATTCGGTACCTTTGGACCTTCAATTGGTCAACTATACTTAACCCCAGACCTCCAAACGGTCTTGGATGATCCCCAAACGGTCTTGAGACCGTTTGGGTGATCCCCAAACGGTTTTGAAACCGTTTGGGCTATCCAACCCAAAATCTCAAATTAACTCATTGGAAATTCAGCAATGATTTCAATTAGGGTTTGCCCAATTGATTAGCCTTCAACTCATGATTCCTTGGGAATTAATCCATAAAATTTGGTGAGTTAATAATCAACATCATTAAGAACAGTAATCCCAAACGGTCAATTCTTGGTCAACCATCTCAAACGGTTTTGAAACTGTTTTCCCAAAAAGTCAAATTAATTAAGTTGAAAATCAGCACTTAAACCAATCAGGATTTGCCTAATGGATTAGCCTTCAAATCATGATTCCCTTAGAATTAACCCCTAAAATTTGGTGAGTTATTAACCAACATTATTAGGAACAGTAATATCAAAATTTCAACTCTTGGTCAACCATCTCAAACGGTTTTGAAACCGTTTTCCCAAAAGGCAAATTAATTAAGTTGAAAATCAGCACTTAAACCAATTAGGATTTGCCTAATGGATTAGCCTTCAACTCTTGATTCCCTTGGAATTAACCCCTGAAATTTGGTGAGTTATTAACCAACATTATTAGGAACAGTAATATCAAACGTTAGATGCTTGGTCAACCATCTCAAACGGTTTTGAAACCGTTTGCCCAAAAAGGCAAATTAATTAAGTTGAAAATCAGCATTTAAACCAATTAGGATTTGCCTAATGGATTAGCCTTCAACTCATGATTCCTTTGAAATTAACCCCTAAAATTTGGTGAGTTATCAACCAACATAATTAGGAACAGGATTCTCAAACGGTCAACCCTTGTTCAACTCCCTCAAATGGTTTTGAAACCGTTTTCTCCTAAACGGTTTGCAAACCGTTTGATCACCAAACGCTTTGGTGAAACCGTTTGGTTCCAACTTACAAACCGTTTTCCCAAGATATTTGGGGAGGTGTGTGCTTATGATGATGTCATCATCATCAAGCTTCGTCCCTGAAGTTCTAACAACTTTTGATTTCATGAATTAATCAATTTCAACCAGAATTTAATCAAGATAATGAAGGAATCATTGAAATTACAAGATTAATGGTTGAATAACAATGTAAAAGGGTTCAAGTTATAAAACTCACCTCCAATTGAGATCCAAAGCTCCATGTCCACGGAAACAATGGTGGATGCAACTCCTTTCACCATTCCATGGCTCGTCCTTAAGGTTTGAGTGAAAAGGAATGGTTAGAATTGAAGAGGAGATCGAAATAGGAAGAAATCCATAATTTATTTTCGATTTCCACCATGGAATCAAGGTGAAATGGATCAAGAATCTTACCAACAGGTTGGGGACGTGCTCCATGATGTTATTAGCCCTCTTGGTCGGTTTTTCAAGCAAGGGGAAGAAAGAAATCCGAAAAGAGTCCTTAGGTGGGTTGGAAAGGGCTCTTTTATATGAAAATTGATGAAAGAGAAAATGTTTTATTAAAATCCATTAATTCCAAAAATGGTGCCACCACGTCCTCCTTGTTTTGCTTGCATGCAAAGGCAACGCAAAGCCACCGAACTCCTTTCCATTATCCATGGATTAAGGGAAAAGAAATTAAGCACCTTAATCCATTATAATATTATTATATATTTTTGAGTGGGAATTCTTTTCCTTATAATAAGGTGAGTGAAATTTCACCTCCTTAAGATATTTTCGGTCCTTGCAAAGCTCAAGGACGTTCACACATACCTCTGAATCCAACTATTTTAATTTTTGTTGAAGGCCCTTTAATTAATACATTCATTTTTGTCCTAAATCGAGTTAGGGTTTCAATTAGGATTAAATCTTGATTATTTTAATATCAAGATTCTCTCTCCTCCAACTTAATCCAAAAGAGGTGCCCCTCTCATTTTCTTTGCTCTAC
This sequence comes from Alisma plantago-aquatica, assembly GCA_963693085.1. Lineage (NCBI taxonomy): Eukaryota > Viridiplantae > Streptophyta > Magnoliopsida > Alismatales > Alismataceae > Alisma > Alisma plantago-aquatica. Next base: position 1,008,307,263 of record OY856410.1, on the reverse strand, counting down.
ATGATGCCAAGAAACATTAGGGACCTTATTGAATTGATAAATTACATATTGCACCCTAGGTTTTGGGTAAATTGCATATTACACCAAAACTAGGTTTGCATGCACATATATTGCTTTATCAGCTCTTTCTTGGTATTCAGGCTTCCATAAGCCATACCTCATCATCATTTTCACTCTCATGATGCTTCAACACATGAGGAACATATTATCATGCACAATTTGCACTTAAACCCCTCAACTTGGGTAATTTGCACATTAGTCCAAAATAAGCAAACATTGCTTCAACATTGTCCAAACAGGACCAAAATTGAAACATAAGCTCCTCGTGAGCCCTAATTACTTTTCACAAGATAGTATTAAGCATATAATCATATTTCTTAATCAAAACACCTAGGGTTAGAGTATAACCTAGGTCAGGGATGTTACAAATTATAAACCCCTAACAAGGATTTCGTCCCCGAAATCCAGATAAAGGAAGACAGATGTATTTCATTCATCATACTATCTAATCTTCACATAACATCTCCTTATTATGGAGACACCAAAAAGCTTTGTTCAACATAATGTGTTTCCTTTCAGGATTCTTATAGAATCAACACACAAGACACATGCTCCACTGTCCCCTTATCATAAACTGTGGAGTCAACTTTGTGTCACATAACACTTTTCTTGTTCATAGAGACATCTTACATTCCTTATTAATATAATGTTTATGCAAAGCATAAACCCCTAACATATGATGTTCATATCATTTTATATAATCGGACTGATTTCATAGTTGACCACTCTAGGTAGCCATCCTAAACCATCTGATAACTCTCAGATACCAGAATCTGTTACCTTGGTATCAGTCACATGTGTTGGGAACACATCACATTCTCATATTCCTTTCATTATGAGGCATTACTTGTTACATATGTCTTTTTCTTGGAACCAAAGTCCAAGATAACTGATACTTTTCTAAGTATCCCTCACATGAACATATTTATCTTATGCACATCAAGTGTCCTAAGACCCACTTAATTGCCATGTCCTTGAAAGGAAAGAAAACAAGGATTCATATTCCTCTTATTATTTCATGTATTTTTAGCTATTCATGAACCATTTACTCTTTATCTCATCTTAGGTTCCTTGCCTTTAGCATTGGAATTTGTAAAGATGATTACATGTCATTATCCCTTTCTTTATTATTATCTAGCATGTTTATGATCATCTCATGATCTCATCACATTTCCCATGTCCTCATTATGGAAAAGATCTTTATTATGCTGGCAGCATTATTGAACAGGGTCCATCTCCCTCATTCTTATTCTTGTCTTATGAGGAGTACATTTTTAGTTCCTCATACAACATGCTCATCTGAGATTATCTCAAGCTTCTCTTTCTTATGCATGAGATATGACACATTTATTCATTCCAGATTTCTGATTTCATGATACTCATTAGATTGTCTCAGAATGACTACTTGATCAGAGCAATAAAAAAGACAACAATCTAAGAGTTTCCATACCCACTTTATCATCAATAGTTGTATGCCTGGCCAGGGTTTACAAGTACTGTGATCAAGTAGTATGCACTTTGTCTAATATCATATTCCTTGCTTTTATTATAAGCATAAAATTTAACATCCCTAGATTTTATCCAGGCATCTCTTCTATACCTCTTCCTCTTTCATAGAGGTAAGACCAATATAGAGCATTTAAAAGAATACTGAACAGAATTCAAATTCTAGTTCTAATCATTTCTTCCCTATATAGCAACCAATAGGGAAAACAAAATCAACAATCCTTTTTTTTTCTATAACAAAAAGGGTTTAGTGTACTCGACATGTACACATTAATAGCATACCTTTTCCTCATATCATGGTCTTATTAGTCTTATTACTGATGCAAAAACTAAGCCATGGGATCTTACAGGTGAAAGGTTAAGACCTTTGCACTTACTTAATGGCTACTGCCCTGGTACACTAGGCATTTATTGCACTATTAGTACCAAAAACTTTGGATTTTTTTTCTTTCAAAACCATTAAGCAAATGTCTCTAGAATTATAGAGACCATTCCCTACTTCTCAGCTTATTTCCCTTCCTTGAGCACTGCCATCATAGATTTATTATCTGACTAAACTCATGGGAGATTCTACTTTCTTGCCATAAGTTAATCTTTTCCATATTTTCCCTTGTTCCAACATGATTAAGTCATTTATGAACTCTTTTAAAGCTCAAGCTTTATGTATTAAGGATTGATAACCTAGATCGTAAGGCTAGTATCCAGTCCACTTATATGCATTACTCTTGCCCCAATCTGCCCAACAAGAGCATGATCATAGGATTCTCTATCCTGATCAGGTCTTAATGGGGATTCTCAGGCACTCATTCTATTCTTGCTTGATCCCTTGCACCTCTTCTTGGTGCAACAACATTTCTCCCAACAATGTGTTCCTTGTGTTCTCCAGTCATTTTAACTTTTACCCTTTCTCTGCACAAGCAGAAATCATTATAGGGTATACTGGAGGACACTATCACAGACTCGATACCTTAGTCCTATGTCTCTATAGACTCAGCGAACATAGAGCTCTGATACCACTAATTGAAACGACCATCTCGCGAAAACAAGATTAACTAATGCAGAAGCGAATTATTTGCAGCGGATTACTGAAAATCACTAAAAATTTAAAACTTTTTGCAAAGAGATCCATTCACAGGAAAACTCTTTAACCAAGAACCAAAGTATTCCAAATTCATCCTGGTTCATAAGTACACAACATGTACCATTCCTTTTCAAGGATTACAACATTGACTGCCATGTTAACAAATATACACAGGTAGTATAAAAACTTCGAGGCACTAAGACAAAACTCAGAGTGATACATTTAAAACTCCGAGGACCTGAGAGTACAGAGACGACACATAGGACTACTGTCTATATGACTAGACAGACAATATTTCCACCTGAGATCTTATTGCTGTCCCTGCTGTTGTTGCTGCTCTTTCCCTGTTCTAGGGTTTCTGCTCTGCCTTCCATGCATACCTAAAAATGTTTCCCACGGGGGTGAGACAATTGAAAATTGCCCCAGCGAGAGATATAACTCTCCGCCAAAAACATTGTTATTGCAGTTTATTAAATTAAAACTAAGCAGGGGTTACTTTTACATTATCAGGCAAAATTATTCATCATAGAACGAAATAAGATAATCTCCATTCTCAAGGAGGTCATTGCATCTACCCATGGTAGATAAGTAATTCATCTGTCTACTTTGTAGAGAATATAAAGAAACATAATTAACATTTAACTACTACAGAATGCACAAAGAAATGCAACATCATCCAATGAATCTCCGTATTCAATCCTTAAGCAAACATGCTATATGACTGATTACATTTTACAATCACACTTATGCTATGAGGAGATGAGATATACCGCTCATACTCTAACCGACCATTACGAAATCGCCTCGGTACCATACATAGGTCATCAAAAGAGCCGGATTCTTATGACCTCATCTGTCTCGGTCAGTACGAGACCACATGCAGGACATCTCGTGTCTTTGCTAACTAGCTAGCCAGGGTATTCTGGCACCTTCGCTACAGAGTTACAGCGTCAACTGCACTCTCATCGCCAATCGAGAGATTTCTTGTTTATCTCCTCGATCTGACATTAAGTATCATTGGGAGATTCGTGATACACCCATCCCGACATATTCATGAAGGATTGAGAGGTTTCTTGTTTACCTTCCAACAATCTCTTCAAGAGGACGTAAGGATATTTTCGCCCATTTACCCCCACATATTCAAAATATGTGCTCCGGGTTTTACCGTGGGCACCCGTTTCACCATCACCTATTCCTGACGATGATGGATCTATGGTCAGAGCACTACATGAATAGATTTCACTTGATTTATTAAATTCATTCTCATATTCTTTTAGCATCAACCAAGTTCTCACACATAACTTATTACAACAATGCTATAAAGAGACATGTACTACTTTTATCAGATATTTATCAGTCATTCAAAGACCCTGGGAACTCAGTCCCTCATTTCAATACTGGGAATTCTCATCCCTTCACATTCTCATCACCATAATCATATGGTTCTGGGTATTCAAACCCTTAACTCGTCATTGAGCATTATTATACCTTTTTCAGGTAACTATCACCTTCAGGTCATCTGACAAAGGCATTCATGATACTTGTTACACAAACATCACACCTGGCTCACAAGGCCATGAAATATCTTGTCACCTCTCACTAGGTAACAACTTACTCATGTGACTCCTAAAAGTCCATGCATATTACTTCTTTTACTAAGCAACAACAACATTAAGGCACATAATGCCAATCAATATTTATTATATAAATGTCACAGCTCAAACTAGCTATATACATCACCTCATATTATCTGTATGGTTATTAGGCATGATAACAGTCATACAAGATATTCATCACATCATGTGATGCAATAGTAACACCATTATTCCTCTACCAGGAATAAGGGTTTACTATCAAATAGGGCTTTTCATTCCCTTTACCCAAATTAGGGTTAGGGTTCCCCATTTCTCATTAATAAAGATTTCATGATCTCATTATCTGTCCAACCCTTAATACATTATTCCATACCTCTGGGGCATTCAAGGATATCATATTTGATTATTCTAGAACATTAATTTCATCATATAGCATTAATGATCATCAATTCAAGCTATGAGTTCATTTCTCATACTCATCATGGTATGATTATATCATACACATCATTTGGGCTTAACCCCATTCTCAAGGTACATTAATTAACACTCATCAAGGTGTAACAACTCATTACATTTCATTGTAATAGTTGCATAACACACTTCATATGTTTCTTACCCAATTATATTGGATTTGAAGTACATCAAGGCATATAAACCCTGAAATGCTGAATGTGATAACTATCATATCTTGATGTATCACTTTCTCATCATTTCAAACTCTGTTGAGTTATCCATCTTATCTTGTATTAAGGTATTTCCCTCTTAATACATTCCATAATTAATCTTTTACCTTTAGCATATAATGCAAAGGCCACACATTAGAATTGTACAGCTATCTCACATGATATGGACTTATCTTAGTTTAGGGCATGGCTTTATTATAAAGTTGCTTATAAACAATCACAATGATACACCCTCAACTAGGGTTTCTCATCACATATCTTATGTATCCTTCATCCAATTATATTGGACTTATAATCATATCAAGGTATACGATCATATGAGGTCACTTTCAAATCACCTCTAAATCAAGCATAGAGCACCACGGCCGTGTGAGGGGAAGCTACCACTGCCGTGCTACCTTGCACGGTCGTGCAAAGTGAAGCCACCACGACCGTTCTACCTTACACGGTCGTGCTACAGGAGATCACATCATGAATCATATTCATGTATGAATTCATGTTAACATTATCTCAATCTGATTAGGTCACATCAACCCTTCAATCAAGTACACACAACTATGATTAACATAGTGTACTCAGTCATTGATTCTACAACCAATTAGGGTTCATCCCTTAATTGGCTCTAATCACTTAGGTACCATTAGGGTTTCAACCTTTGTACCTTCATTGATTATCATCACTAATCAACATTGGATCAATGGATCATTCATCATCTTGATTCTCAAGAGATTCAATCACATTGGACCACCATTACATAGGGTATCCAATTGAATTGGCCAATTGAATCTTCAATTGCAATAGGTACTCAATTAGGTTAATCAATTGGACCTTCAGTTGCATTAGGTTCTCCATTGTACTAACCAATTGAACCTTCTATTGCATAACATAACTTGACCTTGAAACCACCTAGGTCTCCAAACGGTTTGAGACCGTTTGCTCAAGTAGGTGAAGACTGTTTGGCCAAGTAGGTGAAGACCGTTTGGCCAAGTAGGTGAAGACCGTTTGGCCAAGCAGGTGACGACCATTTGGCCAAGCAGGTGAAGACCATTTGGCCAAGCAGGTGAAGACCGTTTCCCCATCCAACCCTTGGATTCTAGTGAAATTTCATCAAGGTTTGGTCTATTGAGTTGATCAACACATCAGCACTTGATTGTAATATGATTTGGTACCTTTGGACCTTCAATTGGTCCACTATACTTAACCCCAGACCTCCAAACGGTCTTGGATGATCCCCAAACGGTCTTGAGACCGTTTGGGTGATCCCCAAATGGTTTTGAAACCGTTTGGGCTATCCAACTTAAAATCTCAAATTAACTCATTGGAAATTCAGCACTGATTTCAATTAGGGTTTGCCCAATTGATTAGCCTTCAACTCATGATTCCTTGGGAATTAATCCATTAAATTTGGTGAGTTAATAATAAACATCATTAACAACAGTAATCCCAAATGGTCAACTCTTGGTCAACCATATCAAACGGTTTTGAAACCGTTTTCCCAAAAAGGCAAATTAATTAAGTTGAAAATCAGCACTTAAACCAATTAGGATTTGCCTAATGGATTAGCCTTCAAATCATGATTCCCTTGGAATTAACCCCTCAAATTTGGTGAGTTATTAACCAACATTATTAGGAACAGTAATCTCAAACGGGAAACGCTTGGTCAACCATCTCAAACGGTTTTGAAACCGTTTGCCCAAAAAGGCAAATTAATTAAGTTGAAAATCAGCACTTAAACCAATTAGGATTTGCCTAATGGATTAGCCTTCAACTCATGATTCCCTTGGAATTAACCCCTCAAATTTGGTGAGTTATTAACCAACATTATTAGGAACAGTAATCTAAAATGGTCGATGCTTGGTCAACCATCTCAAATGGTTTTGAAACCGTTTTCCCAAAAAGGCAAATTAATTAAGTTGAAAAGCAGCATTTAAACCAATTAGGATTTTCCTAATGGATTAGCCTTCAACTCATGATTCCTTTGGAATTAACCCCTCAAATTTGGTGAGTTATCAACCAAAATAATTAGGAACATGATTCTCAAACGGTCAACCCTTGGTCAACTCCTTCAAATGGTTTTGAAACCGTTTGCTCCTAAACGGTTTGCAAACCGTTTGATCACCAAACGGTTTGGTGAAACCGTTTGGTTCCAACTTCCAAACCATTTGCCCAAGATATTTGGGGAGGTGTGTACTTATGATGATGTCATCATCATAAAGCTTCGTCCCTGAAGTTATAAAAACTTCTGATTTCATGAATTAATCAATTTCAACCAGCAATTAATCAAGATAATGAAGGAATCATTGAAATTACAAGATTAATGGTTGAATAACAATGTAAAAGGGTTCAAGTTATAAAACTCGCCTCCAATTGAGCTCCAAAGCTCCATGTCCACGGAAAAAATGGTGGATGCAACTCCTTTCACCATTCCATGGCTCGTCCTCAAGGTTTGAGTGAAAAAGAATAGTTAGAATTGAAGAGGAGATCGAAATAGGAAGAAATCCATAATTTATTTTCGATTTCCACCATGGAATCAAGGTGAAATGGATCAAGAATCTTACCAACAGGTTTGGGACGTGCTCCCTGTTGTTATTAGCCCTCTTGGTCGGTTTTTCAAGCAAGGGGAAGAAATAAATCCGAAAAGAGTCCTTAGGTGGGTTGGAAAGGGCTCTTTTATATGAAAATTGATGAAAGAGAAAATGTTTTATTAAAATCCATTAATTCCAAAAATGGTGCCACCACGTCCTCCTTGTTTTGCTTGCATACAAAGGCAACTCAAATCCACCGAACTCCCTTCCATTATCCATGGATTAAGGGAAAAGAAATTAAGCACCTTAATCCATTATAATACTATTATATATTTTTGAGTGGGAATTCTTTTTCTTATAATAAGGTGAGTGGAATTTCACCTCCTTAAGATATTTTCGGTCCTTACAAAGCTCAAGGACGTTCACACATACCTCTGAATCCAACTATTTTAATTTTGGTTGAAGGCCCTTTAATTAATACATTCATTTTTGCCCTAAATCGAGTTAGGGTTTCAATTAGGATTAAATCTTGATTATTTTAATATCAAGATTCTCTCTCCTCCAACTTAATCCAAAAGAGGTTCCCCTCTCATTTTATTTGCTCTAAATGATGCCAAGAAACATTAGGGACCTTATTGAAGTGATAAATTACATATTGCACCCTAGGTTTTGGGTAAATTGCATATTACACCAAAACTAGGTTTTCATGCACATATATTGCTTTATCAACTCTTTCTTGGTATTCAGGCTTCCATAAGCCATACATCAACATCATTTTCACTCTCATGATGCTTCAACACATGAGGAACATATTATCATGCATAATTTGCACTTAAACCCCTCAACTTGGGTAATTTGCACATTAGTCCAAAATAAGCAAACATTGCTTCAACATTGTCCAAACAGGACCAAAATTGAAACATAAGCTCCTCGTGAGCCCTAATTACTTTACACAAGATAGTATTAAGCATATAATCATCTTTCTTAATAAAAACACCTAGGGTTAGAGTATAACCCAGGTCAGGGATGTTACAAGACGTACCCAAAGCACTAGCTTTTTCTAGGCTTGCCATGACTTTCTTCTCCGACCTGACGCCTTGGGTCACCCATGGCGGGAGAGGCTTTTGTTCCCCCAGACCCCGAAACGGCCTAGTTCAGGCTTGTTCAACTCATGTGGATGTGAGGAACTCCATAGTAGTTCAAATTTCTTGCTTGGTTTTGATCCCAGATATCAGGGTATCACATATCTTAAGCCTGGTTTCAGTTCCCTCAGTTTTAGCCTTCGTTGCAGCAGAGCGATGATTCCCGATGGTGAATTCCCACTTTTGCCCTGGACTGTTTGATACGCCTACCGCGCCTCCATGGGTAATCCAGTATTTTCATACTCTGGTCTTCCTGGTTGACCCCGTGCTTACAAACAAAGGCTTGATCTAGGTGGTAGGTTGGTATTGGGCCACCTCAGCCTGTGACCAGGAAACCTATTTATTAATACGTGGATTTTCTAGAGTTTCTGATTGATCGATAAATGGAAATTCATATCTTTTTATTGGTACATCAGATGGGGTCAAGTTATATATGAATTTTGTTAAATTTTTTGAGATCTATATGATGGACTAAGTTTTAAAACTTGATTCAACTTTGTTTTCCCTTTTTTAATCAAGAACCCCAAAACCCTAGAAATTAGGTTGAATATTAATTATTAATGAATCATAATTGTCATAACAGGGTAATTAGGGTTTCTTAACCCTAGGATCGTGATTAGGGTTTCCTAAACCTAGGGAAGCAACTAGAATCTTCTCCAAGAGAGAGGTAAGTGGTCCATGCACTTTGAGCATAAGTATTTGATTGATTGTATATATGAATGTACAATGAATGCTATACATGTATTATTTATTATTTTGATTGCTAAAGTCAATGAATTTATGATAAATTGAAAGTCATGCTTTGTTTTCAATATTTATTGTACCATCTTTCATGAACATTAAGAGTAATGCCAAAAATAATGTTTAAGAGAAATTTAAGAGTTTAAGAGAAAGATAATGATTAAAAGATAACTTATATAAGATCCTCATTAAGAGGCTCCTCGGAGAAAAACTAAGAGGCACATTGATGCATAAGAGAAGAGGCACTCCAATGCAACCCGAGAGGCACTTTGGTGCATAAGAGAAGAGGAACTTCGGTGCAAAACTCGAGGTTTCTTATATAAGTCAAGATTAAAGAAGTAATTTAAAAGCAATTGAGTCCCTTTTTTAATGTTCAATGTTTAAAGTTTATTTTTCAATTTACATGTTTTCTTTAAAGATATATTATGTTCAATTCCACTTACCAATTTGTTTGATGCATGTATGGGGGCGTGATGCCCGCAGGAAAGTAGCAACATCAAGGACATCTAAGGACCAGTTGAAGAAGAAGCTCAAGACATTCAAGACTTTACCTGGTGGGATGCCAACTATCAATAGAGTAGATTTCCTTTATGTTTATGTAACATGTGTTTTAGTTTAGATGAGAAAGTGTAGGATGTTTAAGAGTAAAGGTGTTTAGTTTTGTTCATGTATGAGTTATGTTGAGGACATGAGCATGAGAACTGTTATTTTATCTTGTGTTGGTTCATATATGAACTTTATTTTATGCAACGATAATTATTTTTGTGACATCCCAATGAGATCTATGCTTCCGCTTAGTGTTGTGCATGTTTTAGAAATTGGGGTGTTACACATGTCATGGTAGTTAGAGTCATATCTCAATGTGATAGTAGTGACTATGATCCTTATACATGAAGTTACTACACTAATCACATGTTGTTCTATGCTCTTTAGTTATGACCTAACATGTCTCTAAATATAGTCTGCCATACATGTGGTGATTGGATTCATTATGACATTTGTGGATTATAGTGAGTGATGTTGATGGAATTTGTCCCTTTATTAGAGTGATATGTGGCCACTTGATAAGCAAGACTATGATAATGAGCTCACAAGATCCTTAGTTGTCTGGCCTAGTTCAAGGAAGTTTGCCCTAGTTCAAGGAATGTAGTTTGATGTTAAGAGGCTGACAACATATCAAATCTAGAAGTAAAAGTTCTACACCAACCTGAGTGTCTAATAGTTGGAAAACTAGTGTCCATTAAGGCATATTCGATATCCCTTCTATGTATTTAATACACTAATATTTTATGGCTAAAGAGATTTTTTTGCCTTGGGTTTTATCGGGATAATTTTTTGTATTTATGTTACTCCCTCTCTCTTTGAAACCCCATAATGCATTCCCATTTTGGATCATTAATTCCACCTTTTTATGTTTGTGAAAGGAACATCCCCACTTCTTATTTTCCCTCCTCTTCGTTTACCTTGTACTCACTTGTATATTCTCAATTTTCCATAAAATGGTTCCCTTGTTATACACATTCTTGGGAACAAATAATCATTTTGGTATAATTTCACACTATTTACTTACCAAGATACATGCATTGCTCATGTTTGTTTGATTAGATGAATGTGTTTTGTATTATAAATAACGATTGTATGTGTCTATTTCAAGTTTTTTCATTTTCTATTTTTTTATATTTGTGTAGGTTCATATAGAAGCGGTTTTGTTTCTTCTTGATTATCACGTATACATTCTTTACATCACAGATTGGGGTCTAACTTGCTAGCCCTTATTATGTTTCCTTCTATCATTTTATGTAAGGCTCTTTACATGATTCTTTCTTTTCCTCATAGCGGCAATTAGGGTGAACATAGAAAGGTACCCCTCATGATGCCTAAAACTTCCTACTTCCATTTGTGCAACTAGTTTCTCCAATAATTTTTATGGTACATCGCCTACTCTATGCTTATGCTTGATTCAACTATAGTCATCATTGTTTTCTCTTTGGTTTTATATAAAGGGTTAGAGTTTTCATTAGTATCTACAGTTCACTTTTGTTGTGTCTAATTTTGACCATATGGTGCCTCGTCAGAGATATGGAATACTAGTGGATGGGGTTTTTCTATGTAGATTAACAATTAGGAAGGAGATTGTTGATTACAAATGATTTTTGTATGGTGTTTAGAGGATGTTAGTCTTGATACCCCATTTTTCTTTACTTGTTTAGATATAACCTTTTGTGTATGTTTTCTACACTAGAAGTTCCCCTCAAACCTACCACATAAAAAAAACAAATACAAAGTTGAAATCTTAAATCCAAAGTATGTTACAAAGTCACTTCCGTCATGTTTTTATAGTGACACAAGTATATTTATTTCTAGTTGCTTCTTGGATGCTAAAAATTTGTCTCAGAAATCATGGCAAGAAGTGACTTCGTAACCAATCTAGTATATTTTCATAAACCAATTCACATTTATGTTATGAAGAGGTTCTTTTTGCGTCAATTACTATCTAGAAATATGTCATCAAAAGAAATGATTTCTACCTCTTTATTTTAGTACCAATAACCTAAAAATTTCCTTTGAAGTACCACCTTAGCAGCTCTGTAGTATTTAAAAACCTTGAGAACTTCCAATACATTCAAATCCCAAACGGTAAAAGACCATTAGAAATTTCAAATTGTAGAAAAGTTCTTTAAACATTGTAAACCCCTCAGGCCACATATTTGACCCACAAATAGCTCAATCTCATCAATTTATTATTATTCAAGCAAAGCAGACGTGGAATATTCATTATTTCAATGTGATCCTTTTCATGTGTTTAATCATGTAGAATGGTATATATCATAGTTCTCCTTATGGTTACCCTTTTATAGGTCATTTATCCATTTATATATCATAGTTCTAGTGTTATAATAAGCTTATATGCTTTGGTTGTCACTTTACTCTAAAGCATGTTTTGGTTATTCCTCGTGTTTACTTAATAAAAATGGTGGCAACTCATTCTTTTTTCCTTATGACTAGATTTCCTAGCTCATTCAAGTGGTAAAGATGGTCATTATGGTTTCTCAACTCCATTAGACATCCAACATTGTATAATTATATATCTTATTTTTCTAATTTTCATCATTTATAGTAAGGGTATTTCTTATTGTCCCAATCTTTCTTTCCAGCATGGAATTATAAATTTAATCACCTTTAGATGTTCACACCCAAGGGTGAGAGTATCTTGTTGTCATCGGTCATGGTTTGTCACCCTCTTATCATCTCTGTTGTTTATATTTTATATTTCTTCTTTTTCCTTGCATTTTTTCTATTCATTTTATCTTAGGGAAGAGTTTATTCTAATTCCATATTGTATTGTGAACCATCTTCAATGGCTAGTCTTGACGACCCAGCTCAAACCCACTAACCATGGCTAGGTCAACACTAGGGTTAATCTATCTATTCTTGAAATCACTAATTCTAAATCAACCTCAATTTTCCCTTTTATCAAGCACACATTATTTTTTACATGCATACAATAAGTAACTAGGAGAAGAAAACTACAACAACTTTGTCTAGTCATTACAACAGGCTTGATACAAAGTAAACTAGTTCTGGAATTAATAGACATCATGTACAAAGTTATACAAAAAAGCTCTTATCCTCACTCTCACCTTCCTAGGACCAAATGAAGAACAAGAGACCATCTCACTAACTAAATACTACATCTCTGAACAATTCAGCCAATCTACTCTTGCTTAGGCTACTTCTAGATCTTCTTGATGTTGTATAAATGTAAGATCCTCAAATTTGATAAATTTGAATTCTATAAATATAATGCTTGACTTGATAAGCAAATTCCCTAATTGTAATTGATAGAATAATAATGTTATGTTTGTGGCATGGGTTCAACCCATGGCCCAAGGGAGGCCCATGAGACTATTTGCTTGCAAATAGGTCCATGTGGCACAAATTTAAGAAATAAAAGGAATTTGTGAATAAATTAAGTAGAATGGATTTGTGATTTCTTATATAATTGAAATATGGAATTTGAAAAAATTTCCAAAAGATTCTAAGTTAATGTGTGATTTAGATAACTAATGGATTAATTATCTAAACGTCACTTGCAACACAAGTTGTGAGCGTCAAATAAAGATACTTCAATCTGATTTTTGGAACACTTAAAGATAATAAGGAAACTAAGATAATTCTACAGTTTTGAGAGACAAAAGACTTCTCATGTGTTGTGAATAACTAATTTAAGGAAATACTTAAAGAGCAAGTTTCGTCTATGAGCATTATCCCAATAAATCCCAAAAATCAGATATAAGTTGGGAAAGTTATTAATGAGTTTCCCTCCATGTTTTATAACAAAAGGACGCTCCTAGTAGCCTATATAAAATTTAGAAGGAAGAGGGAATTGTTTGTAATAATTAAATATAGTTCCCTTTTTTAAAGAAAGAGGAAAAGATATCTAGAAACATCCCTTTGTTACCAAACTTGGCTTAATATGAGATTCTAGGATATAAAGAATGTATCTAATTTTAGGACTAGTTGGAGTAAATATGAGATAAAGATATGAATTACTTAAGTTTCCATAATTAAGATTTACAAATTTGTACTCGGGATACAACTTAGGAAAATGTGTATCTTATGCATATGGTAAAAACCCAAGATAATTTTAGGTGACATGTAATCCAAATATAGGATTACGAAAGAAGATCCGTAATACTCTAAGATACTATGTGATCTAGGTAATTAATTATGTAATTATCTAGAAATTGCTAAAGAGGCAAGTTTAGAGTTAGTAACCGTGTAGTTTGGTTCCTATATAGTGTCAAGAAAAGAATAAAATCAAATAGAAGGTTTTACCTAGTTTTGTTAGGGAAATGAGTTATCGATAGAGACATATAATTACTTTCCCAATCAAGGGTTTTATCAAAAATAAATAAAAATAGAAAATTAAAAGATATGAAGAAGAGATTGTGTTCTCATGGAGATTATATCCTCCTCAGTCTGTATGGGTTGTAGAGTTGTAAAATGCAATTCCATTGCCTATATGAGGCATTGAAGGCCTTCGGTCAAGGGAAAGCCATGAACTAGAGTGCCTAGTCCCCTCCATGGGCTCTAGATTACCTCCCAAAATCTCCATCATAGCTCTGATCACCGGCCCGATGAGGCAAATCCATGATAGGACTCCTTGTATGACTCCAGGTCTCGTGAAGGAGATCACATGTAGTGGAAGGATGATCTATGTCCAACCATCACACAGAGATGAGTAGGTAATGTTTTTCCAGCTTCTTTTTAGTTTTGTAACCTACTATAATACCTTGCAATCTAGGATGTACCCTCCTCATCTCCGGCCACTACTAGTAGTCAACCAAGTCTAGCTAGGGCCTTAGAGGTGATTGAGCCCTTTCATTGTTGTTGGGTCCTAGAAGTTATGGGGGAAGGTCAACCCGGTATCCGTCTCACAAGACTAGATTTGAACTCCTCTACTACCGCGAGATAGGATCAGACTCATGGTCAAATGTCCGTAAGGCCCCTGAACATGCATTTTGAGAACAAGGGCATGTGAGTCATTCTCCCTAATTTTGAGTGGGTCCCTAAAAAATTAGAAATAATTACATTTGCTGATGTGGAGTCTTCCTATTGGCCTACAAGTCCTTATCTTGTATCAATGATAGAAATTAGAAGGTAACTCAGATTATAACAAACTTATATGTCATTTTGATCAAGAAAACACATACAATCTGAATAAAATATGTTTAAGATCTAATTCCGATCATAATTCTGAAAGTAGGGATAATATTTATTTAAGGGGTGATTAATACATGGAAACTCTATAATACACACACACACACACAAAAGACCTTCATGTACAATCATGGCATACTACCAAAAAACCTCGTATCAATGTACAACATCTACAAAACACCCCCAATGACCTTAGAGTATAGGGACAACATATAGGACTCTACTACAAAAAACTAACAACATATCCAACCTTCAATGGCTACTGATCTCCTTATTGCTCTTCCTCAACTGCACGATCTCTACCTCATCGTGCATGAACACCTAAAAGATGTGAAACCCAAGGGGCGAGACCAACATCCCAGCAAGAGATATAACTGTCTGCCAACAACTATTGTAAACATAGATAGATATATAACAAATTAAGCACTAAGAGTAGATTCAACTAAATGAATAAGTAAAAACTAATAATGCACATTAAGCAGCTTAAGCAACTACAACTGAACAGTAGAACATTGTATATTTTTAGAAGGAATATGAAGGACATGTATAACCATTACTACTAAACAATATAAGAAACAAAGCAAGGCATCAACCAAGGTGAGTCATATTTATCCCTAAGCAAATATACTACATGGTTGTGTTATGTCTTTTATTATTCCTTGAGGATTTGAGTCGTACCACTCAAATCAAACTGATCACTGCTAAATCAAAATCAATGCCATACAAGATCTATGGAAGAGTCAAAATCCATGACCTCACCTCCACCTCCTGGTCAATATGACAGACATTGTAGAGACATAATAGTCAACTGCCACCAACAATATATAGTCAAGTTGAAAACACCTAGTCCGCCTTGGTATAGGTTACAACGCTAGACACCAGGGTATGGAACCCTACCACTGAGGTACAACTGCAGTTGTCCTCCAAAATCACATCACATAATATAATCAATGAGACACGACCGCAGACATTCTTCAAACACTTGGGATCTGGATGACAAGGATATTCTCCAAGCACCCAACATACTCAATAGTATGCACTATGAGTTTCCTGTGGGAAGACTCGTTTCACCACCCAACAAGTTATGACACTAGAATGGATCTATGGCATAGGGAAACTACATGGTTAGGGTTTCACTTGATTAGTTATGCCAATTGAGTATCATTTATAATGCATCAATCAAGTTACAACGTATAAATCCTAAATAGATTCTATAAAGAGAACAGTGGATTGCAACATCAGAAGATATAAAACATCTTAAGAATAAAGATAATCACATCACCACGTGATATGTCTCATTGTCATACACAAGGCTATCACCATTATCACCTCACCATAGGATAAACAAATACCTCATCACGTCACTAGAGGGTATCACCTCAAAATAGGCACTAAACCATCACTAAGGTCATTAGACCATTCTCATAGTTCTTATAATAGAGCATTATCATTGTGTCACCATGCCTTATCAAGGCTCATAATCACCACATATGTGTCACACACATGACACCACATTAATCATTAGTCATGATGCTCATTCAACTTGCAAATTAGGTTACAACAAGTAGAGGTAAGAATACTTCATTACATGCTAGTCACTTAAGCAAGATAAGCATTACATCATGTACTCAAGGATTAGGTTTAGGGTTTCTTATTGTTATTCAATTAGGGTTTCCATAACTGCACTTAACCTTATACCCTAAATATCATCACTTCCCCCATTCTTGGAACTCATTAGGTTAAGCATTATAACCATAACCAAACAATCAATAAACCAGCAAAGTGTAGCGACCATGTAAGCTAACATCACCTCTTGCGACCGCTAGGCATCAACTTCCCTAGATACCACTAGGGTTAAGGAAAATCATAGTGACCATCAAAACACCCACACACATATGTGTAACGACCAATACATGTAGCGACCAAGCAAAGTTAACCATGTGTAGCGCCCATAAGAGAAACTAGGTTTAGCGTTTGTTGCAACCAAACCACCATAGCTTAGCAACCATCCATCAAACCATGAACATTTTGACCGAAACAAGAAAAATCATCTCAAGCATAGCGACCAAAATAGATTAGGGTTAAGGTTTGTTACGACCAAACCACCATAGCAACCATAGGTCAGAAGATCATTGTGATCATTAAGGTAAACATATGTAGTGACTACCATGGAAGAAAAACCATAATGACCACATACTCTAAAACAAATGGTGTAACATCAAGAATCTGAAGCGTCCAAGATGTAAACCTCATGAAGAAGAATATTAGAACCCTAAAATTTGGTCATCAACATAGAAAAAAACTAAACCATGAATCAAAGAAGAGGGAAAAAATGTTCCATCACCAAGTTATCCAAAAACCTCCATCATCAAGAAGGAAAATAGAACCATGGTCATAAGAAGAAACCAAACGTTCAACATGTGCATAAAAAACCAAAATCTCCACCATCACTAAGATTTTAGGTACAAAAATTAGGGTTAAGATAAAGAGTTAATCTATGTAAAAATCACCACATAATCTTAAACCCTAAGTCAAGATATATTCATAAACAATCTTAAATTCACGTTTAAAGGATAAGATATTGTGCATGCAAGATTATGTGTAACAAAAGAAGAGGGGAAAGTTATATAACCCGCCTTGTGGTGAAGATCAACTCCCATTCCATAAAGTTGTAGGAGTGAGAAGGAAATGCCAAGCTTAGATCAAATCCATGGCCAAGAAAGATCACCTCAAGAGAAGAAGAATAGATCAAGGTCAAAGAAAGCTCCAAGCCGAAAAAGAAAAGGGAAAGAGGAGATCTTTGTCTTACTCAGGTACTATCATGGGGACCCATGGATTTGACCTCTATTGGGGATAAGTCCCTCAAGAAGACCACCGGGGAGAACCTTGGTTCGGCCAAGATAAGAAAGAGAGGGGTGGAGTTCAAGAAAACAATATCAAGAAGGATAAACCACTTACCAAGCATAAAGTTTACCAAAGGATCGACAAGGGAAGAAGATCCAACCTTAGATCACCACATGTAAGGGGAAAACGACCACCTTCCTCGAGCTCAACACCTTCCCTTACACAACCAAGAACAAATCTGAACTCCAAGTAAGAAGGGAGAAATAAAAGAGAGACAAAGAGGTTACTTGCATGAAAAAGAAGGGGTATAAGTACTCAAGGGTAGGAGAGAGGTGAGGGACATGAGGTGTCAAGATACTAGAACCTCTAAGGACACTTGTCCCTCAAAAACCTCGGTCATGCAAGCACTCAAGATACGCATGCACTAAAGATCATTAAAACCAAGGTCATGTAGTGACCACTTTGTCCACTACACCCTTTCAGTCAAAACAAAACCAAAGGTTATAATGGTAGCGACCGCTATCCATGACACCTAGAGCATAGGGTCACAACACATCAAAACAAGCCAATGCATTTCAACCAAGACCAAGGACAAGGCATATGGGTATCTACAAAACACAACCAAGAAGCATTCCAGTCACAACACTTCATAGATCAACAAACATGGTCGACACCACCATCAACCCAAGCATCCATGCAAACCATGCAAACCCTAGTATCAAGACATGATGCCGCCTCATCAAATAAAGTCCAACAAGGAGCCCCTATGCACCATTCTGTCTCTCATGATACTAAAATATAGGTGGCACAAACAACATGTGGCAAATTGCAAGATAAACTCTCAACATGGGTAAATACAACTTGGTCCAAAATAGCACATATATAACATAACTAGCTCAAGCATCAATCAAACTGGACCAAACTTGAAAACATAAATATGTCACATGTTATTAAGGCATATCTAGATATTAGATTAAGGTTTGAGCATCTTATTAAGCAAAGCAAGCAAGATCAATCACTAAGCTAGGTTAGGGGTCTTACTAGAACGGTCAAGGTCGTGTCTCGGATGAATATATATGTATATGTGATGTGATTGAGGACATCTGTGGTCTGTGGTCGTACCACAGATGTTAGGGTTGTATACCCTAGTTTCTAGTGTTGTGGCATGTGTACCTAGGGCAGACTAGGCTGATTGTGGTTTGATTGATTTTGTCACCACGACAAACTCATACTGACTGAGGGGAAGAGATCTTAGGATTCCAACTCTCCTAGATCTTATACGGAATTGATTGTGACTTTGCAATGGTCAGTTGGTAGTTTGGGTGGTACACCTCAAACTACCATGTCTTAATAAAATATATAATACAACTGTGTAGCATGTCAGTTAGGGTTATTGAATGACTCACATTGGATGATAACCCTTGTCTTATCTCTTTTAAGTTTTTACATGATGTGTAATGTGGTAAGATAAATCAACTATACTAATGGTGTTATCTTTGTTTTCCTTGACAATTATGTTAATATTTCAATCCTGTAATATTCCCGCTTAATCTATTTAATTTCATTATCTCATGTAAGCAATAATGTTGTTGAGAGTTATATCTCTCACTGGGACATGGGTCTCACCTTGTTGGTCACCATATCTTTTTAGGTGATCGTCAGCAACGTCATCAAATCCGATCTAGCGAGGAAGAGCAGTTCAGAGATTAGCAACAGAAGAAATTTGGTTAGTTGCCCTAGAGTTGTCCTTGTACTCTTAGGTCAGAGCGGGGGATGTTTTGTAGATAATGTACATTGACTCGAGATTTTAGCAGTATGATGATGTTTGTACATGATGTATATATGTGGCTATATCTTTTGTATACATGATGTGGTGGAAGCTATGGAACAATTGTAAAGATACATGGTATGGTGATGCTTTTATGCTATATGTTGGACCTTTGAGTAAATATTCATGGTCATGTTTGAGATGTGCAATTTGATTTCAACTATGTGCCTTTTTAGTAACATGCTTAATTAGTGATTAATCCTATTTTGGTTTTGAGTAATCTCATTTAGTGTGGCAAGGTTCCACAATAGTGGACTCTCACACCTTCCCTCTCCTAGGCTTGGTATTATATAGACCTTCTTTTTCGGTCTTGGCCTATTAGTGACCTTTCTTTCCAGTCTTGATCCCAGTCATCACAATGACTTCTTTCTCCTACATGTACATTCAACCCTTTAGAGATAGCGTCTTTGGTTTGAGCAAGTTATTTTCATATAAAGTGGTACACATAGGGCCTTATAGTTTGCCAAAAATAAACAAATAGCCAAGCATGTTAATGGCAACACATTCATGAAACTTTAAAATCATCAAAATTTGATAAGAGCGATTATCCATAAGTAACCACGTGCCTCATGTAGAACCATGTTGTATACTTCAAGCATATATACAAACATACAAGCATTCAACATAATCAACCAACATTATCTACATGTATGTATATCCTAAAGTGTCACCAATCATATTCAAGACATTAATCTAATGTATGTCCTAATATATGGTTTAGGATTGTCTTAGATTTGGATAAGAAATAAGGGTACCAAACCCTAATTCCATCACACCATACTTCACTAAAGTTATAAATCTTGTTTAGATATTAGGTGAAAACCTAATTTTCAAGTTAAGATTTTTATGTCATTAGGAGAAACTATGTTAGATTATGAAACTCAAGATCATAATGACCAAAGTATATTAGGTTCTAAACCCTAATTATTATATTTATGACTCAAAACCTTTAATGATGATTGTTATTATCCAAACTATATCAAGGACTTAGATTCTCATTAGAATGACATATTAGGTTATTATGAACATGTATATTAGATCATGTACATTAAGATCATAGCAAGGTCTAGTTTGGTTTCATAATCCTAATTATACATGTATGTGATCCTAATTATACATGTATGTATGTGACATGCCATGGAGTGCAACTATTCTTTATTTGTAGGCAACTAAGACGAAGATGACTTCCTACTTAATGCATCACCACTACATTCACTATCCCATGATGATAATCTATCATACAATCATAGTCCTTAATCAACTCCATCCATTTCCTCTACCTCATGTTTAGCTCTTGATTTGAAAGATGTACTACAGATTCTTGTCATATGTGAAGATTTGACACTTCTCTCAATAAAGATAGTTCCTCCAAATCTTCAAGGTGAGAAAAATAATTGCTAGCTCTATGGAATGAGTTGGGTAGTTCTCTTCGAGTTTCTTAAGTTGTCTAGAAGCAAAAGAAATGTCATTCTTGTCCTACATCAACACACATACCAACCCATTTTTGGAAGCATCAAAGAAAATGATGTAGCCTTTCCCAGGCTCTAACAACACCAACACCAGAGAACTCGTTAACTTCTCCTTCAACAACTAAAAAGAATGTTGACACTTGTCATGCCAAACAAAAGGAATACCCTTCCTAGTTAGCTTTGTCAAATGTAAAACCATTGCACTGAAGTTCTTGATGAATCTCCTATAGTAACCACCCAAACCTAGGAAGCTTCAAACCTATAGTTTGTAGTATGGGCTGCTCCCTCTCCAAATAGAATCCACATTCTTAGGGTCTATACAGACTCCCCTTGCAGAGATGACATGACCAAGAAAAGACACCTCAGTCAGCCAAAACTCACACTTACTAAACTTGGCATAAATCTTATGCAGCCTCAACAACCCCAACGCCTGACAAAGATGCTGCTCGTATTGCTGACTGTCTCTGGAGTATATCAAGATGTCATCTATGAACACCACTAAAAATTGGTCCAAGTACGGTCTGGACACTCTATTCATCTGGTCCATGAAAGCTGTCGGTGAATTGGTTAGCCTGAATGACATAACTACAAACTCTTAATGACCATACCTATCCTAAAATCAGTCTTAGGTATGTCATTAGCCTTGATCCTTAGTTGGTGATATCTAGACCTCGGATCTATCTTGAAAAATATTATAGCACCTCTCAATTGATCACACATATCATCTATCCTCAACAATGGGTAGTTGTTCTTTAATGTAACCTTGTTCAACTATCGGTAATCTATGAAAAGCCTCATAGAACCAACCTTCTTCTTGACAAACAATACTGGAGCACCCCAAGTGGAAGTTCTTGGCCATATGAAACCCTTCTCCAACAACTCCTGTAACTATTTCTTCAACTCCTTCATCTCCACTGGTGTCGTCCTATAGGGTGTCTGAGCTATGGGTTGCTTTCCAGGAACTAGATTGATTTCAAATCAAACTCTCTAGATGATGGAACACCATGAAACTCATCTAGGAAAACATCCTCAAACTCACACACCACAGATACCTCCTAGATACTAGTACTCCTCACCTTGATATCCACTACATGAGCTAAGAACGCTTTACATCCTTGTCTCATCAACTTCTCTTCTATCACAAATGACACTAGTCAGGTAGGAAGAATCTTCCTATCTCCTTAGAAAGTCCAAGAGACATCATCATCACAAAAAGTCACGATTTTAGAACCATAGTCCAAAGCAACCTTATACTTCTCCAAGGTATCCATACCTAAAATTACATTGAATCAATGCATATCAAGTGGCATAAGACCACTTAAATGTTACGTCTTCAGAAGGAAATAATGCAAGATGGACACACTTCCCTCAACACAGTGGAACCAACTAAAGGGGTTTCTAATAAGAGGCTATCATATCTACTACAAACAGACAAGTCACAACTATTTATCACCTCTCTAGTGATAAACGAGTGCATCACACTTAGGTCAACTAAAATAGATACATATGTAGATGCAGATAAGTAAGAATGAGAAAGTTCCACCTAACCTGTTACGACATGTGGGTTGACCACTCCTTCCGACTGGCTCTAGCATAGAACCTAGCCATTGCCTCTGGAACTATTGTTGTTGTTGTGTGCCCTGCTGACTCTGCCTTGGTTGCTGTGTCACCTCCTTTTTCTTCATGGGGTAAGACCATCTCACATGCCCAACCTAACCACACTTGAAGCACATCCTTGTATCATACTACAAACTAGATGGACCAGTGACATACACTGAAGTTGAACTATTTCTCATGCTGGCAAAAAATTGTGACATCTTCCCTTGCTAGGAGACCACTATGACTGCACATGTGTCATTGTCTTAGAGAATGTTGACCTTGGATGGTATTGCTAGTGTTGCAGTGAGGAAAATCTTGGCTTCTTGAAGATTCCAATGATTGTCCTTGGAACTAGGCTGACCTTTTCCTCATACTGGCTTCTTGCTTCTCTATAGAAGACTTCTCTATCCTCCTCATGAATTCCATAAAGGTGGAAAACTTCTCATGGTTCTCCAAAGCAGATGTCATTGTTGACAATTTGGTGTTCAAACCCTTCTCAAACCTTCTAATCCTCTCCTTCTTAGTAGATACCTTGTGAGGATAGAACCTCAACAACTGCATGAACTTTTCCTCTTAGTCATTCACAGACCATGATTCTTAGTGCAGACGCTCAAACTGATCCATCTTCTCTTCCACATACATCTCAGGGAAGTAACAACTCACAAACTCCCACCAAAACTCCTCCCAACTGACCACCTCACCAAGTCTCTCCTCCTCCTCTATGGCCCACTAGTGGCCAACACCACCATTCCGAAGGTAGATCACATGCTTCACCTTGTCCTCGTCGGAGATGTTTAGTATCCTAAACACCTTCTCCCACTCTTTCAGCCACATATCAACATCTTCAGGGTCTGATGTACCCTCATACTCTATGACTCACACGTTCTTCAACCTATCAAAGGTCTTACCTGGACCCTGAGATTCCACATTGGGAATAGGTACATTAGGTGGAGGTGTAGGTGCCCTGTCTGCCAAATGCATGATCGTCGCCATCAACTATCCAGAAATAGCTTGAAAGGCTAGATCAACTACACTTGAGGGGTCGAACAGAGGTGAGACGGGTTGCTCTGGCCCCGTCTCAGGTACTCTTCCTTCATGTACCCGTCTGCCACAAAGCTACTCTTTGCATGCTCTTCATGTTCTCTAAACGTATCTACATAACCATAAACTATGGTTAGATATGTTGGATTATGTAAGAATAGACGCAACAACCTAAGTCCTATGTCCCTATAGACTCAACAAACCTAAAGCTCTGATACCACCAATTGTGGCAGCCTGCGATGCTAAACGAGATTACTCAAAATCAAAACACCGATCAAGAACTAATTAATCTTATTACCAAAGAGAACTGAATGGAATTTCCAAGAATTTTAGAGAATATTTGCATAAAGGTCCAACTAACACATATATTCATGCTAGATAAATTTACATGAGTTCAGTGGCCTCAGCCACAACCTGTATACAAAAGATTTTGTTCACATAACTACAACATTTACAAAAAAGTATGAAATAAGGCTTACAACCAAAAACTTGAGTCAAAGTACATGATGTGAAAAACCCCTACCTGGACCTGAGAGTACAAGGACGATTATAGGACTCTATAAAACCCAACCAACCTTATGACTCTACAATCTATATACTGCTCCTCCTTGCTACTACGGGTCTAACAAAACTGCTAACATTCACCTAAAAAGATGTGGTGACCCATGAGGTGAGACCCATGTCCCACCAAGAGATATAACTTCAAAAACATCTATTGCTTACCAGAGACATGTATATTAAATTATTAAAATGAGTAATATTATAGGGTAGAGAGATTAGTAAAATTTACACAAAAGATCAAATAGAGATAGAATTATAAGTACAATTGATTTCTCTTACCACATTTAAAACTATATGCAGATCAAAGACAACAAAGTATGAAACATCATCCAATGTGAGTTGCCAAGTAACCCTAATAGATTTGCTGCACTGTTGAATTACATAGTTTATTAAGCCCCGGGTAGTTTGAGGTGTACCACTCAAACCACTAGCTGACCACTGTGAAGTTGCAATCAAACCCATATAAGATCTAGGATGACGGGAATCCTAAGATCTCTTCCCCTCGGTTAGTACAAGTCCGCTGTAGTGACATATCAATCTGACTACAAAACAACCTAGTCCACCATGGGTACAAAGGTTGCAACACTAGATACCAGGGTGTTCAACCCTCAAATTTGAGTATGACCGCAGTCACCCTCAATTACATTTACATATGAGACATGACCTCAACCGCTCTCCAAAAGCCTTGGAATCATGATAACAAGGATATACCCTCCCTGTACCCACATATACTCAACAATATACGACTCTAAATTTCTTTTAAAATATTCATTTCACTATCCAACAAGTTATGGCATTGGAATAGTTCTACGGACTCAGGGCACTACATGATTAAGGTTTCATTTGATCAATTAAGCCAGTTGAGTGATTTCAGGCTGCATCAAATAAGTTACATACAAGATCCTATAATATTTGTATGATACAATTCCTAAAGATGCAAATGTATGAAATTTGTTCCATGCTATTCCATCACGGTATACTTGTCCCTTAATATCCATGAATAGGAATAAATATTTATTGAAGGTGCAAACTAGCCCCAAAAAGCCATTTTTATCAAAAAAACAATTACTTCCTGTAGGGGTATCAATTGCATACCAAATTTTGTATAGAGTTTAACAAGTCAATAACAATATAACACCCAAGTTCCAGCATAATAGTCCATCATATGTAAGAGTTATGGCATTTACAAGAACTAAGCATTTATGTTATCAACACCTAGAATGGATGAGTTACCTTTAGAAATATAGTTTTGTCTAACTATCATTTCAACATTAAAATAGTAATTTATAGCATTAAAAACACCATCTTTTAACCAACATAAAAGTAAGGTTTAAGAGTGGGTCATATTTCTAAGTATTGGATACTAAAACATCACATATATGACATTTGTAGGAGTCATTATACATATCTATCAAAATTTTAGGCCTCACATGTGTAAAGAAAAGTTCATATTTCAGCAAGAAAATATTCATAAGGTCAAAAGAAGGCTTAAGAATGCAGACTAATACCATTCTGTGTCAAACAATATATAGAGAGGCCATCTTTTCTCATATTATGAGTGTTTAAAGTACGATCAAAGACATGCACTTAGAAGGTAGCCAAGAAATGCATTCAAAATTATATAACTCGCTTGGTTAGAGAGAGAACTGAAGAAAAAGAAGAATAATTGTGAAAATCCAAGATGGAATACTTTAAAATCAGCAACAAAATGTCGGTCTCGACCCACAAAAGCTCCAAGAATGCCCCCTCCTTCCATGAATAGAAGGGAACTAGAGCAAGAAGAGAGAGAAAGAGAGTTCTCAAGCCCACATGGGTAAGGTTCTAGTAAGAACACTAAGAAACTCATCGACCTCTGAAAAACAACACTAAAATCACCAAAGATTAGAAGAGAGAGAAAGAGAGATAAAGAGGGGGATATTAATAGGTGGGTGGAAGTTTGCTGATGTGCATAAATCCAAGCGATCACTGAGAATGCAGAAAATCAAGCGACCACTGAGAATGTAGAAATCCAAGCAACCGTTGAGAATGCAAAATTCCAAGCGACCATTGAGAATGTAGAAATCCAGGCGACCACTGAGAATGTAGAAATCCACGCAACCACTGAGAATACAAAAATCCAAGCGACCGTTGAGAATGTAGAAATCCAAGCGACCACTAAGAATGTAGAAATCTAAGCAACCATTGAGAATGCAAAAATCTAAGTGACCACTGAGAAATTCTAGGCGACCAAGTTGTTCAACAAGCACTAGAATTTATATTTATACCCCCATAAATGGGTAATTTGCACATAGGTAAATAAAATGTATAAAATTGCATACCTTGAGCATACATAGTTTTAATTGAGCCAATATTTTGACATAGCTTTATTAATTGATATAAAATCATAATCCAAAATTTATTTTTGGAACTAAGAAGCCATGCGGGACAAACAATTTTTACTTAAAGGTTTAGCAAGGTTAGGGGTCTTACACTTGAAGCATGTCCTTGAATCATACTATGGCCTAGATGACCCTGTCACTGACACTGAAGCTGAACTATTCTCCCCTGGTGGTGGGAAGCTACAATCTCTCCCTTTACTAGGGGACCACTGTGACTAAGGTCATGGTCTTGGCTTAGAAAAAGTCAATCTCTATGGTGATTGTTGGTACTGTGGTGAAGAGAACTTCAATTTCTTCTAGCTACTAGACCATTACCCTGGGAATTGGGTTGATCTCTTCCTGGCATTGGCTTCCCGCTTCTCCACAGCTGACCGTTCTATCCTCCTTACTAAATCCACAAAGGTGGAAAACTTCTCCCGATTATCCAAAGTAGATGTTGTCATAGACAACTCAGAGTTCAAACCCTTCTCAAACCTCCAGATTCTCTCCTTCTCTGTGGTTGGCATGTGAGGACAAAATCTCAAAGCTCCATGAATCTCGCCTCATAGTTGTTGATAGATAGTGACCCCTAGTGCAACCTCTCAAATTGGACTATCTTCTCATCCATATACGTCTCAGGGAAGTAGCAGATCATAAAATCCCGTTAAAAATTCTCCCTGCTAACTACAACTCTGGGTCTCTTCTCATCCTCTATGGCCCACCAATGGCCAACACTACCCTTTAAGAGGTAAACTACATGCTTCACCTTGTCCTCATCATATATGTTCAAGATCCTAAATGCCTTTTCCGATTCTATCAGCCACATGTTGGCATATTTAGGGTCCTCTATGCCTACAACTCGGTGGCTCCCACACGCTTCAGACTCTCAAAAGTCTTCCATGGACCCTGAGATTCTGCATTCAGAACAGGTGCCCTTGGTTGGGGTACATGCGCCCTATTCGCCAAATGCATAATCCTTGATGGTTGAAGGGTCGAACAGAGGTGGTGCACGATGTTATGGTCTCGTCTCTATTACTCTTCCTTGTGGTACCGGCTCCTACCGCCACCTCCTGGAGCCACAAAACTACACTCATCATGTTCTTCACATTCTCCAGACATATGTACATAATCATAGACTACAATTAGATTTGTTGGATCACATAAGAAAAGATACAAAACCTAAGTCTTATGTTCCTGTAAACTCAGCGAACCCTAAGATCTGGTACCAACCAAACTGTGGCACCTCACCGTGCTAAACAAGATTACTCAAAAACAAAATAGGATCCATCACTAATTAAGCATGTTACTAAAAAGGCACATAATAAAAATCAAATTGCACATCCCAAACATGACCATGAATATTTACTCAAACGTCCAACATATTGCATAAAAACATCATCATACCAGGTATCTTTACAACTATTCCATGGCCTCTACCACAACCTGTACACAAAAGATATAGTCCACATATATACATAATGTAAAAACATCATCATACTGCCAAAAACTCAAGTGGATTTACAATATCTACAAAACATCTCTTGCCTGGACCTGAGAGTACAAAGATGACTTTACAAAACTACACAACCAACCAACCTTCTTCTACTACTAACTTCTGAACTTCTCTTCCTCGCTACCTCAGATCTGACGACATTGCTGACAATCACCTAAGAAGATATCGTGACCCATGAGGTGAGAGCCATGTACCAACTAGAGAAATAACTCTCAACAACATGTATTTCTTACAACAGATAATGAGATTAAATAGATTAAGCAGGAATATTACATGATTAAAAGATTAACATAATAGTCAAAGAAACATACATATCTAACACCATTAGAACAATTAATTTCTCTTATCGCATTAGACATCATCTAAAAATTTAAAAGAGACAAGGCAAGGGTTATCATCCAGTGTGAATCGCTGAATAACCCTAATAAATATGCTACACGATTGTATTACATATTTTATTAAGCCCTAGGTAGTTTGAGGTGTACCACTCAAACTACTAGTTGACCTCTATGAAGTCGCAATTAGCTCCATACAAGATCTAGGAGAGCCGAAATCCTAAGATCTCTTCCCCTCAGTTAGTATGAGTCTGTCATGGTGAAAAAATCAATCAAACCACAATCAATCTAGTCCACCCCGGGTATATAGAGGCCACAACACTAGAAACCAGGGTATTCAACCCTAAAATCTGAGGTTCTATTGCAACAATCCTCAATCACATCACACACACATTATATATATATATATATATATATATATATATATATATATATATATATATATATATATATATATATTCATCCGAGACACAACCTCGACCGTTCTCCATAACCTTGGGATCAGGATGACAAGGATATACACTCCCTACACCCACATATACTCAACGCTATACAACTTTGAGTTTTCCTATTTGGAATACTCATTTTACTATCCAACAAGTCCTAACACTGGAATGGTTCTATGGTTCAAGGCACTACATGATTAGGGTATCACTTGATTAATTAAACCAGTTGGGTGAATTTCAGACTCCATCAATCAAGTTACATATAAAGAACTATATTGTTTCTATAAAATCACTGGTGCATAACAACTTCAAAAGATATAAAGCGTGTGAAACATATTCCTTTTCACAACATCATAGTACACCAGTCCATTGCCACTCATGGAGAGAGCTAAACCCAAAACATGCCCAAAAGCCCTTTAGGCCAAAACAACATTACTTCCTATAGGACATCATTATCGTTCAACACTTTGGAGAGGGCTCAACATGTCACCAACACACTGGTTGCATACAAACTTGCATAAGGGTTCATTAATCATATGAGTTATTATAATTTTAGAAGTAGCATATTAGAATTACCTATAGCAATATGAATGTAATAATTCAACCTTTCAATCATCAAAAGAAGGTAGAAGTACTAAACCATCATCATTTAATCATTACAAGGCAGTTTGAAGGTATATGTTGGATTTATATCACTGAAATCAACACATATAATTAGACCATCAATTCATTTAACACACATAGGCAACCAATATGATCATTAAGGGACTTACTAAACATATCATTTCATTGACTCTATCATAACCATCGATTAATTGACATACAACAAAAACCATCATTTCGTTAGCACACTTAGGTAAACACTTAAGAAAACCATAATTTCATTTGAATCCTTAGATGAACCATCAATTTATTTAGGGACTTAGAAAAAACATCAACCTTATACCTAGAAAACCCATTAGTTCATTGTTGTACTTAACTAAAAACAAAGCCATCAGATTATTTGGGGTACTTAGCCAAAATAAGGCCATCAGATCATTGATAGACTTAACCAAAAACAAATTCATCTGATCATTAATGGATAGGAAAATCATCATTTCTTGTACTTAAAGAAATAATTGTTTCAAGGATAAACAAAGCCATTGATTTATAGACCAAGTATAACCATGTATTTCAGCACTAAGTAAAACTAAAGATTTCTACACCAAGGGAAAATTGTCTTTTACACTAAGTAAAACCCATCTTTTCATGCTCTTAAAGCCAAGATAGATCATGTCCATTTTAGAAGAAGTAACGTGCATATGATCTAAAGATAGTTTAACAACACACAACTATCATGCATGTATGTAGAATGGTGCATGTAAGATCATCTATCTCCACAATACCAAGTTCTAGGGTATGATCTATATAGATCAAGTTAAAAGCAAGAAAGCACCAGGTTAAAGGTTATATAACTCACCTTAAGGATGAAGATGAACTTCCAAACAAAAAGTTGTCTTAAGAAGAAGAGATGAAAACCCTAGATTTGCACTTCCAAAGTTCCTAAACAACTCCTCTCCTCAAGAACAAGGTGAATCTAGGGCAAAAGAGAGAAGAAAAGAAGACTAGGGTTTCATCCAAGGAATAAGAGAGAAGAGAGAAAACCACAAGAAACTAGATTAAAGGAGAAAATCTTAGATGGATATGGCAAGAAACTAGGTTAGAAGCTCCAAACAATCTTAGGATACTAGGTCTAAACCCTAGAGCAACATGTAACTAAGCTCCCTCCAAGCTTCATCTTCGAGGAGCTTTCCTCTTCATAAAAGGATGGGTATGAGTCTTACTAGAAACAAGAACAAGAGAGAGAAGGAAAAGGTTTGACAACTAGCCCCACTGCCCAAATTTCCAATAGAGTTGTAGATTTGACAACTAGCCCCACATACTACCACTACCTTCACATGTGCACTTTGTCCTCAGTCACACACAGCCTGGCATCAACTTCTCAAAGTCCCATCCTAGTACTATTCTAGACCAAGAACATTTAAATTCATAGTTCTTAGATATGATCTCCCTAGAAAGGAGGTGTACCTTGATGATATGGGTAGTACCGAATATTCCTTTTAAGATCAATTTATCCGAACCTCAAATAATGGGATACAATGGTCTCAATTTTGTACTTGTATTGTAGTTGAGCAATTAAAATAGTATATAATGTACTTAATTGAAAATATTAAAGATATATATATATATTTATTATCTTGAATAAATAATTAGAAGCAACAAAAAAATGTCATCGTATTTGCTGGAACTATTTTACTACTATGAAATTAGGGAAAACCCAAGTACGTTGACACTTATGAATTTTATAGTTTTGAAAACCTCAAGAAATTATAATGTGACCATTATCAAGCTAAAATCATTGACAATCCATTTTTTGTCTACTTCATCAATCGTATAATAGAGTCACAAAATGGAGTTTTTAGAATAGACATGACAAAACAAGACATGTATAATTTCTTTAATTTTTTATTATTTATGTAGACTCATGGTGAATTGATGTTATTCAACTCACCCTAGCATTAATTCTTGCTACAACTCTTAATCTAGTATTTCTACACCAAAATCAAGAAAAACTCCAATTTATGTTCCTTCAATACACACCATCTAATCCTCCTATTTGTGGATGACACTCATTGAAGAAAGGAGGAAGAGGGAGAGAAGAAGAGAATTGGAATCAACCTCAACCACTGATTAGAACATGGAAGAGGTAGAGGAAAAAATAACAAAAAACATTTACAACATACACATGCTATAGTATTGGTCAATTAAGGCTTTTGTCATTGGTTAAAAAGAAAGTCATAAGTGGGCAACACTACAACTCTAAAGATACAATGTAGGTTTCACCAATCACGAGTATTGTCGATGGTACCACAATGTCGGTTACAAAATGTGAACAAAATTGTCAGTACCAATAAAATTAGTACATGTTTTACTAACATAATTTCCAATGTACATGTTTTTATAGAATATCAGGAGGTTACATACCTGTTGTTCAACAAGCAATCTACAAATTTGCAAAACTTGTAATTAAAACACGTACAACATGTAGTTCACTTGCGTTCACATTCACAACATGCATCTTCATATTGAATATCATTCACATGATACACTTACCAAATCATACACATGTTCAATTGCATCACATGATCTACTCACCAAATCACACATGTGCTCCCAAATTATTTGTCATTCATATATCATTCATGGATTCACACATCCATATGAAATTTAGTAAGCAGAAAAGATTGTATAGATATTAACAAAACTTGAAATAAAATATTGTATTCACGTATTAGTGTCTTAAATAAAGTATTATTACAATTCATATTATGCTGTAAGTCATGATCCCTTTATTGCATGTTGTATATTTTAGGTGGTGAGGTAAACCGAACTACCAAGGTGGAGGCGGGGTAGACCAAATACTAGTGGTGGAAGTGACATGGTAATGGGGGTGCTTGCGCCACCTAGCTGGCTTTCATGAAGGGATAGAGGAAAGGGTTTAGTTATGGCATGTCTTTCAAATGACATAGGAGATGGAAGGTTCAAAATATATTCACATCACTAACAATAATTTCTAGGGTTTAGATAGCAAGATTCTAGATAACATGAGCCAATACTCATCATATTTCATTTGCATAAGAACTAGACAATATCCATCATATCAAATATTTAATTTAAGCCTTTGTGAATGAATATTACTTATATAGGTATGCAAGGCATATATTAACACCAAATAAGTATTTTACATTGTTTGATATCAAAAAATGCATTCAACCAAACATCATCTATATGCGGTTCCCTAATATGCATATAACCAAACACACACTTTTATGCATTTACCCAAGGCAATAAGAGGGATGTGGAGAAAGTAACCTCAA
The DNA here is from genome assembly GCA_963693085.1 of Alisma plantago-aquatica. Classification (NCBI taxonomy): domain Eukaryota; kingdom Viridiplantae; phylum Streptophyta; class Magnoliopsida; order Alismatales; family Alismataceae; genus Alisma; species Alisma plantago-aquatica. The sequence goes on along the minus strand of OY856410.1, from coordinate 1,008,274,296 downwards.
ACCAATGTGCAAGTAGGGACGAAGGTCGCTGGACAGAGGTACATTGATGGAAACAAGCTAGGCAATGGCAAAAAGCTATGGAAGTAGCAACAAGCTAGGTAGAACGACAATGATTGGAAAAAGAGTTGACAACAAAATTATATGGAACAACAAGAAGAAGGGAAGACAATGACTAAAATGGTGATGGTGGTAGTAATCTAGCATAATGACATCAAGCCAGGGTGGAAACGACATCATCTGGCTTTGGCGGTGACTGCTACCTTCCTTGATGGTGTCTAGATTCCTTGAATGCAATGATAGTAGAAGCACAAGGGTGTAGTAGAGTTTCGAGATTGATGATTGGCCCCACAAACCACTAGACCTATAAATCGATCAAATATGGAGTGGATATTGCTATATTTGATATCCATATCTGAAAAAAAGTTTGATATGATATCTAATCCGATATCCATCGGATATGATATGATAACATATGAATTGGACCCGATCAGATAATATTTGAATTTGGATAAACAACTGATCCGAACTAGAAAATCATACATTTATTGCTAACAAATATATTATATGCATGAAATATTGATAATATAACAAATATATATGATAAAGTGACTATATTGACCTTAAAAAAGTGACTATATTTATATATTATTATATATAAATACTAATATTTATTATGTATGTATATTCTTGTCGAATTTTGATTTTCTATAGCAGATCTAACAATATTTAATATCTGATCTAGAAATTCTGGATTCAAAATCCAAAATCCAAAATCCGATCTAAATCTAGCAGATGTTGGATATCTTTCAAAATCTCTGACTAAAATCCATATCAAATGTGCAGATTCCAAATATCCATTTATATGTAGACATACCACAACTGGCCTTAGTTGTGCCCTTTAATCTCACACACAAGTTGGGATCAACTTCCTGATTGGTCACCCTTCATAGTACTACTTTGGGCTGAGCATGCCTAACTAAATAGTTTTTAGTGTTGGGCTCCCTAAAAAAGAGTTTTTCAAAATCTGACTCAAATCCATATCAAATGTGCAGATTCCAAATATCCATTTATAGGTATACATACCACAATTAGACTTGACCGTGACCTATAATCTCACATACAAGTTGGGATCAACTTCCCCATTGGTCACCCATCCTAGTACTACTCTGGGCTAAGCACGCTTAACCAAAGAGTTTTTAGTGATGGACTCCCTCAAAAGGAGGTGCATCTTGGTGGTATGGATAGTCCAATCATTCATTTTAAGATCATATTATCTAAGGCTTCAAATCTCGATATGTTATGATTCCTCCCACTTAGAATCTTAACGTCCTCGTAAAGGCTCAACAAGATGGCCTTATAACTTTCCCCATTCCAACACATACTCAAATGACCCATGTACACCCAGCTCCCTATCACGACTACCGGTGCAAAGCTGGCTCGATCACCATAGATATCCCTTTCCAACATGCATAAACTACACAACTCAAAGACTAGCATGCCACAAGCCCATGTGGGTCCCACCTATTGGAGAAGAATTGGCTCTAATACCATTTATAATGTTTGGTCCCACTACCGAAGGCTTGGGCCCACTACTCAAGGCTCTATTAGAGTTTGAAGAATGACAACCGGTCCCACATACCACCACTGGCCTTAATTGTGCACTTTATCCTCACTCACGCACAAGTAGTGTCAACTTCTCGACTGGTCACCAATCTTAGTACTACTATGGGTGTGCTTGCTTAACCAAATAGTTCTTCATGACGGGATCCCTCAAAAGGAGATGCACCTTGGTGATATGGGTAGCCCAATCATTCCTTTTAAGATCATTTTGTCCAAAACCTCAAATCCTAGGATGTTACAATTATCATGTCTGCAACATGAGGGAATTTATTACTTGTGCTATAATTATGAGGACAACGTCAGTTTTTTTAAAATACGACAATCAAGACTATAATGTTAGTTTTTCCAACAAACATGACGATGAGCGAGGCACCTAAATATTGGTAGTAATACCCAAGCTTTTTATCCAGTGACAATCAACATCGCTTCTCTTCAGCTAACTCATGTTTTTGATATCAAATGTTAAGTTTTTTTTAATTAAAAATCAACACTATGGGAAGCATTGACAAAATTGAAATATGTATTGGTGAAATGACCAAATCATATTTACCTCATAGGATCTTACAAAGGTTATCTTATTTTAGGCACGTTCCTCATATCTCTTGCATTTTACCTAGAAATCCCTCTTAAATCACTAGAGTTTTATAAAAGGTTTGGTTAGTTAGCTACTAATATTACAAATTTATTGTGATAACCCAAATTTATATCTCTACCTTTATGCACCTTCTGTTGGTATGTATGCCCATAGAGCTAATCATATGATGATTGTATCGGGGCATCATGTACTTGATTTGATAATAATAAAGGTAATCTCTTCTATTATGTTTGTCTCAGTCATGAGACAATGACACAAACATGATAGATGCCTAAAGAATTATGTTAATCAATGACATATGTTTTCAAGTTGAAGACCTAAACAATTAGATCATATGTATAATAAGAGTACATACATTCTTGTTGTGTCCCTATGTCAGATATTATTGTGGAGGAAAAATAGACAAAAATAATACATAAGACTAAAATGTGTGTTGATTGATGATAGTCTCATTAGTCGTGATATCAGATATGAAGTGAAACACATGTGTACTTGTTATAGAATAGTGTAGCAGATATACCCACCTTTAGAGTGATATGTGGAAACCATGGAATGGTAGTTAGAATAAACTCTCAAACTGGTAGTGGTGATTATGGTTCTTAATCCTGAAGTCTCTATAGTCATACATGTCATCCTATGAACTTCGAAACCATTCGACATTCCCTTGAATAAGAGTTGCTATAAAGGTGGTGCTCAAGTATGTTGTGACACATGAGGAATGTATATGAGTGATGTATATGGGATTTTCCCTCCTACTGGAGTTGATATCCTAGCCACTTATTAAGTGAGTCTAAGAAATGTATGGCCATACTCTTGTGAGTCAATATGTTATATATGAGCTCACATGCATCTCAGTAGTCTACTATAGTTTAAGAAAAGTCTACTATAGTTTAAGAAAAATGGATTGAATGTAAAGAGGATGATGATTTATGCCTTGTGTTAAATCTAGGTATCTGAGACAAATGAACTATATGACCATGGTAACAATGATTACAGATGTAGGTTGAAGTTGTCCTCCAACTTTCCAATTATTTGGGTAGGAATGTTGTTTTGCTAGATGTTGCTCATTACTTGTGTGGTCATAATGGCTATGGATATCACTGCCAACATAATTTGGGTCCTACAAGGTCACACACATATGATGCACTTGGAATAGTAGTTTACTCATGGATAAGACTTAACTTGGTTACTGAAAGTGTTTAGGTATTCAACTTAAACAACACTGGTACATTAGTTGAACGAGTGGAGTGTCCAGTCAACCGACTATTGTGCCAGTCGATTGAGTGAGTGTCTAGTCAACCAACTGGACTGCTTTTGATACTGGCCAATGGAGCCAATCAGTTGATCGGTTGGAGTGTACAACTAACAGACTCAATAATGGATCCCAGTGTATGGTCAAAATACTCAATCGACTATTTGGAATGTCCAATCTACCGATTAGATGCGAGTAATGATATGTGTAATGATGTGCATTAATCATCACATTAAATCAATATTATTACACTACTGACAACAAGCCAATAGACTGACTGGATGGTCCAGTCGACTGACTGGTCACACGCAGTAGCCATCAAACCATGACATATGGCCTTTTTATGCCCTGGATTCTGGAAACCCTTGTCCATTAACACTTATATAAGAAGGGGGTGGGGAAGGCTCTCAAGATACAAGACAAATCTAAACACAATTGTGGTAATGTGTGAAAGAGCATGAGCAGACTTACCCAAGAAAGAAAGAGACAACAAGGGAAAAGGAAGTCAATACTAGCACATTGACATAGAGAAGGGCATTCCCTTCTTGTCAGCTCTGGAAGTATGAAGTGGAGTTTTCAGTGCCACATGGACTAGATAGAGGCATGGAAGCCATTGTTACCATTCTAGGAGGATGTCGTCAACAGTCGTACGTGGTTGTTACACCAGGAGAACGTCGCCAACTACCATCCGTGTGCTACTTTTGAAGGGAGCACATCGTCGTACAATGATAGTTGTTGGACTTGCTTCAGGACAAAGTACATCTTGCACCCTCTTTCCTAATACATTGTTGTTGGTGCAATATGCTGGTTAGGGAATATGGATAGAGAATTTTCATTTCCACTTCCACCTTTGTCTCCATATAACCCTACAATGGTATCAAAGCCATGATTGATATTTAAATCAATAAAATCAAATTTTCTTTTATAGTTTATTTTGTTGCATATGATGTGAACATTTAAATGGTTAATGTGCATATCCAATTAAATAACACATACTCTAGGGAATGTCTTGCAGATCCCCTATATATGATGTAATATATATGCAACTCATGCACTTGACCTTAAAAATAACTTTTTGTGGTGGATGTATGCATGGTTATGGACAATATCCATTGGATTCTTGTGTGGTTGAATGGTTTATTTCCTATCTTATAAATTCCATTTGCATATTGAGCCTTCCTCTTTATTCTCCACATATAATTAATGCTTAACCCCATGTGCTCCCCTCGTATGTAACTCGAGGTATTCACATTGCACAATGTAATATATAGATAGGTTAGCATTAGTTTCCATTTTTTGCAAGAAGAAGGTGTTCTGACCAAGTGAGTCGACCAAATGAAGTCAACTTGATCAAATGTAGCATAGCAGGATCCACTTGATCAACTGGAGAACAACTGACTGACTAGAGGAGTCCAATCAATGTCTTGAGCCAGGAGCTAGTCAATCAATTGAGGAAACCAGCTGACTAATAAGAGATCCAACTGACCAACTAGAAGGTCCAATCGACCAACAAGAGTGTTCCTAGCACAAGATTTCTCTAGTACAAGTTGCTACATGTAATATATGACCTTAGGCGGTCAACAATTCTTTATGGCTCTAAAGAATTGCATTAGTGTGGACATAACCATCGCTCGCATATTTTTTATTTTATGTATCATTTATAGAAGTATGTATACGATACATGTTATAAGTATGTGGTGATTGGATATGTATATGTATTTATAAAAAAATCCCTTAATAAATATTATGTCTTAGATGCTTTCCATAAGCAACAGATTTGAAAAGCTTGATCAACCAAGCATAGGTTACACCAAAGCTTGGTGCACCGTCTATCTCGTGGAAGTGTGATGGTAGTTATGTAGGTCTCCCAAAGCAGAGTGCGTTTGTATCATTTTGGATTTTGGTTAGACTTAACTAGGTGTCTTCAGGGGATTAAGTGCCTAAAAGCATATAGATGGACCATGACAAGGATTGTGCATACTATTTATCCAAGAATTACATTGGATGCAATTGGAAAATGTTGCCTACCTTAATAATTGGTTATGGACGTCGATGTTGGTTGGCTAATAACTCAATGTATTTTGGATATTGGCTCACTAGAGGATTGTGCGATTGTAATCTTCTGAATTGATGGTGAGGGCCATTAATTTGAACAAAATAGTTGGAGCTATAGTTAATTAAGGCCTAATTAATATCGTCAATCTTTTAAATTCAATAAAAAGTTTTTGACAAAATGTGAATTTTCTATTGTAGAAATGAATGGCAACCACCAACACTTTTTCATTGAAATTGGTCCTTGAGAAAGACAAACTAAATGGGACCAAATTCCATGACCGGTTCAAGAAATTGATAATCCTTCTCACTCATGAGAGCAAGCTCTATCTACTTGAAACACTAGAGCCAGAGGAACCTCCTCCCAATGCACCTAAGGCTGAAAGGGATACTTACAAGAAGCGCTCTGATGATGCCATAGACATCAAATGCCTAATGCTATGCTCTATGAACTATTAGTTGCAAAGATAAGATTAAAACATGTAAGTTATTAATATGGTGACACATCTTAAGAATATGTACTAGGGTTGGGCTAGGCAAGAGACATATGATGTTTTGAAGGCACTGTTTAAGTGCAATATGACAGAGGGAGATCCATTAGGGCCCCATGTGCTCAAGTTGATTGGGTACGTGGAAAACCTAGAGAGGCTAGGATTTCCTTTAGGCCAAGAGTTGGCCACGAACATGATTCTGCAATCATTTCTTGAATCATCTAGCCAATTTGTCATGAATTATAACATGAACAACTTTTCTAAACTGCTATCTGAATTGCTTGACATGTTGAGAACTGTCAAAACATAAATGAAGAATGAAAATCCTAGATCTATGATGATGATAAACATAGGAAAGGGGAAGTCCAAGGGCAAAGGTAAAGCCAAGAAGAGTCTAAGGCTATCCAGAAACCCAATTCTTTTGCACTTAAAGCAAAGGGAGGAGTGAGTAAAGAATGGAATTGCCACCACTATCACCAAGCTAGACACTAGAAAAGGAATTTCCCTCTTTACATAGAGGAACTCAGGAAAAAGAAGCATAGATAAAGATCTCAACTTTAGGTATATATGTTATTGAGATAAATATCTCTACTTCATCATCTTAGGTATTAGATACTGGATGAGGGTCGCACATATATTATAATGTGTAGAATCCGAGAAGAAGTAAGCATGGTGAGGTGGAGCTGTACAGAGAAATAGTTACTACCACTAAAGTTGGAACCTGAAATTTAATTCTTCCTAAGGGTCTTGTAATAGAATTAGTGAACTACTATTATGTACCTGCTAGTAATAGAAACATCATCTATGTATCATGTTTGGATAAGAGTGAATTAAAATTTCATATAATGAATGGTTGACGTTCTATTTTAAAGATAAGATCTTTTATGGTAGTGCCACAATGTCCCATGGTTTATACTCATTAGTTCTAGAGACAATTGTATATAAAGTAAATGCTAAAAGAGTCGATGACACAAACAAAACATACTTTGGCATTGTCGTCTGGGGCACATAAATAAGGATCACATTTCTAGATTCCATAAAGATGGTTATCTAGACTCTTTTGGTTTGAAACAATAGAGACATGCAACAAATACTTTATAAGTACAATTGATTTCTCTTATCACATTTAGAACCATATACAAATCAAAGGCAACAAAGTAGGAAACATCATCCAATGTGAGTTGTCAAGTAAACCTAACGAATATGCTACACGACAGAATTACATATTTTATTAAGCCCTAGATAGTTTGAGGCGTACCTCTCAAACTACTAGTGAACCACTGCAAAGTCGCAATCAGCCTCATATAAGATCTAGAATGACCAGAATCCTAGGATCTCTTCCCCTCGATCAGTACAAGTCCGCTACAGTGGCATATCGATCCAAATACAAAGAAACCTAGTCCACCTTGGGTTCAAAGGTTGCAACACTGGATACTAGGGTGTTCAACCCTCAAATTTGAGTACAACCATAGTCACCCTCAATTACATTTACATCTGAGACACGAATTCGACCGCTCTCCAAAAACCTTGGAATCAGGATAACAAGGATATACCCTCCCTGCACCCACATATACTCAACATTATATGACTTCGACTTTCTTTAGAAATACAAGTTTCACTATCCAACAAGTTCTAACATTGGAATAGTTCTATAGACTCAGGGCACTATATGATTAAGGTTTCATTTGATTAATTAAGCCTGTTGAGTGATTTTGGACCACATCAAATAAGTTACATGCAAGAAGGTCCTATAGTGCCCTCATAAAATATTTTGTATGATACAATTCCCAAAGATGCAAACGTATGTAATCTGTTCCATGTTATTCCATCATGGTATACTTGTTCATTGATGTCCATAAATAGGACTAAATCTTTATCTAAGGCGCAAAACAGCCCCAAAAGTCATTTTTACCAAAATAGATATAAATTCCTATACGGGTATCAATTTCATCCGAAATTTCACATAGAGACTAACAAGTCAACAAAAAGATATAACCCCAAATTTTAGCATTAAATTCCATCAGATGTAAGAGTTATGGAATTTCCAAGAACTAAGCATTTATGTGATCAACACCTAGCATGGATGAGCTACCTTCAGCAATATAGTTTTGTCTAACTATCATTTCATAATCAAAATAGTAATTTAAAGCATTAAAAAGCCATATAGTTAACCACCATATAGTAAGATTTAAAGTACGTGTTGTATTTCTAAGTATTGGGTACTAAAAAAACACATATATGACATTTGTAGGAGTCATTATACATATATTTCGAAATTTCAGACCTTGCATGTGTGAAGAAAAGTTTATAATTCAGAAGGAAAATGTTCATAAGGTCTAAGGAAGGCCTTATAATGCATTTTAACACCATTCTCGTGTCAAACAGTATATAAAAGGCAACCTTTTATCATATTAGGGTGTTTAGAGTAAGATCAAAGACATGCACTTAGAAGGTAGGCAAGAAATACATTCAAGGTTATATAACTCGCATGGTTAGAGAGAGAACCAAATAGAGAGAAAAATTCCAAAAATCCAAGATGGAATACTTCAAAATCAGCAACAAAACGTCAGCCTCGATCCACCAAAGCTCTAAGAACGTCTCATGCTTCCACGAATAGAGGGGAACTAGAGCAAGAAGAGAGAGAAAGAGAGTTCTCAAGCCCAAATGCATAGGGTTCTAGCAAGAACACCAAGAAAATAATCGACCTCCAAAAAATAGCACTAACATCGTCAAAGATGAGAAGAGAAAAAAATAGAGAGAAAGAGAGGGGGTATTAATAGGTGGGTGGAAGTTTGCTGCTTGTAGAAATCTAATCGACCACTGAAATGCGGAAATCCAAGTGACCACTAAGAATGTAGAAATCCAAGAGACCACTGTGAATGCCGAAATTCAAGTGACCACGGAGAATGTAGAAATCCAAGCGACCACTAAGAATGTAGAAATCAAAGCAACCGATGAGAATGTAGAAATCCAAGTGACCACTGAGAATGTAGATATAAGAATGCTGAAATCCAAGCAACCGTTGAGAATGTAGAAATCTAAGTGACCGCTGAGAATGTAGAAATCCAAGCGACCACTGAGAATGTAGAAATCCAAGCGACTGCTGAGAATGCAGAAATCCAAGCGACCACTAAGAATGTAGAAATCCAAGTGACCACTAGGAATGCAGAAATCCAAGCGACCACTGAGAAATTCAAGGCAACTAAGGTGTTCAACATGCAATAAAATTGATATTTATACCCTCATAAATGGGTAATTTGCACATAGGTACACAAAATGTATAAAATTGCATAACTTGAGCATACAAAGTCAGAATTGAGCCAATATTCTGACATAGCTTTATTAACTGATATAAAACCATAATCCAAATTTTATTTTTGAAGCTAAGAGGCCAAGTGGGACAAACAAATTATATTTAAAGGTTCAACAAGTTTAGGGGCCTTACAACCATAAATCCCTAACAAAGATTTTACCTCCAATCCTAAGAAAATAAGGATGTAAACTTCCTACACAACTCATCCTCTAACTCCCACATGGCTTCCTCTACACCACGATGATGCCACAAAAACCTTCACTAAGGCTATGTCCTTCTTCCTAAGATTATGCACTCTCCTATCTAAGATCAACACATGGCCTTCAACTTTTCCAACTCCACCCCCAATGGATGCAACGTCTGCTCTGTGCTAGGATGGCACTTCCTCAACATCAAAACATGAAACATGTTGTGCAATTGGTGCAGCTGTGGCAAAAACTCCAACCTGTATGCCACCTTCCCAACTCAAGATATGATAGGATAAGGTCCCATAAATCTAGGAGACAACTTAACCTTCTTCGCAAACCTCAAAACACCTTTCCAAGGAGAAACTTTTAGGTAAACAAGGTCTCCAACTTGATACTTCAAAGGTCTATGACAGTTATTTGCATATGATTTCTATCTGTCTTGAGCTGCCTTTAGCTGTTGTTGGATCACTCTGATATTCTCTGTAGTCTGTTGTACTAACTCAAGACCCAAAAGTTGATACTCACCTGCCTCATATCAACAAAGAGGTGACCTACAATGCCTACTGTATAAAGCCTCATAAGGTGCCATGTCTATACTCCTCTGGTAACTGTTGTTGTAGGCAAACTCAATCAGGCTTAGGTGAATATCCCAACTAAAAAGAAATTAAAGCACACGCTCTCAAAAGATCCTCTAATGTCTATATGGTCCTCTCTGACAGACCATCTGTCTATCGGTTAAAGGCTATATTAAACCTCAACTGTGTCCCCAACTTTGTATGTGGACACTCCCAAAACTTGCTTGTAAACTGATGACCTCGGTCTGACACTATGGTAACTGGTATACCATGTAGACAAACTATCTCATCCACATAGATTTGAGTCAACTTCTTTGTGGTGTAACTGGTCTTGACTGGCAAAAAGTGAGCTGACTTTGTCAATCGATCAATGATCAATCAAATGGAATCATGACCATTGGCTATCCTAGGAAGACCAACCACAAAGTCCATGATTATGTGGTCTCATTTCCACTATGGGATTGGCAAAGGCTGCAACATCCCCGCATGATTTTGATGCTTGGCTTTAACCTACTGACACACCGAACACTTGGCCACAAAATCTACTACATCACACTTAAAACCTGGCCACAAATACAAGTCTTGAGGTTATGATACATCTTGGTACTTCCATGATGCATCACATACATTAAGGAATGGGCTTCTTTAAGAAGCATCTCCCCCAGACTGTCAACATCAAGAACCAATTCTCTATTGTGGAAACACACTATTTTGTCATCTGTCTCGTGAAACCCATCATGCTTCCTACTGCCAAACTCTGATATGATGTTCTACATCACAATATCATCCCTCTGTGCATATCTGATCTAATGTCCCAACATTGTCTTGACCTATAACTATGCCGAAAAACCTGCCAACAAGGAAACCTCCAATTGTACATTCATATGTTGAAGTGACACTAGCATGTCCCGCTTGTGGCACACCATAGAGCACAACTATGCTTTATTTGTAGGTGATGAAGATGACTTCCTACTCAATGAATAGGCCACTACATTCACTTTCCCATGATGATAATCTATCGTACAGTCATAGTCCTTGATCAACTCCATCCATATCCTCTGCCTCATATTGAGCTCTTGATTTGAAAATATGTACTACAAATTCTTTTGATCTGTGAAGATTTGAAACTTCTCTCCATAAAGATCATGCCTCCAAATCTTCAAGGTGAGAACCAAAACTGCTAGCTCTAGGTCATGAGTTGGGTAGTTCTCCTCATATTTTTTAAGCCATCCAGAAGTAAAAGAAATGACGTTCTTGTCCTGCATCAACATGCATCCCAACCCATTCTTTGAAGCATCAAAGAAAAATATGTATCCTTTCCCAGGATCTAGCAACACCATAATTGGAGCACTCATCAACTTCTCCTTAAATAGCTGAAAAGAACATCGAAACTTAGTTGGTCAAAGGTAAAGCCACTACATTGAAGTTTCAGATGAATCTTCTATAGTAACCAACCAAATCGAAGAAGCTTCAAACCTATAGTTTGTGTCTTGGGATGCTCCCACCAAAATAGACTCCGCCTTCTTAGGGTCTACACAAACACCCCTTGCAGAGATGACTTGACCATGAAAAGACACCTTATTCAGCCAAAACTCACACCCACTGAATTGGCATAACGCTTATGCTTCCTCAACAATTCCAACGCCTGACGAAGATTCTACTCACGTTGCTGACTGTCTCTGGAGTATATCAAGATGTCGTCTATGAACACCACCACAAACTAGTCCAAGTATAGTCTAAACACTATGTTAATCAGATCCATGAAAGCTTGGTTAGCCCGAACAACATAACCACAAACTCGTAATGACCATACCTAGTCCTAAAAGTAGTCTTAGGTATGTTATTAGCCTTGATCCTCAGTTGGTGATATCCATACCTCAGATTTATCTTGGGAAATACCGGAGCACATCTCAACTGATCAAACAAATCATCTATCCTCGACATGGGGTAGTGTTCTTCACTGTGATCTTGTTCAACCATCAGTAATCTACACAAAGCCTCATAGAAACATCCTTCTTCTTGACGAACAATACTAGATCTCCCAAGGGGAAGTGATCAGCCATATGAAACCCATATTTAGCAACTCATGTAGCTATTTCTTCAACTCATTAAGATCAGGTGGTGCCATCCTATAGGGTGTCTGAGCTAAGGGTTGTTTCCAGGAACTAGATTGATTTCAAAGCAATCTCTCTAGGTGGTGGAACACTAGGAAACTCATCTGGGAAAACATCCTCAAACTCATACCCCACAAGTACCTCATCGATACTAGGATGCCTCACCTTAATATCCATTGCATGAGCTAAGAAAGCTTCACATCCTTGTCTCATCAACTTCTCTACTATCACACTTGACACCAGACACTTAGACAGGTAGGAAGAATCTTCCTATCTCCTTGGAAAGTGTAAGAGACATCACCGTCACAAAAAGTCACAATTTTAGAACCACAGTCCAAAACAACCTTATACTCTCTAAGGTATCCATACCTAGGATTACATCTAATCCATGCATATCTAGTGGCATAAGATCCACTTAAATGTTACGTCTTGAGAAGGAAAGAATGCAAGATGGACACACTTCCCTCAACACTGTGGAACCAACTAAAGGATTTTTTACTACAAACAGAAAAGTCACACCTATTTATCACCTCTCTAGTGATAAATGAGTGCGTCACACCCGATTCAACTAAAAAGATACATATGTAGATGCAAATAAGTCAGAATGAAAAAGTTTCCATCTGACCTATTACGACCCATGGGTTGGCCGCTCCTTCCAATTGAATCATAGCATAGAACCTAGCCGTTGCTTGTTGTCATCCTCATCCTCTACTTGTTGGTACCAAAGACCCTTCCCGCATTGCCTGTCCATGACCTCTGCTACCACCACTACTTAACTATTACTGCTATTGTGAGCCTTGCCAACTCTGCCTTGGCAACTGTGTCACCTCCTTATTCTCAATGGGGCAAGACCATCTCACAATCCCAACCTAGCCGCACTTGAAGCACATACTTGTATCATACTACGACCTAGATGGACCTGTCATGGACACTAAAGCTGAAGTTTTTCCCCCTACTGGAAAAAGACTATGCCATCTTCCCTTGCTAGGAGACCACTGTGACTGCACCTGTGTCCTTGGCTTAGAGAACGTTGACCTTGGTTGGTATTGCTGGTGTTGCAGTGAGGAAAACCTTGGCTTCTTGAAGTTTCCTGATGGTTGTCCTTGGAACTGAGCTGACCTTTTCCTTGCACTGGCTTCTCTCTTATCCATAGAAGACCTCTCTATCCTCCTCACTGAGTCCACAAAGGTGGAAAACTTCTCACAGTTCTCCAAAGAAAATGCCATTGTTGACAATTTGGCATTCAAACAATTCTCAAACCTTCTAATCCTCTCCTTATTAGTAGCTTCCATGTGAGAATAGAACCTCAAGAACTCCATGAACTTCACCTCATAGTCATTCATTGACCATGATCCTTTGTGCAAACACTCAAATTCAGCCATCTTCTCTTCCAGATACGTCTCGGGGAAGTAACGACTCACAAACTCCTACTAGAACTCCTCCCAACTAACCACCTCACCTGGTCTCTTTTCCTCCTCTATGGCCCATTAAAGGCCATCACTACCCTTTATAAGGTAGATTGCATGCATCACCTTGTCCTCCTTGGAGATGTTCAATATCATGAATGTCTTCTCCCGCTCAGTCAGCCACATATCAGCGTCTGTGGGTCTGTTGTACCCGCATACTCTATGGCTCGCGTATGCTTCAGCCTGTCAAAGGTATTCCCTAGATCCCGAGATTCCGCATTGGAAATAGGTACCCTAGGTGGAGGTGTAGGCACCCTGTCTACCATAGGCATGATAATTACCATCCAGCTATCTAAAAACAACTTGAAAGGCTAGATCAACTAAAGTTGAGGGGTTGAACAGAGGCGTGATGGGTTGTTCTGGCCCCGTCTCAAGTACTCTTCCTTTGGGGACATGTCCGCCATCAAGCTGCTCTCTGCATGCTCTTCATGTTCTCTAAAAATATCTTCTTAACTATAAACTATGGTTAGATACGTTGGATTACGTAAGCACATACACAACAACCTAATTCCTACGTCCATGTAGACTCAACGAACCTAAAGCTCTGATACCACCAAATGTGGCAACCTGCCATGCTAAAAAAGATTACTCAGAATCAAAGCACAAATAAAAAACTAATTAATCTTATTACCAAAGAGGTATATAATTTAAGCCGAATGAAATTTCCAAACATTTCAGAGAATATTTTCACAACAGTCCAAGTACCACATATATCCATGGTAGGTAAATTTACATGAGTTTAGTGGCCTCAACCACAACCTATATACAAAATATGTTGTTCACATTATTACAACATTTACAAAAGGTACGAAACAAGGATTACAACCAAAAACTTGAGTCAAAGTACATGATGTGAAAAACCCCTGTCTGGACCTAAAAGTATAGGGACGCCTCTAGGACTCTACAAAACCCAACCAACCTTTTGACTCTATCGATCTCCAAGCCGCTCCTCCTCCCTACTATGAGTCTGATGGCACTGCTGACATTCACCTAAAAAGATGTGGTGACCCACAAGGTGAGACCCGTGTCCCAACAAGAGATATAAATTCAAAAAATCCATTTTCTACCAGAGATATGTATATTAAATAATTAAAATGATTAATATTACAGAGTAGATAGATTAATAAAATTTACAAAAAAGATCAAATAGAGACATAATTATAATTACAATTGATTTCTCTTACTGCATTTAAAACTATATAGAAATTAAAGGCAATAAAGTACAAAACATAATCCAATGCGAGTTGCCAAGTAACCCTAACAGATATGCTACATAGATGAACTGCAAATTCTATTAAGACCTGGGTAGTTTGAGGCGTACCACTCAAAACACTATCTAACCACTACAAAGTCACACTCAAACCTGTATAAGATCTCAGATGATGGGAACCTTAAGATCTCTTCCCCTTGGTTAGTACGAGTCCGCTGTAGTGGCATATCAATCCAACTACAAAACAACCTAGTCCGCCCTAGGTACACAGTCTGCAACACTAGATACCAAGGTGTTCTACTCTCAAATCTGAGTATAAATGTGGTCGCCCTCAATTACATTTACATGTGAGACACGACCTCATCCAGTATCCAAAAACCTTGGTATTAGGATAACAAGGATATACCCTCTCTGCACCCGCATATACTGAACAATATACGACTCTTAGTTTCTTTCAAAATACTCATTTAACTATCCAATAAGTTATGATACTAGAATAGTTCTACAGACTCATGACACTACATGATTAAGGTTTCATTTGATTGATTAAGCCAGTTGAGTGATTTCAGACTGCATCAAATAAGTTACATACAAGATCCTATAGTGTACTCATAAATATTTGTATGTTACAATTCCCAAAGATGCAAATGTATGAAATCTGTTTCATGTTATTCCATCGTGGTATACTTGTCCATTGATATCCATAAATAGGACTAAATCTTTATTGAAGGCACAAGACAATCCCAAAAAGCAATTTTTACCATAACAACAATAACTTCATGTAGGGGTATCAATTGCATCTGAAATTTTGCATAGAGTCTAATAAATCAACAACAGATATCACCCAAAATTTTAGCATAAAAGTCCATCAGATGTAAGAGCTATGGCGTTTCCAAGAATGAGCATTTATGTTATCAACATCTAGCATGGATGAGCTACCTTCAACAATATAGTTTTGTCCAACTATCATTTCAACATTACAACAATAATTTAAAGCATTGAAAACACGATCTTTTAACCAACATATAGTAAGGTTAAAAGTGTGGTCGTATATCTAAGTATTGGGTACTGTAACATCACATATATGACATTTGTAGGAGTCATTATACCTATATTTCAAAATTTCAGGCCTTGCATGTGTAAAGAAAAGTTCTTATTTCAGAAGGAAAATATTCATAAGGTCTAAGGAATGCCTAAGAATGCATTTTAACACCATTCTCATGTCAAACAGTATATAAAGTGGCCAACTTTTCTCATATTACAGGTGTTTTGAGTAAGATCAAAGACATGCACTTAGAAGGTAGCCAAGAAATGCATTCAAAGCTATATAACTTGCTTGGTTATAGAGAGAACTGAAGAGAGAGAAGAAGAACTCCGAAAATCCAAGATGGAATACTTGAAAATCAGAAACAAAATGTTGGTCTCGGTCCACCACAGCTCCAAAAATGCCTCCTCCTTCCACGAATAGAGGGGCACTAGAGCAAGAAAAGAGAAAAAGAGAGCTCTCAAGCCCACATGCGTATGGTTCCAACAAGAACATCAAGAAACTTGTCAACCTCTGAAAAATAGCACTAAGATCGCCAAAGATGAGAAGAGAGAAAGAGAGAGAGAGGGGGGTATTTATAGGTGGGTGGAAGTTTGTTAATGTGTAGAAATCCAAGCAACCACTGAGAATGCAGAAATCCAAGCAATCACAGAGGATGCAAAAATCCAAGTGTTCACTGAGAATGCAGAATTCCAAGCAATCACTGAGAATGTAGAAATCCAAGCGAATGCTAAGAATGTAGAAATCCAAGCGACCACAGAGAATGTAGAAATCCAAGCGACCGCTGAGAATGTAGAAATCCAAGCAAGCATCGAGAATGCAGAAATCCAAGCGACCACTGAGAATGTAGAATCCAAGCAACCAAAGAGAAATTACAGGTGACCAAGCTATTCAACAAGCACTAAAATTATTTATACCCCCATAAATGGGCAATATGCACATAGGTCCACAAAATGTATAAAATTGCATAACTTGAGCATACAAAGTCAGAATTGAGCCAATATTTTGACATAGCTTTATTAACTGATATAAAAGCATAATCTAAAATTTATTTTTGGAACTAAGAAGCCATGTGGGGAAAACAAATTACATTTAAAGGTCCAACAAGGTTAGGAGCCTTACACTTGAAGCATGTCCCTATATCATACTGTGGCCTAGACGACTCTATCACTGACACTGAAGTCGAACTATTCTCCCTTAGTGGCGGGAAGCTACAACCTCTCCCTTTACTAGGGGACCACTGTGACTAAACTCATGGTCTTGGCAAAAAAAAGTTGATATCTACGATGACTGTTGGTATTGTGGTGAAGAGAACCTTAGTTTCTTCTAGCCACCAGGCGATTGCCCCAAGAATTGGGCTGACCTTTTCCTGGCATTGGCTTCCTGTTTCTCCACATCTGGCTATTCTATCCTCCTTACTAAATCCACAAAGGTGGAGAACCTCTCCCAATTCTCCATAGAAGATGCTGTCATAGACAACTCAGAGTTCAAACCCTTCTCAAACCTTTGGATTCTCTCCTTCTCCATGGTTTCCATGTGAGGATAGAATCTTAACAGCACCATGAACCTCGCCTCAAAGTCATTCATAGATAGTGACCCCTAGTGCAACATCTCAAAATGGACTATCTTCTCATCCAAATATGTCTTAGGGAAGTAGCGGCTCAGAAAATCCTGCCAAAACTCCTCCCAGCTCGCTACAACTCCTAGTCTCTTCTCCTCTATGCCCCACCAATGGCCAGCACAACCCTTTAAGAGGTAAACTACATGCTTCACCTTGCCCTCATCGAGGATGTTTAGGATCCTAAATGCATTTTCCAATTCTGTCAGCCATATGTTGAAATCTGTTGAGTCCGCTATGACTACAACTCAGTGACTTCCATGCACTTTAGTCTCTCAAAAGTCTTCCATGGACCCTAAGATTTTGCAATCGGAATAGGCTCCCTTGGTTGGGGTACATGCGCCCTATAAATGCGTAATCGTCACCATGAGCTGTCTAAAGCGAGAATGGACACTACTACAGAAAAGGTCTTTGGCATCGGTTATTTAGAGCCTTTAGCGTCGGTTTCCAAGTGACACCCAAGTGGGCGCCTCTAAAAGTCGACACCTTCAGCGTCAGTTTCTAATCAATGCCATAACCCTTTCCTTCACCAAAAATGCGCCAGTAAGGGAACTATAAGAGTCAGTTAGTATAGAAAACTGACACTATATCATGGTTAAACACGTCGGTTATTAAATAATAACCGACGCCATATCCCTGCCAGCACGGCCGTGCATGGCCACAATAGGCGTCAGTTCTTACTAATAACTGACACCAGCCATGGAAGAGACGTCGTTTTTTGCTAATAATCAACGCTGTATGTCTTTAGTGTCGGTTTTATACAAATAACCGACACCTATATTCTTATTTTTTTTCTTATCTGTTTGCAGGCCTACTGTATGGCTGGTCGCAGGATGCAGAACCTACAGTTCAGTTTTGAACTGCAGGTTTACAACATCTATTGATATCAACCAACAATAGGCCACAAACCTGCAAAGTCATTCACATTCAGACTCATGTATTGATCAGATACATGTAGAAACATGCAAAGTCATTTACATTCACATTCAGTTCCATTCATTTCATCTCTTTTCACATTCAGACATTCATGTATTGATCAGAAAAAGTCATTCACATTCACACATGACAATTTAGAAAAAGTCATTCACATTCACACAAAAATAATTATGAGAACAAAGTTTAGAAATATCATTTTTTATTCATCATCGTCATCATTTTCATCAAAACCCCAATTATATTTAAAAATTCCCACTACTTGTAGGGCTTTTTCCCATTCTTCTCTTACAACATCTGATTCCTCCCTCGTATAGGGAGTATGTACATCTAATAACTTTCCACCTATACTGAAGTCAGTTTTAAAAACATGCAAAGAGAATGATGTATATATATAATTAATAATATATAATAAGATTGATATATCTTATATTATCTAATGAGACTATATATAATACCTTTATGTATAGTATCGATTTCCATTGCGACATGTTTGATGATTAGGTCCATAAATCACATCACATAGTAGGCACATGCCCAACCGTTGTCTTGTGTAGCACACTATAAATTTAAACATACAAAATATTCAAAAGTACAAATAAGCACAGTTCACATAAATAATATATACATTGAAGTCGGGAAATTACTTTCACATTCTCCCAAATTAGTGGCTGATTATTTTCCTGGGGACCTTTCCTCCAACTTTTTTGCACTCTTGTAAAGCCTTACATGTTAATGTAACACATTAAATTGCATAATTAAATAGTAATGTAATAACATATGTTAACAGATATAAAAATATGAAATATTTCTCACGAGAATAATTTCCTTTTCATTGCGTGTCCATATAATGTATTCAATTCATTTCCCGCAGGATCTAGATAATAGACAGTGAATGTCTTAGGGACAATAACTAGTAACTCCCAATGCCTACCACTATATGTAAGCAAGTTAAAAATTAATAACTCAAAATCCACAATAAAAATGTAATTTTCTTAAGTCCAAATTATAAACAAAGTAAACTTACTCGACATTAAATGGAACCAAAAACCCCACATGGGAAAATGAAAAATCTGTATCTACAAGACTAATCAAAGATGGAACCAAAATATTCAAAAGCATCACATCAGTATGAAGTAACTGAAGAAGGGTCTGTATCTACAAGACTAATCAAAGATGGAACCAAAAATCCCACATGGGAAAATGCAAAATCTGTACATATCATGTGTAAGTGGCTGCAAAACATGTATTACGTATGCATTAATATATAAGAAACTAGATCACCGTATGTAAAATAAGGTATACGGATGTATAAACAAGATCTCACCATATCCACACCTCTATCATAGATGTGTTCAGCCAATCATAACGAAACTTCCCCAAAATATCTTGTAAAAATAGCTTGTTTTTGTATGATTGACCTGCATTAATACCTATGCATTAATACTTATGCAAAACTTGTATACATAGATTGTTATTGTATGGTTGACCTGTAGCATCCCCCAGAATTGTAACATTTATAGGGCAATTCCGATCATGTTCACCGATCCATACTGCCATACTCCTACAATTAGGACCTAACAAGGCATGTAGGTCCCTTGGAAGCCAACTTGGTAGTTGAGGAGATGGACGTGGAGGCCGAGATGTAGCGGGTGTCATCTTTTTGACCTGTATATATCATTTCTGATCAATTGACTCATATATACACACTAACAAATTAACGTAATGTAAATTTATCATACAATATTAATATTAACAACATCTGCTTTGGGCCACATTATCACTCCGCCTTCTGCCTCACCAAGCGTTTCAGAATCTGGGTGGGCATATGGTAATTGAAGATCCCTCCAATCAGGGAGTATATGTATCGGGCTCACACGAATCGCACCAGCTGGTACTGGAGTCCCATGAAACATCTCCCCTGGAAGGTCTGGGTAAGCCTGTGCCTATGGAACGATATATTCTTTACTTTTTAGACGGCATGGCTTCAACCCCTACAAATTTACGTAAAGAATGTGATATACATATATACATAAATATATCATCTTAAAAAGACTAGCTACTATGTCATAAAAATACTTACAAAGGATGTGCTAGGTGGTGGGTCTACAGGATTACTCCCAACCTCTACAGTAGGAGTAATAGAAGCACGACACGTCACATGTACCGTCTGAGTGGCCGTCTGAGATGCCTGCCACTTCACCATTGCTTCTTGGACTTTCCTCTCAATTAATTCATCTACCTATACATGGATAAAAGAAACATAGTCAATTATTGAATTCCCTTTCACAATAACATTCTAAAAAAAGAATAGGTTACCTCAACTTGTGAAATTCCTGCTTTTGGGATAGGTTTGCGCTGGGATGGCCCAAAGAATGCTTTGATGCCCACACCAGCTCCTGCACCCCTAACACGTCCAGGATGCTCTGGGTTACCCAGAGCAACTATCAATTCATCCCTTGTGCCCTCAGGGATGAACTTGCCTTCCTTCCTCTACTCGTACAACTCCCTTTAATCGCCATCAACAGAAATTGGTAAGTAAACATAACAATAATCAATATCGATCGATTTCTCTAAGAGTTGAATTTTACCATTTTTATAGCCTCCTCAGCAGTTGCGGGCTTCGTTATATCTCCCTTCTTGTTTTGCCTCCCAACTATCTACATAGCATGGCGAGGCAGAGGTGCGGGACCAATAGTAGATGACTCCTGAGTAGCAGCAGACTAAGCAGTAGACTCAGCCTGTAGTCTTTGGCAGATGCCTACATAGCCTCTTGGACCCATTGTGTGGTCATGCACATTCAGTGCACACCTTTATCTTTGAGCATCACTGATAGCCTTGTTAGTAAGCACATTGATTTGGTTAGTAACACTAAAGGTTAATCTTGAATAGGTGAATACATAAGAACGTATATTAATTAAATTGGGAGTGGCGCTTAATACCTTGAATTCATCCATTTTTCTTTGGGTAAAAAACTCCTCCTAGTCTTTGGTGTCTAGGTAGTTCCATTGCTCAGTGGCTGCCTTCTGCCTAAATTTATTTTTAAAGAGAATACACATAAAAATTATTAGTGTAGAGTTAGTCAAAAAGTGATCAATGTCTAGAATTGGAAATCAATCAAGAACCTCTTCTCAGCATCGCGTATGTAATATCAGGTGAGATTTGTCCTATAGTTCCTTAGGACCCTCCCACAATGTTGCATCACACATTTACAATGCATCTTTTCATCCAGATCAAATATACTCTGCAAAATAGAATTGCTATTAACTAGTATCCTAAAAATTAGTAATCTACAAAAATAGAATTGCAAATAATAATAACTCACGCATAGCTCCTTCCATACTAAGTCTTTCTTCCCCTTAGGAGCTTTATTCCAAGATTTTACGTTAAGACTACAATGGCTGCGAGTAAGAACCCCAAGATATGAAATAAATGAGTTGCAGTTCACTCCAACTGGATTTCCTACATGATCGAAATCCACAGCCAGTTTGGGTCCATTGCCCCTTTGCTATAGTAACTTGTTCATCATTGTGATGCCCCTCACTTTCTCAAAATTTTTTTGCTGCTCATCAAGTGCCCCAATTTCTTCAGGGGGTACATCACCAACCTAAAATTTGACAAAAAAACACACTTACAAGATATAACTATAAATGAACATATGATAGAAATCTCAGGGATATATTTTTAAAACTTACATTGTGAGGCGGCGCATTGACGTCCTCACCCTCACGGTAATCATCAGCACAGTCATTAGGAGAATGCTCAGCCATCTAAAAGTTCACATTCACATTGTAAAGTTCACATTGTAAAGTTGTAAAGTTCACATTGTAAAGTTCAAATTCACATTGTAAAGTAATTCACATTGTAAATTTCACATTCACATTATAAAGTTCACATTCAGAAAAATAAAAACATATAAAAAATATAAACATGCATGCCTTTAATATTGCGATCTTTTATCAATTAAAAATCCTTCATTGTGATCTCCGCGCACATACAAGTCATCATTAGCTTCAATATTTGGTGGTGTTGGCAACCCAACTGAGAATGGACTGGAGTCATCATACTTATCATAATACTCTTCTTCATCTATATGATCTTCAATGAACTGTCGTTTACCATGAAGAACAACCGACCATTTATCATTTGCAGGATCATCAATATAAAATACTTGTTTCGCCTGTGATGCCAATATGAATGGTACACCCTTCTTGCCAATGTTTTCAAAGTTCACTAATGTGAAACCCAATTCATCCACTATAACTCCTTTGGTGTTATCAACCCAATTACATTTAAAGAGCGGAATTCTGAAATCTACGTAGTCAAACTCCCATATGTCTTCAATGACACCGTAATATGACATTTTAGCTTCACGTGGACTCTTATCCTTTGCACTTGCAAAAGAAGATGCTTGAAGGGTGACCCCACTATTTTGGACGACATTCTTATTATGTTGACGCTTTGTGTAATATGAGAATCCATTTATGTCAAACCCTTCATAATACATAACATTCAATTTTGGTTTAAAGGCGAGGCATTTGATAGTTTCAGTAAGATTATCTGGTGTTTGAGATAGTTGATGTAAGACTTTATCTTCAAACCACTTAATAAATGTCTTGTTATGCTCTCTAGCAAGCCACATTGAATTAGATCGAGGATATTGTCTCTTGATGAAATTGGTATGTTCCTCGATATAAACACTCACTTCGTTGATGTTGTGTAAAATATACAAGTGACCTTGTTCCAATTGCTCACGGCTGATTACTTTCATCCGTGATCCAAAATTCCTTTGCCAAAATGCTCCCCAATATTCTTGTCATTAACATGAGCGTCATTAGCACTCAGAAAGTCATTGCAAAAATCCATAACCTCTCTCACCACATAACCCTCAATAATACTCCCTTCAGGCCGATAACAATTTCGAACATCACCTTTAAAAATGCTCATGTGTCGTTCAAAGGGATACATCCAATGCAAGAAAACTGGTCCCAACATTTTCACTTCCCTAGTCAAGTGGACAACAAGATGTACCATGATATCAAAGAACGAAGGAGTAAAATACATCTCAAGATGACATAGGGTAACAATCACTTCTATTTGCAATTTATCGAGAGTATCAGGGTCAATAACTTTATTGCACAAACTATTGAAAAAGAAACAAAGTCTAGTGATTGCAAACCTTACATGCTTCGACAATATAGGAAATATTTGTTGCATTAGAGTGTGACAATCATGAGATTTAAGACCTATCAACTTCAGATCTTTCATTGATACCAATGTACGGATGTTGGAGGAGTAACCCTGTGGCACCTTAACATTTACCAAGCATTCACAAAAAGCTTTCTTCTCCTTTCTCGACAATGTGTAACAAGCGGGAGGTAAGTATGTTCTCCGATCACTACTAACTACTTCTATTAATTATGTCCTTATTCCCATTTCACGTAGGTCCATTCTGGATTTTATCCCATCTTTAGTCTTACCTGGTATATTCAACAGAGTACCGATGACGCTATCACATACATTTTTCTCAACGTGAATGACATCGATACAATGCCTGACTGCCAAAGAACTCCAATAAGGAAGATCCCAAAATATTGACTTCTTCTTGAATAAAGATTTGTCACTCCGTGTGGCCATCATACATTGTGATCTCTTACCAAATTCATTGGAAAAGTCTTTTACTCTTTCATAAACATCCTCCCCTGGTAAAGGTTTAGGTGCACTTCGTTCCTCATTCCATCCATTGAATGCTTTGCGCAACCTACGATACAGATGGAATTTTGG
The DNA here is from genome assembly GCA_963693085.1 of Alisma plantago-aquatica. Classification (NCBI taxonomy): domain Eukaryota; kingdom Viridiplantae; phylum Streptophyta; class Magnoliopsida; order Alismatales; family Alismataceae; genus Alisma; species Alisma plantago-aquatica. Next base: position 1,008,250,040 of record OY856410.1, on the reverse strand, counting down.
AAGAAACCTTCGATGACCAAGATATACAGTCTTGCCGCCGTGTTTTAGTCATATTGAATCAGTGTTCTCTACACATATAGGACACACTTTAGATCCTTTGACACTATATCCAGACAAATTCCCATATGCTGGAAAGTCATTCACAGTGAAAAACAACATAGAGTGCAAACAAAATGTCTCTCTTCATGAAGCATCATAGGTCATCACACCTTCACCCCAGAGTTTCTTCAAGACATCAATCAGAGGTTCAAGATAAATGTTAATATCATTTCCAGGTTGTTTAGGGCCCGATATCAACAACGACATCATAACGTACTTATTTTTCATACATAACCAGGGAGGAAGATTGTATATAACAAGCATAAATTGTAACATCCCTGACCTGGGTTATGAAATAACCATAGGTGTTTTGCTTAATTATGTAATTAGAAACTTGTGATTATCTTTTGGTATGTAATTAAAGCTTCTGAGGAACTTATATTTCTATTTCTGCCCTTTTTAAACAATGTTATAATATTGTTTTGTTAATAGGAACCTATGTGCAAATTACCCAATTAGAGGAGTTAACTTGCAAATTTCACATGTTTAGATGTTCCTCTAATGATGAGACATCATAAGAATGAATATGAGGAAGTGTTATGGATTCTCCAAGTTTGGGCACCAAGATGCAACTTGTGGAACAATCCTTGTGCTTTAAAACCCTAGTTTTGGTGAAAAGTGCAATTTACCCAAAACCTGGGGTGCAACATGTAAAATATGCCTTTTAGAGTATATTTTATGACTCTTGGCATCAATTAGAGTAAAAGTGATGAAGAGGGTGCTTCATTTGACTAATCAAATAAGAAGGAAAACCCTTGTAATTAAATAACTAAGTTGTAAGCAAAATGACCTGAAGCTGATGTAGTCTGGTTTCCGGTTTGTGTGGCATGTTTGGTTGTTCTTGGGAGCTTTATACCTGATTAGTAACCAGGAGTGTATATTTTGATTGATTTCACCCACAATGAGAGGAGTGGGATGAATAGAAGATCCTCTGGCTTAAAAAAAAAAGCAAAATGACCCTTTTAGGTGTGCAACTTAGTAGGATGTTTGGCTTCTTTTCCTATAAACCTTGGTTAAAGGAGGAGTTTTGCTTAAGTATAGAAAGGAGGGGCGTGTCCAAGAAGGAGAGAAGGACCCATATGAGAAATATAATAAAAGATTGTCCTTATCTTGAAAACATGCCCAAAGTATATATACACCTTTCTTTTACAACCAAGGGATCGTTTCCCTTTCTCTCTTCACTTATCTCTTGCTATGGCCGAGTAATGAAGGAGCTCAGGAGCATAGGAGAACGGCCAAGTAGAGTTGGGTAAGCTTTAACCACTATCTAGCTCAGATTCATGGGGAAAGTCATGATATAAGGTTGGTTTGCTAGTTTTTCTTACTTAGTTCTTCTTTCTAGCCATCCTTTCCAACCAATTCTTGAAGAAGAAACCTTGGATGACCTATGGATCTCAAGCCACCATTAAATATTCGAATATTGGAGCTCTAGAGTTGGTTCTAAGGCGGGTTTTATAACTATAAACCTTAAAGCTTTGATTATGCATCTTCTTTTCTTGCAAACGTTGCTAGTTCTTCTTTCTTCCATCCTTCTATGCATTCTTGCAACCAAAATCGTGAAGAACAAACCTTGATCTGGAGGTAGAAGAAGGGGGTGTGAATACCAATGTTACTTTAGAAAATGGTCTTGCACCCTTTGGTCAAACGGTTTGCAAAACCGTTTGGGGCAAACGATTTCAAAACCATTTGAAGAGCAAACAGTTTTGCAAGGTCGGTTGGAGAAAACGGTCTCCAAGACCATTTGGTTGAGTTGACCAAGGGTTGATCGTTTGATATTCCTGTTCATAATTATGTTGGTTAATAACTCATCAAATTTGATAGGTCAACTCCCAAGGAATCATGAGTTGAAGGCTAATCAATTAGTTAAACCTAATTGGATTAAGTGCTGATTTCCAACCTGATTAACTTGACCTTTTTGGGAAAACGGTTTCAAAACCATTTGAGAGGGTTGACCAAGGGTTGACCGTTTGATATTACTATTCCTAATTATGTTTGTTAATAACTCACCAAAATTTATGGATTAGTTCCAAAGGAATCATGAGTTGAAGACTAATCAATTGGGCAAACCTAATTAGATTAAGTGCTGATTTTCAACTTGAGTATTTTAACTTTTTGGGCAAACGGTTTCAAAACCGTTTGAGGGAGTTGACCAAGGGTTTACCGTTTGATATTACTGTTCTTAATTATGTTGATTAATGACTCACCAAATTTTATGGATTAATTCCCAAGGAATCATGAGATGAAGGCTAATCAATTGGGCAAATCCTAATTGAAATTAGCGCTGAAATTCCAATGAGTTGATTTGAGATTTTGGGTTGATTAGCCCAAACGGTTTCAAAACCATTTGGGGATCACCCAAGACCGTTTGGAGGTCTGGGGTTAAGTATAGTTGACCAATTGAAGGTCCAAAGGTATCAAATCACTTTGCAACTAAGTGCTGATTTGATGATCAACTCTATGGCTCAAACCCTAATGATTGTTCACTAGAATCCAAGGGTTGGATGAGCCAAATGGTCTCAAGACCGTTTGGAGGTCACCCAAGACCGTTTGGAGGTCTATGGGTGAGTATGGTTAAGCAATTGATAATCCAATGTTACTAAGTTAAAGTGTAATCAATTGCTGATTTGGTGATCAATCCAATGATCCAAACCTTAAGTGGTTGACTTGAATTTTGATGATATGATGGGCAAACGGTCCCAAGACCGTTTGGTGAACATCCAAATGATACCAAGACCATTTGGGGGTAGGTCACGACCCAATTGAATGATGGTTCCATAGTCTCAGCATCAATTAGACTCATATTGATGCATGTTGAAGGATGATCGATTTCCAACCTGAATCCAATCAATCCAAACCCTAATTGGTGATCAATTGAGGATCAATTGAGGGTCACATCAGTTGAGTGTTAACTTAATTGGCTCAATTGATAAGTGGTTGACCATGGCATGAACGATTGAGGGGTTCAACATTGAAAATCCTAACTCAATTGGAAGTGTTGATACACTTTTTGGTCCATGCGGTTTTGAAGGTGTTTGGACCAAACGGTCTCAAGACCGTTTGGTGGTCATGCGGTTTCATACCGTTTGGAGGTTGAAGTACAAGACCGTTTGGGGTTCAATTATGTTAAGAACGTTTGATGGTTTGAAGGTTAAGATGGTTTAGTAGTTGTTTAACCTAAACCCTAAAGATACCTATAGTTATTAAGGGCTTAAGTAATTAGTGAACTAATGTATATTAGGGTCAATGGTGAAGATTACCAAAGTACCCTTGATGGGTTTAAGTAGTCAACACCCCTTGATCAAGCAAACCCTAATGACCATAATGGTGATGACATGACTTATGTTATCAAAGATGCTTTGACTTATTCTAATCAAGAGTGATGTAAATATCATCTATTACTAATAGGAGAGAGAAGACTCCCTATATGGTTGAGAATCAAGTAATATACTTCCAATATGTAGGAATACAACTAATTAGGGTATGATCTTTCATAGTGAGATCATTGAAACCCTAATTATGATGATCAATGAATCTTAACCTAATTTGAGGACATGAATGAAAGTAATCTTAATACATAATGATGGTATGATCTTAATTCACTATAATATGAATAATAAACCCTAATCTAGGGTAATGTGAGGCAAGGAGAATAGTAAACCCTAATCTAGGGTGATGTGATGATATGAACAAGTAAACCCTAATTCTGAGTTATGCTTTTAAGCATGTAACTCTATGATGAGGTATGAGATAAGGAATCACTATTCCTAATCAATTAAGATGATGAATAACTCTAATTGGATTGAATGAGAATCCTAACCCTAGAAACCAGCTGTGGTAATATGACACGGTCGTGGTGAATCCTTTGTTGCACGACCGTGGTGGCTTAATCTTGTACGACCATGCAATATAACACGGCCGTGGTGTCCTATATATATATATTTGAAAAGGAATTTGTATTGTCCTGAGATAGTTACAATGTGAATGTTATTAGTAAATGTTAACCATGCAGGTTTTCATAAAGAGGTGATCATATCCAGGTAAGGATTATGATGTCTTGTGTATTGAAAATACTTTACATGCTTCAAGTATAATGATATGCTATGTTACCTGGTGAGTGGTAACATATGAGCTTGATAGGCTGAATAAGCCATGAGAAATATATGCATTGTTATAATCAATAGTCATACTATTAAGATGACCAAATGATATGAGATGTTACTTGGTAACAAGTGTTATGATGATTCAAGGGTTTGAATACCCACAGTCCCGAATCACAATGATGGTATGGTTAGGGATTGATATCCCAATGTTTAAAGTATGTAATGTGAACTTGATACAAATAGTACTCTTTCTTTATAGCATTTGTTTTATTGGTTATGTTTGAAAACATGCTTGATGCTAAAGAATGCAGTAATGTACTTAACTAATAAAGTATAACGATATCATGTAGAGCCCTGACCATAGATCCATTAGTGTCAATGATGGTGAAACATGTTTTCCTAAGGGAACTCCTGGAGCACATACTTTTGAGTATGTGGGGGTTATGGACGCGAATAACCTTACGTCCTAATGTTGGATTTGATAGAAGATGTATCATTAATCTCTCAATCCTTCATTATATGTTTATGCCGGGATGATGTATCACTAATCTCCTGATGATGTTGTTAATGCCGCATCGATGAGAGATAAGCAAGAAATTCCTCGATGGCGAAGAGAGTACAGAACGCCATTGTAACTCTAAATAGCGAAGTTTCCAGTATACCCTAGAAAGCTATCATAGTAGAGACATGAGATGTCCTACATGTTGATCCTCATATTGACTGAGGAGTGATGAGGTCATAGGAATCCGGCTCTCCTGATGACCTATGTATGGTACCGATTGCGATCTAGTGATGGTCCGTTGGAGTATGAGAGGTGTAACTCATCTCCTCAGGGCATAAATATGTTTGTAAAATGTAACCAGCCGCATATCATATTTGCTTAGGTTGAATTACGAGAAACAATGATTGATGATACATTATTTATAGTGCTCTAGTTAAGTAAATAGTATACATGTTCTTCATATCCCTTATTGTTATATGCCTTGTCGTTCAATTAAGTTATAATTGAAATGATTACTTATAAGGATGCTGCTTCACATAGTTTATACAATGTTTTCTGCTGTTGAATAATTATATTTCTACCGCTTGTTGTTATTCCTTTAATGCAATAACAAAGCTTCTGGAGGAGAGTTATAACTCTCGCTGGGACAATTATTCAATTGTCTCACCCCTGTGGGATTCGACTTTTTAGGTAGATGCCGAGGACAAAGGAACCCATCAGTGGGTGAGCAGCAGCAGCAGCAATCTCAGGGACAATAGTGATCCTCAGGTGGAGACACTATCTGTCATGTGGTATAGATAGTATGTCCTGTGTCGTCTCTGTACTCTCAGGTCCTAGGAGTATATCTGAGATTTTGGCATGATGCCTCGAGATTTTGTATCTTACCTTGTACAGTTAACAAGGTGGTTGATGTTGTAATGCTCGAGGTGTGTCTGTTACAGAGATGTAACTATGGATCAGTTTGTAAATGACTTATCATGTTTGTTTATGAAAGAGTTTTTATTGTTGAAGATCTCTTCGTAAATTTTTTTAATTTTTAGTGATTTTTATAATTCTGCTGCTAATCGCTTCTGCATTCGTTGATCTTGTTTTCGTGATTCAGTCGTCTCAATTTAGTGGTATCAGAGCCCTAGGTTCGCTGAGTCTACAGAGAAATATGACTTAGGATGTTGAGTCTGTTCTAGTGCTCTCTAGTATGTCTAATAGTGTCTTCTGCACCTCAGGAGAAGAAGATAAGTTAAGGATGTCTGGACCACATGAGGAATATGTGGCAGAGAGTAGCGTTGCTGCACCCCGAGAAGGTGCAAGGAACCTGGAGATAGAGCAACTTGTGCTTGAACCACCCCAGTTCGATCCAACTGACATGGGGAACCCAGCCGTCCAGACCATGTTTGGGCAGTTTATGACTGCCATGACACACATAACTGATAGGATACCTATGCCTGCACCTAGGGCACCTGCCCAACATGAAGGACAAGGGATCAGGAAGACGTTTGAATGACTTCTCCGAGTTGGAGCCACAGAGTATTTGGGAACAGCTGATCCCGCAGATGCCGACTTGTGGTTAACCGAACTAGAGAAGGCCTTTAGAATCCTGAACATCCCAGAAGCTGAGAAGGTTAGACATGCTGTGTACCTTCTCAAGGGGAGTTCTGGTCATTGGTGGACCATGGAAGAACAGAAGAGGCCTGGTGTGGAGGTTGCATGGGAAGTTTTTGGATGGGAATTTGTTAACAGATATTTCCCTAAGATGTTTCTGGATGAGAAAATCTCTCAGTTCGAGAGGATAAGACAAGGTCCAATGAACATTAGTGAATACGAGGCTAAGTTCATGGAGCTGTTGCGATTTTGTCCGCACATGGCAACCACAGATGAAGAAAGGATAAGGCATTTTGAAAAAGGGTTAAACGCTGAGTTGACTACTCCTGTGTCTGCCCTAGAGAACAGAGAAAGGTTTGCTACCTTCGTTGAGTCAGTCTGAAGGGTAGATAGGTCTATAGCAGAGAAGAGACAGACCCATAACAAGAGGATGTATCCCCAGTTTCAAGGATCTTCATCCAAAGGTTTTAAGAAACCTAGGTTTTCTGCACCTATGCCACCACCTAGATCCAATACCCGGACGCAGTGGATGTCAAATAGGGGTAGAGGACGAAGCCTACCACTAGGAGGAGCTCGCAGTTCAACATCTATGTCAGTTACATGACCACCCAGACCACAACAACTGAACAAAAGTTGTTACATATGTGGAAATATGGGACATCTGATGAAGGATTGCAGAGTCAGAGAAGTGAGTGTGACTCAACCTCAGAGGCAGAATCAGCAAGGATCTCAAAGACGACAGTTTCCAGGTAACACTAGAGGACGTGGACAAGCGTCCCAAGATGGATCATCAGCATCTAGTCATCAAGCACCGAATCAACCACATGCGACAGTGAGATTCTACGCGATGAATCCACCTGATGCAGTTATCAACCCTCGGGTTGTAGCAGGTTAGATGGAATTGTTATATTCTGATATATCTACATTTTGCGTTGTATCTGTTTTGATAGATCCGGGTGCTACACACTCCTTTATCACTCAAAGGATGATTCGTAACTACAATATGACAGTCAGTCATAGAGTAGATAGTTTGTTGCTAGAGACACCGTTGAGAGGGTTTGCTGTGTTGCAGGAGGTATGCTCTTCCTGCATCCTTTTCTTTTCTGAACACCGCATTCAAGTGTATCTTATACCACTTGAGATGCAAGGATTTGACATAATCCTTGGGATGGATACCTTGGAAAGGTATAAGATGTTTTGGATTGTGAATACAAGCAAGTTGTGTTTGCTGATGAAAGCGACACATGGATCTTTCAAGGAGAGAGAAAGATTTTACCCACCTGTCTTGTGTCAGCTATGGTTGCTGAGAAGCTGATGAGGCAAGGATGTTATGCATTCTTGGCCCATGTGGTAGATACTACCATGGGAAGTCCTAACCCTGCTGAAGTTCCTGTAGTCAGGGAATTTGAAGATGTATTTCCTGAAGAACTTCTAGGTGTACCACCGCCTCGAGAGATTGATTTTGAAATCAATTTGATCCCAGACACAACCTATAGCACAAACACCATATAGGATGACGCCTGCTGAGATGGCAGAACTCAAGAAACAGCTACAAGAGTTGCTTGAGAAGGGTTTCATCTGACCGAGTACTTCACCTTGGGGTGCTCCGGTTCTCTTTGTTAAGAAGAAAGACGGGTCGATGCGGTTGTGCATTGATTACAGACAACTAAAAAAAGTAACAATAAAGAACAAGTATCCTCTACCGAGGATTGATGATCTTTTTGACCAGTTGCGTGGTGCAACCATCTTCTCAAAGATAGATTTGAGATGAGGATATCATCAACTCCGTATTAAGGACAGTGACATACCCAAGTATGCCTTTAGAATGAGGTATGGTCACTATGAGTTCACAGTTATGTCGTTTGGACTAACTAATGCACCAGCTGCATTTATGGAACTCATGAATAGAATCTTCCAACCTTTCCTCGATAAGTGTGTTGTTGTCTTTATAGATGACATTCTGATCTATAGTAGAAATGCTCAACAGCATGAACATCATCTTCGACAGGCTCTAACTTTGCTAAGAGAACACAAGCTATATGCTAAGTTTAGCAAGTGTGAGTTCTGGTTATCGGAAGTATCTTTCCTTGGACATGTGATATCTGCCTCGGGTATTCGTGTTGACCCTAAAAAGGTAGAATCTGTCCTACAATGGGAACAACCGAAGACACCGATAGAAATCCGTAGTTTCTTAGGGTTGGCTGGTTATTACCGAAGGTTCATTAAGAACTTCAGTTCCATAGCCCTACCTTTGACTAAGTTGACCCAGAAGGATGTTCCTTTTGTTTGGAGTGATAAGTGTCATCAATCCTTCCAGTTGCTGAAGGAGAGGTTGACAAGTGCACCTGTACTTGTGTTACCTGAGCAAGGAAAAGGATACATAGTTTTCTGTGACGCCTCCAAGAATGGACTCGGATGTGTGTTGATGTAGGATAAACAAGTGATTTCTTTTGCTTCTCGACAGCTTAAGAAACACGAGGAGAATTATCCAACACACGATCTGGAACTAGCTACGGTGGTTCATGCCTTGAAGATCTGGAGACACTATCTCTACGGAGAGACATTCCAGATTTTCACTGATCATAAGAACCTTAAGTATATCTTCTCTCAGCACGAACTTAACATGAGGCAACGTCGCTGGATGGAGTTAATCAAAGACTACGATTGTATAATTGATTACCATCTAGGGAAGGCCAATGTAGTTGCAGATGCTTTGAGTAGGAAATCAGCAACACCAGCCTTAGATAGGGCACAACTAAACTCTTTAGTATGCTCTAGGAGAAATATGCTTATCTCCTTAAGGCAAGACAATGTACAATTGAAGGTGTCATTGTTAGCCGGGTTGTTAGCTGAGATGCATATAAAACCTACTCTGAGAGAGCAAATTAAAGAGGCACAACAAATCAATGTTGCAGTTCAACAGATTAGATCAGAGTATGGTAATGAGAAATGAGATGGTTTCCATGGCTCAGATGACCAAGTAGCCTGTTATCATGGGAGGATGATAGTGCCTGATGTGGATAACTTGAGAAAGTTAGTTCTGTAAGAAGCTCATTCTTTGATGTATGTTATGCATCCAGGAAGCACCAAGATGTATCGAAACTTGAAAGATATGTATTGGTGGCATGGAATGAAGAAGGACGTTGCTGAGTTTGTTATGAGGTGTCCTGTGTGTCAGCAAGTAAAAGCTGAACACCAGAAGCCTGCAAGAGCAATGCAACCTTTACCCATACCACAGTGGAAGTGGGATCATATAACCATGGAATTTGTTGTTGGCCTACCTAGGACAAGCAAAGGGCATGATTCCATTTGGGTAATAGTTGATAGGTTGACAAAGACAACACATTTCTTTCCTGTCAAAACGACCTATTCTGCTGAGAAGCTAGCACAATTGTATGTTGAAGAAATAGTACAGCTGCATGGAGTCCCAGTTACCATCATTTCTGACAGAGGTCCCCAGTTTACGAGTCATTTTTGGGAGAGACTTTATAAAGATTTAGGCACCCAGTTAAGGTTTAGTACAACCTTTCATCCTCAGACTGATGGACAGTCGGAAAGTACTATACAGACCTTGGAAGACTTGCTGAGAGCATGTGTTCTTCAGTTTACAGGGAGTTGGGATCTGCACCTAAGCTTGATAGAGTTTGCCTACAACAATAGCTATCAACATAGCATTGACATGGCACCTTATGAAGCTTTGTATGGTAGACGTTGTAGATCACCCCTATGTTGGTATGAAACCGGTGAATATCAACTGTTAGGTCCTGATCTTGTGCAGCAGACCACAGAAAAGATCAAAGTAATACAACAACAGATCAAGACTGCACATGATAGGCAGAAATCTTATGCTGACAAGCGTCATAGACCTTTGGAGTTCCAGGTTGTAGATAGAGTGTATCTCAAGGTCTCACCTTGGAAGGGAGTTCTGAGGTTTGGAAGGAAAGGGAAGTTGGCTCCTAGGTTTATGGGGCCTTATCCAATCATTGAACGAATTGGAAAAGTAGCCTATAAACTAGAGTTACCACAAGAGCTACAGAGGTTACACCCTGTGTTTCACATTTCCATGCTGAGGAAATGTCACCCGAATACTGAATCAGTTCTACAACCTATGGAGGTAGAATTGAATGACGATATATCTTATGAGGAAGGACCAGTGTCAATTCTTGATAATAGAATTAAAAAGCTGAAAAAGAAAGATATAAGTCTTGTTAAAGTCCTCTGGAATCACCGTGGTGTTGAAGAATCCACATGGGAACTAGAGGAGGAAATGAGAAGGAAATACCCTGCTCTTTTCTCTTAATATGTTTTGTTAATTTCGGGGACGAAATCCTTGTAAGGGGTGGATAATTTGTAACATCCCTGACCTGGGTTATGAACTAACCCTAGGTGTTTTGCTTAATTATGTAATTAGAAACTTGTGATTATCTTTTGGTATGTAATTAAAGCTTCTGAGGAACTTATATTTCTATTTCTGCCTTTTTTAAACAATGTTATAATATTGTTTTGTTAATAGGAACCAATGTGCAAATTACCCAATTAGAGGAGTTAACTAGAAAATTTCACATGTTTAGATGTTCCTATGATTATGAGACATAATAAGAATGAATATGAGGAAGTGTTATGGATTCTCCAAGTTTGGGCACCAAGATGCAACTTGTGGAACAATCCTTGTACTTTAAAACCCTAGTTTTGGTGAAAAGTGCAATTTACCCAAAACCTGGGGTGCAACATGTAAAATATGTCTTTTAGAGTATCTTTTATGACTCTTGGCATCAATTAGAGTAAAATTGATGAAGAGGGCGCTTCATTTGACTAATCAAATAAGAAGGAAAACCCTTGTAATTAAATAACTAAGTTGTAAGCAAAATGACCCTTTTAGGTGTGCAACTTAGTAGAATGTTTGTCTTCTTTTCCTCTAAACCTTGGTTAAAGGAGGAGTTTTGCTTAAGTATAGAAAGGAGGGGCGTGGCCAAGAAGGAGAGAAGGACCCATATGAGAAATAAAAGAAAAGATTGTCCTTATCTTGAAAACATGCCCAAAGTATATATACAACTTTCTTTTACAACCAAGGGATCGTTTCCCTTTCTCTCTTCACTTATCTCTTGCTGTGGCCAACTAAGGAAGGAGCTCAGGAGCAGAGGAGAATGGCCAAGTAGAGTTGGGTAAGCTTTAACCACTATCTAGCTTAGATTCATGGGGAAAGTCATGATACAAGGTTGGTTTGCTATTTTTTCTTACTTAGTTCTTCTTTCTAGCCATCCTTTCCAACCAATTCTTGAAGAAGAAACCTTGGACGACCTGTGGAGCTCAAGCCACCATTAAAGCTTTGAATCTTGGAGCTCTAGAGATGGTTCTAAGGCGGGTTTTATAACTCTAAACCTTAAAGCTTTGATTATGCATCTTCTTTTCTTGCAAACGTTGCTAGTTCTTCTTTCTTCCATCCTTCTATGCATTCTTGCAACCAAAACCGTGAAGAACAGACCTTGATCTGGAGGTAGAAGAAGGGGGCGTGAATACCAATGTTACTTTAGCAAACGGTCTTGCACCCTTTGGTCAAACGGTTTGCAAAACCGTTTGAAGGGCAAACGGTTTTGCAAGGTCGGTTGGAGAAAACGGTCTCCAAGCCCGTTTGGTTGAGTTGACCAAGGGTTGACCATTTGAGATTCCTGTTCATAATTATGTTGGTTAATAACTCATCAAATTTGATAGGTTAACTCCCAAGGAATCATGAGTTGAAGGCTAATCAATTAGTTAAACCTAATTGGATTAAGTGCTGATTTCCAACCCGATTAACTTGACCTTTTTGGGAAAACGGTTTCAAAACCATTTGATAGGGTTGACCAAGGGTTGAGCGTTTGCAATTCCTGTTCCTAATGATGTTTGTTAATAACTCACAAAAATTGATGGATTAGTTCCAAAGGAATCATGAGTTGAAGACTAATCAATTAGGCAAACCTAATTAGATTAAGTGCTGATTTTCAACTTGAGTATTTTAACTTTTTGGGAAAACGGTTTCAAAACCATTTGAGGGAGTTGACCAAGGGTTGACCGTTTTATATTCCTGTTCTTAATTATGTTGGTTAATGACTCACCAAATTTGATGGATTAATTCCCAAGGAATCATGAGATGAAGGCTAATCAATTGGGCAAACCCTAATTGAAATTAGCGCTGAAATTCCAATGAGTTGATTAGCCCAAACGGTTTCAAAACCGTTTGGGGATCACCCAAGACCGTTTGGAGGTCTGGGGTTAAGTATAGTTGACCAATTGAAGGTCCAAAGGTATCAAATCACTTTGCAACTAAGTGCTGATTTGATGATCAACTCTATGGCTCAAACCCTAATGATTTTTCACTAGAATCCAAGGGTTGGATGAGCCAAACGGTCTCAAGACTGTTTGGAGCTCATCCAAATGGTCTCAAGACCGTTTGGAGGTCACCAAAGACCGTTTGGAGGTCTAGGGGTGAGTATGGTTAAGCAATTGATAATCCAATGTTACTAAGTTAAAGTGTAATCAATTGCTGATTTGGTGATCAATCCAATGATCCAAACCTTAAGTGGTTGACTTGAATTTTGATGATATGATGGGAAAACGGTCCCAAGACCGTTTGGTGAACATCCAAATGATACCAAGACCGTTTGGGGGTAGGTAACGACCCAATTGAATGATGGTTCAATAGTCTCAGCATCAATTAGACTCATATTGATGCATGTTGAAGGATGATCGATTTCCAACCTTAATCCAATCAATCCAAACCCTAATTGGTGATCAATTGAGGATCAATTGAGGGTCACATCAGTTGAGTGTTAACTTAATTGGCTCAATTGATAAGTGGTTGACCATGGCATGAACGATTGAGGGGTTCAACATTGAAAACCCTAACTCAATTGGAAGTGTTGATACACTTTTTGGTCCATGCGGTTTTGAAGGTGTTTGGATCAAACGGTCTCAAGACCGTTTGGTGGTCATGCGGTTTCAAACCGTTTGGAGGTTGAAGTACAAGACCGTTTGGGGTTCAATTATGTTAAGAACGTTTGATGGTTTGAAGGTTAAGATGGTTTAGTAGTTGTTTACCCTAAACCCTAAATATACCTAAAGTTATTAAGGGGTTAAGTAATTAGTTAACTAATGTATATTAGGGTCAATGGTGAAGATGACCAAAGTACCCTTGATGGGTTTAAGTAGTCAACACCCCTTGATCAAGCAAACCCTAATGACCATAATGGTGATGACATGAATTATGTTATCAAAGATGCTTTGACTTATTCTAATCAAGAATGATGTAAATATCATCTATTACTAAGAGGAGAGAGAAGACTCCCTATATGGTTGAGAATCAAGTAATATACTTCCAATATGTAGGAATACACCTAATTAGGGTATGATCCTTCATAGTGAGATCATAGAAACCCTAATTATGATGATCAATGAATCTTAACCTAATTTGAGGACATGAATGAAAGTAATCTTAATACATAATGATGGTATGATCTTAATTCACTATAATATGAATAATAAACCCTAATCTAGGGTAATGTGAGGCAAGGAGAATAGTAAACCCTAATCTAGGGTGATGTGATGATATGAACAAGTAAACCCTAATTTTGAGTTATGCTTTTAAGCATGTAACTCTATGATGAGGTATGAGATAAGGAATCACTATTCCTAATAAATTAAGATGATGAATAACTCTAATTGGATTGAATGAGAATCCTAACCCTAGAAACCAACCGTGGTAATATGACACGGTCGTGGTGAATCCTTTGTTGCACGACCGTGCAATGAAGCACGATCGTGGTGGCTTACTCTTGTACGACCGTGCAAGATAGCACGGCCGTGGTGTCCTATATATATATATATATATATATATATATATATATGAAAAGGAATTTATATTGTCCTGAGATAGTTACAATGTGAATGTTATCATTAAATGTTAACCATTCAAGTTTTCATAAAGAGGTGATCATATCCAGGTAAGGATTATGATGTCTTGTGCATTGAAAATACTTTACATGCTTCAAGTATAATGATATGCTATGTTACCTGGTGAGCGATAACATATGAGCTTGATAGGCTGAATAAGCCATGAGAAATATATGCATTGTTATAATCAATAGTCATACTATTAAGATGACCAAATGATATGAGATGTTACTTGGTAACAAGTGTTATGATGATTCAAGGGTTTGAATACCCACAGTCCCGAATCACAATGATGGTATGGTTAGGGATTGATATCCCAATGTTTAAAGTATGTAATGTGAACTTGATACAAATAGTACTCTTTCTTTATAGCATTTGTTTTATTGGTTATGTTTGAAAACATGCTTGATGCTAAAGAATGCAGTAATGTACTTAACTAATAAAGTATAACGATATCATGTAGAGCCCTGACCATAGATCCATCAGTGTCAATGATGGTGAAATAGGTTTTCCTAAGGGAACTCCTGGAGCACATACTTTTGAGTATGTGGGGGTTATGGACGCGAATAACCTTACGTCCTAATGTTGGATTTGATAGAAGTTGTATCATTAATCTCTCAATCCTTCATTATATGTTTATGCCGGGATGATGTATCACTAATCTCCCGATGATGTTGTTAATGCCGCATCAATGAGAGATAAGCAAGAAATTCCTCGATGGCGAAGAGAGTACAGAACACCACTGTAACTCTAAATAGCGAAGTTGCCAGAATACCCTGGAATGCTATCATAGCAGAGACACGAGATGTCCTGCATGTTGATCCTCATACTGACTGAGGAGTGATGAGGTCATAGGAATCCGACTCTCCTGATGACCTATGTATGGTACCAATTGCGATCTAGTGATGGTCGGTTGGAGTATGAGAGGTGTAACTCATCTCCTCAGGGCATAAATATGTTTGTAAAATGTAACCAGCCACATAGCATATTTGCTTAGGTTGAATTACGAGAAACAATGATTGATGATACATTGTTTATAGTGCTCTAGTTAAGTAACTAGTATACATGTTATTCATATCCCTTATTGTTATATGCCTTGTCATTCAATTAAGTTATAATTGAAATGATTACTTATAAGGATGCTGCTTCACATAGTTTATACAATGTTACCTGCTGTTGAATAATTATATTTCTACCGCTTTTTGTTATTCCTTTAATGCAATAACAAAGCTTCTGGCGGAGATTTATAACTCTCGCTGGGACAATTATTCAATTGTCTCACTGATCCAACCCTATTATAGGGCTGTATCTTGTGTCATTTTGTACCTTTATTACATTCAAATGCATTAGAATTACATGTTATTCTCCCCAATATGATTATCATTGCAAATACGCTTATGGATGTTCGTTGCACTATTTTCAGGTATTTGGACCACAATGGATGGATGAGTGTGATGGAGGGGACCAAAGAAGGCCCCAAAGCTCCCCCAACCTACCCTAGTGGCCAAAGAGTCATCACCAAGCACGGACATCTGAAATTGACAAAGTTTGAAGTTCATCAGCCTGCTCAAGCCCTCACCACGGCCGTGGCCACTGCCCACGGCCGTTATGTTTATTGCCAAGGAGCAACAATTCCAATAGGAGAAATGGCCAGAATCACCACAGGCATGGCCCTCGGCCACGACCATGACAAGCTAGAATCACCACGGCCGTGTCCACTGCCCACGGCCGTAATGTTTATTGCTAGAAATCTACAGGAGAATGTTAGCCACACACCACGCCCGTGGCCACACACCACGCCCGTGGCCACACACCACGCCCGTGGCCCAACCTCTTCACCACGACCGTGGCCCCTCGCCACAGTCGTATTGATCCACTCCATTCATTTCCAGTTTCCCTTCACCATGGCCGTACCACCTGACCACGGCCATGTTACACCGTCTTCACCACGGCCATGGCCCTTCACCACGGTCGTGGTGGCCCTCTTTCCAGCAGACTTTTCCACTATTTTTCCTATTATACCCCTACTTAGCCCTAGATCCTATATAAGCACTAGTTGCTTCTAGGGTTTGAGAGAGAGCACTCCCTGGACGCAACCTAGCTGCTCCCTTGCCTCCATCACTCCCATCCACCTACTTCCTTGCATTTAATCCCATTTCCACCCACTTTCCACTCATTTCCACCACAGAAACCTAGTTTCTCTAGGTTTCTATCCATCCATTCCACCATTTCCATGCTCTTGGGCACCTTTGGAGGAGGAGGTTCGTGGCTAGCAGCAAGGCGGTGAAGGTGGTCGAGCTTCATCAAGCATCCATGGCGTTTCCTACTCTCTTTCCCTTCTCCTTTGTTCCTAGTTTGATCATGTATAGCTAAGCCCCCTTGGGTGGGCTGTTTGGGGCAAAAATGTGACTGTGATACCATGTTGGGGGAATATAATTTGTAATGAACATATTTCATTTCTATGATGATTGCCTTTGCTTATATCTCATTTCCCATTACTTGTGCATGTGGTTGTTGTTTAATTACATTAATTGCTTGCCTTGTGGTGCTTGTAGACATTTGCCTCTAGGGTGTTGGTTTCTATGTAGCTATCATAGGATTGGCTCCTAGGTCCTTAATTCGGATCCCTAGCTAGCCCCCTATCTTCCTACATAATCACCGTCTTCCTACATGCAAATGTGAGTTCTAAGTGACTAGTATAAGTGTTATTAATGCAATTGCCTAGGATTTCCTAAAGGCTGAGGTGGCTAGTGACATGAGGTCAAATATCCTCATCTCTACTCCCATCCTCACCCTTGGTCCTCAATTGACTAATACCACTTATCCTAGAGACCTAGACTTGGTAAGTCCTATGAGAATTACACCTAGCCCTAGTTCCCCCACTAGTAGCATAGGGTACATTCTCATAGCACCCACCTTGTTGTTTGGTTTGGTAATCTAGAATGAAATATGCTAATTGCTTATTATGGTGACATCCCCCAACTAATGTCAAGGACACATTCCCAAACAACCCACCTCCTTCATCTAACTGCTTAAAACCTTAATTGCTCTGTTTGCTTGTTAATGCTAGTATAGTTCAATTGCTTTAGTTAACTTAGTTATTTGCCTAGTTTTGCTCTTTAGTGTTAACTTAGGCTCTTGCTCTTGCTAGTGGTTAGTTTAGTTCTTAATTGCTTCTTGCCTTGCTAGAGTAGTGTAGCCCTCCTTGCTCTTGCTTAGTTAGTTTGATAGCTTAGTTTACTAATTTGCTTGCTCTTCCATAATTTAGTTTCCTTCTCTAATCTCTTACTTGCTCATTAGTGTAATCAATCAATCAACCTTAAAACCCTAAAAACCTTACTCTCCGCAATAGGAACGTAGCTCACGCCATCTAACTCTCGCGCCCCCTCTATCTCCACAGATCGACCCCGTACTTGCCGCCTCACCTATACTACGACACGACCCCGTGCGCTTGCGGGCGTAGTGTCTTAGTAGACGTAGGTAGTTAGTGTGGGACCATACAAATATCGAAAGTAAAGATCCCATCTCCCGTGCCTCCCGACCTCGTGGATTGCACTTGTTGCAAGCCACTAGCGGGAGTGCACCAAGCTTTCTGGCGCCGTTGCCGGGGATAGAGGCGCTCGGCCTAATTAGATAGTGTAGCTTAGCCTTTCCTTTTGCCCTCACCATTGCTATTATTTATTCTTTGTGTTACTCTTGCATATTGGTTCGCTAACTTGTCTCCTTGTTGTTTGTTTGTGACTTGCGCTGGTGACAGCTGTGCATGC
This sequence comes from Alisma plantago-aquatica, assembly GCA_963693085.1. NCBI lineage: Eukaryota > Viridiplantae > Streptophyta > Magnoliopsida > Alismatales > Alismataceae > Alisma > Alisma plantago-aquatica. The sequence goes on along the minus strand of OY856410.1, from coordinate 1,008,232,047 downwards.
GCAACACGCGTTCGACTTGCACCGACTTGGTGGTTTACGACCCCGAGATTGGGAGAAGAAGGCATCAAGCTCGCTGCAACCTACACCGAGAGGCCGAGATGGCACATAACGACCCGCCACCAAAGGTTCCACCTCCACCACCACATCACCCGCTTCACGAGTACTTCACGCTGGGGAACTACAACTCCCCCATCGCCACTCTAGTTGACCAGATGCCAGGTCAACAGTTTTCCATCCCGCCGGCACTTTTGGGGCTTCTCCCTACATACTTCGGTATGGAGAATGAGAACCCCTACCACCACATAGACGCGTTCCTTGAAATGTGCTCTATCTTCCGCACGCCTGCCGCCACCGACGAATCAATCAGGAGGACGCTCTTTCCTTCTCCCTCAAAGAGAAGGCCAAGGAGTGGTTCGTCTTGAGGCCAGAGTTGGTCACTTGGAATGAGGTGAAGAACGAGTTTCTCAAGAAGTTCTTCCCCATCACCAAGTTATCCTACATGAGAAGGTGCATCACATCGTTTGCCCAGAAAGACAACGAGCCCTTCCACGAGGCGTGGGAGAGGTTCCAGAAGCTGCTTTGTGACTGCCCTCATCATGAGGTTTCTCTTTGGTAGCTAGTTCAGGCCTTCTACACCGGGCTTGAGGAGCAAAGCCAAAACAACGTAGATTCTTCTTGCGGGGGCACGTTCATGGCAAAGCTGCCCGAGGAATCATGGCCGTTGTTTGAGCATCTCGCTGAGAATTCACGCCACCGAGCTTCCACTAAAGGGGGACATTGCGGCCGAAACTACACCCCTCCACTTTCCTCCGTGGCTCCCGCACGCAATGCCACCGACCCTGATATGATGAAAATGATGGCTGATATGATGCGAATGATGAAGAATCAAGTGGGTGGCTCTTCTAGACAACCCGCTATGGCTGTGGATACTGTAGACGAGGAAGTCAACGCTCTACATTCCTTTGGTGGCCGCAACAACCAGGGCCCAATGTCCAGTTCCTACACTCCCGAGTGGAGGAACCACCCCAACTTCTCCTGGAAACAACAGAATGAGGAAGGGCAAGGGCAGGGGCAGCCGAAGCCACACTACAACTCCAAGTTTGAGGATGAGGTACTAGGAAGGCTAAGGAGCCTGGATGAAGTAAAAAAGGATGTCAATGCACATGGGCAGTTTATAAACCATCTTGAGCAGAGGTTGGATCAAATTTCTCTCTCTTTGGCTAGAAGGGAAGAAGGTAGACTTCCATCTCAACCACTACCAAATCCAAACAATGATGGGGTTTTTCTAGGGAACACTTTGAGTGCTTATGTTCCACCATCTTACCAAGCCCCACCAAACCCCTATGCTCTTCCGCCTCCTCAAGCGCCGCTCAATTATCAATATGCTCCACCTCCACCTCACACTTACCAACAACCACCTCCACAATATCACCCCCACCACAACAACAACCGCAACCCCAATTCATCCTTCAAAATCCCAATTCCCCTCACCAAAGGCCTCCACCACCCCAACAGCTACAACCACCTCCACAAGCTCCCTCTTCTACCACCCATGAGCATGTGAAGGCTGTGACTATGTTGAGGAGTGGTAGGACTTTGGAGAGACCCCATGGTACAGTTGTTGGCAGAGATGACACTGAGGCAGAGCAGGATGATACTGAGATGCAGATTGATGATACTGTGATAAGAGGCAATGTTGATACCGTGACGCCGAGCAGTGATACTGTGATTCCAGTGATACCAGTAGATGATACTGTTGATTTGGACCAATTGGGGTCCCAACTCCCGCCATATCCTGATGCACTTCAGGATCCTTCTGTTGCAAAGAAAAAGAAGAAGCATGCAGATGATATTTTGGAGATCTTCAAGCAAGTGAAAATCAACGTTCCTCTTATAGATGCAGTCAAGCAAATTCCGTCCTATGCAAAGTTCCTTAAAGAATTGTGCACCTTCAAAAGAAAGACAACAGGGAGGACGCCTAAGAAGATCAAGCTCACTGAGCAAGTGAGCTCCATTCTCCAACACACCATTCCCCGGAAAAGAAAAGACCCCGGTGCTCCAATCATCTCGTGCTACATCGGGGCACATCGCATAGACCAGGCTCTTCTTGACTTGGGGTCTAGCGTAAACTTGATGCCGTATGATCTGTTTGCTGAGCTCCAAATGGGGGAGTTGAGGCTAGCCCATTGCACTCTACAGTTGGCTGACCGATCTGTGAAGACGCCTAGAGGGCGTGTGGATGATGTGCTGGTCCGTCTTGATGAGGATACTTCTTCCTTCTTCCGAGCCGATTTTATCATTCTTGATATGGAGAAAGAGGCTAGAAAGGTGCCAATCATCTTGGGGAGACCTTTCTTAGCCACAACTGATGCCATGATCCATGTGAGGGCAGGGACCATGTATGTTACATTCATGCACATGAAGATCAGGTTGAACATCTTCAAGTCTTCTACTACAGCTGAAGTGATAGGGGCCATCGAAGAAGATTGTTATTTGGTGGAATGCCTAGATGAGATTGTTGAAGAGTGCCTACCTGCGTGGATTGAGACTGCCACCCAAGGTAGAGGTCTTGAACCAATTGTTGAGTTCCCTGACGATGATGATGAAGAGGATGAAGAGTGTGAGCTAGCCTTAGTGGCTGCAAGTTAGGACCTTCCTTCTATTTCTGCACCATTGAAGAATTCCCTTGAAGCACCCCCCATTCTTGAGTTGAAAAAACTTCCTGAAGGATTGAAGTATGCTTTCCTTGGCTCAAATGACACCCTCCCGGTGATCATTCCCTCCATTCTCTCTCCTGAGCAAGAAGATGCCTTGATGGAAGTCTTGAGAAAGAACATCCAAGCCATTGGATGGTCTATTGCTGACTTGAGGGGGATTGACCCCTCTATTTGTGTGCATCAGATATACTTAGAAGAAGATGCGAGACCGACCCGTCAAATGCAAAGAAGGCTAAATCCAAAGTTGAAGGATGTTGTAACTCAAGAGGTTGTTAAGTTGCTTGATGCAGTGATCATCTATCTTATTTCTGACAGTACGTGGGTGAGTCCCATCCCAGTTGTGCCCAAGAAGGCCGGGATTACGGTTGCAGAAAATGCCGATGGTGAGCTTATGCCGGTGAGAGAGCAATCGAAGTGGAGAATGTGCATAGATTACCGGAAACTCAATGAAAAGATGAAGAAGGATCACTACCCACTTCCATTTCTTGATCAGATTTTAGAGAGATTGGCTGGGAAGAGCTTCTACTATTTTCTTGACGGATACTCAGGATATTTTCAGATTGCTGTGCATCCTGCGGATCAGGAAAAGACGACATTCACTTGTCAAAGTGGTACATTTGCCTACCAGAGAATGCCATTTGGATTGTGCAATGCACCTTCCACTTTCCAGAGATGTGTAACCTCAATCTTCGCTGACATGCTTGATTCGTCACTTGAAGTTTTCATGGATGATTTTTCAGTTTTCGGGAAAACCTTTGATGAGTGCTTGCTACATCTAGCTGCTGTTCTGGAAAGATGTGTGAAAGTTCGCTTAGTTTTATCTTGGGAAAAGAGCCATTTCATGGTACCTGAGGGTATAGTTCTGGGACACCGAGTTTCCAAAGATGGGATTGAAGTTGAAAAGGCCAAGGTGTGCCTTATTTCTACACTCGACCTTCCTTCCACCATAAGACATGTTCGATCTTTCTTGGGACATGCAGGTTTCTACCGGTGCTTTATCAAGGACTTTAGCAAAATATCAAGCCCACTCTGTCGATTACTAGAGAAAGATGTCGAATTTCAGTTTGATGACAAGTGTGTTGAAGCCTTCAATAATTTGAAAGAAAGGCTTATTTCTGCTTCTATCATGCAGCCCCCAGATTTCTCTCTGCCATTTGAGATCATGACAGATGCATCCGATATGGCGGTGGGGGCTGTGTTGGGTCAACGCATTGGCCGAATTCCTCATGCTATCTATTATGCAAGAAAAACATTAGACGATGCTCAAAGAAACTATACGACTACCGAGAAGGAGTTGCTTGCGGTGATCTTCGCTCTTGACAAGTTCTGGCCGTATCTCTTGCAAAACAAAGTGACAATATACACGGACCATGCTGTGTTGAAGTATCTCATGTCCAAGAAAGACTCAAAGCCAAGGTTGATCCGATGGATTTTGTTGCTCCAAGAATTTGACATAGAAATTGTGGATAAGAAAGGAATAGAAAATGGTGCTGCAAATCATCTCTCCCACCTTGATGGACCTTTTGATATGACAAGTCCAATCAAAGAGACAATGCCACATGAACAACTCCTCTTAGTCTCATCTGTCTAGAAGCCATGGTACAAGCACATAGCAAATTTCCTAGCCAGTGGGAGGATACCGAGCATGTGGAAAAGAGAGGAAAGCAAGAGATTGTTTGCTATGGTAAAGAACTACATTTGGGATGACCCTCACCTCTTTAAGTATTTCCCGGACCAACTCATTAGGAGGTGCATTCCGGAGATGGAGCAGCAAGAAGTCTTATCTATGTGCCATTCCGGAGTGTGTGGAGGCCATTTTGGAGGAAAACGCACGGCCGCCAAAGTTCTTCAATGTGGATTCTACTGGCCGACATTGTTCAAAGATGCTCATGACTTTTGCAAAGGTTGCTTCAAGTGCCAAAAAGTGGGCACCAACTCAAAGAGGGACATGATGCCTCTATCACCTATTCTTGTGGTAGAAGTGTTTGATGTTTGGGGGATTGACTTTATGGGTCCTTTCCCTCCTTCTTTCAGGTATGTCTACATCTTGGTCGCCGTAGACTATGTATCAAAATGGATTGAGGTTGTGGCAACAAGGACAAATGATCATAAGGTGGTGTGTGATTTCGTGAAATCCAACATCTTTAGCCGTTTTGGTGTTCCAAGGGCTATGATTAGTGATGGCGGGAGTCATTTCATCCACCGCACCTTCGAAGGGCTGCTAAAGAGACATGGAGTGAACCATCGTGTGGCTACTCCTTACCACCCTCAAACGAGTGGTCAAGTTGAGTTGGCAAATCAGGGGATAAAGCTCATCTTGGAGAAGACGGTGCGACCAGACCGCAAGGATTGGTCACTTCGCCTCAATGAAGCTTTATGGGCATATAGGACTGCATACAAAGCCCCGATTGGCACTACACCGTTCAAGCTTGTCTATGGTAAGAGTTGCCATTTTCCAGTTGAGATTCAACACAAGGAACTTTGGGCCTTGAAGAAGATGGACTTCGATGAAGAGAAAGCCGGAATAAAAAGAAAGTTTCAATTGCATGAGCTAGAAGAAATGCGGCATGAAGCATATGAAATGTCAAAGAGCTACAAGGAAAGAACCAAGTTTCTACATGACAAGATCATAAAGAAGAAAGAGTTTGAGCCCGACAAATGGGTATGGCTATACAATTCAAGGATGAAGTTCTTCCCCGGGAAGCTTCGTTCTAGATGGGAAGGTCCTTACCTTGTCAAGAAGGTGTACCCATCCAGGGCAGTAATCATTTGTGCAAAAGAAGGAGCTAAGGAATTCTCCGTTAATGGGCAAAGGCTGAAATCTGTTGTGGAAGTTGGCCCGGACAAGGCCAATCAAGATTTTGATATTGTCATGCTTATAGAAGAAGAATCTGAGGAAGAAGAATGCTTGGACGAGGATGAGAAAGGGATTTAGTACAAGGATATTTTGAAAGTCCCGAAGAAGTGAAGAAGTCCAACAATCAATAAGCCTGACTGAAGGCGTAAAATTTAGCGCTAGTGGGAGGCAACCCACGTGGTTTGAGATTCTCGAACCCTTCTTTTGATACTTCAGTTTTGTTTTACACAAATACACACACGCACATTTGTGCTTGATGTTTTTTCTTGAGTTTTTGATGAAATGGCAGATGATACGCACTAAGAAGAGAAATATCAAAGAAAAAAATGAAATGCTGCTGAGTTGAGGCTGTCCAAGAGCCCAACACGACCGTGGCACAAGGCCACGGCCGTAATGTTTATTGGTCGAAAGTTACAGGCGCCAACATGAATTTTAGAGATTTGGCCCACGACCGTGGCCATCTGCCACGACCGTGGCAAACCTAGATAAATACGACTGTGTCCTCTGGCCACAGCCGTGTTGAGGACAGACGAGGCTCCTTCAGCGACAACACGCTCGTGGGATGACGCCATGCCCGTTCTTTGAGGAAAGTACCACGACCGTGGCCGTCGGCCACGACCGTGGCCGAACCGGGTTCAGTAAGATTCTATATAAACTCTCCGAACCACTCTTCTTCTTTTCTTATTCTTCCCCGTGCAGGGCCACGGCCGTGACGCTGTCAACACCACCGTGGGCACTCGTCCTCCACCTCCATCCCTCCAAAACACCCCCAATCACCCTCCTTTCTCCACCATACCTCCCCCCAGCCATCCTCCTCCCTTTTCCACCGCAAATACACCCCCAATCAAACCTCCTTCTCCACCTTCTTCTCAAAACCGCCCAGCCACATCCCCTACCTAAAACCTCCACTAAACCCCACTTTTCATACACCAAACCCAAATTAAACCCCCCAATCACCTTCCTAACCTTCCTACCTCTCCATTCCACCCCCAACCCAGTCCCATACCACTCCCTACTCATTTTCAAAATTCCAACCTAAATCATGAAGAAGGCAGGGAAGATGGTGAAGAGTGGGGCGAAGGCAACCCTCAACGTCATCACTGGAGGGCGGCGTTCCAAAAATGCCTCCACCGACGTCACCGCACCATCCCACACACCATCTCCACTCACCTCCACATCCCACTCATCTGACGACATCCACCTCAGCGACGAGACCTATGCGGGAGGAGAGGAAGAAGAAGAGGAGGAGTCCGAGGAGGCTACCCCCGTTCAATTGGTTGATGAGGTGATACCAGAAGCTGCCCCGAGAGCTCGGCGAAAAAAAGTGGGGCCATACACATCACGCCTATCCACATCTCGTGCGTCAGAAGGCCAGGATGAGCAGTCGCAGTCCGTGCGACAATTGCAGCCTAGAGAGGAGCAACTTGCACAGTGGTACAATCTAGATACCACTTCGGGTTCGAAAACATACACGCCGGCGGACGATGAAAATAGTGAAGATGAGGATATGGAACTATCCATGGAGGATGATAATGTTCTGGAAAAGATGGAGGAGGAACGACTAAAAATCATGGGCAAGGTGCCCGAGGGAACTTCATATGGGAGAGGGATGAGGCAAAGGCATATCTCTCACAAATACCCGGAGTGCTTGCTGAGGTGAATAGTCACCACGAGGTCTTGCAGTGAGAAGATACTTGATACCTTGGGCATCAAGGAGGCTGTTGAAGAGAGCTTGAAGACCGTGGGGCTGTGGCATGTTCTCTTCACGCCCCAAATATCATATGACAAGATGACCAAGGAGTTCTTTGCTACGCTGGAAAAGACAAGAGTGAGAGGAAAAGATGCTTTGAAGTTTGCCATCTTAGGCCATTTCTACACTCTCACATCGAAGGACTTGAACAACATTTTTGCGGCAAGTCCGGAGGAAGCCAAGGAACTTGATGATGGCTTGTTGGAATAAGATTCGAATTATGATTACATGCTTTTATGGAAACAAATGACAGGCAGAGATGGGTATTATGCAGGGAGGGTGAAGACTTCAGCTCTAAGCAACCCTCTCATCCGCTACATGCAAAAAGTCCTTTCTAATACCATCATGGGAAGATATGACAATCAGGGCACGATCTCACAAAAAGAAATGTTTGTCCTGAAAGCCATGACAGAAAAGCAGCATGTCAACCTAGGAGTGCTACTTATTGACCATATGAAGTCCATACCTTACAAAAGCAAGACTCCATTTGTCATGGGAGGGTTGGTCACTTCAATTGCACTCGGGTTGGGCCATGATCTCTCTGGGCTCGAAGATGGGTGTCCTATAGATTATGTTGATATGGATTATCTCATCTGCTCACTCACCATCAAGAAGGATGGAAATAGGCTGATTTATCTTACTACCAGTCTTCCGGATCTCGAGCTGGAGCTCCCATACCACGCGGTGCCTCTTCTATCCGTGTTGGGAATCTACTACAAGCTGAGAGACAAAATAGCAAAATGGGAGAGAGATCACCCCAGAGAGACCTACGTCAGGGGAGCCGCTGCCGCACATGAAGAAATGGCAGAGTCAAATGTGCAGGGGCAGGAACAACAAGTTGAAGAACAAGAGCAACCCCGGTGAAGACGAAGGAGGGATGAGGGAACATCCCAGCTGCAGCAGCCCTCGAGCAACGCCTATGACATGTCACACATCTAGGCACAACTTGAGGATCTTTATCAGATACAGCAGCAGGTGCAGCTCACCCAGCAGCACATGTGGCAAGACCAACAACAATTACACTACCAGGTCAACCACATGTACCACTACAACCACGCCCAGGCAGCAAGGAACCCCGAATGGGGTGAAGATTTTTGGGGTGGTGTAGCGGAATTTCCAGCAGCCTACCCTCCGCCCCAGGACGCATACTGGGGACAGTACTACCAGAACCAGCATCCTCTGACAGGCACCGTCCCTCCTCCAGATCACCCCCAGGGGCCGGACTAGCCCTCGCAGCAACACTGACACTTCCCCTATCTACCCTAAGCTATAGTTTCATGCTGAGGGCATCATGATTCTAAAGTTTGGGGTGGGTAGGGAGGTACGCACCTCCCTTCTCTCTATCTAGTGATTTTTGTTCTACATCTCACCATTTAGTTTAGTTTTCATTTTATTGCTTTTTCTGTCATATCCATGCATGTCATGTAGTTTTCATTTTCGTCATTTTTGCGTAATTTTTCAAAATTTCAGCCATGCATTGCATCTTATGTAGGTTTTTGCTAATTTTTGCATGTTTTAGCTAGGATTTACTTGCTTTTTACCTAAAATTGTGTTTGAATGTGATTTAGTACAATTTGACACCTTTTTGGCCAATTTTGCCCAGATTTGATGTTTCTTATCCAAAAAGCGTGTTTTGACTCAATCTTTACCATATTGAATGAAGTTGCTTATCTTCGAAAAATACAAGATGATATGCTATGATGAAGTGCTATGTGGTATCAACGAGTGACTTCTTACATGCTCGTCACCTCCCTTGGGAATGTGTTGGTTTGATTGAATTATGATCCGAGCAAGCATAGAACGTTTAATGTTTGTGGAGTTACTTGATTGATATGTGGATTTCATTTGGTTCATTCATGTGATGTGATATCTATGGTGAAGTGTCAGACTAGTTTTCATGCAGGAGACCTTATGTGGAAGATTATGCCAAGTGACCCCTCTTTGACCCGACCACTCTTTCATCATCTTCATACCTCTCCGCCTCATAAAAAGATGCCAAAGTGCACATATTAGCCGTGGCCACCTCCAAAAGTTTGGGGTGGCCACATCTTTATCTCCCCGCTTCACTCTATCCACCATATGCCCTATCTACACCAAGGGCAAGAAAAAGAAAAGAAAAGAAAAAAAGAAAAAAAAAATAAAAGGATGCTCCTGTTTAAGAGCATTCAAATAATGAAAAGATGAGTGTGTAAAAACACTCCCAAAATCTTACCGCATCCCTTTCTTCCACTTTTATACCCATTGAGCTAGGAAACTTCAAACCTAGCTCACTGTATCCCTTTTCCGCAACCATGTGGGTCATTTGGCATAACTTGAAGCATAAGGTTGAAGGCATGAAGGTGAAACGACACTCCTAGTCATCGACGATTAACATCATCATGAAACGGTCTACCCGGAACCTTATGGATGAGATATTGATAACTTGTGCAATCCATGCATTATATGCGAAGTTCATGTGCTCTGTGCTCCCTTCATGGTTGGTTTGTGAAAGTAGAAGAGGAGGGAAGTGATTTGCATGTACCTAGTCACCATTGATCCCATTTAGCATTTGTCACCCATCATATTGCATTTGTCATACCTTTTGATTGTGGAAAATGGAAAAGAGATTGAGTTGGAGCATACTTGAGGACAAGTATGTTTCAAGTTTGGGGTGGTGATCCAACCCTATTCTAGGGATGTATCTTGTGTCATTTTGGACCTTTATTACATTCAAATGCATTAGAATTACATGTTATTCTCCCCAATATGATTATCATTGCAAATACGCTTATGGATGTTCGTTGCACTATTTTCAGGTATTTGGACCACAATGGATGGACGAGTGTGATGGAGGGGCCCAAAGAAGGCCCCAAAGCTCCCCCAACCTACCCTAGTGGCCAAAGAGTCATCACCAAGCAAGGACATCCGAAATTGACAAAGTTTGAAGTTCATCAGCCTGCTCAAGCCCTCATCACGGCCGTGGCCACTGCCCACGGCCGTTATGTTTATTGCCAAGGAGAAGCAATTCCAACAGGAGAAATGGCCAGAATCACCACGGGCATGGCCCTCAGCCACGACCATGACAAGCCAGAATCACCACGGCCGTGTCCACTACCCACGACCGTAATGTTTATTGCCAGAAATCTACAGGAGAATGTTCGCCACACACCACGCCCGTGGCCCAACCTCTTCACCATGGCTGTGGCCCCTCGCCACTGTCGTATTGATCCACTCCATTCATTTCCAGTTTCCCTTCACCATGGCCATACCACCTGACCACGACCATGTTACACCATCTTCACCACGGCCGTGGCCCTTCACCACGGTCGTGGTGGCCCTCTTTCCAGCAGGCTTTTCCACTGTTTTTCCTATTATACCCCTACTTAGCCCTAGATCCTATATAAGCACTAGTTGCTTCTAGGGTTCGAGAGAGAGCAATCCCTGGACGCAACCTAGCTGCTCCCTTGCCTCCATCACTCCCATCCACCTACTTCCTTGCATTTAATCCCATTTCCACCCACTTTCCACTCATTTCCACCATAGAAACCTAGTTTCTCTAGGTTTCTATCCATCCATTCCACCATTTCCATGCTCTTGGGAACCTTTGGAGGAGGAGGTTCGTGGCTAGCAGCAAGGAGGTGAAGGTGGTCGAGCTTCATCAAGCATCCATGGCGTTTCCTACTCTCTTTCCCTTCTCCTTTGTTCCTAGTTTGATCATGTATAGCTAAGCCCCCTTGGGTGGGCTGTTTGGGGCAAAAATGTGACTGTGATACCATGTTGGGGGAATATAATTTGTAATGAACATATTTCATTTCTATGATGATTGCCTTGGCTTATATCTCATTTCCCATTACTTGTGCATGTGGTTGTTGTTTAATTACATTAATTGCTTGCCTTGTGGTGCTTGTAGACATTTGCCTCTAGGGTGTTGGTTTCTATGTAGCTATCATAGGATTGGCTCCTAGGTCCTTAATTCGGATCCCTAGCTAGCCCCCTATCTTCCTACATAATCACCGTCTTCCTACATGCAAATGTGAGTTCTAAGTGACTAGTATAAGTGTGATTAATGCAATTGCCTAGGATTTCCTAAAGGCTGAGGTGGCTAGTGGCATGAGGTCAAATATCCTCATATCTACTCCCATCCTCACCCTTGGTCCTCAATTGACTAATATCACTTATCCTAGAGACCTAGACTTGGTAAGACCTATGAGAATTACACCTAGCCCTAGTTCCCCCACTAGTAGCATAGGGTACATTCTCATAGCACCCACCTTGTTGTTTGGTTTGGTAATCTAGAATGAAATATGCTAATTGCTTATTATGGTGACATCCCCCAACTAATGTCAAGGACACATTACCAAACAGCCCACCTCCTTCATCTAACTGCTTAAAACCTTAATTGCTCTGTTTGCTTGTTAATGCTAGTATAGTTCAATTGCTTTAGTTAACTTAGTTAATTGCCTAGTTTTGCTCTTTGGTGTTAACTTAGGCTCTTGCTCTTACTAGTGGTTAGTTTAGTTCTTAATTGCTTCTTGCCTTGCTAGAGTAGTGTAGCCCTCCTTGCTCTTGCTTAGTTAGTTTGATAGCTTAGTTTACTAATTTGCTTGCTCTTCCATAATTTAGTTTCCTTCTCGCATCTCTTACTTGCTCATTAGTGTAATCAATCAATCAACCTTAAAACCCTAAAAACCTTACTCTCCGCAATAGGAACGTAGCTCACACCATCTAACTCTAGCGCCCCCTCTATCTCCGCGGATCGACCCCGTACTTGCCGCCTCACCTATACTACGACACGACCCCGTGCGCTTGCAGGCCTAGTGTCTTAGTAGACGTAGGTAGTTAGTGTGGGACCATACAAATATCGAAAGCAAAGATCCCATATCACATGCCTCCTGACCTCATGGATTGCACTTGTTGCAAGCCACTAGCGGGAGCGCACCACTCACCCCCATGGGATTCGACTTTTTAGGTAGACGTCGAGGACGAAGGAACCCATCAGTGGGTGAGCAGCAGCAGGAGCAATCTCAGGGACAACAGTGATCCTCAGGTGGAGACACTGTCTGTCATGTGGTATAGATAGTATGTCATGTGTCATCTCTGTACTCTCAGGTCCTAGGAGTATATCTGAGATTTTGGCATGATGCCTCGAGATTTTGTATCTTACCTTGTACAGTTAACAATGTGGTTGATGTTGTAATGCTCGAGGTGTGTCTGTTACAGAGATGTAACTATGGATCAGTTTGTAAATGACTTATCATGTTTGTTTATGAAAGAGTTTTTATTGTTGAAGATCTCTTCGTAATTTTTTTTTTAATTTTTAGTGATTTTTATAATTCCGCTGCTAATCGCTTCCGCATTCGTTGATCTTGTTTTCATGATTCAGTCGTCTCATAACTGGCCAAGTGCTATGTTGGCTACTCAATGTCCCGTATGGATTCATCCCATCTATTCAAAGCCCAAGTCTTAGAATTCTGACTTCTTCACCGAATTCAGGGTACAATAAATCAATCTTCTTCCACTATGGGGAATCAGACACATGTCGTAAGATCCCATCATTATTTTTCTTAACATCTGCATGCCACCTCAAATTCTTCGCATATATTGGATTGAAAAACAAGCGTTGAAATCGTGGTATTATAGGTAGATACCACATCACCTTGGTAGGAGAACTGGTTTTGGACTCCCCCAAACTCATCAATTTATACCTTGACGCACCACATTTGGGACAATCATTCAAATCCACATAGTCCTTTTGAAATAATACATAATCATTTGGGCATGTGTGTATCTTCTTGGCCTCCATTCCCATTGGGCACAACAATTTCTTCAATCGATATGTTGAGATTGGCAGCTCGTTTCCTTCAGGAAGAATTTCTTTCAATAAAGACAACAATGACGTGAAGCTTTTGTCGCTCCATCTATTGTTATCTTTCAGCTTATACAATCTCAACACAACACTAAGCTTTGTCAACTTACAACCTATGTATAATGATATCTCAACATCATGCACAATGTTTCTAAACATGGGAGGTGGATCGGTATGCTCTACCCCACAACTATCCAGCATCGCATCAATGATGTCTACTGGAACTGGTTCGTTCACATCTACGTCATCAGAGGCAATTTCTTCTTCCACACAAGCACTGCTATCGACATCCACTGATTTCAAGTTTGAAATCTCTCCATACCAGTGCCATTATGTATAGCCTTGTACAATCCCGTTGCACATGACATGACTTTTGATTTCATCACCAGTGCTGACTTTCAAGTTGTTACCGCAATGCCTACATGCACAGTAGAACCTATCTCCAGGTTGTTTCCTATGTTCCTTGGCAAATCTAATAAACTAATCAAGACCAAAAATAAACTCTGGGGTGTAGTGATTTGGAATGGACTTCCATAATCTATCCATTCTATGATCAAAGAGAAAACAAGTATATATTAGAACAAGATTAGGGTCTAGGGTTAAAATATTAGGGTTTATGGTTAAAACTTTAGGGTTTAAGGTCTTATATATAATAAATGTGTACCACCTATCCCATTCTTGAACACCTAATCTCACTAGTAAGTGTATAATGAGTATTGGGTTTTCAAGAAAATTTTGGCAGCATTTCCCCGCTGTTCTCCAAGTACATATGTACTTAGAGAACAAATGGGAAAATTCTACCGAAATTTTCTTGAAAACCAAATACACATTATACACTTACATCCTAAGTGAGATTAGGTGTTCAAGAACAGTTCCAAACCGGGGACTATCCAATATTTACTCCTAATGAGTAAATCTTGGACGGGTTTCTAGGCCAACAAAATATAACACCAGTCCGTTGTTCACAACCCCATTCAACACACAATTTTCTTATAAAAACACTTGTGGAAAACCATAACAACATATAAATGCTTCCTAAATTAATCAATGTATTATTTTATAACACAAATCGTAGTGGGTATAACATACTCAACATGTAACAACAGAATCATGTCCTTAACCTAATATTCAGACATTTGTAACAAAACTCGTGGTAGCTATATCATAGAAAATTAAGTAGCATGCCCAATATATAACAAAAGCAACATTTTTCCAGATTGTTATAATGATAATTATAATATATGGGTAAAAAACCTTAAAATCACATTCAACTTGAGAAACCTAGGGTTCAATTAGGAAATGTCATTGTGCATGATATAGGACTTCAGTTGGAATAAGTCTCATCAAGAAAGTTAGACCGAAAGGAAATTCTGGTTTAGGAGAGTGACTATACATTGATAATCGTGATTAAAATTTGAATTTGTAATGGAGTAAAGAGATTTTCTATGACACACAGACCTTGGGAATAGACTTACTAAAATAGAACCATTATATGGAACTAATCCCACATTATATACATACTTTTCCAGAGTAAGATAATGTGCACTTCATGGAATTATTAAGATATGAATATAAGTGGTTTCTACCTACTTTGATGGGATTTTATATCATTCGAGTCTTCCATTTAAGGCATTAGATGCATTGGAGCCCCTTGTGTTGAGGATAAGAATCCCATGTGATACACAAGGTTGAAAATCTTTCACCATACTAAGAAAATACTATGGCATGTACTCTCTAAATATAGGTTCATCATAAACATCCAAATTAGATACACAACCAGACATTCATTTAGGTGTTCCTGATAACTCCTAGGTATACACAACTAGACATTCATATAGCTGTGGTGAATAGTAGTGGAGGAAGCACACCTTTCAGCAGCGACGACAGAGAAGTAGGCGAGCAGTGGCGACGGACCTCCAGTAATGGCGACGGACCTCCAGCAGTGGCGGTAAGAGCTCTAGTAGCAGCAGCCGGTGAGCTCCAGAAGCGGCGGTCCAGTAGTGGCTGCCGGTGACCTCTAGAAGTAGCAGCAGGCACAACGACAATAGGGCAGGTGCAATGGCAGTAGAGAGATCGGCAGTGGACATCCAGTAGTGGCGGCAGACCTCCAGTAGTGGTGGTGAGAGCTCCAGTAGCAGCAGCCGATGAGCTCCAGAAGCAGCGGTCCAGTAGTGGCGGCTGACAAGCTCCAGAAGCAGTGGCAGGGCAGGCACAATGGCGACAGAGAGAAATTGCCAGAGACCTAACCTCAATAATCAGAAATGAAATAGAGAAAGGGGAAGAGTCTGGCTCGCGCGGGTGCTATTAAGTTAACAATAGCCGTCGGTTATTTAAAACAACCGACATTTAAAACAATGGGCGTCGGTTACCACAAAAAAACTGACACCTATGTTCAATGATAATCGTCGGTTTCAACTAGAAAAACCGACATCTATCTACATATGTCGACAAAAAAAATGTTCTCGAATTATGACCATAGTCATCGATTTCCGTAGCAAACCGACGCCAAAGGGGGGTGAAAATTTTTGCGGGGACAACAAGTGAAAACACATCGACGTCGATTATTACAAGAAACCCGATGATAAAAATGAGCCTAATTTCTATCTTGTGACAAACCTTTAGTCGTCAGTTAATTTGTCAACAATCGGTGTCGTATGTTAAATTTTAGAGGTAATTTTTTTCATTAGAAAATTTAGATTTGGCAGGCGATTTTAGACGTCGGTTGCTTATTGAGGAACCGACGCTAAATAAAAAGCGATACCCGTGTCTGGACGCTCTTCACATATAGATGTCAGTTTTTGTATTCAACCAACGCTGTAGGGTTTAGGCGTCAGTTTAGTCTATACAACCGATGCATCTAAATGTGACGTTATAAGCCATTTCTGTAGTAGTGGGAACGTTGGATCAACCATGGTTGAAGGGTCGAATAGAGGTGGTACATGGTATTCTATCCTCGTCTCTAGTACTCTTCCTTGTGGTACCAACCTCTTACCCCCACCTCCTTATGCCAAAGAACTACTCTCAACATGTTCTTCAAGTTCTCCAGACATATGCACATAATCACAGACTATGGTTAGATTTGTTGGATCACGTAAGAACATATGAAAAACTTGAGTCCTATGTCTGTGTAGACTCAGTGAACCCTAAGCTCTATTACCAACCAAACCGTGGCACCTCACCATGCTAAACAAGATTACTCAAAAACAAAACATGATTCATCACTAATTAAGCATGTTACTAAAAAGGCACATAATTAAAACCAAATTGCACATCTCAAACATGACCAGGAATATTTACTCAAAGGTCCAACATATTGAATAAAAACATCACCATACCAGGCATCTTTACAACTGTTCCGTGGCCTCTACCACAACATGTATACAAAAGATATATTCCACATATATACATCATGTACACACATTATCATATTGCTAAAAACTTGAGTGGATGTACATTATCTATAGAAACATCTCCTTCCTGGACCTGAGAGTACAAAGACGACTTTAGGAAAGCTACACAACCAACCAATCTTCTTCTACTACTGATCTCCAAACTTCTCTTCCTTGCTTCCTCGGATCTGCCGACGTTGCCGACAATCATCTAAAAAGATGTGGTCACCCATAAGGTGAGAGCCATGCCCCAACTAGAGATATAACTCTCAACAACATTTATTGCTTACAATAGATAATGAAATTAAATAGTTTAAGTAGGAATATTACATGATTGAAATATTAACATAATAGTCAAAGAAATAGACACATCTAACACCATCAGAACAAATAATTTCTCTTACTGCATTAGACATCATATAAAAATTTAAAAGAGACAAGGCAATGGTTTGAATAACCCTAATATATATGCTACATGACTGTATTACATATTTATTAACGCCTGGGTAGTTTGAGGCATACCGCCCAAAATACCAACTGACCACTGCAAAGTCGCAATCAGCTCTATATAAGATCTAGGAGAGATGGAATCCTAAGATCTCTTCCCCTTGGTCAGTATGAGTCTGCCTTGGTGAAAAAATTAGTCAAACCACAATCAACCTAGTCCACCCTGGGTACAGAGGCCACAACACTAGAAACCAGGGTATTCAACCCTAAAATCTGAGGTTCGACTAAAACCATCCTCAATCACATCACATATACATATATATTCATCTGAGACACAACCTTAACCGTTCTCCATAACCTTGGGATCAAGATGATAAGGATATGCCCTCCCTCCACCCACATATACTCAATAATATACAACCCCAAATTTCCCTTCTAGAATACTCGTTTTACTATCGAACAAGTCCTGACACTGAATAGTTCTATTGTTTAAGGGACTACATGATTAGGGTTTCACTTGATTAATTAAACCAGTTGAGTGATTTTCAGACTACATCAATCGAGTTACATATAATTAACTATATTGTTTCTATAAAATCATTGGTGCATAACCACTTAAAAAGATATAAAGTGTATGAAACATATTCCTTTTCACAACATCATAGTACACCAGTACATTGCCACTCATGGAGAGAGATAGACTTCGATTAAGACTCAAAACATGCCCAAAGGCCCTTTAGGCAAAAACAACATTACTTCTTTTAAGACATCATTATCATTCAACACTTTGCAGAGGGTTCACCATGTCCCAACACATTGGTTGCATAAAAACTTGCATAAGGGTTCATCAATCATACGAGTTATTATGTTTTCAAGAGTAACATATCAGAGTTACCTATAGCAATATGAATGTAATAATTCAACCTTTCAATCATCAAAAGAAGGTAGAATTACTAAACCATCATTATTTAATCGTTACAAGGAGGTTTGAAGGTATATGTTGGATTTGTATCATCAAAACCAGCACATATAATTAACCCATCAATTCATTTAACACACACAGGCAACCCATATGATCATTAAGGGAGTTAGTAAACATATCATTTTGTTGACTCTATCATAACCATCGATTAATTGTTGTACAACAAAAACCATCAATTGTTTAGCACACTTAGGTAAACACTTAAGCAAACCATTGTTTCATTTTTCATCCTTAGACGAACCATAATTTCATCTTGGGACTTAGAGAAAAATACCAACCTTATACCTTAAAAACCCATCAGTTCATTGTTGTACTTAACCAAAAACAAAGCCATCAGAGTATTTGAGGTACTTAGCCAAAACAAGGCCATCAGATCGTTGATAGAATTAACCAAAAATAAATTCATCGGATCATTGATGGACAGAAAAACCAACATTTCTTGTACTTAACAAAACCATTGTTTCAAGGATAAAGACAATCCATCAATTTATAGACCAAATATAACCATGGATTTCAGCACTAAGTAAAACTAAAGATTCCTACACCAAGGGAAAACCATCTTTTATACTAAGTAAACTCATCTTTTCATGCTCTTAAAGCCAAGATAGTTAAAAGGATTAAGGTACATATGATCTAAAGATAGTTTAACAACACAAAAAGGTGCACATAAGATCATCTATTTGCATAATACCAAGTTCTAGGGTATGATCTATATAGAGCAAGTTAAAAGCACGCAAGAAACGAGTTGAAGGTTATATAACTCACCTCAAGGATGAAGATGAACTTCCAAACAACAAGTTGTCTTCAGAACAACAGATGAAAACCCTAGATTTGCACTTCCAAAGTTCTAGAACAACTCCTCTCCTCAAGAATAAGGTGAATCTAGAGAAAAAAGAGAAGAAAAGGAGATATTTCAACCATATGCACAAACTTCCAGCAAGAACACTAGGGTTTCGTCCAAGGAAGAAGAGAGAAAACAACAAGAAATTAGATTAGAGGAGAAAATCTTACATGGATATGGCAATAAACTAGGTTAGAAGATGAAACAACCTGAGGATGCTAGGTCTAAACCCTAGAGCAACATGTAACCAAGCTCCCTCCAAGCTTCATGTTCAAGGATCTTTCCTCTTCATAAAATGATGGGTTTGAGTCCTACTACAAATAAGAACAAGAGAGAGAAGGAAAAGGTTCATTTGGAAGAGAGGTGAAGGGTATATATATCCCAGGAGAGAAAGAAGGAGGTCAAAAAGTTGAAACTAGCTTGTCATGTGTCCAAAAGTTGAAATCCTTCTTATCCATGCATATCAGAACTTCCATCAAATCTTTACCAAAGTTAGTGAAATAGTCAAGATGTACTATGAGAAAACCCATCATCTTCTATTCTACTCTACTAAGCACGATCACTCATTTCCGTCCTATGTCAATCCCATGCATTACTTGGACTTTTATTTTTTAGTATTTTTAGTTATCGAAGATTTTAGGGCTTTGCATTTATAATCCCGTATTGAAGTCCTGAGCAATTGGGACCACTATGTGTTTCTCATTCCAAATTTTGTGATCCTGTGTTATTATAAATCTTTATAGGTCTAGATGGTCCGTCTTGGTAGCACATCGCCGCCATCGCCGAACTGATCAAAGCACTCCGCCATGCTCTCTAGATCTGCCCGGCAGGGAGAGCATGCATGCTGAGGAGATGGAGATTTACACCAGGCATGTGATGGGCTTACAAATGCTACCCTGATTGGGTGCAATAACAACATTCCATAGTGGATCAGGGATAGAGCAAGTTCATGCTATAACAAAGTAGAAACATAAGGTGCTTGAGAGCTTGCTAATCCTAGGTACATGATGTTGAAGTAGGAAATAAATTATGGATGGCTCGACCAGAGATGGAGTTGACATAAATGTTTTGGATCTATTCTCATTATCAGGTATTAAGATCATATTCATTCTTTTCGATATCCAATTACGTACATGTGACGATGTTAAATTAGCCTTTTTATAACGTGATGCATACACAATTGCATGTAGGAATTGCAAGGAACTACAGTTGTGGTCTCTATCATCATTAGCCTTAAAGAGGCTCACCTCACGGTCTGTACCTTTCATCTTCATCTAAAAATACAACTTGCAATTTAAATCTCGAGTACATCTTGCACTTCTAAATCCTCAGATCTGTGCCTAATGATTTTAGACCTTTTTGTTGACTTGTTCTGTGACATATGATATATAATGGTAGGTTACCTAAAGATCTTTTGCACCAGTGCATACGACCCATTATTTGTAGACCCTCATTGATAGTGAATGAAATTGATTGAATATTAGACAACAACCATGACACTGGTCCAATATTGGATTGGGTTGGATGAAGAAGTCGTTTACAGTTGCTTCATTTCAAATTCCGGATACAGTAATTTTGGAATTCACAAGTAATCTTCGATCCACATCGATCAATTGTCGGTACATAATTCTCTCCCCTAATTGACAAGGCTAATATGGTCAGTCATTTCACATGACATATTTCATTAATAAATTTTATATGTTTTCCATTTTTTGTTACATTATCATCTTCATTCTACAAATAATGTAGTATCTTTTCTATAGCTATGTCTCTGTGAAACAGTTTACTGATTGATTAGTAGACAATTTCTACTACACCAGCTGAATATCATGGGTTGAATTACATAATTGAAAAATACTTATATACATCAAATCTCTATTTGACCTGGTGTTTATGTATAATGAAAATATTCTTATTTATCAGTGTTTGATTAACATGCCAGTGTAACATAGAATATTTGAGCTTACAGACATGCTGTATTGCTATTAACAATAAGGTAAATAAGAAACCAAATGACATATTAGAGGGAATAGGAAACACATCACACCAATGCATTGTATTTTAAATTCAAATGAAGATCATTTTTAAAGCATTCTTATTAAATACATAACATACTATTTCCATACATGCCAACATCTTTTAAATATCTTCAAGCATGTCATGATGAATCTCTGAGATCAATTTCTTAGATGCATATATGTATATATAAGTTGAATAACACCTCTTATCTATGATTGCAATGATATTATTTTTTTAATCAAAAGTAAATTTTTGATAGAACATGATTCACGACACCATTCTATACTCCCTATACCCCATGATATAAAAAAAAAATTAATGTTCATTTTAGATAAGCATGATATACACTATATACATAGATACTACATAAAGTAAGATAATTCTATATATTTACCTAATGCATGTAATTTTGTTGAAATCCTCTCTAATTATTATGATCTCATAAAATGTCCAAAATGTCTGCAAATAAATTTTCTACCATCAAAACATACAAAAAAATGAAGTGAAAGCAAGAAAACCAAAGACGACGAGCAAATTTTATGCATTTGTACTCTGTGAACACAATTAAACATGCAGACTTTCTTGACCCCTTTGGTCTTGATGTGTGCATTTTATATCATATTTTGGATCATGTTTGGTTGCATATCCATGTTGGTTTGACTCAATTATCACTCTCATTCATGCTAGATTCTATATTTTTAGCTATTCTTACTTATCTCATAGTTTGGAATGTAGGTACTACATTTTGCAATGAAATGATGAGGAATATATCATATTATCATTTATCGGATCACTCCTCAAGTATCTACATGTTTTGGGATTCAAAACTGTGCAAATACCACTTTTTATGGCATGTAAAACTGACCTACACGCCGTAAGTTATGAGCAGAATACACAACAGCCTAGAATAGCCCAGAACAGCCATTGACACGCAGTGTCTTAAAAAGACACCCCGTGTCTTAAAAAGACACGATGTGTCTTATTAAAGACACCTCGTGTCTCAGTCTAGAAATCGAACGCAAAACTCCAGATTTGTAGCAAAACACCATGTTTTATTAAAGACACACCATGTCTTATTAAAGACACGCCGTGTAACCTCCCAGAACTCGATCCAAAATTCAGTTATTGCATAAGACACACCGTGTATTATAAAAGACACATCGTGTGATCTACATATTTTACTCAAACATGAATTTAACTGTCTCACACTTATATATACGACCCCAACTTGTCTTGGGACAATTATCATGGGCTATTTGGGACTTTTTGGAGGGCAACTCGACTGGAGGGAGTCCAAGAGAAGTTGGAGGAGACCAAGGGAGATAGGAGGTGGTTACTCAAGAGAGAACGCTCTTCTTCTTCCTTCTTCACTATTTGTAGCAAGGATCTTCTTTTTCCTCTTCTATCTACTTGGGAGTAAAGAAATATGGAGACAGTGCAACAAGTAAGGACAGAGCTTGACTTCTAGTCAGAGTTCTTCTTAATTCTAGTACTTCTCACAGACATACTAGTTCTTTCTACTCTTTTACTACATCCTTTGATGTTTTCTACTGCTTGTACCTTCTTTCTCTAGCCATGGATGAGTAGAATCTGAATCTTGGACATGGGAGAGTAACTCCCATGTCATAGCTTGTATGAACATATGAATTTCATACTAAATGTTAGTTGATTGCATGTTCCAAGAGTTGTTTCAGATCTGAAATGCTTGTTTGTGTGATTGGCTATCATACTTGCATGCTTTATGCTTTCTTTCATAATCTGAGAAGATGTGTTTGAGAGTATGGAGTTACTCTTTTGGCAACTTGTCCTTGACCACGAGAGTGGCTGGGATTAAGTTGAGGAGCAAGGTTTGTGATTTGAAATAAAATACATACAAGAGAGTGATGTATGGAGTTAGAATCGTCATCACTTCACAGGGAGGTGAGTGATGACTAGAAACCTCCTTTGCAAGTTCATTAACATGTTTAAATTTGTATTTTAATATAAGCTATGATGTGATAGTGAAATTCCAAGTCTAGGATCCTCCTAAATCTGAATCTTAACCTTTCTTAGGTGATAATTTACTATTTTGTTTTAAATCTATAATTTAGTTGTTCTAATCCAATCATTTTGTGTATAACGATCTAGATTATTGAAAATCATAACTCTTGTGCCTAGATAACCAACACTCCTTGTGTTTGACCTCGACTATAACTACTCTCGTATACTTGTGAGAAATAGCCAGTTGAGTAAAATATCATTCTTATGATTGAAACTCGTTAGTGTAATAAACCAACAAATTTTTGACGCCGTTGCTGGGGAGCATCAGTATTCCTGTTAGAGAAAGAGTTGTGGATAAGTAAATGAGACTACATCACAACCTTCATATTGACCATCACATCCGTAAATCATAATTCATCATGATCATCATAATTTGTTGTATCTATCATGTTTGTTTTTGTATCTCACTCACCTTGTTTATTTGCAGGAGCATATGGGGTGTTCATAAAAAGATCCTTGAACTGTGCATATCTCTACATTCAGAAAATGAACACATCATTTGCAACCCTCATGGAGCAAGAAGGAGTGAAGCCCAAACATGTATGGAGGAATCACAACCCACACAACCATCATCCATGCCGCCATCATCCAAATGACATTCACCCATGCCACCTTCTTCCACATCACCATCATTCACACCTAATTCACCACCATCATCCATACCACATACACCACCACCATCTATGCCACATCCACCTAATCCTCCGGATCCACATGAAGAACTAGTCAAGGAGGATGACCTTCCTCTTAAGGACTACTTTGGTACAGCTGCAATGCACATGAGTGGCCCTATTAATATTTCAAAATTTGAGACAGAGGAGTTTTATCAACCCATCCATCATACAATTGCTACAACTAAATGCATTTGGAGGGACACCAACGGAGGATCCAAACCTCCACATTGCTAAATTTCTACAGTTGCTAAGCACCATAAAAATATATGGCGTTCCTACTGATGGGATACACCTAATCCTTTTTCCATTCTCTCTTAGAGATAGAGCTAAGGCATAGCTCTATACTTTTCCAAAGAAGTCAATCAACACTTGGGAGGAGCTTCTAAAGGTCTTTTTGACAAGATATTTTCCACCTAGCAAAACTTTATAGTTGAGGAGTCAACTCATCAATTATTCTCAAAGGGATGGAGAGACCTTGTATGATACATGGGAGAGGTTCAAAGATCTTCAACATCTTTGTCCACATCACGATCTTAGCAATTGGCTTCTATTTCAATCTTTCTATAATGGTTTGTGCTACAATACAAGATTATCTATTGATGTATCTGCAAACGAAGCTCCAATGAACAAATCTTATGGAGAAGCTTATGCTATTATTGAAGATATGGTAGAAAACCATTACCAATGGAGCTCAGATACAAGCTACCAGCCATCTTATTCAGATACTACACCGAGATACAAGTGGGGAGTCACATGGTTGATGCTATAGACAGAATTGCAGCAAAGCTAGACACTTTATCACAAAGGTTTGAGAAGCTAAGCACACAACCATTTCAAGCAACCACTATTATTTGTGATGCATGTGGGTTTCTTAGACACTCATCTTCCACATGTTATGCTTCTTCTATTTATTCTCCAATGGGATACACTACACCAGACTTCTACAACAATGCAAACCTAAATTTCATTCAGCCATAACAACCACAAGTAACTTCTAGATTAGAGTCCATACTTGCAACATTTATTTCAACTCAAATGCAGCAAAATGAGGAGTTCCATCAAAAAATACAATCAATGAAGGGTGCCCTTTGCCAACTCTCTTCTAAGGTGAACGATATTGCCACTCATGCACACATCTTGGAGGAACAAATTTCCCAACAAGCTCTTTCTAGCAAAGAAGCATTTCCACCTTTCTTGCCTAGTCCACCGGAGATGAATCCTACATATTTCAGGCCGATGACATTGAAGAATGGTGGTCATAGAAGTATATCCTTCAAGGTATGATGATGTTGATACCTATGAGGATTATGAAGATGCGAATCAAAGGGAGAAAGCTACAACACATGATCTACTTTTAGATTCTTTAAGCAAGCCACATGTCCTTCCTCCTCACACTCTATATGACACATTGCTTTATAATGAGAACACTCTTCCCAGCTCATATTTTTATGATGCTTCAAAGTAGAATGAAAAGACAAATAGTATTGGCGTACAAAAGACTATTCTTGCTACAACTCATAGGTGCTTTCGCTTGCCCCAAATCAAGGACATATTTGCAAGGAGGCATCAATCTTTAGCACAACAATTTCCAACTGCAAATCAGAGCACCGATCCTCCATGGAGTTTGATGTTTCCACCATGATGAGGTACCCGATTGCTATTCTCTTTGTTTTATTTCTACAATAAGGACACTATAGATTTCAAGCTTAGGGGGAGCAACTGGCCGGTAGTGTAGTTTTATTTCCCATTTATCATCTTTTTCTTAGCTCTTATTTTAGTTTATGTTCTTCTTTTGGAAAATCCAGTATGATATGAAGCTTAAGTGGATTGAATCCTTTCTATGCCAAACTAATTGTCCTCTTTTGTTGAGAAATATCATTTGTAGAAATTGTAAAAGGCATGAATTGATCAAATGAAACCTTTTGGCCATCAACATGTGCCTAACTCTGGTTTATACTTCTAGCCTAAAAATTCATCTTTCACATCCTTGATTCCTTAAAATATGTAATGGTTTCAATTTTTGTGAGTAAATCAACTTTACAACATCATTTAGAATACGTGATGCCCTTACCAAGCTCTTAGCACATTTCAACCAATCTTTCAATGAAAAACTTTCAAAACAAATGAATGAAATCTAGCTAATGTTGCAATTTAGTTGACTCTCCTTCTTTCCAAAAATAAATTCAAAATTTCTTTTGGCTCATCTCATCCTCATACCCCATAAAAGATGGTTAAACCACCCACATATCATGATAGCCTAGTGTAAGTCCGATATGGCCATGATGGTTAGGTGGTATGTCTTAAAAGAGGGTAAAATACCTCAACCGGCACTCCACATGTGCATAAGCCTACATTAGCAGTCGAGTGTCGGAACCCATAATCCATTATCATACCACTTTTGGGAAAGAAGGGGAGTACCACTAAAATTGTTAATTTTAACTAAGATTTCATCATTTGTATCCATAATAGTTGAGAGTTTTAGTTGCACATCCACTAATTGTTTGGCTTGGTCATCCAAATTCTATGTACTGTTGTTTAATTAATTGATTCATTTAATTGTGACCACCCGTGCTGAACTAAAAATCTATTTCTTGGGTGTTTAAGTTGAATTGATGGCTATGAGTGTAAACATGTTGATCATGGTTGGTTTGGTCTTCTACACATCTTTCTTTTCATTTGATATTTTTTGTGATATTTTTCTTTTCATTTGATATGTACATGAACATGACAATTCCTTCATTTGTGTTTCTATGCTCTTTTTTCTTGAGGACAAGCAATGGTTTAAGCTTAGGGGGATTTGATGTGTGCATTTTATATCATATTTTGGATCATGTTTGGTTGCATATCCATGTTGTTTTGACTCAATTATCACTCTCATTCATGCTAGATTCTATATTTTTAACTATTCTTACTTGTCTCATGGCTTGGATTGTAGGTACTACATTTTGTAATGCAATGATGAGGAATATATCATATTATCACTTATTGGATCACTCCTCAAGTATCTACATGTTTTGGGGTTCGAAACTGTACAAATACCACTTTTTATGCCATGTAAAACTGACCTACACGTCGTAAGTTATGAGTAGAATACACAGTAGCCCAGAACAACCCAAAACAACCATTGACACACTGTGTCTTAAAAAGACACCCTGTGTCTTAAAAAGACACGATGTGTCTTATTAAAGACACACCGTGTCTCAGTCCAGAAATTGAATGCAGAACTCCAGATTTGCAGCAAAACACCATGTGTTATTAAAGACACGCCATGTCTTATTAAAGACATGTCGTGTCTTATTAAAGTCACGTCATGTAACCTCTTAGAACTTGATGCAAACTTCAGTTATTGAATAAGAAACGTCGTGTCTTATAAAAGAGACATCGTGTGACTTGCAGATTTCACTCAAACATGAATTTAACTGTCTCACACTTAAATATACGACCCCAACTCGTTTTGGGACAGTTATCACAGACTATTTGGGACTTTTTGGAGAACAACTCGTCTGGAGGGAGTCCAAGATAAGTTTAAGGAGACCAAGGGAGATAGGAGGTGGTTACTCGAGAGAGAACCCTCTTCTTCTTCCTTATTCTTCACTATTTGCAGCAAGAATCTTCTTCTTCCTCTTCTATCACTAGTACAGAAATGGTCTGTAGCGTCGGTTTTTTAAAGCCCGCAGCGTCACTTTTTAACCGACGCCTAGGTGGGCGTCGCTACAGAATTTGGTCTATAGCGTCGGATTATTTAACCAAATAAAACCGACCTTACAGATTAAAACACCGACGCAAGAGGTTTTAAAAATTCTGACCTAGGCGAGAAAAAAGGAGCCTGTAAGGTCGGTTATTTCATAAAAATCGACCCTGTAAACGTTCTCGGTCGAGAAAATTATTGACCGAGAACGTTTACAGGGTCGGTTTTTATGAAATAACCGACCCTAAAGATTGAATACCATTTCAGTGGTAACTCTCGGTCGAGAAAATTGTCGACCGAAAATATTTCAGTCTCGACCGAAAAATCTCTATAAGGTCAGTTTTATGAGAAAACCGACCCTAAAAATTGAATAAAACATTTCAGTGTAAGACTCGGTCGACAAACTTCTCGACCGATAGTATTTCAGTCAAGAAGTTTGTCGACTGAGTCTTACACTGAAATGTTTTATTCAATCTTTAGGGTCGGTTTTTTCAAAAAAATGTCCTTATAGAGGACATGTAGACTCGGTTTTTTACAAAAACCGACGTTAGAAGTTCTATTTCGGTCGAAAATTTTTCGACCAAAGAGTGTACAATGAATTCAATCTATAGGGTCGGTTATTTAAAAAACCGACGCTAGAAGTTACGATTTTTTTTAAAAATTTCTGCAGAAATTGATATAGAACAGAAGAACAAGAAGATTCATATATTCTGGGAGAGGGGAGCATTGATGCTCAACCGTCACCATTCAAAACCAAACATTCATAACAAAAATGATAATAAAATATCATAATTTACAAAATGATAGAGTGCAGTCTGAGATGACATATTACAAAAGTAAAAATATGAAAGAGTACGTACTCAAACCACATACATAAATGGAGCCGACATATTTAAACCAATGCTATTTCGACTTCACTTATAAAACACTCTGACCACTCTTCTCGGAATTCATTCAAGTCCACATGTGTGTAAGGCTGAGTTGTAAAGATCTGTAACAGAAAATGCACATGCTAATATTTTATAAAAATGACAATCACTTGTATGTTTATGATGTTATTCTTTATTACCTGACTTATAGTCTGAATGTCATGTGATGCTTGTTTGACAATAGCTTGCATGTATTTCATTACATAGTAGCCACAAGCCCAGTCATTATTTTGCATAGGACACTACAAGTAACGAATTATACTTAATGTTAGTAAACTACTATAAATAGCAGTTGAGATAAGACTATAAGAGTTGACATATTAGAATTGAAAAATTAATACATATAAGACTAAGCAGTTGTCAAAGTAGCTACCTTGACATTTTTCAAAGTCAATGTCTTTAATTTTGTGGGTATTTGTCCTCCAGCTTCACGAAAAGCCTTTATACCCCTATCAATTAAACGATAGTTGGTAAAATAGAAATTCTAAATAAAATATTATGTTGAAGCAATTGATTAAATTTATGCTTACTCCATAGCTGACAATTTCAGTTTGTGACTCCTTGTTGTTTTACCCATTGGTTCAAGATAATAAAGAGTCATCAATTTTGGGACAATCACCAGTAATTCCCAATGTCTAGCTCTGAGTAAGAATAAAACAAACATTAAAATAAATAGTTTCATTCATTATTAAAATTATATTGAATAATAATACTTACTAGACGTTAAAAGGAATTAGGATAATTTCCTTCCCCTCACTAGCAAAATATTTGAATGCATCAGAGAAGTAGTCATTCACTTCCTCAATATTATTTGTCTCCACCTGACTAGTGACCGAATGAACTAAGAATGAAATATTGTTTATATCAAAGTTGGTGACCTCGGTATATAAATGGCTGTTAAACATTTGTAATTATTTTCATATGTAGAAATAAGCTAAAAATTTGTATTGGAATTTTCTATATATTGATAGATCCTTACCTTATCCATACTTCTATTATCGAAGTGTTCAGCCAATCATACCGGAACAACTCTATAATATCGTCAAGAAAAATAAAATTCTCAAAGTCCCTCCCAACTGCATCTTCTGTTAACTTGACCATCATATTTGATCCCGATCTTTGGTTAGTTAAGTATCGACACAAACATTTAGATTTGCTTCCCAATTCGTCGAATGTAGTTTCGGGAATGAAAGATGGCTTGGGCATAGGAGGATGACTAGCAGAAGTTTTACTTTTTGGTTTACAAACCTGTAAATTAAATTACATACTTATATTACATGAGTTCATATATGCAGTCAAATATGAAAAATATGGTAGAAATAAGGTATACCTTGTCATTGATAACCAAGTGTTTAGGCCAACCCACCATAGCACCCTCAGCTTCTTCAACTGTACTATATTCAGGATTAGGTATGGGTAGTGGTTTGTCCCCCATTCCGTCATACACAAGATGGATGGACACACGATAGATGTCATCAATAATTTGTTGGCAATGCAATGTACCACCAAGGTTGTACACTTTTCCCGCTACCACAACATTATATTCTGGAACCTCCACTACAAGTTTACAGTTCATACCAACCTAGATAGAAATAATATAAGTTATATAAGAAATAGTAGAACAGATACATGTTACAACTATATATTATCATATATTTATCATACTAATGATACAACATATAGAACAAAAACTTACTGCAGATTGTTGTGGTGGTTCATCGGGAGTTCTCCCATGACCTTCTACAACTGTAGCATGGGC
Source organism: Alisma plantago-aquatica (assembly GCA_963693085.1). Lineage (NCBI taxonomy): Eukaryota > Viridiplantae > Streptophyta > Magnoliopsida > Alismatales > Alismataceae > Alisma > Alisma plantago-aquatica. The sequence continues at coordinate 1,008,202,110 of OY856410.1, read as the reverse complement.
TTGTACCTCATCACTTGAGAGACGTGCAGTATGAATAGGTTGAGAAGGTTGAGTAGGCTGATATGAAGACATTATTTCTTTTACTTTCTGCGCTACTAATGCTTCAACATCCTCTTGTGTAAGACCTCCTGCACGACCTCTTTTAGATTGCGAAGGGCCAAAATAAGATTTGAATCCTATGCCAGCTCCTAATCCCCTAACACGGCCAGGATGCTCCTTCGTACCAAGAGCAACTGCAAGTTCATCCATGTAGCCAGTTGGGATGAACTTTCCTTCCTTCCTTTGCTCGTGGAGATCAATCTATTCATAGTTAAAAAAAATATTAAATCACAATATCAATTAGATATAAATAAATCTAAGTTTGTGGAAGTTATTCTTTACTTAGTTGGGATAAACCTACCATCTTTTGTGCCACCTCCTTAGTTGCAGGGTTGACAATTTCACCGGCTCGATTCTTTCTAGCATCAATCCATGTCATGTGTCGGGGTGGTCGCTCAACTTGAGTTGTACTAGATTCTTCTCCAGAAGATGATTGCTTCTCTTGTAGTTGGCGGCGGAAGGAATACCCACCGGGCCCCAAGTGATGGTCATGCACATTTTTAGCCCGTCTTTCCTTTTGAGCCTGGTGAATAGCCTGATCATTTAAAACGAGGTATTGCAATTTAGACTTGGCAAACATGTATAAAAAGATTCACCTCCTTAATTGTATAAAATTAAATATTCTTACAATACATCACAATCTTTATTACCTGAAACTCTTCCGATCTCCTAGCTGCAACAAATCTTTCCCACACCTCAGGATCAATAAAAATATATACATCTGTAGCTTTCCTCTTTTGTTGAGGATTATTTATAAATTCCCTTACAAGATATGTCTTAAAACCCCTCCATCGTACACCACAACGTTGTAGCACTCTTTTCTTGTGATCTTTTTCATTTAGATGAAAAACACCCTATACATATAAAAGAAGAAATTAATAATGTTGTTTTGAAAAGGAATTAATTCCAAGCAAACTAAATTAGAATCAATAGATAAAAAACATATCACTTCCACTCACAGATATATCTTTCCATATGAGGTCTTTTTTGGCATTAGGAACATCATGCCAATTTTCTATATCTATTGGCACCTTAGTGCGCGCGGTCGCCCCTACGTAATACTTGAAAGCACTAGCATGTTCCCCAACAGGAGCTCCTGTTATATCAAACTAGACTGGCAATTTATCCCCTTTAGCCCTGAGCTCCTGTAGCCTACGCATCAATGTAGGACCTCTACAGTTCTTAGCATCACCACTACCATCCTCATGGTGCTCATGCTCAGAATGTTCATCTTCATGGTGCTCATGCTCAAAATGTTCATCTTCAGTCGCCATTTTAGAACCTGCAAGTATACATGATAAAAAAAATAAGTGATAATAAAAGCACAAGTGATAAGGTATACATGATAATAAAATAAATAATTCAAAGAATACATGCCTTTAGTATTGGTTGAGTTGTTAGTCAAGGAAAATTCCTTCAGCATGGTCTTGACGTTTATAATATTCATCGGTGTTATCTTCAACATTTACACTTGGCAAACCAACTGAGAATGGACAGGAATCATCATACTTTTCGCAGTATTCTTCTTCATTTATAGGATCTACAGTAAACTGTCTTTTTCCATTAAGAACGACAGACCAATTTTTATTTGCCGGGTCATCAATATAGAATACTTGTTTTGCTTGGTTTGCCATGATGAATGGCTCATCTTTGAAACCAATCTTTTCAAAATTCACCAATTTGAAACCCAACTCATCCACTAAAACTCCTTTATTGTTATCAACCCAATTACACCTAAATATAGGAACTCGAAAATTTGTATAGTCCATTTCCCATATGTCCTCAATGACGTCATAATATGACATCTCAGCTTCGCGTGGTCTTTTATCTTTGGCACTAGCAAAATACAATGAACAAGCTTTAACAGTGACCCCACTATTTTGAACTACACTACTTTCATCTTGACGCTTTGTGTAGTATGAAAATCCGTTAATGTCATAACCTTCATATGCCATGATTCTTAATTTCCTCACCAGTATCAACTTTCAAATTGTTACAACAATTTCTACATGGACAATATAGCCTATCTGTAGGTAGTTTCCTATGTTCCTTAGCAAATCTAATAAATTCATCAAGACCTTTGGCAAACTCTGGACTGCAACGGTTCTTGATAGACATCCAACTTCGATCCATTTTCTATATCACATTAAAATTAATTATAAAACTAACAGTTTAATATTGATACTATTATAATCTGTAAGTTTTTATTGATAGAAAGTTAATTTTATATACTAAAGTGTACCACCTATCCTATTTTTGAATATTTAATCTCACTAGTAACTGTATAATGTATGTTTAGTTTTAAAGAAAATTTTAGCAGCATTTCCCCTAAGTTCTCCAAGTACACCGATGTAAATGGCAAATAACCACTCACATATGTACCCAGAGAACAAATGGAGAAATCCTACTGAAATAATCTACAAAACTAAACATACATTATATAGTTACATCCTAAGTGAGATTAAAATATCCAAAAACAGTCCCAAACCGGGGACTATCCAAAGTTTACTCCTAATGAGTAAATTTTGAACGGGTTTCTAAGTTAATATATAAATGCATTATTTTCATATTTATATATTAAGTTAAACATCATGCATCAACCCTAAAGTGTCAATCTAGTAGTACACATGTCTAATCTAGTATTAATTTCTAAAATTTATATTATGATTACATATGAAAAAACACATGCATGTTTTTATTATTGGGTTATCAAATCATATAAAATGGAAAATACTTGTACAAATTAGCAAAGTAAGGCCGTTTCCAACAATCCAAAGATTGAAATCATTATAATATTAATAACTATTTGTGAACATTACAGCAAATATGATTAAAACATTTAAAGCTCCAACATAGATAAGTTCTAGGTCCATCTCGGTCGACAATTAGTCGACCGAGAGCCCACCTGCGCACAGCGTCCAGGTCCACTCTCGGTCGACAAATTGTCGACCGAGAGTGGACTTGGACGCTGCGCGTAGGTGGGCTCTCGGTCGACTAATTGTCGACCGAGATGGACCTGGAAGTAGCAATGGCGGCGGGCGGGAATGAAGGGGAACAAGGAACGAAGGAAGCTCGAACTTACTTGGAAATGGCAGCGAGCTTCGTGGAGGAAGAGAAGAACTTCACGGAGAGGCGACGACCTTCGTGGAAGAGTGGAAGGCGGCGACGGTGAGCTTCACGGCAACGAAAAGCTTCACGGCAACGAAGAGCTTCACGGCAACGACAGGCTTCGTGGAGGAAGAAGGGAAGGCAGCGACGACGATCTTCACGATCCTCTTCGCGGCGACGACGAGATTCACGATCCTCTTGGCGGCGTGGAGAGGCGGCAACGGCTTCACGGAGAAGCGGAAACGGAGGAATGACAAAGTGAAAAGGGTTTCGTGGCACCGCGGGAGAGAGATTAGAAAAGAGAAAAGGGTTTCGCGGGAGAAAGAAAGACTAAAATTTCAGCTTTTTGCACGGAGCGAAAAACTGTAGCGTCGGTTAACAAACAAAAAACGACTCTACAGATAAACGGTGCCCGTGTCGGGTTGCAAACTCGGTCAACGAATTTGTCGACCGAAAGGGCCTCTAGGGTCGGTTAATAGGTAAACCCGACGCTACAAGTGCTAATACGAAGAAATTTGACTATTTTCGGTCGACGATTTGTCGACCGAGAAGGAGCAAGATTTCTTTGTATTAGCACCTATAGAGTCGGTTTTTTCGTATAACCGACCCTAGAGGTGCTTATACATGTGTGAATAACTAAACTGGATATTGTCGGTCGACAATATTGTCGATCGAGACCCCTTATAAGGTCGGTTATTAGAAAAACCGACCCTAGAGGTGCTTCTAAGAAAGAATTCTGGCTTCATTCGATCGACAAATTCGTCGAACGAATATGTCGGTCGACAAATTTGTTGACCAAATGAAGCCAGAATTCTTTCTTAGAAGCACCTCTAGGGTCGGTTTTTCTAATAACTGACCCTATAGGGGGTCTCGATCGACAAATTCGTCGACCGAGGAGCTCTAAAGTGCTTCCACAACCCTAATAATTATGATATGTGAAACTTTAATATATGGTGATGTCGTATGAAACCCTAATATGGGATAATGTTATGTGAAACCCTTATATGGAATGATGTTTTGTGAAACCCTAATATGGAAATGTTATGTCAAACCTTAATATAGGGTGGTGTTGTGTAAAAACCCTAATATGGGATAATGTTATGTGAAATTTCAATATGGGATGATGATATATGAACCCTAATTGATAAAGATGGGAAACTCTAACCCTAATGAGGGAATAGAGATGTTATTTTTGTATTGCATGATGTTGATATGAAATTGATATGGTTGATATGAAATTGAGATGATTGTGTAACAAATATCCTGAATACCTTGGTCAGATGACCTGAAGGTAATAGTTACCTGATAAGTGATAACCATGTTTAGTGATGAACTAAGGGTTTGAATATCCAGAATCAGCAAATGTGATGATGGTGGTATTGAGGGATGTGAATTCCCAACAACGAGACAAAAGATTGAGATCCCAATGCTTTATATTGTTTTGAAAAGTACTAAACTCTATTCAAAAATTCAGTCGGTCGACTATTTGTCGAACGAAAGAGCTCTAGGGTCGGTTATAAGGAAAAAACCGACCCTAAAGTCATCCTCGGTCGACAATATTGTCGACCGAATTTGTCTCGGTCGATAATATTTTTGACCGAGATTAACCCTGTTTCAATGTTTTAAATTAAGTACCAAGTGTGTGTGTATGAGATTAACCAAGTGATGCTTTGTCAAATTTAGCCATAATTTATTTTTCAATCATTTGAAATAATAATATTCTTATATAACATGTATATGTCCAAATGAAGCCATGGAAAACACTTTTATTCATAACAATTTAATGCCCATACACTTTATAAGATGAAACATGACATACTTGCTTTATAAAAAGATATACATTACATCATTACAAAGATATCTCATAATCTCACTGGAAAGACCGAAGGATTACACCAATGTCTGGGTCTTTTCCAAGAAAGGGCTCAGCTCCATAATATTTGACCAGTGTCTGCCACTCCAAGGCACCTGTCATGGTTAAGGCATAAGCCTCCAAGAAGGTGGGAACACGATCAAAGCGAAAGTTGGCAGCAATGTCTTGAAGTTGAATTGGGGAAAACTGAGTATGTGTGAGATCAGGAGATGGTGGAGGTGGAGTTTGATAGTAGTTGTAGGAAGGATTGTAGGGATTTATCATGCCAAGATTAAGGGAATAGGAATATTCATCAGGTTGGTTAGGAGAGAGAGTTTGCATCCTTTGGTTTAAATAAGTCATGGCATTGTGATTATAATCCAATTGCCTACTTAGGTGATATTGGGAGCCAACAATGTATGTCAAGGTATTTGTAATAGGATCATGGCATAGGTTGGTAGGAGGAGGTGGTGGAGGTATGTCTTGGGTGGATGTCTCCCCTTCAGTCCTAGCCCTTTTGTGGCCAAAGTCAATTCCCATCTTTTCCACCGTATTTTTACTTATTTTTTGGGGTTTTCTATCCCATGTGTAACCTAAGTCATCCTCAATATTCTTCTTAAGAAAATGTTGAGTGATTTGGCATACAAAGTCAGCATATGGTGGATTGCAAGAAAACTCAAACATATTCTTAATGATGATACGAATAAAGTTTATGGGAATACTTTTGAGAATGGCATAAATAAGGTACATACGAAAGGTGGGTACTTCGGATTTGTTTGCTCTAGGATGGATATTGGTGGCAACAATGAGATTTATGATCCTAGCTTTAGGTTTTAAATTTATGGCATAATAGGTACCCCTATCTTCATGACAACTCGTATTTGATTGAAAGATGGCTCTTTTGACATCACTAAGGCTAATTGTAGTGTTATCTTGGGAGAGTCTGTTGAGTGGAGTTACTCTAGTGAGATCAATAAAATTTTTATATTCTTCTATATCTATGTCAAGCATTTCAAGAATACCCTCCTCAGTAAAATGGAATCTATGCCCACCAACCATAGAGGAGAAGGAATCATGTTCAGGATGTTCGGCTAAATTGGCATAGAATTCATTAACTAGTTTGGAGGAGTAGGATTGGAAGGAGGGATTTAGAAAATCAGTCAAATGTTGCACCTCGAAAAGTTCCTCCAAATCGACAATGCTTTGGAAGTCCATGACGTCGACTGGCCGTCGTGGAAGAGGAGTTTTTGAGGAGAGCCTGATGTAGCGGTCGACTGCAGCTTGGTCGATGAAAGGGGCGTCGTTGATGACCGGCAGCGGTGCAATGCCCATCCTTCCTTTCCTACCTGCAACTTGCTTCTTTCCGCGCGAAGATGATGAAGCCATTTTGTTGCTTTGAAATGGAGAAATAGCAAGCAAGAATTGGATGTAGAGAAGCTGAAGATTTTCACAAGAATACACTAGAGAGGAGCTAGAGAAGTGAGAATGTGAAGGTGTGAAGAAATGGATCGTTTTGGGTGCTATTTATAGCAAAACAGAGCCAATTTCGGTCGACAATTTGTCGACCGACCGCCACAACGGTCGTCTATCAGTCGGCCAACGGTCGATCAAAAAAATAGCCGTTAGGAGGTCAACGGTCGTATTTATAGCCGTTAACGGTTGAAATTCTAACCGTTACGACGGTTGATTTTTTTAGCCGTTACGACAGTTGATTTTTTTAGCCGTTACGATGGTTGGTTTTTCTAGTCGTTCCTCGGTCGACAAATTCGTCGACCGATATGTTTCAGTCGACAATATTGTCGACCGAATGGACTTCTAAGGTCGGTTATTAAGAAAATACCGACCCTAAAAGGTGCTTATACACAAGAAAACTGACTCTTATCGGTCGACAAATTTGTCGACCGAGAAATGCTCTAAGGTCGGTTATAAGTGCAAATACGACGCTAGAGGTGCTTATACATGCGTGAACTATCTGGATCCAGAATAGATATCGGTCGACGAATTTGTTGATCGAGAAAGAGCCAGATTTCCTTCGCATAAGTACCTCTAGGGTCGGTTTTAAGGAAAAAACCAACCTTAGAGGTACTTATCGGTCGACGAATTTGTCGACCGAATGAATCGGTCGAACTATTGGTTGACCGAGGAAGGCTCTAAGGTCGGTTATAAGTGCCAATCCGACGCTATGTGTGCTTATACATGCACAAACTATTTGGATCCAGAATAGATATCAGTCGACGAATTTGTCGACCGAGGAGGACTTTAAGGTCGGTTTTGTAGGAATAACCAACCTTAGAGGTGCTAAACCGAAGAGGACTGTAAGGTCGGTTATGAAGAAAAAACTGACCCTATAGGTGCTTGTATACGTGAAATTCAGCTCTTATTCGGTCGACGAATTTGTCGACCGAGGAGCCCTGTAGGGTCGGTTATAATGTAGAACTGACCCTATAGATTGAGGCGGGAAGCCAAAACCAAGCAAATTTTTGCCGCCGGAAAAATTGTCTATAAAGTCACTTATTTTAGAAAAACCGACCCTATAGAGATGTACTACAAGGTCGATTATTTTAAAAACAACGACTCAAAAGGTCTTAAGTGGTGCCCGCGTTTTTTATAGACATATAAGGTCGGTTATTTGGAAAACCGACCCTATAGAGATACACTACAAGGTCGGTTATTTTAAGAAAAGCAACCCAAGAGGTCTTAAGTGGTGCCCACATTTTTTATGGCCATACTCTTGTGAGTCAATATGTGATATATGATCTCGCATGCACCTTAGTAGTCTATTATAGTTTAATAAACATGGATTGAATGTTAAGAGGATGACGATTCCATGCCTCATGTTCAATCTGGGTATCCAAGACAAAGGAACTATATGATAATGGTAACAACGATCACTGATGTAGGTTGAAGTTGTTCTCCAACTTTCCAATTACTTGGATAGGAATGATGTGTTGCTAGATACCACTCATTGCTTATGTAGTCATAATGGTAATGGATTTCACTACTTATGTAATTTGGGACCTACAAGGTCACACACAGACGATGCACTTGGAATAGGAGTTTACTCATGGATAAGGTTTAACTTGGTTAATGAAAGTGTTTAGGCATTCAACTCAAACAACAATGGTACATTAGTTGAATGAGTGGAGCGTCCAATAAATTGACTATTGTACATGTTGATTGACTAAGTGTCCAGTCAACCTACTAGATTGCTTTTGACACTGGTCAACAGAACCAATCAGTTCATCAATTGGAGTATCCAACTGACAGACTCAACAATATTCCTAGTGGATGGTCAAAATACTTAATTGACTATTTGGAATGTCGGATGCAAAATAACCAGTTTGACTGGGTCAAATGATTAATGATATGTGTAACGACGTGCATTAATCATCACATTAAATCCAATATTATTATGCCGCTGACCACAAGATGACTGGATGATCCAGTTGACCGACTGGTCACACATAGTAGCCATCAAACCATGAGATATTGTATTATCTATACCATGGATTTTAGAAACCCTAGTTCATCGACTCCTATATAAGAAGGAGGTGGACAAGGCTCTTATGGCGTCCCTAGATTTTCTAAAACTTAATCTAATGTGTGACATCTAAATTGAAACCTCACCTCAATGAGACTACAATTTAAACACCCCACACTAGGCTAAGAAGAAGAAAAGTAGAGGAAGTCAGAAGGAAACAACAGTGACATATGCACATGAACATGAACAAAACCATACAACACATGTTCACCATTCAACATATAATTATAAAATGGATTGTTACAACATATGATATTACACATTGAACAACAAACTTTTATATATGCATGTACTACCTCTAAACAACAAGATCTTAAGACAATAGGTCCACCTGTACATCAGCTCGCCATACAACTCTCAACTATCATGGTCTTCAAGATCTCATGTCCACAACCTAAATAAAAGATTACATATGGTACACGTCAACACAATATTCAAGAATATTGTACTAAGTATGCCTACGTGTCTTTTATATACCTATCCTTAATAAGACTTGGCAATAAGATAAAACTAATGCTCTCTAGAAATAAAAAAATATAGAAAAGGCATATACTTGAATAAAGATGTTTATTAACAAAAGAAAACACATATTTTAGGCAAATTTTCCATTATATCATCCATCTAATATCTCCAGTGAGAAACCAATGGAGGTCATGCTCTCAATCTTGGTTACTCACCTCAACGTCTACTCCCAATCCTAGCATGCACCACTGAGTCCCCATTGGGACTCTATTCCCTCGTGAGAAACAATGCAACCACTGGGATTTACTTCGGTGATGGGCTGGTGGCTGAGAGGCACTCCATTGCAGGCTCGTTACCGCTACGAGGATGATCTTCAGTGTGCAAGATCTCAGTTCCTTCCCTGCTCCTCACCTATCAAATCGCCATGAAAGGATCACATGCCTCTTGCCATATACCAGGTGCTGCGTGCGATGGTGATCTCCCTTAGCGCCACCACTGCTGTAGGGAGGCTGATAACTAGCATTCAACCAGCCATGGATACTGATGCCAAAAGGAATATATACAGTGAGAAATCAACATAGTCTTAATGCTCGTAATCATTATGTGAGGCTACCATCAGATTCAAGTTGAATCCATATGTGACACCGGCATGGTGTCATGAGCTGAGTGCCTTCTCCTGGATGTTTTGGTGAGTTTGCAGCCAACTGCAACTCCTGCGGTGGTGGAAGAAAGGTGGAACATCCTCCTCATTCTGCTACTATAAATAGGAGCCTGCAAGAGGTGCACCACCTTCAAGCCTTCAACTAGTGGTGAGAAGTCCCTACAGCACCTATCCTCGAGCTACCTCTCCTCCTCTCACTTCCAGCTACCTCACACCTAAAATGAGCATTGAACAATAGATCTCAGTCATCCAAGGAAAAATAGTTCCCTGTCCTAATCACCCCACGACCAGCGATCATGGTTTCATGGAGGATCACTCGCCTCCTCACGTCACTATATAACTACAAGGTGGGAGATACTGCCAGTCATCCGATTCTACCCATACACATGGTTAAGACAAGGCCACATAGTGAATCTATGGCTCCTCAAGCTAGTGGGACTGTGAGATTGGCTACTATCAAAACTTAGGAAAAAAGAATGAACCATACCCATAAATACATCAACATATCAAATATTTCACAAACTTTAAACCTCTATAGTTTCTGATTGGATGGTCTAATCATCACTGACTTTTGATCATAGTTTCCTAATCAGTCAAGACACATTCTCTTATATGTTGGCACCAAAACACTATAGTTTGACCAAACAATAAAATACCTCAAAAAGGGCATAAACTTAGGGATTCTAATCATGATACCAATATCATTTGACATCCAAATTTTGACAAAAACACTTGGGACTCTCAAAGCAACTCAACACGCATGAATTAACTTATGTCATTGGACATTTAAGGATTCCAAAAGTCCACTCCATCACATCCTAAACACCACAAGAGAAATTTTGTCCTCGAAATTAAGCCAAAAAAAACCAGTCCATCACATCATATACATCTTAAAAGAAATTTTTTCCTTGAAATCAAGCCATCATCTTACTTCAAGGAAAAACCAAAAGGTCTTCATCCATATGTAGGACACCACTCTATGTGAAACATATAAAAAACAAAGCTCCACAATCATATCTAAACCACTATTAGGAGGGTTTAAAACATCTAGGGTAAATCACCCCTTCCTAAAAGATTGAAAAAATGGCTTAGAAATTCTAGTTATATTATGACATATCTCATATGTTAGGATTGCATCCTTATCTTTACTGGTGCATTAGGGTTACCACATCATATTACCATATTCTAAAGGAGTTAACTAAAGTTAACCCATTATATCAAGGTGTCATAAATATTTCATTGAGCTAATTGTTAAAACATGTTTAACATTAACATATGCCTTTTAGGATGGAGTTAACTATAGTTAACCCACTTTATCCATCTTGATCATATCAAGGTGTCATAGTCATTATGTTTGCTAACTGCCAAACTATATTTATCATCTTTATTAAGCACTAAGATTAACACCTCATGTAACATGTTTCATTTATTTGATCTTATTCCATTGCTCATAATAAATTGCAGCATTTATTAGTGATTTCACCACAAGATTAGCCAACAATTTCACATTATCATCATTATTCATGTATGTGGTTAACCATTTATGCATTGATATCTATTAAACCATATCTAGGTTTCCATCATATCATGTCTATATATCATGTCTCGAGATTAGATCACATCCTTACATATATTATATCATGGTTGTGCTAAACAAACTTATGTGAGTGGCTTGTTAAACATATATCAAAACTTCATCTAGTCCAACTAAGGTTCTCCTGACCCATATCATGAGGGTAGTTCCATGCTCAGTCTCTTTGAGCTAACTCAATTCTATGAGTATCTCATATGCATATACTTTATCTTTCTTCTCTTAGTATAGGGTTCTCGGATTACCTCATTGGCACTAGTTATAGCCTTACAAGCTCTAGCCACATAAGCACAAACTAGAACATGCTATGACATTCTCTTAATAAGTTCAATACCCATGAAATATGCTTACCCAAACCTCTCTTATATATACAACCACTAGAAGTTGTACAAGGTTCCATCAACCCGAGCTTGAGGCTTTATAAAAACTAACATAGTTACCTCCTCTAGGGTCTTGGGCATCTCTCCCTCACCAGATGGTAGGTTCTCATATTCATATTCACATGCACATATATAACCGACCTCTCTCTATCTCTAGGGTTTGGTCCTCCCAAGGACATCTAGGGTTCAACAAGACGATAGGAATCATGCATAAAGTGATTCAACTCAATCACTCAGGAGTATTCTAGTTTAGGACATATCATATCACATATTTCTCATCATTCTCATTTCTTGGAGTTTAGGTTCTCTACCCTTCTCCCAATGGGTCTCACCCTCTCTGGAGTTAACCCTAAAACTGGTCCTAACACTAGAGGTCCTCCTTCATAAAAGAGATTGAGGCTCTTATTAATTCACATCCTTGTCTTAACTTAACATATCTTATCTCATAAAAGCCTAGTTACTTGCATCATCAAAACTCATCTTGCATCCTCAAAATTGAGCTTAAGTCCTAAAAGACAAACATATATTATCATAAACTATCTTATATTATCTCTATACATCGTAGATCGTCATCTATCTTATTCCATCTATTCCATCTATCACATATTTCAACAAGGCTCTAGACATCTAATCTAAAACTACTCTTTCTTCTAGACTGATGTCATTCACTTTCACTTAGGTTGAATGACCACCTCTTACTCATACATGTGTGTTGACACATTTTTGTAATACTTACATATATAACAAAATATTATATAGTTTTTCTCCGATAAAACATCCGTTAGAGAAAACTATCGAGGTTCGATCGAATTGGAATAAAAAAAATCCACAAAACGAGTATCCCACACACAGTAGAGAGTCTAGTGCCATGTCACCTAGTAAAAAGGGTGAGAACAAAGTATAGACTAATGTAGCTACTCTAGACAACAAACACCATATGTTTAGGGTTTCTCTTCCCTTGATGCACTCATCTCCGAATAATGTAACATCCCATACTGCCACATTATAAGTAAAGAATGACATCTTAGGATTGCTATAAAAAAAGCACTAGCATAGACCTAGTTCTCAGACATCTAGGTTCTAACCTAGAGTCTAGGTCAGATCTAGTCTCTAAAATATGACTAATCTAACCCTAAAGATTATTAAGTTCAAGGTTTTTTTTAGTTTGTGGTGCATAATGAGCAAATGTCAGGCTTTGCTATTGTTCATGCTGTGATACGACCTGTGACATCCCTAGATTTTCTAAAACGTAATCTAATGTGTGACATCCAAATTGAAATATCACCTCAGTGAGACTACAATTTAAACACCCCACACTAGGCTATGAAGAAGAAAATCAGAAGGAAACAACAGTAGCACATGCACATGAACAAGAACAAAACCATACAACACATGTTCACCATTCAACATATAATTATAAAATGAATTGATACAACACTTGATATTACACATTGAACAACAAACTTTTACATATGGATGTACCACCTCTAAACAACATGATCTTAAGACAATAGGTCCACCTATACATCATCTCGCCATACAACTCTCAACTATCATGGTCTTCAAGATCACATGTTCACAACCTAAATAAAAGATTACATGTGGTACATGTCAGCACAATATTCAAGAATATTGTACTGAGTATGCCTACATGTCTTTTATATATTTCTCATTACTAAGACTTGGAAATAAGATAAAACTAATACTTGGAAGAAATAAAAAAATATAACAAAATAAATATACTTGAACAAAGATGTTTATTAGCAAAAGAGAAAACATATTTTATGCACATTTTCCATTATATCATCCATACATTGACCGCCGAAGGTTGAATGCACTGAAGGCCTTATGATTGACTACCAAAGAGTTGGATCATTTCATAATGTGATCAGACTACCAAAGAGTTGGATCACTTACAAGTACTTGACTACCAAAGAGTTGAAGTACTTTATTTTCCAACACTTGACTACCAAAGAGTTGAAGTGCTTGGATATAATGGAACAAATATATTATATTTCATGTGTTTATAGCCATAAGTATGGAAAATCAAGCAAGATATGATACAAGAACAATCATTTCATCCAATATCATATGTCAAGTGTTTTACCACACATATAATGCAAGCATATTGTATAATAAGCAAAGTAAGAGGTAATGGCGTACCTTGATTAGATATCCTAATCACATTCCTAATGTCAACTATGTATCCCAGGTCAAACCCTGATCAAGACAAGATTATACATATCGCCATCATATTATCATCATCTTAACCCTAATATGTCCATTTTAGGGTTTAGCTTGGTTCATTAGGATATATGCATCATTGCTTGTCTTCCCTTCTTGGAGTTAGGTTACTTGTCTTAGATGTATGTTATTAACACCATATTATGGATTGATATAACTGATACAAACATTAATTTCCATGTCATTTATCATTATATGTATCAACCCTAATATTAGATGCATAAATAAACTTAGGGTTTTGTACTATGTATTATGACTCATCGTATAATGTGAACTACCGTCATCAACTTGATCTCAATATTTTATAAAGGGTTCCAGATACTGATATGAGATTATTCTGGAAATTCCATCATTTATTGATCATAAATGTATTTTCTACATTTTATTTAAGGTTATTAGCCCTAGATAGCCATACTAAGCAAGATACATGATTATGTGTCATAACATGAGCATATCTAACATTTTATGGATTATACATCATATTTCAGAGTTAATGAACCATTATCATAATTTTAGGTCACCACATATTATTTATTAGACATGAAAAGACCATTTCACATCTTACATGATAACTATGATATTTAAGCATTGAATCACTGATATTATGGTTCTATCTTGTTATATTCATTTTCTTGAGAATTTTGGTATATGTATTTTTCTGATAACTGTGCTATTTTCTGTGAATTATACAAGATCTGAGTAAATACTAGAGTTTTTACTTTTTTGAACCACTCACAATGCACCACGTGTCCATTAGGGGGCGCGATCCTCTACTTTTCCTTATTGAGGTTCGGCTGGTTCATGGTTTTGAACTCGTTCTGGTTTTCTGATTGGTCTGATCTGGGGTCTGAACCAGGTTCACTACCTTTTCACTTTTCACGTTCACACGTTCTCTGCTTGAATGCTGAGCGTCGTCTCCTGGAGGACGGCTATGATGCGGTGTCCTCTCCAGTGAGAAACCAATAGAGATCAAGCTCTCAATCTTGGTTGCTCACCTCAACGTCTGCTCCCAATCCTAGTGTGCACTGCTGAGTCCCCTGTGGGACTCTATTCCCCCGTGAGCAACAACGCATCCATTGGGATATGCTTCGGTAATGGACTGGTGGCTGAGAAGCACTCCACTACAGGCTCACCGATGGCTGTGAGGATGATCTTTGGCATGCGAGAGCTCAGTTCCTTCCCTGCTCCTCATCTTATGAACTGCCACGAAAGGATCAGACGCCTCTTGCCAGCTACCAGGCGTTGTGTGTGACACTGATCTCCCTTAGCGCTGCTACCGCCGTAGGGAGGCTGATCACTAGCGTGAAATTGGCCAGGGCTACCGACGCCACATAGATGATCTGTAGTGAGCAATCAACAGAGTCTTGGTGCTCCTAATCATTCTGTGGGGCTACCATCCGATTTGAATTGAATCATTATGTGACACCGACATGGTGTCATGAGGCCAGTGCCTTCTCCTGGATGTTTTGGTGAGTTTGCTGCCAATTGCAACTCCTACGGTGGAGGAAGAAAGGGGGGACATTCTCCTTGTTCCACGACTAGCAATAAGAGCCTACGAGAGGTGCACTGGCTTCAAGCCTTCAACTAGTGGTGAGAAATCCCTACAACACCTGCCCTTGAGCTACCTCTCCTCCTCTCACTTCCAGCCACCTCACACCTAAAATGAGAGTTGAACTGCTGATCTCAGTCATCCAAGGAAAAAGAGTTCCCCATCCTTATCACCCCACAACCAACAATCGTGGTTTGATGGAGGATCACTCTCCTCCTTATGTCACTACATAACTGTACGGTGGGAGATACTGCCAGTCATCCAATTCTACCCATACACATGGTTAAGACAAGGCTATGTAGTGAATCCATGGCTCCTCAAGCTAGGGGGAGTGTGAGATTGGCTACTATCAAAACTTAGGCAAAAAGAATGAACCTAAGCCATAAATACAATAACATATCAAATATTTCATAAACTTTAAACCTCTATAGCTTCTGATTGGATGGTCTAATCATCACTGAATATTGACAATAGTTTCCTAATCACTCAAGCTACATTCTCTTAAATGTTGGCACCAAAATACTATAGTTTGACCAAACAATTAAATACCTCAAAAAGGGCATAAACTTAGGGATTTTAATCATGATACCAATATCATTTGACATCCAAATTTTGACAAAAATACTTGGGACTCTCAAAATAGCTCAACATGCATGAATTCACTTATGTCATTGGACATTTAAGGATTCTAAAAGTCCACTCCATCACATCCTACACACCCCAAGAGAAATTTCATCCTTGAAATTAAGCCAAAAAAAACCAGTCCATCACATCATATACATCTTAAAAGAAATTTCATCCTCGAAATCAAACCATCCTCTTACTTAAAGGAAAAACCAAAAGGTCTTCATCTATATGTAGGACACCACTCCATGTGCAACATATCCAAAAACAAAGCTCCATAATCATATCCAAACCACTATTAGGAAGTTTTAAAACATCTAGGGTGAATCACCCCTTCCTAAAAATTGAAAAAATGGCTTAGAAATTCTGGTTATGTCATGACATATCTCATATGTTAGGGTTGCATCCTTCTCTTTACCCATGCATTAGGGTTCCCACATCATATTACCATGTTCTAAAGGAGTTAACTGAAGTAACCCATTATATCAAGGTGTCATTAACATTTTCTTGAGCTAATTGTTATAACATGTTCAACAATAACATATGCCTTTTAGGAGGGAGTTAACTATAGTTAGCCCACTATCAATCTAGATCATATCAAGGTGTCATAAGCATTATGTGCTAACTTTCAAACTATATTTTTCATCTTTATTAAGCACTAAGATTAACACCTCTTGTAATGTGTTTCATTCATTTGATCTTATTTCATTGCTCATAATAATTGCAACATTTACTAGTGATTTCATCACAAGATTAGCCAACAATTTCACATTATCATCATTATTCATGTATATGGTTAATGATTTATGCATTGATATCTATTAAACCATCTCTAGGTTTCCATCATATCATGACTATATATCATGTCTTGAGATTAGATCACATCCTTACATATATTATATCATGGTTGTGCTAAACAAACTTATGTGAGTGGCTTGTTAAACATATATCAAAACTTCATCTAGTCCAACTGAGGTTCTTGTAACCCATATAATGAGGGTAGTTCCATGCTCAGTCACTCTGAGCTAACTCAATTTTATGAGTATCTCATATGCATATACTTTATCTTTCCTCTCTTAGTCTAGGGTTCTTGAATTACCTCATTGGCACTAATGATAGCCTTACAAGCTCTAGCCACAAGCACAAACCAAAACATGCTATGACATTCTCCTCATAGGTTCTTACCCATGATATATGCTTACCCAAAACTCTCTTATATATATGACCACTAGATTCCTACAAGGTACCATCAACCTGAGCTTGAGGCTTTACAAAAACTAACATAGTTACCTCCTCTAGGGTCTTGGGCATCTCTCCCTCACTCAGATGGTAGGTTCTCATATTCATATTCACATGCACATATATAACCAGACTCTCTCTATCTCTAGGGTTTGGTCCTCCCAAGGACATCTAGGGTTCAACAAGACTATAGGAATCACGCATAAAGCGACTCAACTCAATCACTCAGGAGTATTCTAGTTTAGGACATATCATATCACATATTTCTCATCATTCTCATATCTTGTAGTTTAGGTTCTCTGAACTTCTCCCAATGGGTCTCACCCACTCTGGAGTTAACCCTAAAACTTTTAACAATAGAGGTCCTCCTTCGTAAAAGAGATTGAGGCTCTTGCTGGTTCACATCCTTGTCTTAACTTAACATATCTTATCTCTTAAAAGCCTAGTTACTTGCATCATCAAAACTCATCTTGCATCCTCAAAACTGAACTTAAGTCCTCAAAGTCAAACATATATTATCATAAACTAACTTATATCATCTCTATACATCTTAGATCATCATCTATCTTATTCCATCTATCACATATTCCAACAAGGCTCTAGACATCTAATCTAGAACTACTCTCTCTTCTAGACTGATGTCATTCACTTTCACTTAGGTTGCATGACCACCTCCTACTCGTACATGTGTGCGGACACATTTTTGTAATACTTACATATATAATAAAATATTATATAGTTTTTCTCTAATAAAACATGCATCAGATAAAACTATCGAGGTTCGATCGGATTGGAATCAAAAACCAAAACCTCAAAACAAGTATCCCACACACAATAGAGAGTCTAGTTCAATGTCACCTAGTGAAAAGGGTTAGAACAAAGTATAGACTAGTGTAGATACTCTAGACAATAAGCACCATATGTATAGGGCTTCTCTTCCCTTGATGCACTCATCTCCAAATAATGTAACGTCCCGTACTGCCACATTATAAGGAAAAAATGACATCTTAGGACTTTCTATAAAAAAGCACTAGCCTAGACCTAGTTCTCAGACATCTAGGTGCTAACCTAGAGGCTAGGTCATATCTAGTCTCTAAATGATGACTAATCTAACCCTAAATATTATTAAGTTCAATGTTTTCTTTAGTTTGAGTTGCATAATGAGCAAATGTAAGGCTTTTCTATTGTTCCTGCTCTGATACCACCTATGACGTCCCCAGATTTTCTAAAACTTAATCTAATGTGTGACATCCAAATTGAAACCTCATCTCAATGAGACTAAAATTTAAACACCCCACACTAGGCTAAAAAGAAGAAAATTAGAGGAAGTCAGAAGGAAACAACAGTAGCACATGCACATGAACAAGAAAAAAACCATACAACACACGTTCACCATTCAACATATAATTATAAAATGAATTTTTACAACATATGATATTACACATTGAACAACAAACTTTTACATATGCATGTACTGCCTCTAAACAACATGATATTAAGACAATAGGTACACCTATACATCAGCTCACCATACAACTCTCAACTATCATGGTCTTCAAGATCACATGTCCACAACCTAAATAAAAAATTACATGTGGTACACATCAGCACAATATTCAAGAATATTGTACTGAGCACGCCTACGTGTCTTTTATATACCTCTCATTACTAAGACTTGGCAATAAGATAAAACTAATACTTGGAAAAAATAAACAAATATAACAAAAGGCATATACTTGAACAAAGATGTTTATTAACAAAAGAGAACACATATTTTAGGCACATTTTCCATTATATCATCCATGCATTGACCGCCGAAGGTTTAATGCACTGAAAGCCTTATGATCGACTACCAAAGAGTTGGATCATTTCATAATGTGATCAGACTACCAAAGAGTTGGACCACTTTCAAGTACTTGACTACCAAAGAGTTGAAGTTCTTGGATATAATGGAACATATATATTATGCTTCATGTTAGCCATAAGTATGGAAAATCAAACAAGATATCATACAAGAACAATCATTTCATCCAATATCATATGCCAAGTATTTTACTACACATATAATGTAGGCATATTGTATAATAAGCCAAGTAAGAGGTAATGGCATACATTGATCAGATAACCTAATCACATTCCTGATGTCAACTATGTAACCTAGGTCAAACCTTGATCAAGACAAGATCATAGATATCACCATTAGATTATCATCATCTTAACCATAATATGTCCATTTTAAAGTTTATCTTGGTTCATTAGGATATATGTATCATTGCTTGTCTTATATTCTTGGATTTAGGTTACTTGTCTTAAATGTATATAATTAACACCATATTTTGGACTGATATAACTGATACGAATATTAATTTCCATGTCATTTATTCATTATATGCATCAACCCTAATATTCGATGCATTAATAAACTTAGGGTTTCATACTATGTATTGTAATTCATCATCATATAATGTGAACTACTGTCATCATCTTGATCTCAAGATTTTATAAAGGATTCCAAATATTGATATGAGATTATGCCATAGATTCCATCATTTATTGACCATAAATGTATTTTCTACATTTTATTTAGGTTATTAGCCCTAAATAGCCATAGTAAGCAAGTTACATGATTATGTGTCATAACATGATCGTATCTAACATTTTATGGATTATACATTATATTTTAGAGTTACTGAACCATTATCATAATTTTAGGTCACTATTTATTATTTATTAGACATGAAAAAATCATTTCACATCTTACATGATAACTCTTATATTTAAGCGTTGAACCACTGATACAGTTCTATCTTGTTATACTCATTTTTGTGAGAATTTCGGTATCTTACTTGTATTTTTTTTGATAATTGTGCTATTTTCTATGAATTATACAAGATCTGAGTAAATACTAGTTTTTACCTTTTTGAACCACTCACAATGCACCACATGTCTACTAGGGGGCACGATCCTCTGCTTTGCGTTATTGGGGTCTGGCTGGTTCAGGGTTTTGAACCCATTCTGGTTCTTTGATTGGTCTGGTCATCCAAATTCTTGACAAAAATACTTGAGACTCTCAAAACAACTCAACATGCATGAATTCACTTATGTCACTGGACATTTAAGGTATACAAAATTCCACTCCATCAAAGCTCTCAAGATACAAGACATCTCTTCTCACAATTGTGGTAACGTGTGAAAGAGCTTGAGCAGAGTTGCCCAAGAATGGGAGAGACACAAAGGGAAAAGGAAATACATACTAGCACACTGACATACAGAAGGACAACTCCTTCTTGTCAGCATTGGAAGTGCAAGGTGGAGTTCTTGATGCTGCATTGACTACATAGAGGTGTGGAAGCCATTGTTACCATTCTAGGAGGATTTCGTTAACCATCGTCCATTGTTGTTATACCGAGAGAATGTCATAAGCTACCGTCTGTGTGTTACTTTGGAAGGGAGCACACGATGTGGCTTTTACTACACTAACAAATTCACCTAGGGCTGAAATCCCTAAGTTTTAACCAAAACCTTGTGCAATAGTACCGTCCGCAAGCGGTCAGGTCTTATCGAAGTATAGTTAATGATCAAATCCCAAGGGACAATATTTTTAAGAATCTTATTATTCGTATCCAGTAGAAATAAGACTAATATTTAAAACAAAGAGTTGATTTGGGTTTAGTTAAACTAATTGCAAGGAAAGTAAAAGAGCAGGATTAAAACTAACTTTAGATTAATGATGGGAATCATTGGGGTAAAATCGAATTTCACCACCACTACACATCCAAACACATCCAAAACACATCTAGGCAAGATACAACTACCCAAATGGAGTAAGCAAAACCATCCATTAGGAAATAGAGTTTGTGTAAGTATCTCCATATGCTCGATGTCTTGTTACCCATAGATCAAACACTTACTACGTACTCCAGAGATATCCCTTCAAAATTTCTCGTCCGGGCATCAACCATGTTAATCACTATTCAAATCCTAAGTATTGAAGCCCTCACATCATAGGAATATAATAGATCATGCAAAGTAGGTGATCATTCCACAAAGCACACATTAAATGATTAATAATGAAATGGAGAGTTATATACAAGCCATGGAATGTAATAAAATGGACATGTAAGAACGGGTAGCATGGCTAGTCCCCACACCCCAATAAAATGGAAAACTCACTCCTCATGATAGAACAAAAAGGATAAGAGAGAGGGAAGATTCTTCCATGATCATGGTGAAGAAGATGGTCGTGGCTCGGTGGAGAAATAGTCTTCTACATGATGATGGGGCAGATCTGGAAGAGGAGGGGAAGAGCACCAATAACATATGATGATAAACTTCTCTCCCCTTTTTCCTTCTCTTCTCATGCTTTCTGACAACAGATGGAGTAGTGGATGGATGATGGCCGAGGGTGCTACATATTTGAAATCTCACCAATTTAGTGGCTATAAGATAGATCTAGATGGACCAGAGATGGCAGAGTAGCAAGGACACCATGGAGGTAGTCCTTGGCTGCGGTCGATCGTCTTCCTTGGCTGGGCACAGAGAAGCAGCCTGGCGGCATAATGGAGCAGAATTGATCCCTCAAATGAAGGAGGGGGTCATCTATTTATAGGCGTAGATATGGAGAGCACTGACTTAGCTATCGTGGACATGACGCTTGTGGCGGTCATGACCTTTGCTATGGTCATGAAATCCATCTGAGTCACAACAATGTTTTGATCACACGACTGCCTCAGTAGAGACGATGTCTTGGTGTTGTGGTTGCGACAACCTTTGGTGTTGCAGTCACGATGATGGAGACAATGTTGCAGTCATGGCTATGGTGATGAAGTTGCAATCATGACAATGGTGATGATCATGACCACACATCATGGTTGCAACTCTGTTGTCGCGGTCATGGTTGCAACTCTATTTTCGTGGTTGCGACGACTTCATTGTTACGGTCGAGACCTCCTTCTCAACTGTGGCCCATATGGAAGAAACCCACCCCTACACGAGATGGGGGGTATTGCTATGAGTTGATGGGCTTGTGTCGATGAATCCTCTAACCGATGAGGATGTATTCTGATGAAGGAACTAGCCATCAAAAATTGGGTCCAAATTATGAAAAGTTTCTTGGGCCCGCTTAGTGGGACCACCATATCCTAAACTGGTACACATAGTGAGATGCTTAATCCTGCAATGAAGACCAATGGATTTGATTAAAATCTTAAATAATCATATGAAACTGAGGAAAATTATATATGAGTAGATTGAGGGGGTATATGAGACATTCGAGTGCAAAAATGGGCCAAAAAATGGTGACAAAAACTAAGATAAATATGCATTCATTAGCACATCATCGTACAATTATAGTTGTTGGACTTGCTTCAGGACAAGGTACATTTTGCACCCTCTTGACTAATGCATTGTTGTTGGTGCAATATGCTGGTTAGGGAATATGGATAGAGAATTTTTCATTTCCATTGTCACCTCTGTCTCCATATAACCCTATAGTGGTATCAAAGCCATGTTAGTTACAACATATTGAGATTTAAATCAATATAATTAGATTTTGTTTTATAGTTTATTTTGTTGCATATGTGCATATCCAATTTAATAACACATACTTTAGGGAATGTCTTGTAGATCTCTATATATGATGTGATACATATATAGCTCATGGACTTCACCTTTAAATAAGTTTTGATGGTGGATGTATGCATGGTTATGGCCAATATCCATTGGATGCTTGTGTGGTTGAATGGTTTATTTCCTATCTTATAAATACCATTTGCATATCGATCCTTCCTCTTTCTTCCCCACATACTATTTTTGCATAACTCCCTGTGCTCCCCTTGTATGTCATTTGAGGTATTCACATTGCACAATGTAATATATAGATAGGATTAGAATTAACTTCCATGTTTTTTGCAAGAATAAGGTGGTCTGACCAGGTGAGTCGATCAAACAGAAGTCAAGTCAATCAACTGTAGAATAGCAACATCCACCTGATCGACTGGAGGGCCCAACTGACTAATCAGAGGAGTCCAATCAATGGCTTGAGCCAGGAGCCAATTGATCATTATATAGAAACTAATTGACCAACAAGAGATCCAACCAATCGATTATAAGGTCTAGTCAAACAACCAAAGTGTTCCTAGTTTATGACCTTAGGCAGGCAATGATTGTTTATGGTTCCAAAGAATTGTATTAGTGTGGCCATAACCATCACTCACATATTTGTGATTTTATGTATCATTTACAAATATAGTATGCATATGATACATATTATAAGTATGTGGTGATTGGATATGTATATGTATTTATAAAAAATCCCTCAATAAATATTAAGTCTTAGATGATTTCCATAAGAAACATATTTGAAAAGCTTGATCAACCAAGCATATGTTACGCCAAAGCTTGGTGCACCGTTTATCTCGTGGAAGTGTGATGGTAGTTATGTGGTTATGCTAAAATAGGGTGCATTTGTATCATGTTGTCTTATGAGTCAGGCTTAACTAGGTGACATTAAGGGGATTAAGTTTCTAGAAGCATATTGATGGACAAGGACAAGGACAAGGACAAGGACAAGGACAAGGAGTTGTGCATACCACCTATCCAAGAATTACATTGGATGCAATTGACAAATGTTGCCTACCTTAATAATTGGTTATGGACACCATTGTTGGTTGGATAATAACTCAATGTATTTAGGCTCACTAGAGGATTGTGCTCTGCAATCTTCTGAATTGATGGTGAGGGCCATTACTTTGAACAAAATAGTGGGAGCCATTATTAATTATGACCTAATTAATATCGTCAATCTTTTAAATCAAATAAAACATTTTTGACAAAATGTGAATTTTCTATTGTATACATGAATGGCAACCACCAACACTTTTTCATTGTGATAGGTCCTTGAGAAAGACAAACTGAATGTGACCAAATTTTGTGTCTGGTTCAGGAAATTGATAATCATTCTAACTCATGAGAGCAAGCTTTATCTCTTGGAAACACTAGAGCCAGATGAACCTACACCCAATGCACCTAAGGATGAAAGGGATGCTTACAAGAAGCATTCCGATGATGCCATAGACATCAAATGCCCAATGCTATGCTCTATGAACTATGAGTTGTAAAGACAACATTAAAACATGGAAGTTATTGAGATGCTGACACATCTCAAGAATATGTAACATGATCTAGTTAGGCAATAAAGATATGATGTTTTGAAGGCACTGTTTAAGTGCAATATGATAGGGGGAGATCAAGTAGGGCCCCATGTGCTCAAGTTGATTGGGTACGTAAAAATACTAGAGAGGCTAGGTTTTCATTTAGGCTAAGAGTTGGCCAGGGACATGATTTTGCAATCATCGCTTGAATCAACTAGCCAATTTGTCATGAATTATAACATGATTTTTTTTTGCTAAAATGTTGTCTAAATTGTTTCGCTTGTTGAGAACTGCTAAAACACAAATGAAGAAGGACAATCCTAGATCTATGATGATGATCAGTAGAGGAAAGGGGAAGTCCAAGGGAAAAGTTAAAGCCAAGAAGAGTTCTAAGCCTAGACAGAAACCCAAGTCGCCTGCACTTAAAGCAAAGGGAGGAATGAGTAAAGAAGGGAATTGCTACCCCTATCACCAGTTGGACACTAGAAAAGGAATTTCCCTCTTTACATAGAGGAACTCAGGAAGAAGAAGCAGAGATTAAGATATCCACTTTAGGTATATATGTTATTGAGATAAATATGTCTACCTCATCATCTTAGGTATTGGATACTGGATGATGGTCTCACATATGTTATACTGTGTAGAATCTGAGAAGAAGTAAGCATGGTGAGGTGGAACTACGCAAAGCAATAGTTTCTACCACTACAATTGGAACTGGCATTTACCTCTGCCTAGTGGTCTTATAATAGAATTAGAAAATTACCATTATTACCTGCTAGTAACAGGAACATCATCTCTGTATCTTGTTTGGTCAAGAGTTGTTTCAAATTTCATATAATGAATGATTGATGTTCTATTTTAAAAATAAGATCTTTTATGGTAGTTCCCCAATGTCCCATGGTCTATACTCATTAGTTCTAGAGACAAGTGTATACAATGTAGATACAAAAAGACTCAATGGCTCAAATAGGACTTACTTTTGGCATTGTCATCTACAACACATAAATGAGGATCACATTTCCATATTCCATAAAGATGGTTATCTAGACTCTTTTGGTTTTGAAAGAATAGAGACATGCAAGTCTTATATATTGGCAATATGACAAAATAACCTTTCATTGGAGCCAGTGAGAGAGTGAGTGATCAATTAGGACTCATATATCGGGATGTATGTGAACCTTTTAGAACAAATTCTAGAGGTGGTTACCAATATTAAAAGCAATTAGATATGATTGATGGGGGAATATTTAACCAAGAGTTTGAGGGCCTTCTGTGAGATTGTGGTACTGTATCACAATGGGCTCCACCTGAAACATAATGATGTCTCAAAAAGAATGAATATTACCATATTAGACATGGTATGATCATAAATAAGTCTAGCTCATCTTCCAACATCCTTCTAGGGATATGCTTTAGAAACTATACAGTTTACACTGAACTGTGTACCATCTAAATTTGCTCAAATGACACCTTGTAATATAAGGCATGGTAAGTGTCCCAATAATTTTATTATGAAGATTTGGGGACATGAATATCATGTGAAAAAGGAGTTTCTTGAAAAGAAGGGGTAAAACCCATAGGGTCCAAGTGGGTCGTCAAGAAGAAGACTAACATGGATGGTAATATACGAAAGTATAAAGGTCGATTGGTTGCAAAGGGTATATAAGAAGTTTAAGGTGTTGATTTTGACAAAACATATTTACCTATTGGCATGGTTAAATTCATCCAGGATCATGCTTGCCATTATAGCTTAGCTACAAAGGTCAATCTATGGATTGAATCAAGCATCTCAGAGCTGGAATCTTTAATTTGATGAGGCAATCAAAGAATTTGACTTTACTCAAAACGAAGATGAAACTTATGCTCATGAGAATGTTAGTGGGAGCATAATTGTATTCCCCATATTGATGAGGAATGACATCCCTACCCTAAAAATGGTAAATACTTGGCTGGGAAGTACCTTCTTTATGAAGGATTTAGGCGAAGCATTCTATATCTTATGAATTAACATCTATCGAGATAGATCTAGAAGGATTATTAGCCTAAGTCAGAGTACATACATTGACAAGGTGCTGAAGAGGTTTAGCATGTAGGACTCAAAGAGAGGAAATGTTTCCATGTCCCATGGAATCAGTCTCTATAGAACCACCAATGTCCCAGTTCTTGTGAAGAATGAGAACACATGTAAGAGGCCATGTGCGTCTTCTATTGGATCTATCATGCATCAAATTTTATGTACTCATCCCAATGTCTCGTATGCTTGGGAATGATGAGTAGGTATCAGTAAGATCACAGTGAAAGTCACTATACTATTGTAGAGAACATCCTTAAGTACTTAAGAAGAACTGAGGACCCGTTCCATGTTTATGGTGGTAAGGAACAGTTGGGCGTAAAGGGTTACACCGATGCAAGCTTTCAAACTGACAACGATGATTGATGATCAGAATCTGAATTTGTGTTTTACCTTAAGAAAGAACTATAAGGTGTAAAAGTTCCAAGCAAGAAACAGTTGTTGGTTCTACAATATAAGCTGAGTACCTTGTTGTTTTGACACAACAAAGGATATTGTATGGATCAAGAAGTTCATTAGATGAACTTGGGATGGTTTCAACCATTGATGACATACTACAAATACTGTGACAATAATGTAGCTATTGGATAGGTTAAGGAACCTAAATTTCATAGTACAACATTTCCATATCATGCGAGATATCATACAAGGAGGAGATGCAAATATTTGCAAAGTATCGACTAGAAGAAAATGTTGCTAACCTACTGACAAAAGTTCTTGCAAAACGAAAATATGATGGTCATGTTAGTTCACATTGAATTGGATTCATGGGTGATTGGCTCTAAGTCCAAGTGGGAGTTTGTTGGTATGTATTACTATAGGGATAATATATAATGATTGTATTAGTGAATAATGTACTTGAATTGATAATAATAAATGTAATTTTATCTATTATGTGTGTCCCAATGATGAAATGAAGACACAGACATGATAGATGTATAAATAATGATGTTACTTGATGACATATGTCTTCAGGTTGAGGACCAGAACAATGAGATCATAGTTTGATAAGAGTACATACATTCTTGTTATGTCCCTAAGTCAGATATTATTGTGGAAGAAAAATAGATGACAATAATGCGTAAGACTAGAATGTGTGCTGAAC
Organism: Alisma plantago-aquatica; assembly: GCA_963693085.1. Classification (NCBI taxonomy): domain Eukaryota; kingdom Viridiplantae; phylum Streptophyta; class Magnoliopsida; order Alismatales; family Alismataceae; genus Alisma; species Alisma plantago-aquatica. The sequence goes on along the minus strand of OY856410.1, from coordinate 1,008,174,433 downwards.
GATGATAGAGTCTCATTAGTCATGATATTGGATGTCAAGTCTAACACATGGGTACTTGTTAGAGAACAATGTATCAGAGAGACCCACCTTGAGAGTGATACATAGAAACCATGGAATGGTAGTTATAATAGGTTCCTAAAGTGATAGTAGTAATTGTGGTTCTTAGACCTGAAGTCGCTACACTCACCACATGTAGTTCGATGAACTTTGACACCATTCAACATGACCTTGAATGGGTTGCTATAAAGGTGGTGCTCGGGTACATTATGACACATGGGGATTGACTGTGAGTGATGTAGATGGGATTTGTCCCACCTACTGGAGCTGGTATCCTGGCCACTTGATAAATGAGAGAAAGAAACATATGCCCATACTAATGTGAGTCAATATATGATATGTGATCTCACATGCATCTCAATAGCTTACTCTAGTTCAGGAAACATGGGCCGAATATTAAGAGGATGATGATTCCATGCCTTGTATTTAATATGGATATCTAAGATAAAGGAACTATACAATCACAACTACACTAATCACGGATGTAGATTGAAGTTGTTCTCCAACTTTCCAACTCTACTTGGGTAGGAATAAAGTGTTGCTAGATACAAATCATTTCTTGTGTAGTCATAATGGGTATGAACTTCATTGCCAACATAATTTGGGACCTATAACATCACACACATAGGATTCACTTGGAATAGGAGTTTACTCATGGATCAGATTTAACTTGGTTAGTAAAAGTGTTTAGGTAATCAACTTAAACAACACTAGTGTGTCAGACGACTGGCTGGAGTGTCTGCCTAACTGATTAGAATGCTTTTGACACTATCCGATAGAACCAATCGATCGTCTGGTTGGAGTGCCCATCTGACCGAGTGAACAATGTTCCCAACAAATGGTCAAAATACCTAGTCAGCTAATTGGAATGTTCAATTGACCAATTGGATGTGAAATGACCAATTAGACTAGGTGAAATGATTAATGATATGCGTAACAACATGCATTAATCATTGTATTAAAGCCATTGTGATTGTACCACTGACCGTAAGCCAATCGAATGACTAGATAGTCTAGTCAACTGACTTGTTGTGCCATCTAATTGACTGGATGGTCTAGTTGACCGACTGGTTGCACATATAAGTTGTCAAAGCATGAGATATAGCCTTGCATATCCCATGGGCTTTGGAAACCCTAGACATACACTCCTACATATGGATGGGGTGTCTAAGGCTCTCAAGATACAAGACTTCTCTTCTCATAGTTGTAGTAACGTGTGAGAGAGCCTGAGTAGTCTTACCCAAGAAAGGGAGAGACAACAAGGGGAAAGGAAGTAGATGCTAGCGTATTGACATACAAATGGAAATCTCCTTCTCACAGCTCTATAAGTGCAATGTGGAGTTCCTGGTGGTCTGTTTGAACTACATAGAGGCACGGAAGCCGTTGTTGCCACTCTAGGAGGAAACTATCAACCACCATCTATGGTTGTAATACCAGGAGGACATAGTTGTCTCTCATCTATTTGCTACTTTTAAAGAGAGCACATCACCATGTAATGAAATTTGCTGGTCTTGCTCAAGGACAAGGTACATCTTGAACCCTCTTTCTTAATACATCATTGTTGATGCTATATGCTGGTTAGAAAATATGGATAGATTTTTTTTGTTTCCTTTGCCATCTATGTCTCCATATAACCCTACACCTTCTCAATCTAGTTGAGACTCAACCTACTCAATTGGATATCAATTTCATAGTTTGATTACTATGATACTCCTATTTGGTCACTTTAACGATCAATTTTTCTAGGTGTGTCATTAATTCAAAATATTGAACACAATGTCATGGTATAATATATTAACATTTTACAAATTTAATTGAACTTCTTAGTATCTTTTTACTCATCTCTAATGTACATAAAATTTGTAAAGATTTCAATTTTAAATTCAATAGTGTAAAAATCATATCATTCAGATCAACAAGTCAACAGTTATGATATTTTGAAGTTGTGCCATTTTTACTTGATTTGATTAGACTTGTGACCCTTGTTGGGACTTTTGGAAGTGTGACCCACTTGGGAGAGCCCTCACATAACATGTCACTAATCTATTGATGCATTCCAAATGCAATCGACTCTTCTTGCTTTGAATTGCTTTTGACCCTTAGATTGCCTTCCACAGATCCACCCCTCCAACACAAATGGGCTTGTCTGGCTTTTACAATTCCATTTGTGTTGGAGGTGTGTAGGGAGGAAGGTAGCACGGGACCTGCTCCTTCAACACTCTCAGCTCCCCTATTTTCCCTCACATGGTGGATATTGGTGACATTTGTGGCACGTCACATATACCGTGGGGGCCATGCTATGCACAACTGAGCATGCTAGTGGGTGCATGCATGTGACCTTAGAGAATTGGATCCAACTATAAAGAGCTGAGATCAACTCTCTACTAAAATAAATGGTAAACAAAAACACCAATTTGAAGCAGTAGAATTTTAAACTTTGACTATATTCAATAGTATAAAGAGTACATTACAAATTTTTCAATAAGGGTGTACAACATTATAAAAACAATAGGATCTAGGTAGAGGAAGAATAAAACCAAATCAACCTATCTCCAAACAAAAACAACTTAATATATAGGTAGCTATGTCCAAGCTAGTAAGTTGAACTCATTTCTCTTAGCCTTAGGCAGGGTCACCAAGCTTCAACTGCGCACTCTGATCCTATACCTGGGTGGTTGGGGTCACCCAGCAAGAAAGAGATAAAAGTATGTGTTAATCAAAAGGAATAAGGACAAATGATAAATCACAACATTGCATAATGAAAACAATTCACTTGACTAAGAGATTTCAAGAGTATGAGGCAAATAAACAAATAAGAAATATAAAACTGCCATAGTTTAATCACAACAATAATCAACATAGCATGAATGATATTATGATACAAAATCATACCAATGCAGGGTGAGGCACCTACCAGACCTATACCAAGAGGAGAGGGGAACATACACATCCCAAACCTCAAATATTTATAATACAAAGGGAGTGGTCACATCCTTCGGGGGAGAGTGGTCACATTCCCCTAGGGCTCATGTCCTCTATGGGTGGTTTGTACTCATGTACACTACATTGTCATTTGTCCAAAAATACATCATGCTTAACAGTTCACTTGGCAGCAGTGAAAATATAATTAACATTTCATCATAGCAAATGGGAAATAAAACCCATGAAATAAATCAAATAAATGTGCCAACATTGGCAATAGAAATATCCAAATAGATGAGCCACAATGGCAATAGAAGGATCAACTAAATAAAGAGCCAATAAAGGCAATATAATGGTATCAGGACTAACACATTAGGAATGTAGGGTAAGATAAGAGCCCAACTGAAGAATAGGTTAATTGCATCTTCTTACACAAGCATTATTATTAATTCATAAATAGGCATCACATACATAAATAGGGTCCACATACATAAATAGGGTTCACATACCTTTTTGAAGATTCATAACATCACTTTCACCAATTAAGTCATATCCATATCCACCTTTTCCCTAGTTACATCATTTCACATGTATTAACATGTATTAAGGCATGATGTATAAAGGAAATACCCATTTTAGACCTTGTTTACAAACCACTAATTTTGAACTCAAAACTAGGACCAAAAGCTCACTTAGGTTTCATTGATTAAGAAAACATACTTAATTTTCAATTTGAAGTTAAAATGAATTAATTACCAATTTTAGAACATTATATATCGTCAAAAGGAATCCTAGGTAAATTTCGAAAAAGAAATCACAATTAGGACTCAAAAACTACAAATTTAGATTCTAAGTGAAATTAAAAATCCTTTCCAACGATTATTTATTTGTATTTTTAGAGCAATGACTGATTTATTATGAATTAAACAAGTTGAGCCAATCAGAAATTAGGAAAATGCCACATAGGCAATTTTATTTTCAAAGACACATTCCACAGTGGCCGGACCCACACTGACATGGTCCAATCATGTTTGGCCCAGTCACTGGTCCACGCCCATGTGGTCTCGGCCAAGGTCAATTGAGTAGAGGGTGAAATTACCAAAATGCCCTCACTCAGAAAATCAAATAAATTGAAATAGCAGGGACATCATAGTCATTATGACACATCATTTAATTCGTATAGAGAAAAGAAAATGAAAGAAGAAAGGACAAGAATGCCCATACTCGATTAATCAGTTGATTGAAACCACGGGGGTACTTGAGTCAATGCCCCTCCAGGATTGTTGCTGCTTTGAGTCATGGCTCGAGCAACACTTGGGGGTCAGGGCTCCAAGCTCCCGATTGCCATAGAGGCACATCCATTGTATCTGGAGACCGGGAATGGGTTCCCTGGGGTCTTGTGGTCATAAGAATCCTCAGAACGAGTCCTTGTGTGCTCCAGAGCGACGGGAACATCCGCGACATGACCATAAATAGGGGAACAAAAATTGGCTCAAAACCAGCAAAAACGAAGGCCAATAACACAACTAAATGGTTCAACACCACCGTGGATGAATTGCGAGTCAAAGGGAACCACCCATATGGTCAGAGGTGCACTGGATCTCGAAAACGTTGAGCACCGACGGTGTCTAGAGAAGGGGTCTATAGGACCCAGAGCTAGGAGCTACCTCAAGACAAAAAAGGAGAGTGGGAAAGGGAAGGTTAAACTTCAAGGGTGCTTACCCTATCTTCAATTGAGACGGCGGTGGCTGGGGATGCATGCAGTAGGTCACCATTGCGGGGGAAGCTGGTGGACTAGGCCAGGGACCTTCGGGTCATTTAGGGAGGAAATTAAGTGAGGAGGAGGGGAGTTTGAGGTCACATGGTTCTCGACGGTTCCTTAAATAGGCGGGAGGAGAACCAATGACCCCTCTGCGCAAGACGGCGAAGAGGAGGAGAAGACTGAAGAAGGGCATTTTGTGCACAGTGAATGGGAGAAGACGAGTAGACCCTTGTTGGATGCACCTTGAAGAGATGAGCACATAGGTCGAGGAATCACTCAAATCAGTGCTCTATGGAGGGAGAACGACGTCGAGGACCAAGGAGCCAGTGTCTGTTCGCGCGACCTGAGGTTGAAGAGAACGCCGCAGCCGTTGGATCAAAAGCCAATTTAATTAGAGCCGATCGATTGGAGACCACCGTGGGCTAAGCACGTGTGATAGAGAAAATAATGGAATCTTAGCACGACACATCGAATTAGATGAATTAAATGATAACGATTCATTTACTATAGTTACACTATATTAAAACTTATAAAATCCATTTGAAGGGTCAAATAAAGTCTGAAAGCCATAAAAATTTAACCATAGGTTAATTACGACTCCTAGATCAATGCTATGCATTTAGTTTCTCATTCTACAACATTTTGGCCCTTAATTTCTATCTTGAATATTAATACATATATTAATGTATAAAAAGAGTGATTAATATGAAGATAGTCTTTTTAATGCAATATCAGGGTGAAATTCGAGATAGACATCACATCTTATTATTAAGAGTCATATTCCACCATATTATCCTCTCATTAATGTATTATGGTCCATTTGGAGGAGAGAGAAAGTAAAGGGGTTAATTATTCTCATAACCTAATTCAAATACACATTATTACTCATATCTTTATCCAAAAAGAGATAAAAGATGTAAATTAGCATTATCCACTTATATTCTCTCATTAATGGTCAATTTGCATAATTAGTCCCCAATTATCTCATAAGTTAGGATATTTGTGCAAACACCCATTCATTGACATGAATGTGGGTAAATATTGATTTCATCATAAAATAAAGCTCAATCTCCACATTGAGGACAAAAAGGATATCAAAGATAGAGACATTTATGAAAAAGGTCCAAAAGGACTTGGAAGCAAGTAAAAGCTTGAAAGTGGGTAAATTGTAGGAAAGACCCTGGAATTCAGTCTGTTACAACACTCCACCCCTTAAAGAGGATTTCGTCCCCAAAATCACAACAAGAGGGGAGAGAGAGGGTGAGTGTGTAACATCCCAACATAGGTAACTAGGTGTTACTTCAGATCTATGGTACTTCACAAGATCTATACATAAGCCAAGTCTCACTAAAGTTTCCACCATACATATTACCTTTTATCAAACATAACATAATTAACACTTTGGCTTATAAGAATAATCTCCATCATGAAAAAGCATCATCTTTATTATTCCATTAATTGTGCAATATTTTTCTCTCATTGTTGCAACAAGGATTACACCTCAACATTAAGTACCAAAACATATGTATTTCCCTTATAAGGGTTTTAAGCACAATTAGGGTTTACTAAGAAAATCTCAACATACATTAATGTATTAGGTCACAAAACTTAATAACATGAATTCATTATCCATTATCCTTATATTACCATCATATGGGGTTATCATAGATCATTTTGTAATAAAAGATAATATTATCCAACAAGTTATTAAGTCTACAATAATTCCAAATAATGTCACATGAATTATTTATCTCTATATCATACATCATCACATTATCTTTCTTACTCATGTTAGTGACATCATAATCATTTTCTCCTATTACACTCCTTAATATGAATTTAACATCACATTAAGGATTAATGCATACTCTTGTGAATCCAATTACTTATTGTCATATTCGAGTCCTTATATGCATTTTAGTAGACAATATGAAACACATTAAACATTAATGAATTGATTTACATACTAAATCATGATAAGGTTATTAATGAGATGTATATTATGGAACAAGGTGATATGCCTCACATATGTTGATAACATGGTCTCAAATATAATTATGTGATTATAATCCATTTATATATATCAAGGTGCATTAATTGATGATGACACCTAATGTCACTAATGTGTCATGAAAAGACATTAAATATATATATATATATGTATATGTTGTCAAGACTAGATCATTACACATTAGGGTTTGGGTCAACATGACCATTACATGTTATGCATCCTTAGCATGTGCTAACTCCATAATCTTACTAACCATGCTATTAGGGTGACATGGTCAACATTAAGTGTATTCACAATTTGTGATGAGTAACTCATTATTATGTACATCAAGAATATGTCACAATTTGTGATGAGTAACTCATTATTATGTACATCATGAATATGTTAAGGTTTAAGCATATGAACTATTCTCTTTAGTTGACTTATTATATACTCATTTGTGTATAAACAAACAAGATGAATTATAATTATAAGTTTTTTGTCCTATACTAACCATATGAACTTACTAATCTCTTATCTAAGGAGTTAGGGTTTCTAAAATAGAGTAACTAGATTTCAATGCATTAAGGGACTCCAGCCCCTTAAAGAGGATTTCATCCTCGAAATCAGAACTCCAAAATCGATCAAGGTATAAAAAGCAATACTACTAAAGCCATTTTTCAAAAGGGTTGAGGTAAAACTCTATATGAGATCTAACACTTAGTTATCCCACTAAACACCATTATCAACTTCAAAGTCTAATCATAGGGTAGGATATTCCCAACATGGAATTCTAAGGCTCCTTTAAGGAACTTATGGGAACATAAGGTGATTCTACATGATTAACCAAAACATCATATACTAGGTTCAAAAGGTAACTCAACAATAAGATAAATTATCCAAAGGTATACTATTTTGGGACAGTCCGTATTAGCTCAGGCCAGACCGGTGTCATATGGATCTGGGAGTCCTCGTAAGACAAGCTAGTGGTACAGAGGAAAATATTGCCAGCCCCCAGACCCTGGCCCTTTCTAGACACCTTTGCTTTCAACTTATGCCATAGTAGCAACCTAATAGACTAATCACCAAAAAGTTGATCAAATTATGTTTCTAGTATGACCCTAAATCAATCATTCATCATTGGTCAAACCTAAGGTGAAAAGCTTAATAAAGGAAAAACTATATAAGGTAAAGGTTTCTATCAAGGAGACAAATTGAATTAGTCAAGAATCTGACTACCTTGATGCTCTAATACCATGCTATAAAGAGATGAGATCAGCTCTCTACTAAAATAAACAGTAAACAAAAACACCAATGTGAAGTAGTGGAATTTTAAACTTTCACTATATTCAATTGTATAAAGAGTACATTGCAAATTTCCCAATAAGGATGTACAATGTTATAAAAACAAAAAGATCTAGGTAGAGGAAGACTAAAACCAAATCAACCTATCTCCAAACAAAAACAACTTAATATATAGGAAGCTATGTCCAAGCTAGTAAGTTGAACTCATTTCTCTTAGCCTTAGGTAGGGTCACCAAGCTTCAATTATGCACTCTGATCCTATACCTGGGTGGTTGGGATCACCCAACAAGTGAGAGATAAAAGTATGTATTAATTAAAAGGAATAAGGACAAATGATAAAGCATAACATTGCATAATAAAAATGATTCACTTGACTAAGAGATTTCAAGAGTATGAGGCAAATAAAAAAATAAGAACTAGAAAACAGCCATAGTTTAATCACAACAACAATCGACATAGCATGAATGATATTATGATACAAAATCATACCAATGCAGGGTGAGGCACCTACAAGACCTACACCAAGAGGAGAGGGGAACATACACATCCCAAACCAAAAATATTTATAATACAAAGGGAGTGGTCACATCCTTTGGGGGAGAGTGGTCACATTCCCCTAGGGCTCATGTCCTCTATGGGTGGTTTTTACTCATGTACACTACATTTTCATTTGGCCAAAAATACATCATGCTTAACAATTCACTTGGGAATAGTGAAAATATAATTAACATTTCATCATAGCAAATGGGGAATAAAACCCATGAAATAAATCAGCTAAATGTGCCAACATTGGCAACAACAATATCCAAATAGATGAGCCACAATGGCAATAGAAGTATCAAATAAATAAAGAACCAATAAAGGTAATAGAAGGGTATCAGGGCTAGCACATTAGGAATGTAGGGTTGGATAAGAGCCCAATTTAAGAATAGGTTAATTGCACCTTCTTACACAAGCATTATTATTCATTCATAAATAGGCATCACATACATAAATAGGGTCCACATACATAAATAGTGGTCACATACCTTTTTGAAGGTTCATAACATCACTTTCACCAATTAAGTTGTATCCATATTCACCTTTTCCCTAGTTACATCATTTCACATGTATTAGCATGTATTAAAGCATAATGTATAATGAAAATACCCATATTAGACCTTGTTTGCAAACCACTAATTTTGGACTCAAAGCTAGGACCAAAATCTCACTTAGATTTCACTGATTAAGAAAATTACTTAATTTCTCAATTTGAAGTTAAAATGAATTAATTACCAATTTTAAAACATTATATATCATCGAAAAGGAATCCAAGGTAAACTTCAAAAAAGAAATCAGAATTAGGACTCAAAAACTACAAATTCAGATTCTATATGAAAAATCCTTTCCAATGAGTATTTATTTGTATTTTTCTGAGCAAGGACCGATTTATTATGAATTAAACAAATCGAGCCAATCAGAAATTAGGAAAATGCCACATAGGCAATTCCATTTGTGAAGACACATGCCACAGTGGCCGGACCCATGATGACATGGTCCAATCATGTTTGGCCCAGTCACTAGTCCGTGCCCATGTGGTCTCGATCAAGGTCAATTGAGCAGAGGGCAAAATTACCAAAATGCCCTTGCTCGACAAATCAAATAAATTGAAATTGCAGGGACATCATAGTCATTATGAAACATTGTTTAATTCGTACAGAGAAAAGAAAATGAAAGAAGAAAGGATAAGAATGCCCATACTCGATTAATCAATTGATTGAAACCACAGGGGTACTTGAGTCAATGCCCCTCCAGGATTGTTGCTGCTTCAAGTCATGGCTCGAGTAGCACTCGGGGGCCAGGGCTCCAAGCTCCTGACTACCATAGAGGCACATTCATTGTAGTCGGAGATTGAGAATGGGTTCCCTGGGTCTCGTGGTCACAAGGATCTTCAGAATGAGTCCTTGCATGCTCTGGAGCGACGGGAACATCCGCGACATGACCAGAAATAGGGGAATAAAAATCAGCTTGAAACTAGTGAAAACGAAGGCCAATAACACAACTAAATGGTTCAACACCATCGTGGATGAATTGCGAGTCAATGGGAGCCATTAGTATGGTCAGAGGTGCACTGGAGCTTGAAAATGTTGAGCGTCGGCGACAGCCAGAGACGGGGTCTATAGGACCGGGAGCTACCTCGAGACAAAAAAGAGAGTGGGAAAGGGAATGTTAAGCTTCAAGGGTGCTTACCCTATCTTCAATTGAGACGACGGTGGCCGGGGATGCATGCAACAGTTCGTCATCACTGGGGAAGCAGGTGAACTAGGACAGGGACCTTCAGGTCATTTGGGGGGGAGAATTAAGCGAGGAGGAGGGGAGTTTGAGGTCACACAGTTCTCGACGGTGCCTTAAATAGGCGGGGGGAGAGCCAATGACCCCTCTACGCAAGACAACAGAGAGGAGGAGAAGACCGAAGAAGGGTGTTTCATGCATAGTGAATGGGAGAAGATGAGTAGACCCTTGTTGGATGCGCCTTGTAGAGACGAGCATGTAGGTCGAGGAATCACTCAAATCAGTGCTCTGTGGAGGGAGAACGGTGTCGAGGACTGAGGAGCCAGTGTCTGTTTGCGTGGCCTGAGGTTGAAGAGAATGCCATAGCTGTTGGATCAAAAGCTAATTTGATTAGAGCCAACCAATCAGAGGCCACTGTGGGCTAAGCGTGTGTGATAGAGAAAATAATGGAATCTTAGCGTGACAAATCGAATTAGATGAATTAAATGATAACGATTCATCTACTATAATTAGGGTTATGGTGAGAATATAATAGATGTATGTAATCTTGTTCTTAATCAGCTATGACTTGTGGCTAGATGATAACCTATGAATCTCTAAATCGAGTACAATATTTAATAATTATGTGACTATGGATTTCTTGCTTTAACTGTGATATGCATGTGGGCTTGTTTAATTGCTCAAATATTACCATGTAGTATTTGAGTATTATACTCGATGTTTGTCTCATTGATTTTATAACTTGAATACATAATATAGATCTCCATTATACAAACCTTCTCCACCTTCCTATAGTCTTGGGATAAGTATACAAGGCTGGGTGTCTTACTTGAGTTATCAATATAGGATGAACAATGTTAATAAAAGGGTTAGCTCTTAGCGATGGCCTTGAGTTCCCATATGAATAGGGTTAGATCTTGACATTTAGTTTTGAGATCTCTCACATAGGATAGGGTTAGATATTATTGAGCATCCTCACATACACTTCCTATGGGAATGGTTAAAGGCCTTATGATACATGATATTGTTGGCATAATTGGAGCAAAATGACATAAAACAAAGGGTTCTTTTTTGGTAAGTACTTAACTTGTTTATTCTTGTTCTTTACTTTTGACTTCTTTTCAAAATAGACAAAGCTTCTATGTATGTATCATTATGTCATATACTCAACACCTTTTGTGTTGACCCGCTAGTTTCATGTATGTTTTAGGTTCAGAGATGGATAGGGATTTGATGGCTTGGTGAGCTATGTTTAGGTGTAGTTGTAAGATCCTATGTAGTGTACATGAGCAAACTTGTATAAATGTACTCTCATTGTGTGATTGGAATCTTGTAACAAACAATATTTCTATTAATAATACTTGTCGATCGTTGATGTTGTGTTGGTACTTTCATCTTGTTATTTGTTAATGCATGCTAAGCTTTTACGCTTCTACATTCACACTTTGATAATACCATGCTAGGAATGGATGCATGGGTCCTATCCCAATTGACATTTACTCATTTTTAGTTTGGATATGGGTAATAAACAATTCCATGATAGATGGTATTAGAACAAGGACAATAACTATACTAGAACTTTGCTCACATGAAACACAAATTAACTCAACCTTACATCTCAACATTATAAACTTAGTAAGTTGTCCTTTGTGAACTAAGTTGACTTATCCTCTAATTTAGAACCTAGATGTTTGAAAATTAGGTGTAGACTTGTGTAATCCCTTGAATCTTTGTTTTCTCATCCTGTAGTATGGGTTTTAGGTTTAGGAGGGTGAGATTAGGGTGATGTTATTGAAAACCTTAAACATATGTTCATGTCATGTGCTTAGGGTAGCTTAACAACCATGCACCATGTTCTTTCTAGTTCTTTAGGTGTCATGGTACTAGACTGCATGATGAGTGTGTAACTCACTTTTTAGTTTTGGTTTTATAGAAAATACTGTGGTGGTTTTTTCTATTACATGTTCAATGTTGAAGAAAATATATTTTAAGTATTAGTATATATGTACATATAAAAATGGTACCACACACAGAAAGGCAGTGAGCGTCCACATGACCTATGAGAAAGAGATGTAACATTAGTCTATATGAGAGTGTTTTGATGCTAGGAGTAGTCCCTAGAGTTTCTAAAGACATGATAAAGGTTAGTCTAGGAAGTAGCCTAGATGACTTAAGTTGATGATGATGTTGATGTTGATGTTGATGTTGATGTTGATGTTGATGTTGATGTTGATGTTAATGTTGTGTTAATGTTGATGTTTATGTTGACATTCATGATATGAAGAGCTTGCTTCAAGATGATATAACTTTGTTTTTGGAAGGGTCAAATATGTTTTTATGATATGTGATGAGTTTGACCATGCGGCCCTAGCTAGTCTATCACCACATATGGTATATGTGGCTAGTTTGAGGTGATACAACTAGATAGTGGGATCACATGCTTTCTTGTGCCTAGATTTGATATGCCAAGATATGGTTTGGAACCAACATAGGCCTCAATTTCCTTATAAAGAAGAACCTCTAGTACATGACCTCCAATAAGGATGAACTCTTGAGATGAGTCAAACTGACATGCGAGAAGGCAGAGTATGTAACCTCCAAAATATATGTGAGATGTTGAATGTATGAATGATGAAATGCATGATGATGAGTCCCTAGACAGACTGCTTCTAAGTATAGAGTCATGTCACCTAGTCTATGATTCCCTTGATAATGTTGAACCCTAGATTTCATATGAAAAGATCTAACTCTCGAGATGAAGGAATTTTGAATATATGTATGTTTGACATCTAAGTGAGCGACATGTCCCAAAACTCCAAGATGATGCATACATGTGGTATCACCATTATGAGACTCATACTCATGTTAGGGGTTGTATGTGAAGGAATCTAGTGGTTTCCCTTGATTCTAAAAGTTGGGTAGAAATATCTTCATTGGTAGTGTTGGGAAATACGGACACATAGTATTAGCAACGGAAACAAAAATTTATCTATCTGTATTCCCTAATACAACAAGATCACGTCAACTACTATGAAATAGTAGTGAGTTATACCTGGTTCTGGAGCAAGTCTAGTGACAAAACTCACTTCTTTACAACAACTGATAAGTTGCTCTTGGACGGTGGTTGTGCATCTCCTGGTCTTCACCACGAACAACGTCTGTGCAACCTCTACAACGACTCAAGTGGTCTATCCACAAACTGTAGGTTGACTTTTCTCTCTGAGCAACAACCGAAGGACTCCTACCTCATCCACACAGACCAACTAGAACTCCCATCATTCACCAAGAATGGACAGGAAGGATTTGTCCTCCCCATTGATGTACTAGTCACCAACTCACTCTCCCACAATGACAACTTCTCAATTGTTCTCTCCCGTTGGCTATCCCTCCTTTTCAGGTAGGACTTGACTGGGCTCTCTTGGTTACCACAACCAGAGAGGACAATAGTTGTCAAAGGAACTGATTCTTAGTTGCCTTTGTTGTGTTGTTGTACTATGGGAAGCCCCTAGTACCCCTCTATATGTAGGAGGGGTTAGGGTCAAGGTTCCCAGTCCCCAGCCAATGCGGGACTAAAACGGGAGTGGAAAAGACCGCAAGATATTGAATTTTCACAACAATTCTAGAAGTTTCACAACTTGCGTCAGCCCAAACAATCGTCTCGCATTTGAGACGGTCATTTCTCTAAGTGATACGGTCATCTGGGATGCAGGATGGTCATTTCGCTAAGTGAGACAGTCGTTTCGTGCTTTCCCAGTTAGATATGAATTGGCAAATCATTTCCTAATCAATGTCACATATTAATGTACTTGCACCTCAAGTATATGCAATTTAAATGAGTTAATGAAAACTCTAGAACTTTCATTCTTCCCAATCGAGCTATCTCACACCAGCGAGATGCCCGTCTCACTCATCCATATGGTTGTCTGGTGAGTTGAGATGAGTTGGTCAGTTTGATCATATTGAACTGGTCGGTTCAAGGGAAAAACTTAGCCAAATCGATCTCAGATCAACTTGAACCCCAAATGGCCATCTCAACTACATGAGACACCCGTATGGTTTCCCAAATAGCCGTCTCACTCAGTGAGATGGTCATTTGACAGACCTAGTCAACCATTCAAGCAATCGGTTGCTTGAATTGAATACCTAAACACTTTAGTAATCAATCCAACTATCGTTCAAGATCAAACTCCTTTTCTAGATGAGTTCCTATGTGTGTGACCGTATAGGTCCCACATCACATTGGCAGTGAATGTCCATAACTAGCTTATGATATCACAAGCAAAGTGTGGTGCCTAGTCGCACATCAGTGCTACCCAAGTGAAATGGAAAGTTGGAGAACAACTTCAACCAACAATATGTGTAAGGTGTTGCAGTGATTGTATAATTCCTTTGTCTTTGATATATAGGATGAACTTGAGGCTTGGTTAGTCATCCTCTCCATGTTCAATCCATGTTTCTTGAACCAAGAGTAGTCTGTCTGAGATAATGTGACATCTATATCAGATATTGATTTGCATGTGCATGCGCATGTGTTTCTCAGTCTTGCTAATCAAGTGGCCAGGATATCATACTCCCGTAGGAGGGACAAATCCCATATCTATCACTCATAGTCTATCCCCATGTCCAAAGGCATCCAATCATCATCGTTATAACAACCCATGTTTTAGGACTATGTTTGATGATGTCAAAGTGTACCCAATGACATGTGATGAGTGCAGCGATTTTAGGTCGAAGAATCACAATCACCACCTTCACTATGAGAGATGACTGGGAGTACAAAACCATGTGTCACTCTCAAGATGGGTCTGTCCGATACGTTGTTCTCTAACATGTATCTGTGTGCTTGGTTTGATATTTCCATATCATAACTAATGAGATTTAGTCATCAACCAACTCACACTCTGATCTTATGTGTTATTGTTGGCTATCAACCTTCCACAATAACAACCGATGATGGACACAATGAGAATATGTATATGTACTCTTAACATCTGTATGATCTCATCACAAGGATATGAACTTGACAACATACGTCATTGAGCAATATAATTTTCTAGACATTCACTCTGTATCCTCATTATATCATAATTGAGTGAAATAGATGAATTTGAAGCTTGAATTTTATATATTTATGGTATTATTAATCAAATCCTTTTAGGTAATTATGTCATGTCAATCATCATATGATTGTCTCTACGGGCATACCTTACCAAAAGACTTCCACTTGCAGTTAGAGACAATCACTAACAGATCTCATCCTTAGTGATCTAAATAGGTCCAACATGCTTCTGTTGCGCTAGTGTCTATTCAGCAGGCTAGCAACACTTTGCTTATGGTCGATTTATTGCATGTTTCCTATCTCTTCGCTATAAGATGAAACTACATTAATATGGTATCTCATAATACTAGCCTAACAATTAGCTCCATTATTGTCACAATATCTCTAATGAGTCATCAATGGTCGGAACATCTAGAAGTTCATCATATGAACCTTTTAGATCCATACAATATCACATTGTGTTTACAACATATGTATACTCAACTTCTATTGTAGATTAGCATTAATGGCTATTAGATCAAAATCTTTCCAACTAATCATCACTTATTATTTAAAATCAAAACATATTTTAATTTTGCAATCACTTTGTCATTTATGGAGGATTGCATCAATGCAACTCTTTACATCCAACTCTTCCTATTATTGCTATTATCATTAGCTAGCAATCTATCCCTTTTTGGAATTTATATCATCTTGTCATGTCCATTACATACACGATTATATAGGATAAGCATGTTAATAGCATTCATGATAGATCCATTGTTGGGCTGGCCCATGGAATCTCATTCATGATATTTCCATTCTTCATAAGAATAGGAATATAGGGTTCATGAGAGACCAATTTGAATTCTCTCTCATTGAATCTTTCCATGTTGAACTCTTTCAACACGTTGCTATTGTACGTGCTGAAACTTCCATTGTGAAACCTTCAAGAACTATCTCATAGGTCTTGGTCCTTATCTCATAAGAGGTTTCACCTTATCCTTCATTGTTGAAGGAGTTTTTGTGCCATTTCTCAATATTCACAATATTGAGATGTTATTCCTCATCATACGTGGAATATTCATATATGATCCCACTAAATCTTTTGTAAACACAGATTTCTTATTTTGTCTTGATTCAATTCAAACTCTTTGACTATCTTGTCAAGTCAAAAGATCCCATTTCTGAGTTTCTTGTTTCAATCCCAGATTGAACTTTGTAGTTTATGGACTTAATTTGCATTAATGAAGTTATGAAACCTTTTAGGTTGTGTCATGTACACATCCTCTAATTTATTCCCTTAAGGAATCTAGTTTCCATTTTCATATGCAAAATATCATAGTCCATTCTAACAACAACAACAAGCATGACAATTGGTAAAGGAATTTCTATCATGTTTAACATTTTGAACTTAATTTATTCAACCAATTTGTCCTTTTATGTTATCCATGTAGGTCTTTATCATAAGACCCTATTTCACCCTTTAGGTGTTACCCCTTTAGGTGGCACTATCAAGGTACTACCTTGTTATCTTACATGGATTCCACATAGCTCAGAAAAAGGCTTCTAATTGACTAGTTGGCTCATCCTGTATGACCAACACTTATGAATTGTTGGATTCACAATCCTCCAATCTCAGATGTTTTCTAATAGAATATTTTGTTCTATATTACATGATGAACTTGAGATTTCCAACAACTTGTGATTCTCATTATTCTCATTGTACCCTTATTGTTGACCTCAAACATTTTGAGTTCTACTTTAGCTCCCACTGATTCTTTAGGAATTCAGTTATCCTATTAAGAAAACAATTTTGTTATTGGAAAGGGATTAGTAATGTTCAACTATCATGGTTTATGGATAAACCTTCTCAAGAAACTACTTTCTCAGGGTGGGTTTCCTTTAGACCTATTGGGACATTCCCAAATCATATCATATATGATGTCCTTTTAAACCATTTAGATGGTATATTATTTAGTGAGAGGCATATATATTTATGAGGATGTACGAAGATTGGATTAATTGATAATTATATCATGACTCATCATGGTATAAATCCTTCATTATGATACATGATCATGTTTAGATGGATTGTCATGTGATACATTATCACAGTTCATTCCTGAAGGTACCTAAGGTATTGATATAAAGTATTTCAACATTTGAACATATCAAAGTATCCTAATACTTTCATCAATGGTATACTTCATTTACAATCTCCTTAAAATTTTCAAGAGATTGATGCTTTCATTTCATTTGGTACATATCATCATATAACTAGTAAATCAAAATGAAGTATTAATTATTTATCTATAGCATTCATTCTGTAATATCTTCATGCATCATATGTATGAGGTCTAACAAAAGAATTACCCTCCCACTACATCTAGTGAAGAATGTCATGTCATATTGTGTGTAAGTAAAACTTTGCATGTTCGCTTAGGTTCAATAACCAAGGGAATCTAGTTCAACATCAATATGTGTTCTAGGCATGCACCTCTCATATTCATACAAGATGAATAATGCTAATGATAGTCTTGAGTTATCAATTATAATATTTTGGCATAAACATTATAAACATTAATCATTAATCATTTTGCATAAATATCACAAGATGTTTTATGGCCAATGCCATACAAGATCATATCTTTGAAATAGAAGCACTAATAATTCTTTATTGATAATCATCCTTGTCTATACAAGATGCATAACAAAAATGTTTCTATTCTAATGGAATAATGAAATAGCAGTTCTAATAACTCTATTACATGCCCATTGGGATAAGATAAATTTAAATGTAGACTATGGCTTCCGTAACACTTGTTCTGCCTTGTCCATCCTTGTCCTTCCATGAAGGCCTTTACTTCTTGTTAGATCCTGCACATCAGTATGTCAGATCTCTATTTGGTATCACCTACCAAAATGAAGAAGTAATCAAAATTTTTTATATGGTTATACCTGAAGTGGAGGCCTCAATGCCATCCTTCTTCTTCTTTAGTTCCTCTAACCAGAGTGGGCAATTTCTCTTCCAATGTCTAGGCTGGTGACAATGGTGACAATCACCTCTTTGTTTCTTTACTCGACCTTTTGCCTTGAGATCTGATGACTTAGGCTTCTAGCTAGCTTTAGAACTCTTCTTAGCTTTGCCTTTGCCTTTAGACTTCCTCTTTGTCCTGTTGATCATCATCACAGACTTGGGATTGTCTTTCTTCATTTGTGTCTCAGCTGTTCTCAACATGCCTAACAACTCTATCAATGACTTGTCAAAGTCGTTCATGTTGTAGTTCATGACAAACTGGCTATATGACTCTAGCAGAGATTGTAGAATCACATCAGTGGCCAACTGTTGGCCCAAGAGAAATCCCAGTATGGTTAGGTTCTCCACATACCCAATCATCTTGAGCACATGAGGTCCTACTGGATCTCCTTCAACCATGTGACATTTGAATAGTGCCTTGGAGACATCAAACCTCTCTTGTCTTCCCTGATCTTCATACATGTTCTTGAGATGTGTGACCATATCAATCACCCCCATATTCTCATGTTGCCTTGGCAACTCATGGTTCATTGAACAAAGCATCAGACATTAGACATCTGCAACGTCCTCAGTATGCTTCTTATAAGCATCCTTGTCAGCCCTTGGATCATTTTGAGTAGGTTACTCTGGTTTTGGCATTTTTAGGACATAGAGCTTGCACTCCTACGTGAGAACAATTCTCAGCTTCCCGAACTAGTCATGGAAGTTGTTCCCAACAAGTTTGTCCTTCTCAAGGACTGATTGCAGAGAAAAGTGATTGTTTGATGTGGTTCATAGATTCTACAAAAGAATTTGCAATTTTGTCAATAACTCAATTTTGATTTGATTTGATTAAAATTTGAACGATAACAATTAGGTCTTTAATTAACTATCATTCTCATTATTTGTTCAAATTGATAACCCTCAAGATCAATTTAGAAAATTGCAACGAACAATTTTCTAATGAGCCAAGATCCATATTTCATAAATTCATGAGTCAACTTTTTCTGATCTCCCACAACCTGACTATTTAGGTAGGCCAACTTGCCAATTGCATCATATGCAACTCTTGGATAGATGATATGTACAACACCTTGCCATGATCATCTGCATGTCTCTAGGCTCGGGCTCTCTAGGTCACCATTTAAGCCCGACCCAATAGCCAAATTGATAGATACACACCATGCTTTGTACAAATATACATACCTACCATCACACTTCCATGAGATAGAAGGCGCACCATGCTTTGTGCAAATCTACACTTGGTCGATCAAGTTTTTCATGTGTATTTCTATTGGAAAGCACTTAGACTTAATATTTTTGATTGAGGGTTTTTTATATGTATCATATATATACATATATTGTATCCAATCACCACATATATAGTACGTATCATATACATGCTATATCCCATAACGTAAACATTCAATATAAAATAAAAAGTGATGGTTATGGCCATGCCTACTTGTAATTCCTTGGAGCCACAAGGAATTACTACCACCTAGGTCAATCATCACATCACATGTATGAACCTACGGTTGATGTAGATCTGTTCTTGCCAATCTGAGTAGATCAGTTCAACCCTTGAACTGGTCATCTCACCTCTTGGCTGGTCGGCTAGTCCTTCTGTCCAACCAATGCTTGGACTCCTTCCAAATGATCGATCAGACCTTCTGGGATGGTCGTTTGGCCTCCTATGCAACTGATGTTTGGACTCCTTCCAAATGGTTGGTTGGGCCCACCAGGCGGTCGTCTGTTTCCATCATCCTCATTCCTCCATGATCCTCCAGACGGTTGTCTCATCTCACAAACTAGTCATCTCAACTAGTGATGAACATCTTCAACGTCGTTGCATGAAAAGAAACTATCCTATTGCTACTTTATTACATTGAATAAGAGAAACCTCAATTTACATTCGAAGGGAGAAAAGATAGGAAAGCGTTAACTTTACATTGGGAAGAAAGAGGTAGAGGCTCGATATGCAGACCGAGATAAAAGGAACCAATCATCCAACCACACACAGATAAAGGGTATTGACCATAACCACGCTATACATCCACCATCAAAACTACTTTTAGGGAGACGTGTGTAAATCACATATATATCATATCTTATATATATATATATAGCCAGGCTAGAATACACTCAAGTGTACAGATCACACCATACACCCCAATGATGTTTGTCTATCTAGACCATGTTTTTTCAAAATCTAATCCATTGATCTTCATGGTTACAATAATAATAGGTCACATACAAAATTTGAACTCATTTGGATGAGTGTAAGTCACTCATCCAAGGACAACAAAATCGACACACAAAACTAATTTGAAATACATGATTTTTGCCTCCCTTAGATGCACGACCTATAAGTGTCCAAATGAGCTAAAATTTATTATATAGTATGTTCTTATGATAATTAAGAAGATCAACAGTTTAGATTTTTCAAAAATTTACTGCATATTTAAAAATGACTGAGGTGTACGGTGCCTCCGGTACACTCGAGTGTACACTAGCCTGACTATATATATATATATATATATATATATATATATATATATATATATATATATATATATATATATATATATATATATATATATATATTAGTTTGGGAATATGTGGTCTTTGATCGAATACTCATATGAGAGAAGTTTAAATATTCACATCATATGCAATAAATAAATGATAAACCAATATATGATCATATAGATTATCCTAAAACATAGTAAATTGATGTGGCTCTGATACCACTATTGGGAAATACGGGCACAAAGTATTAGTAGTGGAAAAAATGTACCTATCTGTATTCCCCAATACAACAAGATCACATCAACTACTATGAAATGAGAAGGATGGTTTTATCAAGTTATACCTAGTCTTGGAGCAAGTCAAATGACAAAACTCACTTCTTTACAACTGCTGATAAGTTTCTCTTGGACGGTGGTTGTACAGCTCCTGGTCTTCACCACGAACAATGTCTACAAAACCTCTGTGGTGACTCCAGTAGTCTAGCCACACACTGTAGTTGACTTTTCTCTCTGAGCAGTAGCCAAAGGAATCCTGCCTCTAGAGTAGTCCAACAGACCAACTAGAATTCCTGTCATTCACCAAGAATAGATAGGAAGGATTTGTCCTCTCCATTGGTGTACTAGTCACTAACCTTCTCTCCCACAATGACAACTTCTCTGTTGTTTTCTCACATTGGCTATCCCTCCTTTTTAGGTAGGACTTGCACGGGTTTTCTTGGTTACCACAACCAGAGAGGACAATAGTTATCAGAGGAACTGATTCTCAATTATCTATGTTGTGTTGTTGTACTCTAGGAAGTCCTCAATACCCCTCTTTATATAGGAGGGGTTAGTGTCAAGGTTCCCAGTCCCCAGCTAATGAGGGACTAAAGTGGGAGTAGAAAGGACTGGAAGATCTTCAATTTTCACAACTATTCTGGAAGTTTCACAACTTGCGTCAGTCAAAATGGTCGTCTCGTAAGCCAAAATTATTGTCTAGGACATGAGACAGTCATTTCACTAAGCGAGACAGTCGTTTCACACTTTCTTAGTCAGATATGAAATGGCAAATTGTTTCCTAATCAATATCACACATTAATTTATTTACACCCCAAGTGTGTGAAATTTAAATGAGTTCAGGAAAACTCTAGAACTTTCATTCGTCCCAACAGAGCCGTATCACACCAGTGAGAGGCCCGTCTCACTCACCCACATGGTCGTCTGGTGAGTTGAGATGAGTCTGTTAGTTCAATCATATTGAACCGGTCAGTTCAAGGGAAAAACTTAGCCAAATTGATCTCCGATCAACCTGACCCCCAAACGGCCACCTCAACTACATGAGACACTCATTTGGCTGCCCAAACAACTGTGTCACTTAGTGAGATGGTCGTTTAACAGACTTGGTCAGTTTTTAAGCAATTATTTGTGTGTATTGAATACCTAAACACTTTAGTAATCAATCCAACTGTCGTTCAAAATCAAAATCCTCTTCTATATGAATTCCTATGTGTGTGCCCCTATAGGTCCCATATCACATTGGCAATGAATGTCCATAACTAGCTTATGACATCAAAAGCAAAGATTGGTGCCTAGTTGCACAATAGTGCTACCCAAGTGAAATGGAAAGTTGGAGAACAACTCCAACCTACAATCTGTGTAAGGTGTTGCAGTGATTGCATAATTCCTTTATCTCTGATATCCATGATGAACTCGAGGCATGGTTGGTCATCCTCTCAATGTTCAATCCATGTTTATTGAACCAAGAGAAGACTGCCTGAGATAATGTGACATCAATATCATATATTGATTCACATGTACATGCGCATGCATTTCTCAGTCTCGCTAATCAAGTGGACAAGATATCATAATCTCGTAGGAGGGACAAATCCCATATCTATCACTCGAAGTCTATCCCCATGTGTCAAAGTCACCCAATCATCACCGTTATAACAACCCATGTTTCAGGATTGTGTTTGATGATGTCAAAGCATATCCAACAACATGTGACGAGTGCAATGATTTTAGGTCTAAGACTCACAATCACCACCTTCACTATGAGAGATGACTGTGACCACAAAACCATGTGTCACTCTCAAGGTGGGTATGTCTGATACACTGTTCTCTAACATGTATATGTGTGCTTGGTTTGATATTTCCATATCATGACTAATGAGATTTAGTCATCAACCAACTCACACTCTAATCTTATGTGTTATTGTTGTTTATCAACCTTCAACAATAACACCGACCATGGACATAATGAGAGTGTGTGTATATATATATATATATATATATATATATATATATATATATATATATATATATATATATATATATATATATACTCTTAACATCCGTATGATGTCATCACAAGGATAGGAACTTGACAACATACGTCATTGAGCAATATAATTCTCTAGACATTCACTCTGTATGCTCATTATGTCATAACTGAGTGAAACAGATATATTTGAAGCTTGCCTTTTATATATTTATGGTATTATTAATGAAATCCTTTTAGGTAATTATGCCATCTCAATCATCATATGTCTGGCTCTACAGGCATACCTTACCAATAGGTAGATGGTTGTGGTTCACATGTCTTATTGGATATAGTTAGATCTTAGCATGAGTGGTAAAAGCTTGTGAAACTCTCTTGAGATACAAGTGAGATAATTATGAAACCTCTTTTGTTGATGAAAATGTTGTTCCTCAAATGATGCTAAATGTCTCACTTAAGTATAAACTTGATATATGTACGATAAGTCACTCTCACAAGATAGACCTAATATGAAACCATACCATTCATAAAATATGTATATTTTAAAATGACAAACTTGATATGATGATGCCTTGAGATATTAGCTTGAATAATCACGAATACAATGCTGAAGTTCATGCCCAAAAATGGAAGTAATGAACATAAATGGTGATTATTGGTAGAACCTCAGGGTTGATCTAAACCATGCATGTAGTTTCAATTTGATGAGGAAATGTACATGTGATGATGACCTTAATTGAAAGTCATGACAATGAAAATATCTATTTTATAAGTTGATAACATAGTTTTTGATAACACACCTTAAACATGAATGAATATGTGGATAAACGCTAACATGGTGGGGATAAGGGATGTAAAAACCCTAATGTCAAGATGATGTTATTATTTGAGGGAACACTAAGTAATATGTATATGTTGGGATGTGTAAACCTTTGATGATAAAAAGTTATGTGTGCACCACATGATGGGGATGCCTTTGACACATATGGTGTGGTTAATTTAAAATGATTTATATTGACTTTGATTCTTGATTGCAATCATGGATGAATTTTGAGGACAAATTTTCTCTTAAGGTGAGAAGGATGTGATAGCCTGACTTTCTCTCTCTACCTTTATGCACCTTCTCACTCAAACTGAGACTCAAACTACTCAATCGGATATCAATTTCATAGTTTTAGTATTATTACACTCCAATTTGGTCACATCAATGATCAATTTCACAAGCTGTAACATTAATTCAAAATATTAAACACAATGTCACGCCTTAACATATCACCACTTTGAAACTAAACTTTAACTTCTTCCATATGTTTTTCTTGCTCTCTTGTATACATCAATCATTCAATTGTGAATCCAATGACACAAAAATCACTTGATTGGATCCATGAGTCATTTTTTTTGATATTTTGAAGTTATATCCTTTTTACTTGAATTTATTAGACTTGTGACCCTTGATAGGATTTTTGGGTGCACAGACCACTTGGGGGAGCCCCTCCATCCATGACATGTCAATAGTCCACTGACCTATTTCCCATCCAATCAAATTTTATTACTTTGGATCACTTTTGACCCTTGCATCATCTCCCTCATATCCACCCATCCAATCGACAGACCACCATGTTGTCACCTTCCACCATACACACCTCCAATGCAAATGGTGTTGCTGGGGCTAACCATCCTCAAGATCCACCAGATCACACTATTTCCTCACTCCCTTCAACTAATTGAATAAACTCAACTCTTTCATCTTTCTATCATTTTCCCCATGTTGTTACCCTCTCTCATGCACCCTAGTTCACTCTCACACCTTTCTTATTCCTTCTTCTTCTTAGCAACACCACCACACTTATCTTGTGAGGAATCTTGCCTTAGCAATTTTTTGGGCTTGCCCTCTATGTCCATCACCTTTGCAAGGTTGAGGCAAGGGTGATTGACCTTCTTCTGCCTTCAGGGGTGGCTCCGACACACATTAACTGCCAGTGACACTGCAACTAGTGAGACGCTTCATGCGGTAGCACCTTGTCACGTGAGAGGGATGGGAAGGCATGTAGGGCAAGCAGGAGATAGATCTAGAAGGTTCAAGGACACTAGAAATAACAAAAGGGAGGTCTTCATCCTACACTGACCTCCCGATAGTGCATAACAGTCCTAACTTTGTATACCACTCCCATGGATATACTTAGATTCAAACTACAAGCCTTTGTTCCCCAACACATCCCAACCATTCCCATGGTCAAGGAAGTGAAGACAAGGTACATATCCTTACTCCCATGCATATCTTTCTAGATTATACAAAGAGCAGAAATCATACATACAAACTGGCCAACAAAGCATGTAAGAAAAAAACAACGCTGATGAACCTTATAATAGTGAAATAACTAGAATTATATATAAAATTTGTGTTCAACAATGTTATGACATGGGAGTCACTCCCCCATGCCCATGAAATGAAAGTCTACTCACTCATGATGATGAAACATAAGTACATGCTACAGATTTGAGAGCTAAGCATGACTAGAGAAAGGAAGAGCAAGGAAAATCCAAGGAATAAGGAAGAACTCCAATTTGAAGACAAAATTACGCCTTTAGCGGTGCTTCTTATCCAACAACCTTCTTTCCCAAGCGACTGCAGTAGAGAAAAGAAGCTTATGATGCAATCCTTGAAGGAGAAATGAGTGGAAAGGAGGTTCTCTCGCAAGAAACAACCACTTCTTCCCCAAAATAGCCTCTCATATGCTCTGGTACATTCTCTGGTCAAAAAGTGCTTCAAATTACGAGAGATAACTGTCCCATATGTGTGCTCTTATATTTAAAAAATGAGGGACAATTACTTTATAGAATTGTAGAATTCGACTATGACACACCATGTATGAGAACACACACACCGTGTCGCCTTGAATAATTGATATCAGAGATGCTCTACTCAAAGGGTACACAACATATTGTCTAAGAGACACACCATGTAGCTGAGAGTCGAGGAGGACCTGTGCAAATCTGATTGAATTGAACACAACGTGTCCTAATAAACACACGACATGTCTTTTGACAAAATTTTTGGCAAGATCTTTTGATTGATTTGGCATGCCACATGGTCCAAGGGACACCCTATGCTACTACTCTTTAGGGGAAACAAGATCCACTGTAAACTCACACGCCATGTGCTAAACACACACAATGTCTCTGTAAGAACTTTGAGAAATTCCTTGAGACTTGTACAATCCTTTAGGGAATCCAACTAAGGTCAAATTTTGTCTGGATTAACCCCATTTCTTCATCATTATCGTATACCTATGATCACAAACACGAGACAAGTAAAACAACTAAAAATAGTGGAAAATCAAGTAAAATTAGAGGCAAAATGAGGTACAAAGTGGATAGAAAGTGCATGCAAAGTGGGTAGAAAGTGTATAAAATATTCACATCAAGTCCCCCTAAGCTTGAACTATTACTTGTCCTCAAGCAAAAAGAACATGAAAATATAATTGAAGAAGGCATCAAGTAAATGCACCCATCAAATGAAATGGAAAAGTGAATGAACCAATCCAACCATAATCAACTGTTTTATGCTTATTAGGCATGGATTCAACTTAAACACCTAAGATAGGAATTCAATTCAATAAGAGTGGTAACAATTCAGATGGAATAATCAACAAAACAACACTAGTAGAATTTAGGTGACTAAGCCAAACAACTAGTGAATAAGCCACCTGACACTCTCAAATATGAAGGATGTAAAAGATGAAATCTAACTTAACATCAAGAATCTAGCATCACTCTCCTTGTTTTCAAAAGAATGTGGCAATGAGGCATGGGTTCCGACATTCGACAGCTAAAATAGACTTATGCACACGTGGAATGCCAGATGGGGTATTTTATCCTCTTTTAGGATGTAGCACCTAACCTTTGTGGCCACATCATACTTACACTAGGTTAGAATGTTACTAGGCGGTTTAGCCATATTTTCATAGGGTATATATGTGATTATTGAAATTAGCCTACACAATAAAAAATGAATCAGGTTCCTCTCAAGAACCACAAGGTCTTGAACTGAAATTCTTTCCCCAAAACATAGGAGAATTACTAGATCACATAATCATCTGGATTTCATTCATTTATTTCAAGTATTTTTCATCAAGAGGTGGATGAAAATGCACTAAGTGTTTGGAAAGGGCATCTAGAATGCTAAACAATATTGTAGTGTTGATTAATACAAAAAGATTCAACCATTACATGTGTTTGACAATAAAAAGTGTGGATGATGAGTGTTCAAGCTAGAAGCATAAACCAAAATTAAGTGCTTGTTGTTGGTCAAGGGTTTCATTTAATTGATGCATGACTTGTACAACTTTTCTTCAATTGATATTTCTCAAAACAAGATGGGACAAATGGTTCAGCTTAAAGGAACATCAATCCAAACACAAAGAAAGAGCCTCAAATCATACATGATTTTCAATAACTAAAAAAAAAACTAAAGAAAAAACTAAGAAAAAGACAATGTAAAGAAGCTAAAACTACACTACCATTCGATTGCCACCCCACTAAGATTGAAAGTTGTAGTGTCCTTACTGCATCAAATGAAACCCAAGTGGATAACAACTAGATACCTATTGGGATGAATCAAAGTGAAGGTAAAATGCCCTCGTGTCCAGTTGGAAAATGTTGTCCCAGAGTATCATCATCATCATCATCAGGAATGGGAGTGAAAGTCAACTCCTATGATGGTGGTGGAGGTGGCGGAGCCATGGCATAGTTGTCAAAAGGGATGTGGCACATCTCCATCCTTTGTATCATATTGTGCATGCCAGAGTATTGCTGGCTCAACTAGTTTAGTTAGGTGTCTATTGATCAAAATGCTGCTGGACATACCCATAAAGATGTTGCACGTTTGCCATGGCTCAGTTGTACTATGTCTGAGTGCCAATAGAGGGAGGGTGAGATGATGCTGCAACTGCATTGGAGGCCTCGGGTTGGTCTCCAGAATTAGTTTTGTCATAAAAATAAACTTCCAATTGTCTTTGTTTGTCAAGGTAACCCTCTCTAGATTAGGAAGTTCAATGTACTCCTCATGATCAATAAAGTATTGTTTGAATTTGCTGTCATTGAAAGATACCTAACAATCAAACTTGAGGAGATAAGGAACTTGAGATCAATTTTGTTCCTCTTGGGTGCAACTTCCAATCTTGTCAGTTCAACATTAACTTTGCAGGCAATGTGGGTTATCAACCATCCAATCATCATATCACCAGATTTCTTTTTTCTGAGCTCAAAGAAATGACAAAGCATATAGTACCAGCATTGATCTTGAAATTTCTTAGCATACCCCACAAGAAAAATAGATCTTGCTTTCCAAAAATGCCTTGTGTTTCTTTTTTTGCAAAAAAAAACAAGTGCTAAGGATCCTATGTATATAATGAAGATAGGGCGATGGATATGTGTTGCTCTAGCTTTTGCAACCTCATGTTGTCATCCTCATTGATTTCCCTCCAAAATCATCACTTTCAAATTGGATTGGGTATGACATCGGTCCTCCATAATGGCACCAAAAAGCATCACATAATTGTCAAAATGTATGCTTGTAATCATGCCCAAGAAGTCTAAATGTAATGATGCGCAAAGGCTCATGTAGTTTCTTGGGGTCATCGTACGCATGCAAAGTAGTTAGGAATTCATAAGTGAGTCTTGTATAGACAGGGCTTACAGTGCAACATGTATACTTGAGCCTATTTCTTCTAGAAATACCAAGACTTCATCCTTGAATTCCATCACCTCTAATGACTCTTGACAAACACAGAGTGTAGGTAAAATCCTACGTGACGTTAAATTGCGTGGATGGGATATAGGTTGGTGCGAAAGAACTCTCTCCTTTATGGTGATTTGTTGCTTGCTTGGTGGGAGCCATGACGATGATGTGTAGCTACTGAATGTGGGGACATGACATGTTGAAGATAATACATGACATGTATTCTACAAGATGAACATGTTCTGCTGAACATGCAGACATGACGTGTGTGCACTCACACATGACGTATCTTTTGTGCATAAGCCGAGCTTGAAGGTGGCGGAATCGGCAAAGAAACTGGCCAGCTGTGGATCTGGGTGCATAGACAAACGGTGGAAACAACAGAGATCTTGTAGTCACTGGTGTAGAAGGGTCACGACATCCTTGAGTAGAGGAGGAAAGCTACTTGGGTGGCAACCTGGGCAACGGAGAAGAAGCTGCTCAGGTGCGGATCTGAGCCGACGGTGACGAAGGGCATAAGCTTGTAGAGAAACTACTGCTCAGCTGCTTGAATCGATAGTGGGGAAGTGTCTCTTGGTGTTGAATGCGACTACAATGGAGGAAGCTGCTGGAGGTTGAACACGACAGCGACGGCTGGCACTCTAACTCAAACACGGCG
The DNA here is from genome assembly GCA_963693085.1 of Alisma plantago-aquatica. Classification (NCBI taxonomy): domain Eukaryota; kingdom Viridiplantae; phylum Streptophyta; class Magnoliopsida; order Alismatales; family Alismataceae; genus Alisma; species Alisma plantago-aquatica. The sequence goes on along the minus strand of OY856410.1, from coordinate 1,008,144,880 downwards.
TGAGTGCTAGGGTGAAATGGATACAATGATTCTGAAATCGGGTGAAAACCATGTTTCAAATTGCCAAACATGCCATGATTGCTAAGGCACACGTCATGTTTTCATGTGTATAGCCTACCTCCTTATTTTTGCCTTTCTCGATGTGGACACAACTTGTTACAATCCACACATGCTGTGTAGTATTATTCTAGTAGCTTATTTGTAGAATGGGGCTCTATCACAGACACACCATGTTGTAATTAACACACAACGTGTGAGTTTCTAGTAGAAAACCTACATTCTTCTGTTGAGATGTACACATCGTTAGGGATGAGCACCGGGTCGGGCCGGCCCGATCCGACCCGCGACCCATCCCGCATAACCCTATCCAGATCTGAACCTAATTTATAATATGGGTGGGTCGGGCCTAAAATTTAAACCCATATTTTATTTGGGTCGGGTACGGGCAGAGGTAAACCCAGGCTCGAAAACCCGAATGCCCAGATTAGATTTTATGTACATTATATACGTATACATCTATCTTTGTCCTGAAAGAAAAACATACAAATTTCTTGATGCAATATGTAGTATGTACCTAACCAATGGCAACATGGATACTATGTAATCAATCAACATGATTAGTGAATTCATACTAGTAAGATAACCATCATTGACATGAATAGACGTACTTGATATCTTTGTTTTGATCTCATTGTGTCTACATGTAGGAGACAAATGATCTTTTGCTCAGCACATAGTAGATTATGCTCATCTTTTTGCTCATATGCCCACATGTAGGAGACAAATGATCTTTTGTCCTTCCAAAACCCATTTCATTGTATATACATATAGGATAAGGAAGCAAAAAGGCACAACATTGTGGACTCCATTGATTTTTTAAGTCAATATCCTTTTTGTTGCTGTACGAGATCACACAACGAAGTTATACATATTTCGGCTACATATCACAAAGTATATATACATTCTTTTGAAGGTTTATCACAAAATCTATATCATACTAATTCAGTTTTCATGTTAGCAAGTTAGATCTAGCAAAATTTGGTATGCTCATTCGATGTTATATGGACAAACCCGAATTTGGCCCGAAACCCAGCATTCTTATATGGGCCGGGTATGGGCTGAAATTGTTCAATTTTATCTGGGCCCGAACTCGACCCGTGGCCCGCTTTAAAATGTGGGATTGGATTTGGGACAAGCAAAACCTGGTATAACCCAGCCCGATGCTCATCCCTACACATCGTGTTCTTTGAAGCACACAACATGTATGTATCCAGAAAGATATCAAAAGTGAATGACTTTTATGACATGTCTTCTTTTTAACACACACCGTGTGTGGTTCCTACAACCTTCTTGAAAATTTCATTGAATGACACACAACGTGTTTGAACTCACACACTGTGTATTCAATACTATTTGCTCAAAGTTCCTCCTGTCTGAAGGTGACATGCCAATTTTGTTGATCAACACGTCTTGTCTAATTGAAACTTCACATAAATTAAGTTCTCCTCTTGATTTTTTACGGCACTTACAATGAAAATGATATGTACGGTATAAGGGTCAAAATTATTACATTCATCCATGACATACTTATTTGAAAGAGAAATATTCTTGAGTCAAAAACGATATTAAAACCTATCCTAATATGAGGTCAACTCCCACAAGGTCCTCCATTTAGAGTGTGGAGTGAGACTCTTCATTCTTCTTCTTCAGTGTGCTCCAGAGAAAGAGCTGGATGCAACAAACTTTCTTTTATCTTTCAGGTTCAATTCTGGATGGCTTGGAAGAGACCCCAGAGGAGTTTGTTGGTTGATAAGGGCTTGTTGAGCAACTTGATTTTCTAGCATCTTCGTGTGGGTGTCTATGCCATCCACTTTGTCAAAAATCTACTGGATGGTGTCTTTGATCATCTATCCTTGTTGGCTAAATTCCTCATTTTGCTTGATCTGACATGATACAAAATTTTCTAGAAATGACTCAAGACTGGGTTTTGAATATGACTGAGTTGGTTGAAATTTCAATTATTGATATTGAACCCTAGAGGATTGTTGCTTGAAGAGGGCATATTCCCAATGGGTTGTGGTTGATTAATCTAAAGTGGTTGCGGATTTTGAGTCTTATTGTTGTGGTAGGAAAAATTGACATGGTCTCTCCAACCTGGATTGTAGGAGTTCAAATATGGGTTTTAGAGGTGTTTGTTCCCATAGTTGCCTACCATATTATATTGCTCCACAGTCTCCTTAGAAGAAAATAAAGAAGGGTATCTTAGAGAAGCTACCTTCCCTAAAGCTTGATTTTCATGACAAATAAGATTCACATGTTGAGATGGTTGAGTGTTCAACCTCTCAAACTTTTGTGTGAGAGCATCGAGTTTAGATACAATCAAGTCAACACCATCAAAAAAATGTATTTCGACTTGTTTTCTAGAAGCAACAGAAGATGAGGATGATGAATTGCTCCTCTAAGTACTCCATTGACAATGGTTAATTTCCATGTCTTTGATTATCATGTAGGTTTCCCTATAGATTTTATTCATGAAGGCTCCATTAGCAGCGACATCTATGGACATCCTTATTTTGTAGAATAAGCCATTATAAAAAGTTTGGAGAAGCAGCCAATTGCTAAGCCCATGGTGAGGACAAAGACATTGGAGGTCTTTGAATCTCTCCCACATATCATAGAGAGTCTCTCCATCTCTTTGAGAGAAGTTAGTGAGTTGGCTTCATAGCTAGGTGATCTTGCTTGGATGGAAGTATTTAGCTAGAAAGTCTTTAAGAAATTCCTCCCAACTATTTGTATAGTTCCTTGGCAAATAAAAGAGCCACTCCTTGGCTCTGTCCCTCAAAGAAAATGGAAATAAAAGAAGGCGAATACCATAGAGAGTAACACCATTTATAATATTGTAGAAGTTTAGATATATGCAAATTAGGATCCTCCATGGGAGTCCATCCAAAATTATTTCACTGAATCATCTACATGATTTTTGGTCAAATGGAGAAGTGGTTTACCTCGATCTATGGGCTATTAGTAGCCCCATTGATATTTATGGCTGCTAAAATGATGAATTCTTGAAGAGGATGATCATATTTCCTGATAGGTTCCTGGTGATCCAGTGAATATGGCAGTGAAGATGAAGGTGATGATGGTTTGTGAGTATCCCAAGATTGAAGAGTTTTCACTCCTCCTTTCTCTTCTACGACTGCTCAAGGTACATTCAATTTTAGGGTCTAGATATATAGATTGCTGAATACCCCATTTTGAATGTTGCATAGATCTCTACAAATTCACAAGTGAATGAAAACACTTAACAAAAAATAGAAGATTCAATGGATGTAAAATGGTGGTGATGGAAAAGTGAAATGAAGGTGATCTAGTCTCACTTACTAATTAATACTTCTTACTCTAACAAAATAGTACTGATGCTCCCTGGTAACGATTCCAAAAACTTGTTAGCTCATGTGTGTTCAAGTTTTAATACTACTCAACAAGTATATGGATGTGTGTAGTACTATCGAGGTCTTCCAAGTTGCAGGGTAATGCTAGGTGCAAGAGTGTTAGTCTTCAATAATTTAGATCGATGTCAAAGGTTGGTTTGATTTGCACTAGTAAAATAAAAAACTAGAGAATGTTACTAAGAAAAAATCACTTTTATTAATGACCAAATTTGATTATAGATTCTTGAGGATAGGGTTTCACATCTACATCATAACATGAAGAAAAGCAAAGATCAATAACACTAGAAATAACACAAGGGAGGTTTGTATTCTATACCCACCTCTCGCTAGTCCAGAATAGTCCTAACTTTGTACACCACTCCCGTGGATATACTTAGATTTAGACTACATTCCTTTGTATCAACACATCCCAGACACCCCGTGGTCAAGGAAGGAAAACCAAGGTACATATCCTTACTTCTATGCATATCTTCCTAGATTATACAAAGAGTAGAAATCATACATACAAACTAGTTAGCAAAGCATGTAAGAAGAAATCAACACTGATGAACCTTGCAATAGTGAAACAACTAGAATTATATATGAAATTTGTGTTCAACAATGTTATGACATGGGAGTTACTCCACCATGCCCAAGAAATGAATGTATACTCACTCATGATAATGAAACACAAGTACATGCTATAGATTTGATAGCTAAGCATGAATAGATAAAGAAAGAGCAAGGAAAATACAAGGAACAAGGAAGAACTCAAATCTGAAGACAAATTTCCGCCTTTGCTGGTGCTTCTTCTTCAACAACCTTCTCCCTCGAGTGGCTAGAATTAAGAAGAGAATCTTCTGCCACAATCCTTGAAAGAGAAATGAGTGCAAAGGAGGTTCTCTCACAAGAAACCAACTCTTCTTCCCCAAAATCGCTTCTCCTTTTCTTTGGTACGCTCTCTGGTTGAAAAGCGTTTCAAATGATGAGAGATAACCATCCCATATGTGTTCTCATGTATTTAGAAAATGAAGGATGGTTACTTTACAAAAATGTAGAAATTGACTACGAAACACCGTGTTTGAGAAAACACATACCGCGTCACCTTGAATAACTGACGTTAAAACTACTGAGAGTCAAGGAGGACCCTAGGAAGATCTAATTGAATTGAACACTACACGTTCTAATAAACACATGACGTGTCTTTTGATAGAACTTTTGGTGAGATGTTTTGATTGATTGGGCACACTGTGTGGTCCAAGGGACATGCCGTGCCACTTCTCTTTAGAGGAAATGAGGTCCATCTATAAACTCATATGCCGTGTGCTAAAACACACACACCATGTATCTATCAAAACTTTGAGGAATTCCTTGGAACTTGTACAATCCTTTAGAGAATCCAACTAAGGTCAGATTTTTGACGGATTAACCCCATGTTTTCATCATTATTGTGTACTTGTAATGATGAACATAAGACAAGTAAAACAACTAAAAAGAGTGGAAAATCAAGTATAATTAGAGGCAAAATGAGGTACAAAGTGGATTGAAAGTGTATGCACAATGGGTAGGAAGTGTATATAAAATATGCACATCAGGATATCATTTTGCTAAGCACTTAATTTGTTTATTCTTGTTTCGTTACTTCAGAATTCTTTTCAAATTATGCAAAAATTAGATATATGTATTTTTCTGCCATGTACTCAACACCTTGTGTGTTGACCCACTTGTTTCACATATGTTTAAGTTCAGATATGGATATGGAGTTGATACTTGGTGAGATGTATTCAAGTGTACCTGTTGTAAGATCCTAGGTGGTGTATATGAGCAAACTAGTATAGATGTACTCTCAATTTGTAACTGGAATCTTATAATATAACAATATTGCTATTAATTATACTTGTCTATTTTTGAGATTATGTTGGTGTTTGCAGCTTGTTTTTTATTCATGTATGCTAAGATTTTACTCTTTCACATTCATGCTTTCATAATACCACACTAGGGATAGACATTTGGGTCCTATAGACATTGACTTTCTAGTCATTTAAAGTTAATATTTGGGTGATAAATGGTTTTGTGAAATCTATGTGTAAAATATTAACTATCTTCATTAATTAAATATTTAGATATAATTTTCATGATAGGTTATACCGGCAACATCGACTACATTAGGTCAAAGTGTCAGGTCAAAACAACCATGAAAGTATCCAAAAATTGTTGAATCTTGGTTTCAATTGATGCAACATGTCAAAAATTGTTGACACCAGTTGAAGTAGTTGGTTGATGCATGATGGCATGGGTCAAAGTGACCCTTACTAGTTTAAGTCTAGAATAATTTGACATGCATGTACAAGTAGGGTTTTCATGGGAAGGGGTGCGGTGGATACACAAAATCTCCCCAAGAAACCTCTTATCCAGTAGATCCATCATAGCCATAAAACATAGGTACATTAAAGACATAGAAGGGATATGTAAAACACATTAATGCACACTAGTTCTACAACAACTAGACACATCTTATTTTGTTGTAGTACTTGCACTTTTGGATTTGGATTCAAAATAGTTCTTTTTTTGCCACCTTGTCATTATAGAGACACTTTGTATTCTTATTGAAGAAGCTGCTTATTCTCAAGCATCTGCCCTAGGGCCTCAACCTCTATGTCATCCTCATAGATGTGGGAACTCTTGATGCACCACATTTGTCACCGAGAGGAAACAAAACTCAAAGTTTTTGATGTTTTAGTGTTGCTCTCTCTCCTTCTCCTCCTATTATGGGTAGTTGTACTTGGGGGGAGTTTTTCTCTCAACTAGTAGATTGAATGGAACTAGTTTTGTCATCTAGTTGACTAATTAGTCATCTAGTTGACTGAGTTTCTAGTACATGTCCCATTTCAATTAACCAATTTAATTATAAATCAAACAACCCATATGTTCCTTGCTGTTGATTGACTTCAGTCTTGTTAACTGACTAGGATTCCTAGTCAACTGACTAGGATTCCTAGTCAACGGACTAGAAAGTTCCCAAAATTGGTGTTTTGTTGATTGATTGATAATCAATTAGCTAGTTAATCCAAACCATCCATTCTAGGAAGAGCTTTTGGATAGTAAGTCAACATATACACAATTTAAAACCATTCTAGTCATATGTTTGATTGTGAACTTCAATTTTCTTATGCATCCTTATGTGTGTGACCCCACATGTTCCACATTATGTTGGTAGTGATGTTCAAGACCTCACAAGTAAAGATTTATGTCTAGAATAATATCATTGCTACCCATGTAAAAGCAATAAGTTGAAAATAACTTGAATATGTATATATACCAATGTTATAATGACCATATAATCTTTGTTACAAATGCTAGATTAAAAATGAGGCATGAAGTAGTCATTCATTTAACATCCCATCTATCTTTCTTGAAGTAGGGCATACTATTGAGATTGCATGAGCTCAATATTACATAGCTCACATGAGCATGACCATGCATTGCATAGTTTCACTTGTGAAGTGTCCATGATGTCAATCTAATGAAGGGACAAATGCCATCTATAACACTCACAATAATGTAAAATTGTCACAATGCATCAAATCACCGCCTGTTTGACAACACTTATTCAAAGTCACACTGGGTTAGTGTTAAAGTACATAGAATAACATGTAATTATTGTAGCGACTTCATGTCTAGGGATGATAGTCATCACTGTCACATTGAGATATGAACCTGATTTTCCATGACATGGCATCCATGTGTCATTCTCAAAATGGTCATGTCCAATAAAACTTGTTCTCTAGCAATTACCCATGCATCTGAATTGATATCCAGCATCATGACTAAGGAGACATAGTCATCATTCAACATACACACTAGTCTTATGTATTATTGTTTTCCTATAATGTGCACAATAATCACTAACTAGGGACAAAAAGAATGAATACTATTGAACATACATATGATAGCATGTTTAGGTTCCCAACCCAACCCATATGACATTGAATCATAACATTCTTAAAAAAATAACATTAATTCACTATCTCAATATTGAGACAAACATAATAAGTGGAATTTCCTTTATGAATAATCAAATCATATATAATGTATCCCTATTACAATGATGGATCTTAGAGAATACGACAATTAGTTTTTATGTGACAATATACTTAGTATCTATTATAGAATCGACCACTGTCTCTTACTTAGAACTCTTCCATCTTATAGCTCTGTTGTTTAGGCAATACACAAATTTTGATTGAGATCGGTAATCCTTGTTGGTTTGGAAGATTGAATCTATGTAACCCTTTACAACTAGCTCTTCTTCACCTATCTATATTAAGAATTGATCCTTTGTTCTTCTCAAGTACTTCAAAATATTCTTCATGACAATCAGCTGAAATTCAATGAGATCTTATTGGTACATGTTTGCCATGCATGGTATCTTAGTATCATTATGATATGAGTATTTATTGTAACACTATTGTACATACATGTTGAGAATGAAAAGGAACATATAAAGCTTGACATTTTAGTTTAGCACCCAATTTTGCATCACCTTGAATACTCTGCTTAGTTTTTGATTTGTGGATGAAATCCTTTGATAGGAAGGCCATTATTTTTAGGGAAATCTTATCATCATTATTCAATCAAACCCTATCCAAAAGACCACTAAAAATATTAACTAATTCTTGCAACCTAATTGGCCAGGCACAGATATAATATGCACCCAATCACCCATGCATCCCATTCCACTTCCAACCTTGTTCTTAAGTCACAAGTATCTTTTGAAGCGGGGTGAATCTCATAGGCATACCAAATTTATATATTTTGATTTCTTCAACAAATTATACCACTTAAACCCATAATACCTTTCTTAAATCAATATGAGTGGACTCGAGAGGAAGGCTTTTCAATATACAATCCAGTAATAAGAATCATCCCCATATGCCAAACACTATATAATCATCCCCATATATTATAAAGGTTTTCTTGTTGTTGGATAACTATGATGAATGTTTTGATTATTTTATTTCCAACTACACAATTTTTTATCTATACCTCTAATGAATAATAATGGAACTAGTAAGCAATGCCAAACGATTGTGTTTTTGGGTGAACTTGCTACCAAGTTATAATGCAGAATAATCACCAAGAGGTTGTTCCAAAAGGCAATGTGAAAGTGAGGTGAAAGTGTCCAATCATGGGATGCACACCAATGAATCTGATGATAGGACATACACTTAAATATCCATCTGTGGATGAATTATTGGTTCACCGAGTGAGATAAGAAAGACTTTAGGTTGAAATAAAATGAAAAATGGAAGTTATGTTATCGAGAATTGCATGAAATGAATTTCCATAATGTTCCAAAAGTTTATATATAAATTTTGGTTGCACTCACATAGTATAATTATGTGATGACATGTTTTATTTGTCGTCATTTTAGGTTAAGAATGCTGACTTGAAGCTATGAATCACTTTGCAAGAAAATAATAATGCTCAAAGAAAAAATGAGCATTATTTATATAGTGTGAGTGTCTATCTCATAAACTATAGAGTCTTCCAAATTAAAGAATATTATAACTCCCTTTAAGGAGATTAATCTTCAATTGTATACATAATACATTTCTTTAAAGTTATTCATGATTATTGGTTATTTTTTATAATCTTGAATTGATAATGGACATTGCCTTCCAGGTCATCCTAAAGGGGATAATGGGCGGAGGGGACCATTATATTATGGTGCAAAGAATCCTCCTCAAACTCTCCCTCCAAGAAGATCAACCCATTGCTTGGTTTCTTGACATCGGTACCACAAACTGGGCATCAGTGGCATTGACTTTACATCAATGTTTATTCTCAATTGTTGTCTTCTAACTTGGTACTAGGGACATGGGTTTTGATGATATTGAGATAAACCTAGAACAATGCTATTTGTTTTGTAATGGAAGTCGGTGCACACTAGCATGCAAGTTGGTGGTATTGAATTAATAATTTTTTTGCACAATTTGCAAACACATCAATGCATCTTCTTTATTTGCAACAAACTAAATTACAATCAACTAAGAACGGAATGTATAAATGAAAGTAATAAATAGAAAAAGTTAAACTTGATTGTTAGGTTTCCTCCTACAAGCGCCCTTGTTAAACTTCCTACATTGGACACATGTCAATCAACAATAATCAGGAAAATGTGGAGGAGGATGGAGATCTCTCTAGCTCTTTCTTCCAAACAATGGGTTCCTTGCAATGATGAAGAAAAATAAGAAAAGTCAATACATCAACGTCTACAATTATCATGTTATATTAAATGTGTATTAGTATTTTAATTACCATGAGCATGACTGGAAATCAAGTATTGATGTGGATCACATGAAAAAATAGTTTACCGTGAGGTGAAAGGTATAGTGATGATTTCTACTTAATTGCAACGACCATCCCCAATGGATCACAACTATCTAAACATAATGGAGGGGTTTCATGGATGGAAAATTTATGTAATTCCTCCTATTTTATTTACGATGCCCAACATTCATATCCTCTAATAAATTCTCAAGGTCATCATTAGGATATATGTACCATATAAGTCATCAATAAAAGAATGAGGAGATGGATATTGTAGTGGATGAATAATGTGATGAGTAGTGCGAAATTCATCCACCTTCTCGTATTTAAAATCCTCTTCTTTACTCTCTTACTCCTCTCTAAACTAATTATAAAATAAAATAAAATTTGGGTCATCCTCTCCCTCACTCATATCTCAAACACATGTATCAAATTGTCTTCCACCTTATTTTCATCATTCTCCTCATATTTATCATCAGATCCCCAATCATTTTCAAAATAAACCCTAGTATGTTAAGGTGTGAGTATGGTGCAATAGTAGGAGGTGGAATAGGTGATTCATATTTTAACATCATATATGCCGTTATTCACTCTTCATTATCTAACTCCTCCTCACCAACATAAACTTCTTCAATTTTATCCATTTTACCCCATCCTGTATTACAAATGAGACTTTGACAATTCAAAATAGATTGAACTATTACTCAAATATTATCACATTGAATTGAGTAAGGAAATTTCTTACAACATTATGGAGGTGGACTCAAGCATCTATAGACAACATGTGCATATCCAAAATCAAACAACTAGGAGCCATGCAAAAAGTTTTTTTGAAATAGATAAGAACAACAAGAAAGAAATATGTAGATGAAATATGAACAATATTGAGATTTACAATGCAATTCTATATTATAAAATGCAAAAAATAAATACAATGGCCTGGAGTGGCTAGTTCTAGCATTCACATTGCTAGTGGTTTCATTGACCAACACCCAGACAACGACACCAAAAACTTGAACGTTGAAACTGCATGTGCAAATACAAATATACAATCATCAAGTAATATAGTGATGTTAATCCCGAGTTGTTGTACCCCAAGGAGTTTGGCATCTAGAATCTGCTAATAGCTAAAACTAGTTAGTAAACTGGTAAAAACAAGTTGCGAGATTTAAGTAAAATAAGAACTAAACTAAAATAAAAAAGATTAAATGATGGTTGTGAATCAAGATGGATGAAAAATCTCTAGGAATTCTAGTTTCACCATGGTGTTAGATACATCTGAATTTATTCAATTACCAAAAAATTAAAATTTATTTATGATTAGGGATTTGATAATAGTGTTGTCCTATTTCGAGATGTAATATAATGTCCACTTAAGTCGAAGCCACACTTCCCTAGTATTTATTATTCCTAACATGGATTATGAAGACCCATCTCACAATTATTACCTTCCAATGGTTAATATGCTTTTGCAGCACATTATGGAACAAGTTTATGAATATTCCCCTAACATAAATCCATCTATAAATGTAGAAATATGAAATTAATACCTAAGGTGATCAGGCTTTGATAACTAATTTATCAATGAATTTCATAAAATCATGCAATGAAAATTATATTGATAAAATTGTATTATCAACTAAAAAAACACACCAAGATACTCATGGGTCCTAGAGATAGAAGTTTAGCCAAACACCATTGACAATATATCACTATCAGAAAACTTCAAAAATGTAAAACATGTAAATAATGATAGTAATACCTAGAGACAACAAAAATGAGACCTCCTATATAAGATGAGTGTATTTGACATGTGCACACATGATTCACACATAGATGAGCTAACACAATTTGTAGATGCAAACGAACATGCTTAAATATACAAACAAATTTCCTACAAGCATATGGGTTTAGAGTATAGTATAGAGAAGGGAAGTTAGGGGTCTATCCATAGGGAGAGATGGGGGCACCATATCTATATTTTCTTTACTAGGTTCCTATTATGGAGTGCATGGTTTTTAGAGTTGGACTGTACAATTTGAATTACACTAAGAGAATAAGAAATGCAAGGATGCAAGAATCAAAACTAAGTTAGCCCTACACAATTTAATCTATATAACTAAGAAATAATGAAAACTATAGTAGATTAGGCAACTAAAGACTAACATTCACCACTACACTAGAAAAGGAAATCCTAGTTAGCAATCTAGAGAAAAATTTGGATAAATGAGGCAAGACAAGCACATATAATAACACTAAGATAGCATTCACACTAAGAAGGCAAGCAATGGAATAAACTAGCAAAATCTAGCATAAAAAACTGAAGGAAAGAACTAACTACTATAGAAAGGGTTGACTAGCATGAACTAGGAAATGAGGTAAGTAAACAAGCAAGTAATATAAGAAAGCTAAATCTAGATAGGGAAATGAGCCATTAGGGTTTCAAGCAACTAATTAGGGGAGTGGGCCATTTGGGGATAAATGTGAATATCAACCTAGTTAGGGTCATATCATACAAAACAATCAATCAAATAATGTTATCAAATCAAACAACAAGGTGGGATGGTGAAGAATAATCATGTATTGAACATGGGTAGTATAGGGTGTACATAGAGGAACTAGTCTTAATTATCCCCTATCCAACATTACAATGTTCAATTTACCATGGTATATGTTTTATTCAATTAGACCACACTAATATAGGTTTGTGGGAGTGATTCTCCTATTTTTTTAGAGGAAAAGAGTGGCATGGTGTGTAGGAGAAGGTTATTTCACCTCATTTTACCCTTCATCCAACCTTTAGACATGCAATTTACTAAGTACATTAAGCGAGACACTACTAACTAGTTAGATCTCATACCTAAGGATAGAAGAGTAGATGGGTATGTTGGAAGAGGGGTATATAGCTAAGGATCCACTACTTGACCTTAGAAGCTTTTCCCCAAATAGCCAAATAAACATCATTCTCTTGTGCTTAGGTGTTTTCAAGCATCAATCATCATAGAAAGATATGGGAAATGAGATAGAAGCAGTAAGGTAGCATCTCCAAAGGAAATTATAGTTTTTACAAAGGAATTTCCTAAAATGGTATCAAAGTTACATTGATTCCCCCAAACATACCATTGATGAAGTTTATCTACTCCTGACAATGGAAAATAAAAAATGTGGGCTAAAGGATATAAGAATATATGAAGGTTAAACTAGTTGTTGACTCCTCCTTATCCAACAATACCAAATTTTTGCACCTCCCTCCTCCAAGGTCGAATGGCATGGAAATGAAAATAGTGGCCAAAACCCTAATATAGGGTTTTGGGGTGGAAGTTGATGAAATGGAAGTGGAAAGTGGTAGGTGGATGATATACGACAAAAATGAATTCCCAAGGGAGAAACTTTATGCTCCCATCTAACACTAATGCTATATAGTGGGTGGGGAAGCATAGGGTAGTGGGAATAAGATGGTAAAATGATAGTAGGGAAACATTAAGGTAAACAAGCACCATGACCATGGGGGCCACCTTGATCACTGTGGGTGAGTATGAGAATGTACCTGGTAATGGAAAATTACCATGATGCAAAGTTATAAATGTTAGGTGAAAATAAGGGTTTTTGGGTTGAAGTAGCATGGCCATGGTGGGCACCACGACCATAGTGGGTCTGAGGTAGCTCGACTGTGTTGGGTGCCATGGTCATGGTGGAGGGGTTGAGGAGGGTCATGCCTTGGAGAATGGCCGTCCTTTTAGCTAGATGCGATGACCGTGCTGAATAGCATGATCATGGTGGTTATTGAGAACCACGATTGTGCCACTGAGAATGGCCGTGGTGGTTGCACTTCATGTTTTCCCTCAAACTTCGAGTTGATTATGTGATTTTTCCTTCTCTAGAACATTCATGGTTGGATACCATGTCTGTCTTGGGTTTTTTTTGTAGCACTTTGATCTTGAACTTTCTCATTCATGGAGTTTTTTTTTCTTCAATGCATTTTTTTATCAATTCAATAAGGTTAGGAGTGCTCCTAGCTTTACTTTGAACTCATCTAATCTTGAAGAAACCCTAGATTCAACCTCCTTATTTTCATTCCATCAAGTAGTGGTGAAAGTACCTAAAAATCATGCAAAGTAAAATCCATATGTGCAGTTCATAATAAATACCTGTCATTAGGAAATACTTGCATTACGAAACATCTAAATGTGAATAATGGGAAATATGACACAAGATGAAGACCCACTTAGGAGCTTCATCACCACTCAAAGATTAAAGCGTACTTTTCCTCAAGTATGCTCCAACTCAATTTATTTTCAATTTCCAATAAGCATGAAATGAAAAATTCATTCAAGTAAATGAGTATTGACTCAATGGGTTCAGTAATAACAAAATACATGTAATCCACCCCTTTCCTATCCTGTTTCACAAAACAATTGTAATTATAGCACTATACCTACAAATGTCAAATGATAGAGCATCAAATACATAATCACTCCATATGGTTTTCATACTTCTCCGTGTAAACCTCAAGATGGTTATGAAAAAATATGATTAGGATGTTGTTTTACCTTCATGGATTTTATTTTTATATTTTAATACACTCTAAGTGGCCCATGTTGCTATGTGAGGGGGTTAGAGAGGCTAGGGTTGATTTTTCCTTACTCATCTAGGAGTGCAAATAGAAGAAAAGGATTGTGGAAGGATATTGGAGTTCTATTACATAGACACACTCATCTTTTATTTCGCATATGCAATTACATAGTAGCATGTTTTATTTTCTATTTGCCCATTTCATTTTAACCACCCTTGATGGCTACAATTAGATGGTGGTGAAACATAGAACTGGAAGTGTTGACCGGCCCAAGATTTTCGAAAGTGGCCAAGGCTTACTATTCTTATTCCTTTAGGCATCTTTTCATGAGGAGAAGATATATGAAATGGTGAAAGAAAAGTAGATCAAGAGAGGGGTCACTAGCATGTATATTAATGAAAATTCTCATACATGAAGGTTAAATCAACACTCTTCATCAACTAATGGAGAACCATATGAATGAGAAAATACCACAACCATATTTTTATCACAAAATCTGACAAACCATAACCATTTGTGGCTTGCATAGATCAAAATTCAACCAAATATTTCAAACAAGCATGAAATAGGTCATTCAAATATAGAGTCAAAAATTGAGGCCCTCTTGCAATAGACCATGAGAATATGATATGCAATTTTCAAAGGTCATGAATTCATTTCAAAATGTAGAGATTGGGTTAAAACATCTTTAAGGGCAATCACTTTTTAATTTGGACTTAATTGGCCAAAATGGTGCCAAATGCCCCTATTCACACCAAAATTTACTTTGCACAATGATGAATATCAAGAATGAAAATTCCAACTATTGACATATAAGAAATTATCAAAATCAACATGCAATGCAAATTTAAAGGATGGCATGATGAGAAATATATATATATATATATATATATATATATATATATATATATAAATTACATAAAAGATGCAATAACAAAACTGGTTTATATGAATGTATGCAAGGCAATATAAACCTAATCTAGATAGAGGTGGTGCAAACTAACAATCATGATCATTGTCAAAATAGGTATGAACTTCATACCATTAGAAAAATGTATAAAATAGTAATATTAAATATTAAATCATGTAGATCGAGCCCCACAAAGCTATAAACTCTTCTTGAATCCCTAAGTTGGTTTTTAGATGGCACTAGTCATGCTTTTGCTCCTTACATATAGACATCTCTTTGTCAGCCATGCTTAAAATTAGTAAGTGGAATTGAGAATTTTAGAATATGAATAATATATATTTTGAGAGAAAACATGTAATATTATAACAACTAAAAGTTACTTTTTATCTTCATCTTTAATCTTTCTTATATAAGAATACTCATGTTTGCACCAAAGTGCCTCTTCTCTTTACACCAATGTCCCTCTTAAATTTGGCATGAAGAGCCTCTTAGGTTGCACCAAAGTGCCTCTTGAATTGGACCAAATTGCCTCTATCTTGATTCGAGGAGCCTTTTGTAGAGGATCTTATAAGGTTCATTATCATAATCTTAATCTTGAAAGGTCTTAAATCTTTCTCTTAAAACTTATTCTTAATCTGCGTGAAACATGATATAATAATTCTTGTAATATAAAGAACATGCAATGAATTTTCTAATCTTAAACTTTATTTTTATGAAAAGAATTGAAACATAACTTATACATTCATATCATTCCTGCACATTATACACATCACATATACACATCCATTAATATGTTCAAGGTGAATTGGCTTCTTACCTTTCTTGGAAGAACTCCTAATAGAACTCATGAGGTTGATGAAACCCTAATATACTTTCAAGTCTTTATCAAACCAAACCCTTTCGAAAAGTAAATTGATACATGTATCAAAATTATGTCTCAAACCATAGGGTTACCCTATTAGGATCTATATGTCTTCTTTTTCCCATTGGGGTTTCTTTCTATATAATTAATATCATCTCATCTGCTAATATTTTCCTGAATGATCATGAATCATATAAAATTATCATTAATAATATCCTCAATTCATTAATCACATCAACTAGGATCTTGAACTAACTCATCTAAAATAATCCTTGCTATTCATCAAACATCATCTAAATTTGAATCAATAGTATTTTATATATTCATACCCCTAAGTAGAATTTTAGTTAATTGTCCTTTATTATACATCGTCATTTGATACCTCAAATTAGAAAAGTACCCCAATTGGGAAAACTCAACATAATAATATAGATGATCAACTAAATAATACTAAACTTTATATTTATATTCTATATCTCAAAATAATATCAAGAAAACTATTTTTTAGAAACTTTGATATTTCTTTTGCAACTTCTAGCATATATATCATCATACCTATATCATTCAACAAGATACATGACCTAAAAGCATCTAATTATTCTCAACTTGGCATTTTTATAAGAATCTATGCCTCAATATATTTCTAAATGTATGATGTTTTACATTATTGACTTCTATATTAAAAGAAATGATTACCACAAGAAAACACCTCAGTGGTTAATCTAGAATGTTGATTTCTAATCTTATAGATCTGCCTCGACCTTTTTATATTTTCTTTTTCTTTCATTTTTCTTTCTACTCACAAATCTTTCCTTGGGTCCACTCGACTGGTGACCTAGATCTGAATACCCTCTTCTCTATTCTCTTCAGTTCCACACTCGCGAGTGCGATGCCTTCACCAGCTTTCATGTAGGGTGCACCTTTCGAGTACAACCACACTGTCAAACTGCACTAAGGGCCCCTTCGTGTTCTCACCACCTGTCACATCCCAATTTTTATGGTTAATTTAAACCGAGTATGAAGTTTTTCCTAAATAATAATGATTGAGGGGTTTTAATGCAAAATGCCTATAATGATTGTCTTTATACAATATAGGATAAAAAAACTTAAGATAATTGCCAAAGTCATACTTCATTTTTAAATATGATTATGTATGGCTATTAACTCATATTAATTCCTTTCATTTTCTCTCCCCTATAAAATTACCATAAAGCATGGATAATGGTTATAAGGTGACAAATATGACTATTTAATGAGTAATCTTGGATTTATGGCTCAAGAATTCAATAAAAGGAACCCTTTCAAATTATATTGCTTTTAAATGCATTTTGATTAAGATATGGGAGTTATGAGTCCTAATGTGTGCAAACACAAATTCTAATGGTATAGAAACTTTCTAGACCCTCCAATTATTATATGGTTCAAATTTGAACTCAATTGGACCAAGTTTGACCTTCCAAATGAATGAATGATATTTCTATAATGTTGAGTAAGGTTTGATTTCATTCAATACGAGCAAATAAGCCTATAGTTCCGATTTAGCCTCCTACACACGTCCTTTGGATTTATGCCCTTTTTCTCATGCCATCCAATGGTCAGGATCTAAGCGATCGTCGATCTGACAGTTCTTAAACCATCACCTTCCTCCCGACGGTTTCACAAACATGAGTTACTCTCCTATGTTTCCTTCCTCACCATCTCGCTCCCTCATTACTCTGCCATTTCATTTGATTCTTCCTCCCTCATCTTTGTCTCTCTCCTATGATTCAAATGAGAAATGACTCATCCACTAACTCCCCTTGTAGGTGAAATGCCCAAATAGGGCTCGTCGCATCTCTCTGCCATGAATGCGCATACACCACTCTTGCCTTCCTCGCCTCCATCTAAAGGACCCGAAGGCATCAACGAACCCCAATAACCCTTCCTCCTTGCTCAATTCTTCCTCCGACACCCTCAGGAATCTAGACCTACTCCTCCTCTCTCTTTGACAACCATCACCTCACCTCACCAACCCTTGCACTCTTCTCCGCAGTTGGACGTTCGGTAAGCAACACCATAACACCCACGTCGTTTTCTGATTCCTAGTTATCTCTGAACTCGTCCGAGTCACCTGGACCTATAGACCGCCACTGGGTCTTCGTCGACACTAGTCGCCATGGCGTTCCAGTACGCCCACAACCCTGGAAGTGGGTTGTTTGACTTTGCAATATCGCCACGATCATTTTCCAGTCATCTCTTGAAGGTTTTGAGCTATTTTTCCTTGATTTTTGGATCGAATTGTTTCCCCTATTTCTCGCTTGCTCCGGCCACCTGTACTGGGGCTACGATGGTCCCTTCACAACTGAGTTTGTTTCCTGTGGTTTAATGACCTCTGATGAGTCTTTATCAATGCGATCTCATTGCCCTCTGTGTTAGTTCCTCACTCTATGCCACCCAACTACTACTGGCCATGGTGGCGGTAATGGAGCCGAGACTTCGACGCATGCTAAGGCCTTTGGATGGCTCGTTGTCTTTGTTGGATGATGAGAAACTCGAAGACACCCTTAGATTTTCTAGAATGACTCAGTTTTCCCTGATACTGATCAGAGTTCCATCTCCAGGAGGTGTCAAGCGCCATGGCTCGAAAGTGGAACAAACCAGGTCAGTGAATGACACTGGCGTCCCCGCCCACTCAATCAAGTTATTGATATCACATGGGCACTCTGGGAATTCGACCTTTGTTTTAGCCATCTAGCGCTGTGCAGTGTCCGCTTAGTTGGATAATTTGCCCACCTAGATTTTCTTCGAATTTCCATTGGTCTGATCTTTTTAAAATCATAGTAATTACACCGTTGCTCAGAAAAATACAAGTAAATAGTCAATGGAAAGGGTTTTCTGAGAGGAAGTCGATTTTATTGTTTTCAAGTCCTTATTTTCATTTCCATTGTGATGTTTTATTGAAAATCCTATCTTTTCCCATGAAACCCTAATTATATATCAATGTGATTCATGTGATCTTAGTCAACCAAGTTGTTCTATTTTAGTGATGACGATCAATAAGCCTAAAACTAATTCACTCAAACCCTCAAGCCCTAAATAAACTTAAGATCAATACAATGGATTGATAATGATGATTATGAACAAGTACATAGAGTCTAATCAAGATAAGAGGGAGTTTGACCTATACTTGACTCAAAGGATCTACTTTTCTTCAAGGTAAATGGGCCATGCTACTGAGCACCAATATTTATGGTTTATTGCATGTTAAGTATAAGTAGACATTATGATTTCATGTTTAAATGTTTAAGCCATGATCACTATATCAAATTGCTTGATGATTGTTATATGTTATGTCTTATGATTTAAAATGTTCATTATGATTAAGGTTATGATAAAGGACTCATGAAACTCATGTTAATGATCAAGAGGGAGCAATCCCATCATGTTAGGACATCATGTTAAGTTCAAGAATCATAATTATTTTAATGTTAATGCCATGTTAATGATTATGTTAAATGGAATTGAATTAGTTTTTATATGCTCCCAAATCATGGACCTCAAGGGATCGTTAAGGGCTTTCCTAGCAATCAATGGCTTTCCTAGCAATCATGTGCTCCTAATGGGGCATTATAGAGGGATGCATACAATTACTATTTAATTCTTCATGTTAGTAATGATTTAAGAATATTATTCAAGATATGCTTATAGTCAATTCATAGCACCTTTTTCTTACATGTCAAATATACTTTATTTTGCTTATGTTATAATGTGCCAGTACCGTTTACTGATATGATTGTTTCCCCCCTTCGCATGGCTGGGGACGTGATGTCCCCAGGAATTGGAGCAACTAAGGACTCAGGAGAAGTAAGACATGATTAGAAGACCTTCAAGAACTATCTGGTGGGGTGCCATCCATACTAGGAAAATCCGATTATGTTTATCTTCATAGTTTCCACGTGTAGAATTGTTTAGACATGTTATAGTACTCAATTGTAATTTCCTATATAAAGAACATTATATGAATCCCATGGTGAATTATGTGTTTATTTGCTATGATTCCTTAAATGTGACATCCCTCTTCAAAGTGAAAGCTTCCGGTGAGTCATGTTAAATATCTTGAGGAGGGGTGTTACATTAATGGTATCAGAGCCAATAAATAGATGGCCACCAAAGAAACAATTTTATTCATATGTTCGAACCTAGGTTTATATGACCTTTTTTCAGATGGCCCCTAAGAGAGCAGACAAGGGAAAGGGTAGGAATGATGGTGCTAGCTCTTCTAGTGGGGGAATTGGACCAAGAGGGAACAATAATCCAACCCTAGAAGATTTGGTCCAAGCCCTCACTAATGTCTTAACGCAAGGACAATACTAGCCTAGAAATCATGAGCTAACTTTAGTGGATTTCCTAAAGATAAGGCCTGACTCTTTCTCAGGTGAAGGATAGATGGATGTAGTCACAAAAGCTGAGGAATGGATTACATGCATGGAACATTGCTTCTGAGACATGGAATGCCCTCAACACTCTAGGGTTCGCTTTGCAACCCACATGCTCAAAGGGGCAGCCCACATATGGTGGGAGAACTACCTCAACTCAAAGGTAGATGAAGCACCTCCACTCTCATGGGATGGATTCATTGAAGAATTCTAGGAGCATTATGTGTCTGTGGCTATGATTGAGAAGAAGGAGCTAGAGTTTGCCAACCTGGTTCAAGTGGGTGACATGATCGTGACCCAGTATGCCATGAAGTTCAGGGTCCTATAAAAGTACGACCACGATTATGATGAACATGGTAGGTCGAAGAAGTTCATCCGAGGACTCAAGCCCGACCCAACCTTTGCCTTGTCAGGAAGAGGCCATAGGACCCTCCAGGCTGCCATGTATGCAGCCCTAGAGCTTGAAGATCACCCTGGGAGAACCTACAAGAAAGAAGTTTCTCAGAAGAACAACCAATACCAGCCTCCCAACAACCCTAAGAGGAAGGTACCTGAACCTGTAGTAGAAGCTGAGAAGCCCCAATGCCCAACGTGAAAGAAGAACCATGCAAGCCCATGAAGGTATGGTATGGGTGCATTCTACTATTGTGGAGAAACTGGGCAACTCAAGTCAAACTACCCTAATCTCACAAAGAAGGACCAGGACCAGAACAAGGGCCATCCTCCACCTACCAAAAGATAAGCTATAATTTTTTCTATGGAAGTAGAGAAGGAAGATGAAGAGTGATGTAATAATTAGCTTATGTTCATTTGAACCTTTTATGAAATAAATTCACTTTCCATGCAAATTTTAGTAATATTTTAATTATGTGGATAAGTACATAAATCCTAAGGTGGGTAGTTCTCTAGGAAATTTCGAGGACGAAATTTGTTTTAAGGTGGGTAGAATTGTCACATCCCAATTTTTATGGTTAATTTAAACTAAGTATGAAGTTTTTCCTAAATAATAATGATTGAGGGGTTTTAATGCAAAATGCCTATAATGATTATTTTCATACAAAATAGGATAAGAAAACTTAATATAATTTCCAAAGTCATACTTCATTTTTAAATATGAATTGTGTATGTCTATTAACTCATATTAATTCCTTTCATTTTCTCTCCCCTACAAAATGACCATAAAGCATGGAGAAAGGTTATAAGGTGACAAATATGACTATTTAATGAGTAATCTCAGATTTATGGCCCAAGAATTCAATAAAAGGAACCCTTTCAAATTATATTGATTTTAAATGTATTTTAATTAAGATATGGGAGTTATGGGTCCTAGTGTGTGCAAACACAAATTATAATGGTAAAGAAACATTATATAACCTCCAATTAGTATATGATTAAAATTTGAACTCAATTGGACCAAGTTTGACCTTCTCAATGAATTAATGAGATTTCTATAATGTTGAGTAAGGATTGATTTCATTCAATACGAGCAAATAAGCCTATAGTTATGATTTAGCCTCCTATCACACGCCCTTTGGAATTCTGCCCTTTTTCTCACACCATCCAATGTTCATGATCTAAGTGATCAGCAATCTGACGGTTCTTAGACTGTCACCTTCTTCCTGACGGTTTCACGGACATGAGTTACTCTCCTGTATTTCCTTCCTCTCCATCTCGCTCCCTCATTACTCCACCATTTCATTTGATTCTTCCTCCCTCATCTTTGTCTCTCTTTGACAATTTGAATGAGCAATGACTCATCCACTAACTCCCCTTATAGGCAAAATGGCAAAATAGGGCTCATCGCATCTCTCTGCCATGAATGCACAGACACCACTCTCGCCTTCCTCATCTCCATTTAAAGGACCCGAAGGCATCAACGGACCCCAAGAACCATTCATCCTCACTCAATTCTTCCTCTGATGCCCTTAGGAACCCAAACCTACTCCTCCTCTCTCTCTGACGACCATCGCCTCACCTCACCAACCCTTGCACTCTTCTCCGCAATTGGACGTCCGGTAAGAAACACCACAACACCCACGTCATTTTTCAGTTCCTAGTTATCTCTAAACTCGTCCGAGTCACCCGGACCTCTAGGCCACCACTAGGTCTTCGTCGTTGCTAGTCGCCATGGTGTTCCAATATGCCCGCAACCATGGAAGTGGGTTGTTTGACTTTGCAATACCGCCACGATCATTTTCCAGTCATCTCTTGAAGGTTTCGAGCTATTTTTCCTTGATTTTTGGATCTAATTGTTTCCCCTATTTCTCGCTTGCTCCGGTGACCTGTACTGGGGCCAAGATGGTCCCTTCGCAACTGAGTTTGTTGCTTGCAGTTTAACAACCTCTCGTTAGTCTTTATCAACATGATCTCACTGCCCTCCATGTTAGATCCTCACTCTATGCCACCCAACTGCTACTGGCCATGGTGGCAGTAATGGAGCCGAGACTCCGACACAAGATAAGGCCTTTGGATGGCTCGTTGGCTTCGTTGGATGATGAGAAACTTGACAACGCCCTTAGATTTGTGAGAGTGACTCAGTGTTCCCTGATATTGATTAGAGTTCCATCTCCAAGAGGTGTCAAGCACCATGGCTCGGGAGTGGAACAAACCAGGTCAGGGAATGACACTGATGTCCCTACCCACTCAATTGAGTTATTGATATCACATGGGCACTCTGGGAATTTGACCTTTGTTTTAGCCATCTAGCACTACACATTTCTTAGCCACATGGAGAAATATGAATGGGCCACGAGGGCACGAGCTCGATCCCAGTGTCCGCTTAGTTGGATAATTTTCCCACTGGTTTTTCTTCAAATTTCCATTGGTCTAATCTTTGTAAAATCATAGTAATTCAACCGATGCTAAAAAAAATACATGTAAATAGTCACTAGAAAGTGTTTTTCAAGAGGAAGTCAATTTTATTATTTTCAAGTCTTGATTTTCATTTCCATTTTGATGTTTATTTGAAAACCCTATCTTGGCCCATGAAACCCTAATTATGTATCAATGTGATTCATGAGACCTTAGTCAACAAAGTTTTTCTATTTTAGTGATGATGATCAATAAGCCTAAACCTAATTCACTGAAACCCTAAAGACCTAAATCAACTTAAGATCAATACAATGTATTGATTAATGATGATTATGAACAAGTAGTTAGAGTCTAATCAAGACAAGAGGCAGTTTGACCTATACTTGACTCAAAGGATCTACTTTGCTCCAAGGTAAACGAGCCATGCTACTGAGCACCAATATTTATGGTTTATTGCATGTTAAGTATAAGTAGACATTATGATTTCATGTTTAAATGTTTAAGACATGGTCACTATATCAAATTTATTGATGATTGTTATATGTTATGTCCTATGATTTAAAATGTTCACTACGATTAAGGTTATGATTAAGGACTCATGAAACTCATGTTAATGATCAAGAGGGAGCTATCCCATCATGTTAGGGCATCATGTTAAGTTCAATAATCATAATTATTTTAATGTTAATGTCATGTTAATGATTATGTTAAATGGAATTGAATTAGTTTATATGCTCCCGAATCATGGACCTCAAGGGGTCGTTAAGGGCTTTCCTAGCAATTATGTGCTCCTAATGGGGCGTTATAGAGGGATCCATACAATTACTATTTAATTCTTCATGTTAGTAATGATTCAAGAATATTATTCAAGAAATGCTTATAGTCAATTCATGTCACCTTTTTCTTACATGTCAAATATACTTTATTTTGCTTATGTTATAATGTGCCAGTACCGTTTACTGATATGATTGTTTCCCCCTTCGCATGGCTGGGGACGCGATGTCCCCAGGAATTGGATCAACTAAGGACTCAAGAGAAGCAAGACATGATTAGAAGACCTTCAAGAACTATCTGGTGGGGTGCCATCCATACTAGGCGATCCGATTATGTTTATCTTTATGCATAGTTTCCATGTGTAGAATTGTTTAGACATGTTATAGTACTCAATTGTAATTTCCTATATAAAGAACATTGTATGAATCCCATGGTGAATTATGTGTTTATTTGCTATGATTCCTTAAATGTGAAATCCCTCTTCAAAGTGAAAGCTTCTACTGAGTCATGTTAAATATCTTGAGGAGGGGTGTTACACCACCCTTAGACCACAAAGATCATATCCTCATTTTTGACCAATCAAGATCTCAATGTTGGCTCACATCTTCTCATGTTATTATTCACACAGATGCACCCAACACATAGAGTGTACACCTACACTACCATGAAGGATCACTCCTAGTGAGTTTGGTCGGCACTTTGTTCCACCTTGTTTGGTGGAAACAAATTCGTAAGCTTCAATTAGACCTACTTCTCCTTGCTAGACACACATGATAACCCATTGGCAATCATCAAAGCATGATCTCCAATAGGCCCTCTACTCCATGTCATCCTTCGCACACATTATCTTCTCATGAAAACTCATAGGACTCCATGATTCACCAAGTCAGAACGTTAGACAATCACTGAGACTTCGCGAGTTAGAGAAGTGGTATATCCTCCTCCTGTGTGTTTATCTTGAGTGTTTCTACTGTGTGGAAAGGCTTTGCCAATCTCCGTAGCAACCTGTATTCATGGTGAAGTACCATCTCCTTTAGTTGAAACTCCATAAGATATAATCTCTCTAAAGGATGATGGTGTAACACCTCTATGGATCTCATCCTAGCAGTTCTTCTAATACCTACAGTTCTAGTTGGTCATCATCATCCCCATATCAAGCATCTAAGGATTTTCCATTATCAAGCCTCGTCACAACCCACTTATATAAACATGAATGTCTCCTACACTCATCATAAAACTCCCCCATATATAAGTTCTAAATTATATTCTTTTTTCTTACAATCTTCTTTTATAGAGTCCTAAAAGACATGAAATTCATTTTTAGGTCCCAATTTGAGAAGTCTCCTATGTTTTAGGTCTTCTTTTTCTCTTTTACGATGGATATGATGGCAATATTAAAATTCCCTTTTTACTCTTATACCTTTTTCACTACTCAACTCAAGCCTCGAATAATTTGCATCCTTATTAAAATGGATTTTGTTCCATTACAAATGGTAAACAACAACTTACTATCTATTTATATTCATTAAGAAGTGCCTTCCTTCTTGATTGTTTCTTGACCCAGAAGTACAAACGTGTGCTCTTATCATCTCTCATTATCTCAGCACAAGGCTATTTTTCATTATCTTTGGTATTCCTAAGTTTCATTAAATCCCTCTCTCTCTATAATGTTTCATTTTGGTGGTTTAGATAAATGCATATCACTTCATATTTGATTCTAAGTATCATCATATCCTACATTTTCTTTTGACTGATATAACATTCTATGATGTCCATTTTGCCAAAGGGGCCCCTAGGTTCTAGATATGCACAAATGTTCCACAATGAGACAAAAAGGTATGTGTAAGGAGTGGGATCCCATAGGGGATCCACTCCCTACTAAAATAGAAAGGCATCATCCCATATAACCAAAACCAACATGAATTTTTGCAAAAAGGATGATAACCAATTCATTCAGCATGTATGTATCATAAAACCAAAAGTAGCAGTGGAATTTAAAGATGTATCTAACCATTACAAAGCTTGTTATCATGACTACTTTTCACCACGTAGGGTGAGATAAAAGAAAAACTAACTAAACATAGGACTAGCTGAGGATCACCTAAAAACTTCAAGAAAATCTCCCACAAGGTTTCTATTTAAACTCGATGAGGTCCTAATCCAACTTGGTTGTCACCTCCCCAACCTATACCTGGGGTAGGAAGTGTGCCCCAACAAAAGAAGAAAAATAGATGTCATCAGTAAAAGTCGGGATTTGCATAATAAATATGGATTTTTGAGCAATATTAAGAAATAAAGGATGCCAAATAAAAGGCTTCCCATGGAAAAAGAAAAGGACTACCCAAGTGGGCATCAGGAGAGATGATTTGCAAACATAAGATAACAAAGGAGTTACTTGCCATAATTAATCAATAAAGTTGTGCCACATAAGCACATATCAAGAAATTAGGGCACATAACCCATCATCAACATGCATGCATGTGAGATAAGCATAGCACTAGAACAATATAAAGTCAATGGTAGCCAATACCCATAAACTTGAAACCTGATAGAGAATGGCACATAACCAAACTCCCCAACATATAAAATGTGCGCACAAAACCTGGGTATGGGGCACATAACCTCCATCTCGAAAATATAATAAGGGCACATAATTCAAAAAACCAATGTAATTACACTACTCTAGGGATATTGAGTCACATAACATGCTTAATGTAGAGGCAAGTATAAAGTGTAGTCAAAATAAACAAGAATGAAATCCCAAAAATGGACAATATAAACAACCACAACATAAGTGGAAAAAAGTATCACATATTACCAAGTAGAGATCCATCGTGATCAAAGTATAAGATAAAGTCAAAAGAATATCAAATTAGAGTAGAATGATCATAAGATCAGAGGCAAATGAAGTATTCCACTTGAAATATATTCTCAAAAGAGAAAGAGATAATGTGTAGGTTATTTGTCCATTGGACCAAGAGAAAGATGAATGTAGGACAATTGCCCTATTTTAATAATAGGAGATGCAAACATACCTGAATCTTGAGTCCTATAAAGACTCTTCACCAATCTAGTTGTTTCCAAGATCACTTTTGCCTAATTACAAATTATTCACATGTATTAGGGTTTTATATTGTATAATGTGTAAAGAAACCCTAAATCTAGACCTTTTTTGGAAAACGTCAGATTTTGGTCACAAAATCTAAACCAAATGATTTATTAGATTCTCTTGATCAAGAAAACATATTTTTATGTTAATCTTGGAGCTTATATGACAAAGTTACATTTTTATGACTTTTTATAAGATTTGTTAGATTATCAAAAATCCATCATCGAAAACATGGAAATAAGGCTTTGAAACTATTTTTATTAGAAAGAACACATTTTAAAATTCCAAAACATATTTTTACTTAATTTTTGGACAAGTACATTAAAAGATATGAATTTTACAATTTCTACCTATCATAAAACTAGTAAAATCCACAAGCGAGAAAATCTACGAAAAGAAAAGGAAAAGCAGGCTGCGTCTGCATGACTTGGCCCAATCAGAGGTGCCAAGTTATGGGTCAAATCCCGCATAGCTTCATATGATCAAGCAACAAAAGAAGGCAAAAAGACCATTATACCCCTCAACGATAAAACACTGGAAAGGGGATGAGGAAGGGGTAGAACTGCAAAAACACATCGGGGATTCATCCCCTAGCTCTTTCCAGTCATTTCTTAAAGTAGTTTAAATCCAATTTGGGCAAAATCTACAGATCGAGATGAAAGAATGAATTGAAGGTGGGGAAAGATAGTTTAGATGAAACCAAACTTACCTAGCTATCAAATTGGTATGCTGATATCAACCAATGCACAGGATCAACACCGCCAGGTTAACACAAGAAGAAGCACAATGATGGGTGTATGAAGGACCTCTAGACAAATTGAAGTAGGGAATCTATTGCACGGGTGAAGACAATGAAGTATGCACCCCTATTTATAGGTGAGATGGTGATCTAAGGGTTATGGGTAGTAGCACTTCGAGAACTAGAAAAAAAGATTTAGATGTTTCAAAAATCCTCAACAACTAGGCAAATTTTATGGGTTAATAGATACACAATCTAAAACAGAAGATGTAGAAGCAAAAATCTCAAGAAATGATCGAGTAGAAAGCGAGAAATCTTGATTGGAAAATCCCCCTGTGAATAGGTCAGTTTTCCAATTAGGAGTGGGGTCGAGGTTGAAATGTCCATCTTTAGATCAAGATCTAATGACCCTAATTGTGCACGAGAAATCAAAGAGGAAAATGACCCACGTGACACATCAAATGTATTTCTAATCGGATTCGAATAAAGTGATGACAATTTATGTAACTTTTTTTTCTCTCTCTTCCATAAGGGTGCAAATAAATTCTAATTTTAATGAAATTTGACATCTATCCTACTTTAGACATGTAGAACTTGGATATGGCCTTCGTTTTTTGCTTTTTAAGATCAAAATATTTCATTTAATTCTTTTAATATAATTCACATTTTCTCTTTCATATCACATTAGAGACTTCTAGAATTACCCAATTAATGTGAAACTTCACCCTCAAGCAAACTAAACCATATGGAACAGGAATTGGCCATTAATTTTATCCCTTGGTATGATTTATTAAAATATTAAATATTTTGGGCTTTATTTACACTTTATCTCTCCTAATCTACAGATGAACACTAACGATTATCCAAATTGCACGAAAGTTCACCCAAAGGCTATTTTTAATGTGTAGATTATGAATCTAAGATTAGTTTTCTCTTTTGGAGTTATTACTATTTTATATTATATTTTGTAGGAAACTCACCTTTTCTTTTCTAAATAAAATAGACATAATTATTATTATCCCAAAATTGTGAAACTTGATCTCCAAGCCGAAACATATCCCAAGAAAATGAATATGAAGTTATTCTTATCCAATTAGTTGTCATTTTATGAGTTTTACATAATTAACATCTGTGGCCCATTATTATTTTAGTTAACATATTATTTCATCATCGTTATTATCATTCTTCCAATTGGGTCCCATATCTTCACATCACAAACAAAGAGGTTTATATATTATTATTGTGCATGAAATTCTTTATGTTTGTTATTTAACTCATTAAATTCATCAATTCCTTATTTATTTGAATTATGTATCGATATTCTCAATTATGGACACCTAGTCCTTCCATGCACATTATTTCTCTTAACCTCATACCTTAATCAACATTATCACATATGACATATTTTATTGGTCTATAGTTTATTATGAGAGCATTAGGTCATAACTATTTTCATGCATATATGTTAGGGTGATTTATTCATGCATTATCATATTAGGGTCACAATTAACTACCATTAGGTATATCCCAACCCTTGTTTGGCTTAGCCTAATGACTAAGGTCTCTAACTTCTAAACCTTGGAATAGGATAAGTTCTAGATTTTAGTATGTTATTGTGTACCACCCCTTAAAGGAATTTCATCCTCAAAATCTAAACGTCTATATTTAACAAATAGATATTTACCATCCCTTAAAAAGATTCTCCTTAAAAAGTCAAACGAATCTATAGGTACAAGGATAACATCAAATAATTCCTTACATTCATCCACAAAGGTATCATGCAAAAAGGAAACATAACTTTAAAGTCTAACTATGGGACTAAGGATTACCTTCAACATGATCATTATCATAGACTTATTGGCCATCCAAATCAAATATCCTTCCAACACATCTTTCTACATGTCTCTTCCATTATTGTTACCATTATTCTGAGGAGGTACTTGAGATTGCTGTTTTTGTGCTGGTGCTTGCCAATTATGAAGCTCAGGGCATCTAGAGAGAATATATCCAAGTTCATTGCAACGATGGCATACAACTTGAAAGTCAGGTTGATATTTTGCTTGATTATTATCTCGAGAGCACTTCCATGGAGGATGATTTCCACCACACCTAGAACACATATCCTTCTTTTGATCTTCACTTGAGAACTTCCTCTTCTTGTCAAGCTCCCTAGGTTGAAACTCTGGGTAAAACTCTACAACCAAATCTTTATCAACCATCTACTGAAAGGTCAAGGGGAGTTGTAGAATAAGAGCTTGACCCACATTGTAGTTGAGTCCTTGGAGATATAGGTCATCTCTATGTTCTTCATTGAGTCTAGATGCATAGCGTTCAAGCAACATAAACTTTTGTACATAAGAAGAAACAAATAGGGAACCTTACTTCAAACTATCAAATTTTGCTTCCTTCTTCTTTAGGGCAGCAGTGCAGACATACTTCCCATGAAAAAGCACCAAAAACTACTCCCAGGTCATGGTAGATATATCACGAGTCCTTACTATCCTATTCCACCAAACTTGAGCTGGTCCATTTAGCACATTTGAAGCAAACCTAACCTTTTAGTGTGGAGGACATGCCATACCATCAAAATTCCACTCTATGGCTAACACCCAATCATGAGCTTTATCGACCATCTCAATTTCACATTCACCCTTGAAGTAGGGTGGTTGCATCTTCATGAATTCCATTATTGAGTACCCCTTAGGCTTACCAGGCACATGTGGGTTGTTCAACTTCCCTGCCATCGATGTGGTAATATGCTATCGAAGCATGGCTAACTCTTGATTAGGAGAGATGACTATGCCCACATTAGCAACAACAGAGGCTGAGGTTTCCTAACCTATTGATGGCCCACTTTTGGTCGGAGGAGTAACTTGAGTCATCAGAGTGGTAAAGTGAGGACCCATCCTTGGCATCCCAAACCTAGGGTTCTGGGGTGTCTCGTAACCAAACTAGTTGTTAACGGATGAGTTATATCATGCTATTAGGGTTTTTCTTGCACAAGGCAAGGGTACTAAGTATAAGCAACCTATGAAAAAGGTAAACATCCTAAGTGAGGCAAGACTGGAAGAGTTAGATAACTGACAACCACTAGTTCTGATACCATGTTGTAAGGAGTGGGATCCCATAGGGGATCCACTCCCTACTAAAATAAAAGGCATCATCCCATATAGCAAAACACGAACATAAATTTTTGCAAAAAGGATGATAATCATTCATTCAACATGTATATATCATAACACCAAAAGTAGCAGCGGAATTTTAAAGATGTATCTAACCATTAAAAAGCTTGCTATCATCACTATCCTTCACCACACAGGGTGAGATACAAGAAATACTAACTAAACATTGGACTAGCTGAGGATCACCTAACAACTTCAAGAAAGTCTCCCACAAGGTTTCTATTAAAACTTGATGAGGTCCTTGTCCAACTTGGTTGTCACCTCCTTGACATATAGCTAGGGTTGGAAGCATACCTCAGCAAAAGGAGAAAAATAGATGTCATCAACAAAAGCTGGTATTTGCATACTAGATAAGGATTTTTGAGCAATATTAAGAAATAAAGGATGTCAAATAAAAGGCTTCCCATGGAAAAAGAAAAGGGGCTACCCAAGTGCACATCAAGAGCGATGATTTGCAAACATAAGATAACAAAGGAGATACTTGTCATAAATAAACAATAAAGTTGTGCCACATAAGAACATATCAAGAAATTAGGGCACATAACCCACCATTTCCTTCATCCATGTGAGATAAGCATAGCACTAGAACAATATAAAGACAGTGGTGGCCAAGCCTCATAAACTTGAAACTTGATAGAGAATTACACATAATCAAACTCCCCAATATATAAAATGTGGGCACAAAACCCAGGTATGGATCACATAACCTCCATCCCAAAAATATAATAAGGGCAGATAACCTAAAAAACCAATGCAATTTGTAACATACTGAAACCTAGGACTTAATCTTATTCCGAGGTTAATAGCTTAGAACCCTTAGTTCTTGGAGGTTTAGCCAAACAAGGATTAATATATGCTCTTTAGTGACCTTATATATATTAATGCAAGCATAAATCACATTAAAATGTAGAATATAAATTAATATTACCCAATACTTTCAAATTAATCATAACAGCAATAAAAGGAATATAGGATATGTGCATAAACGCAAAGTGTTCATAATTGAGAATAATGAGTAATAATTCCACAAAATACGAAATAAATAATATTATGTGGGATAATGGTGGTGTAGATTCGTTCTAGATCATTCCTTTGCCTTATGGAGCATGGAAGAGAAAAAAAAGAATAATGTTGCTTTAAATATGTTAATGTGATATGGAATTAATCAATTAGATGAATATTAGTAATATTGGATAATGGGATAAAATTCATAAAAGGAACACTAATTAGTTTAAAATAAGTTGAGATTCGTTTTCCTTGAGTTAAAATTTGCTTGAATGACAAGTTTCACAATTTTGAAAAATTAATAATTATCTTTGCATTAATCAGAATTGGAAAAGATAAGTTTTTCTCCAAATCATTAAACAAATTATTAAACGGCTTCAAAAGTGGAAATAAATCTCAAATTCGTAATCTACATATCAAAATGAGTCTATGTGTGAATTTGTATTTAATTTGGTCAACATTAAATATTTTATTTTATTCTGGAGAGAGAAAATGACTTAAAGACCAAAAATATTAAACATATGTTAAAAAAAATTAATTAGTATCAAAATCATGTTCCTCACATTTAGTATTGCTTATAGGACAAGTTTTAAATTTTTTTATAGAGTTTCTAGATGTCTCTAATAAATTAAAAGGATAAATAAGTGATAAAATTTATATGAATTAAATAAAATAATAAAATCTTCAAAAAAATATAATAATTCCAAATTCGTGTTCTACATATTAAAATAGACCTTTGGAAGAATTTTGTATCAATTTGGAAAATATTTGTTGAGAAGATAAATTTAGGAGAGAGAAAGTGTGTAAAATATTAAAATCATTAATTAAAATAATAAACAATATCAAAAAATAGAAATAATACCAAATTCGTATATAATATATTAAATATGACTTGTGGGTCAAGTTTTATAATTTTTGGATAATTCTAATCCCTTTGGTGAAGGAGGGAAGAGAAAATAGTAATTAATTTATTTGACATATTAAAATCTGTCAAAAGTTAAATTTAATTCCATATTCAGATTCTACACGTCAAAATCAGTCAAGTTGTCAATTTTGGTAAATTTTGAAAATCATTTGAGCCCTCAAAAGAAGAGAGAGAGATTCATTTAATAATGCATATAACACTATAATCGAAAATATAGTTTGATATGCGAGATTTGGCTTTTTATGCGCTCATCGCTGACCGTGGATCTTGGATCCAACGGATTCTGGTTGTCTTCTACCTTGGTTTGAACAAGAAAACAAAAATACATTTATTTGACTTTTCGTTTGACATTATCTCCCTCGTTTTTCAACGAAATTAAGTGATGTAAGTTGCGTTGGATTCCTCTCGAGTTTCCGCACAACTTTGTACCAATTTTTTTTTGTTTTGATGAAAATTCGAGAAACCCCTTAAGCAAGCCGACAGCCTCTCTCACCCCCACCTTGCTAAACTCTAACTTAGACTTCTTTTCCTATAAATACCCATACTCCTAGATCTGTTGTCATCTTTACAACTCAGAGCACCCTTTAATTTCTCGTTCCATCGACGTTTTGACCCAGAACGGTGGCCAAAGTACCAGGGCTTGCAGCGCCTATATCTCTCTACTCTCTCCACCTTTGCACAATTAAAGGTATCATTGAATCCCTCATGTTCTAAGCTTTCCATCGCATACTTGCACATCGAATTTGGTTGAGTATAGCGCAAACGCCCAATCTTTCCCCAAGCAAGCTGCGGCTTGCTCGCAGCCATGGCGTGGGCTGGGTTGGGGAAGACAACCCGTGGCTTTTTACAATTTTACCTCCGCTCTCTTCCTCTCTTTTGGTACGAAGTGTCTACGTGGCAATTTCTTATTGGTTCATTTTCAAAAATTCATATCTTCTAAACCGTGAGTCCAAAAATAAATTTAAAATATGTTTTGAATCAAAAAAATGTTCTCTTTCTAATAAAAATATTTTCAAAGATTTATTTCAAGTTTTGTCGAAGGTTCTTTTCTAGAATACGAATTAATTAAGCTAAAAATCACCAAAAATGCATCTAAAAGTCCATAACTTCAAAATACATAAAATTATATGTCATTTTGATCAGAAAATCCTAAATAAGATGATGGTGATGTTTTCAAGACCTCATTTGGTGGTTTGTAGAAAAATTCGATGACTTTAGGGTTTTGAGTTCTTAATGAATGCATATAATGCTAATACATGTATATGGTTATTATAATAGGACAAGTGGACTCTAATCTTGCTTAGGATTTTGGAAAGTGTTTTGATTAAGACTTTGTGAGAGGTATGTTACATCTCCGATTATTCATATTGAGCAGTTCTTCTCTCTTATGTATGTTGTATCCCCTATTACTTCATGTTGAGAAATTCACCTATATTTTGTCTTTCTCTTGGTCCTATGGACAATTAAACTAAAAACCATATCTTTTCCTTTTGGAAATGATGCTTCATGTGAAGTACCCTACTTGTTACTGATCTTGTGATCATAATATCTTCTTGACTTTCTTTTGGAATCTTTATTATGCCTTGTTCATTATGGAACTCAAATTGTTACTATATGCCCACTTTCAGGTGGTTGTTTATGATGAACACTTATGTGGTGATTAAATTGTAAATCTGACTATACCTTTTACTTGCCTCCCTATTAAGCATGTCGTGTGACTCAGTAGCCCTAGAGTAATATAATTTACATTGGTTTTGGGTTATGTTCCCTTAATGTTTATTTTGGGATGGTGGTTATGTGCCCCATACCCGGGTTTCAGCTTTATGTGGGTTGGCCCAAATTTTTATATATATTGGGAGTTTGGTTATGTGCCAAATCTCTATCAGGTTTCAACTTTATGAGGGTTGGCCGCCAATTGTTATTTATGTTGTTCTAGTGCTATGTTTATCTCACCTACATGCATGTTGTTATGGGTTTTGTGCCCTAGAATCTTTATGAGTGCTTTTTTGGCACCAATTTTATTATCGTTTTAATGGTAAGTATTCTTTTTTTATCATATGTTTGATCATCTTTCCTTTTATGCCCGATTGGGTCGTCCTTATCTTTTTGCATGGGAAGCCTTCTCTACTTGTTGTACATTTTTCTTAAAATATATAATGCTCAATTCCTTTTTGACATGCTCATACCAGCGTTTTACTGATATCCTCTTTTCTTTTCCTTTTGTGGGGTACGCTTCCAACCCCAGGTGTTGGACACAGAGAAGGAGTTTTAGGAGGACCTAAACCACATCAAGGATAGGTGACTTCTTGGGAGACCTTGCTTGAAGTTGTTAGGTGATCCTCAGCTAGATCTACATATGTTATTAGTTTTCCTTTATGTCACCCTGTGTGGTGAAAGTTAGAATGATAAGTTGTCTTGTAATGGTTAGATATATCTTTCAATTCCACTGCTACTTGTGTTATGATACAATCATGTTAAATAAATTTGGTTTCATCCCCTTTTGATGAAAAAATTGTTGGTGGATGTTCCCTATGGGATCCCACTCCTTACACAATTACACTACTCTTGGGCTACTGAGTAACATAACATGCTTAATGTAGAGGCAAGTATAAAGTGTATACAGAATAAACAAGATTGCCATCACATAAATGGACAATATAAACAACCACCACATAAGTGGGAAAAAGTATCACATATTAACAAGTAGAGTTCCGTCATGATCAAAGTATAAGATAAAGTCAAAAGAATGTCAAATCAGAGTAGAATGATCACAAGATCATAGGCAAATAAAGTATCCCACTTGAAATATATTCTCAAAAGAGAAAGAGATATTGTGTAGGCTATTTGTCCATTGGACTAAGAAAAACATGAAAGTAGGCTAATTGCTCAATGTGAATAATAGGAGATGCAAACATACCTTAATCTTGAGTCTTAGAAACACTCTTCACCAATCTCGTTGTTTCCAAGATCACTTTTGCCTAATTACAAATTATTCATATGTATTAGGGTTTTATAATGTATAATGTGTAAGGAAACCCTAAATGTAGACCTTTTTGGAAACAGTCAGATTTTGGTCATAGAATCTAGACCAAACAATTTATTAGATTCTTCTGATAAGGAAAACCTATTTTAATGTTAATTTTGGAGTTTATATGACAAAGTTACAATTTTTAGGACTTTTTATATGATATATTATATTCTTAAAAATCCATCATTAAAAACATGGAAATGATGCTTTAAAACTATTTTTATTAGAAAGAACACATTTTTCTGATTCCAAAGCATACTTTTACTTAATTTTTGGACAAGTAGATTAAAAGATATGAAATACAATTTTGGACCAATCAGAAAATTAGAAAAATCCACGTAACTGAGAAAATCCGTAAAAAGAAAAGGAAAAGTAGGTCGGGCTCGTGTCACTTGGCCCAATCATAGGTGGCCAAGTCATGGGTCAAAGCCCGCATAGCTTCGACCAGTCAAGCTGTGAAAATAGACGAAAAGACCGTTATACCCTTCAATGAGAAAACACTAGAAAGAGGATGAGGAAGGGGTAGAACTTCGAAAACTTGCTAGTGATTCATTCCCTAGCTCTCTTCAACCATGGTTTTGAGTAGTTCGAATTGAATTTGGGAAAATCTACAGATTACGATGAAAGAACGAATTGAAGGTGGGGAAAGATAGTCTAGATGAAACCAAACTCACCTAGCTATCCAATTGGTATGTTGATATTAACCAATTCTCATGATCAGCACCACTATGTCAAAAATGGAAGAAGCACAATGATGGGTGTATGAAGGACCTCTAGTCAATTTTAAGTAGGGAATCTGTTGCACATGTGATGTTAGAGAAGTATGCACCCCTATTTATAGGTGAGGTGGTGATCTTAGGGCTATGGGAAGTATCACTATGAGAACTAGAGAAACATATTTAGATGTTTTACAAATCCTCGACAACTTAGTGAATTTTATGGGTCAATAGATACATAATATAAAAAGGAATGTGTAGAAGCAAAAATCTCGAGAAATGATCGAGTAGAGAGTGAGAAATCTCGATTGGAAATCCCCCTGTGAATAGGTGAGTTTCCCAATTAGGTGCGGGGTACAGGACGACACGTCCACCATTAGATCGAGATCCAATGGCCCTGATCATGCACAAGAAATCAAAGAGGAAAACAACCCATGTGACACATCAAATGTATTTCTAATCAGATTTGAATAAAGTGATGACATATTTATGTTACTTTTTCTCTCTCTTCCAAAAAGGGTGCAAACAAGTCCCAATTTTAATGAAATTTGACACCTAATTGGACATGTGTAATTTGAATATGTCCTTATTTTTTTTGCCTTTTAGGACTCTAAATATTTTATTTAATTCTTTTAATATAATTCATATTTTCTCTTTCATATCACATTAGAGACTTCTAGAATTACCCAATTAATGTGAAACTTCACCCTCAAGCAAACTAAACCATATGGAAAATGAGTTGGCCATTAATTTTGTCCCTTGGTATTATTTATTATATTATTTAATATTTTGGGATTTATTTACACTTTCTCTCTCCTAATCTATGCATGAACATTAAAGATATCCAAATTGCATGAAATTCACCCAATAGATATTTTTAATGTGTAGATTATGAATCTAAGATCAGTTTTCTCTTTTGGAGCTATTAACTATTTTATTTCATATTTTGGAGGAAACTCACCTTTTCTTTTCTAAATAAAATAGAAATAGTTATTATTATCCCAAAATTATGAAACTTGGCCTCCAAGCCAAAACATATCCAAACAAAATGAATCTGAAGTTATTCTTATCCAATAAGTCTTCCTTTTATGAGTTTTACATAATTAACATTTGTGGCCCATTATTATTTTAGGCAACATATTATTTCATCATCATTATTATTCTTCCAATTGGGTCCTATATCTTCACATTACAACCAAAAAGGATTATATACTATTATTGTGCACAAAATTCTTTATGTTTATTATTTAACTCATTAAATTCATCAATTCCTTATTTATTGAATTATGTATCAATATTCTAAATTTTGGACACCTGGTCCTTCTATGCACATTATTTCTCTTAACCTCATACCTTAATAAACATTATCACATGTGACATATTTTATTGCTCTATAGATTATTATGAGAGCATTAGGTCATAATTGTTTTCATGAATATATATTAGGATGGTTTATTCACACATTGACATATTAGGGTTACTACTAACTACCATTAGGTATATCCTCACCCTCATTTGGCTAAGCCCAAAGACTAAGGTCTATAACCTCTTAACCTTGTAATAGGATAAGGTTTTAGATGTCGGTAAGTTATAATATGCTTGCTTGTATAGATCTTTAATAGTTATAGTTCCATTGCTAGCATTGATTCCCACATCTGTTACCAGAGTTGGGGGAGTTACACCTACTACCGTGCATACAATCGACAATCTGAGTCAATGTGTTGCATGATCTGAATAGACAAATCCAAAAAGATAAATAATGCATCTTTGTAAAAACTGAAAAGGCACATTTGTACACACCTTAGGATGACAAATGTGTTGACTTGAGAGTTATACATTGTCCATATTTTGATTATGACTTAACCATTACATTCATATGTATTTTTTAAATATTTTTGTTTGAGATTGATTTTAGGCATTAGGTACATGAAAAGGATAAAATTCCTCAAGCCCTATTTGTCAAAGTTCAAGTCAAAAGCAACAACTAAGATGTGAAAAAACCAGGGACACTTAATTCCATCGTTTGATCACTTTAAACTCATTTTGGAAAATTCATCACAACAACGCAATCGGTCGAGTTTGAATTTTGACCGATCAATGATGGATTTTTGGAAATGATTGGATCAATTGAGTTATACACTCATAGAACTTGACTGACCAAGTTTATGACCAAAGTTGATTTTACCTGATCGATCGAGTTACCCTAAGACAAACTCGACCGATAGTTTGAAAATTAGCTTTGTTGGATAGTGGATCGCTTGAGTTACCTTTATTGAAACTCGAATGAATACACTGTATAGAAAATGCAAAAAAAGTGACTCCAAATGTTGGAGAGTTGTTAGAAATGAAAATAGATATGTCGCAAGTTCTAAAATGACTATTTTTTGTTCTTAAGTTATCCCACACTCAAAGGAACACCCCCAACTATAAATAGGACCTCTTGGAGTTCATTCCAAGGTTGCTCATTCATGCTATCCTTGGTCCTTGCTATAGTTGAGTGTGCTAAACCCCTTTGATCCCCTTTATATCTATCATTTACAAAGTATTTCGTGATTATGAGTGAGTTAGGCATGTTGTAAGAGATCTACCTCATTGTTACTTTGTAAATCTCTTCACCTTCCATCTTCCCAATCCCCTTTCTCAATGAGAAAAGGGTGAAGTGATCTTCTCCATGTAAAGGAGGAGTTGTTGTTCTTCTTCAAGGCTAAAGAAGGTACATAGATCTTCTCCAAGTGAAGGAGAAGGACAAGGCAGAAGATCTAAGGAGCTTGGTGGGTAAATCCTCAAGGTCGAAGATTTGTTGCAAGGAGGATATGTCCTAGGAGAAGGAATCGAGCTGCTTGTGAGAGTGGGTAAGACCTGTTGTGAGGTAGAAGACTTGCTCTTGGGTGTAAGGTGGTCATATTGTATCTCTCATAATGGAATATAAGTATACATGGGTTGCAAAGTCCTAGAGGCAGACCTCTCTAGGTAGTGGATTGACGGTCTCCTAGTTTGGAGATTGGAACCACTCTAAACACCTTGTCCAAGTGTTTGTTTCAATCTCTCTCATCCTTTCTATGCTTGTTTAGATAGGACTTCAAATTTTCTTTTAGAATTTGGTTTTAGTTGATATAATTTTATGGTCTAGCTATTCTTATGAAAGTTTTGAAGCTCTATTCACCCACCTCTAGAGCCCTAGATCTAAAAAGTGGTATCATAGTAAGGATCTTCTCCAAAAAATCTCCTATGAGACAATAAGATGGGTGAGAACCTACTTGGTTCCCTCAACCTAGAGGGAGGCTTTTCCATTTGCCCCCCAGTCTTTGACGACACCAACTTCCTCTATTGGATGGGGAGGATGTAATTTTACATTCAAGGAATGAACTTTGACACGTGGAAAGTGATGGTTTCACCCTACAAGGAGCCAGCCAGCGCTGCATCTACTTGGGATGAAGTAGCCCTATAGAATGCACAACTTAATGCCAAAGAAATTAGCATCCTATATGCAACCCTCACTCCTTTCGAGTTCAATCACATCTCCTCATGGGACACATCCTATGAGATATGGGACGAGTTGTGCATCACTTATGAAGGCATACAGCAAGTGAGGGAGGCAAAGATATACATGTTGAATAGACTCATAGAGAACTTCAAGATGGGGAACAAAGAAGGATTTTCCGAGATGTATTCAAGACTCAAAATCATCATCAATGGCCTAGCTACTTTGGGACATACTTTGGATAGAGAGGCAATCAACTCAAAGATCCTAAGATCTCTTACAAAGAGATGGGAAGGTGAACTCCATAGAAGAAGTAAGAAGTCTTGGTGATCTTCCAACCGAGGATCTTATTGGCAATCTACAAGCTCATGAGGTAAGACTTGACAAGCAAGAAGAGGAAGCATAGAATGAAGGAAAAGAATCAAGGAAGATCAAAGATAGTGTCTTCAAAGCTCAAGTGGAGGCTCTCATCCTTCAACAACAACTTTCTTGCCAAACCTCACCCTCTTCCTCTAGTGAAGATTATGACCCTAGTGAGAATGAAGCCAACTTCCCTAAGTGAAAACACTTCAAAGGGAAGCAATCCTCTTCATCTAGTCCAAGGTTCTACAAGTGTTGTCGAAAAGAACACTACAAGAGTCAATGTACTAAGGCTAGAAAGTCACACAGAAATTACAGCTCCAAGGAGGAAGACTACAAGAAAGATAGCAAATATAAGAGGAAGGATAAGAAGGAGAGGAGGAAAAAAGATGCAACTCATGCTGCATGGGAAGGATCATCCTATAGTGGCTCAAGCTCCGATGAAGATGTAGAATGCCACCTTGCACTCATGGCCTCTACAAGTGAAGATATTGGTGAGGTGAGGTAAGTGAGGTAGGCTTGCATGAGTTAGATAAAGAAAATCTTATTGACATACTTAATGCTACCCGTTCTTCTTATTTCAATTGTAAATCCAAAAAGAAGAGATTGGGTAAAATTATTGATGACTTGTATGCTAAGCTTGATGTTCTTGAACAAAATGAGAAAATTCATTTTGGGAACATTGATTCCTAACAAGGCCAATTTCTTGATCTTGATCTCCAATACAATGGATCTAAAGTAGAGAATGGTGTCTATCTTAATAATATTGCATCTCTTAAGTAAGATAACCTAAAGTGCCTTAATGAGCTTGAGTTACTTAAAACTGAAAATGCTAAACTTAAGCATGTTAGTGATGCTCATAGAGA
This sequence comes from Alisma plantago-aquatica, assembly GCA_963693085.1. Lineage (NCBI taxonomy): Eukaryota > Viridiplantae > Streptophyta > Magnoliopsida > Alismatales > Alismataceae > Alisma > Alisma plantago-aquatica. The sequence continues at coordinate 1,008,103,360 of OY856410.1, read as the reverse complement.
TGAGAGAGATATTTATCTCAAAGAAATTCAATTACTTAAATATGAAAATGCTAGGCTTTTTCTCAAGTTAATGACTTATCTTCTAGAACTATTTTTCCTAGTAATGATGTTGCTTCTATTACTATTGAAAAGGATTCTTATTTGACTAAAGCCCTTTGCCCTTTGTTTAGAGGTTGACCTTATTCATACTAGAGATGATCTTGCTAGTTTGTCTTCTACTATTATCTCTTTTACTGATGACAATTATAGACTTAGAGCCTCTATGTAGAAATTCCTCAAAGGAAAGAACTCCCTAAATGAAATACTTGATCACTCTAAAAAACAAAGTGGTACTAGTGGTTTGGGATTTGTAGGGGGAGCTCCTATGGGGAAGAGTAAGGCCAAAGGTAAGAAAAAGACTAAGGAAACTCCTTTCTTCCAAGGAGAATCCTCTGTCTCAAAGAACTCTATGATTTATTTTCATTGTAAAGTGATGATCATTATTATACTTATTGTCCATACAAGCCTAAGGGGACCAACCCAAAGATGAAATGGGTCCCCAAGCTAAAACCAGATCCAAAAGTTTGAGTGGGAAATCGACATTCTCCTTTCTTGCAGGAAAAAGGAAAATGGATTGTTGATAGTGGATGCACAAAGTACATGATAGGTGATATAAGCCATTTTAAAAATTTCACAAAGAAGAAAGGAGGATTGATTACTTTTGGGGACAACAAGAAAGGTAAAGTAAAAGGTGAGGGTGACGTAGGTGAATCCTTGTGTATCAAGAATGTTCTCTTTGTGGATGGCCTACATCACAATTAAATAAGTGTTAGTCAATTATGTGATAATGGTTACCTTGTGCTATTTACTTCTTTTGAATGCTTGCTTCTAGATTCCCTATTTTACAATGTCATACATAAGGGAACTAGAAATGGTAATATTTATGTAATTGTTCTTGACTCTATTAAGCCTTTTTTTTGTAGATGACTTGTAGTCAATTCGAATGATATTTCTCTTTGGCATCGTCGACTAGGTCATGTAAATATGCATCAATTGAAGAAGTTGAGCAAAAAAGGACTTGGTTAAGGGACTTACTAAATTGGATTTTGAAAAGGATGAGGAATACCGGCCTTATACACAAGGAAAGCAAACCAGGTCCTCCTTCAAATCCAAAGGAGTCCTTAGTACCAAGAGAGATCTTGAACTTCTTCATATTGATCTATTTGGACCTATGAAAACTCAATCGCTTTGTGGTTCCAAGTATTGTCTTGTTATTTTTGATGATTTCTCTCGATATACTTGGGATTTATTTCTTATTTGTAAGAGTGACACTCTTGATGTTTTCTCTAGCTTTTGCAAATGAGTTGAAAATGAAGCTTTTTGCTGCATTGTTTCTATCCATAGTGATCATGGGGGAGAATTTGAAAATGATATTTTTGAACATTTTTGTGAAGAGTCTGGATATGCACGTAACTTTCCTTCACCTTGAACACCTCAACAAAATGGGGTTGTAGAGAGGAAGAATAGGTAACTAAAAGAAATGGCTAGGACCATGCTTTTACAGTATGGCACTCCAAAGAAGTTTTGTGCCGAAGCCGTTATACTTCATGTTTCATGCAAAACTGGGCTATCACACATCCCTCTTTGAAGAAAACCCCCTATGAGCTATGGTGTGGTAGGAAGCCTTCTATCAAATTTTTTCATGTTTTCAAGTGACCTTGTTTTGTTTTGAACACAAAAGATTCTCTTGACAAGTTTGATGTGAAATTGTACAAGGCTTTCATTCTTGGCTATAGCAGTACTAGTAAGGCTTATAGAGTATATAATGTTGATCTATATAAAGTAGAAGAATCTTTAACTGTCAAATTTATTGAGACTAACCCCTCTTCTTCCAAGGATATTGCTAATGATGATGTTGTAGATGAAGTAGTTCCTATCTTTAATGAACTCAACATCACTCAAAAGGAAAAAGAGGTGTCCACTCAAGAAGAAGATATAGATGAAGAAAAGAAGGATACAACGCCCTCTTTGCAAAGAATCATCCTAAAGAGATCATCATAGGTGACTCCTTTGAAAGAGTGAAGATGTAGGCTGCCTACAACAAAGATCAAGCCAATAACACCTTCATATCACAACTCGAGCCTAATAATGCCAAAGAAGATCTTAGGGATGATGAGTGGATCCTAGCCATGCAAGAAGAACTAGAGAATTTTGAAAAGAATAGAGTGTGGAATCTTGTGCCAAGACCATGTGATAGGAAGATCATTAGAACCAAGTGGGTCTATAGAAATAAGCTAGATGAAAGCAACAAGGTGGTAAGAAATAAAGCAACATTAGTGGCTCAAGACTATAATCAACATGAAGGTATATATTTTCATTAAACATATGCAAATGTAGCTAGACTTGAGTCAATTAGAATGTTGCTTGTATTTGCTAGTTATAGGAATTTCCTTCTATATCAAATGAATATTAAAAGTGCATTTTTGAATGGTATAATTGGGGAGGAAGTGTATGTTGCACAACCCCCGAGCTTTGAACATGATAACCTTTCTAATCATATTTATCTGTTGCAAAAAGCTCTCTATGTTCTCAAAGAAGAACCTAGAGCTTGGTATGAGAAACTAAAGAACTTTTTGTTAGATCATGGCTATATCACAGACAGAGTAGATTCTACCTTATTTTGAAAACACACTTCTAACAATTTTCTTATCAATAAAATTTATGTTGATGATATCATTTTTGGCAGAACTAATCTTGATCTTTGCAAAGAGTTTAGTGATCTTATGTAGAGTGAGTTTGAGATGAGCATGATGGGTGATCTTACTTTCTTCCTTGACTTTCAAATCAAGCAAACCAAAGATGAGAACTTTATCAACCAAGGCAAGTACACAAGTGAGATATTTAAGTGCTTTGGGATGGAGAATGCCAAGCCGATGGACATCCCATATCAAACACCGCCAAACTTAATAGAGATGAAGAAGGTGAGAAAGTGGATGAGAAGATCTATAGAGGTATGATTGTAAGTTTACTTTATTTAACTGCCTCTAAACCTCACAAAATGTCTAGTGTTGGCTTGTTTGCTCGCTTTCAATCATGTCCTAAGAAATCACATATTATAGCTATTAAGAGGACTTTGAGATACTTAGCCAAAACCCAAAATTTGGACTTTGGTATCCTAAGTCGAGGGATTTTACTCTTATTACTTATAGTGATGCAGATTATGCAGGATGTTTGATTGATAGAAAGTACACAAGTGGAACTTGCTTCCTCCTAGGACCATGCTTGGTGTCTTGGTTTTTTAGGAAACAACACACAACGACTCTATCAACTACTGAGGCTGAATACATTGCATCTGGGAGTTGTTGTGCCCAGGTTCTATGGATGAAGCAAATGCTCCAAGACTTTAACATTTATTTTGATGCTTCTCCTATCTTTTGTGCAATATAAGTGTAATCAATTTATCTTACAATCTTATATTGCATAGTATAGCCAAGCATATAGAGGTTCGTCATCATTTTTTGCATGATCACATTGCCAAAAAGGATATTTATATAACACATGTGGACACAAAAATCAGTTGGCAGACATTTTTACAGAACCTCTAGCTAGAGAGCAATTTAATTTTATTAGATCTAAACTACTCATAATTGCTTTGGATGATACTGATATGCCATCTAGCTAGTTTCTATCTATCCTATATGCTTTGCTCATGTCTTGACCACCCTTGATTGCTAAACTGCTAAGATTTCATGTTCTTATGCCTTGTTTTTCACTTGTTTTGGGTATTTTTTGCATTCACTTGTTTTATCGACAAATAGTACCCAATGATGAGTGATATGTACCTAAGTATGTCTAAAATGTAAAATGGTCCAGAAAAATAAATTTAATTAGCTCTCAACTGGCTAGAAACTAGAATTTCTAAGTTTGGGATAGAACTTCAGTCGGTCGAGTTGCCAACTCGATCGATTGGTAGTTGAGGGCTTATGCAAAAAGCCATACAATCGAGTTTCTTTCTCTCAAAACTCGATCGATGGTTGGGTTGGACCAATTCTTAAGTAGGGTTTGACCAACTATTCTCCCTCTCAACTAGAGAAAAGTCAACCGATCCTCACTCTAGCTCTCTTAAGCTCTCAATCGTAGCCTCGACCTTCCTTCCCCTTGCCCTAGCCTACCTCCGTTTGACCTACATAGCACCTTCTCCTATCTGCCCTTGGTGGTTAGATGACCCTTGGTGGTGTTTTTCTCTTGTTTGGTCTCTTAATATTCTCTATTTTGCCTTAATGGCCTCAGATAGAAGAAAGATGACCGCACCTTCTGGAGCACCATCGTCATCCTCCAACTCTCACCTCATTCCTTACGGTGACACCTTCTTTGTTTCATCTGAAGCTCTCAATAGGTACAAGGAGCTCCTTCCTAGGAACCCTTTTTCTTTTTGTGCCTTGTTTTAGCCTCTTCTACATAAACAAGAGGTGATAAATAAGGTAGCTGAGTTGCTCTACGACCATTGCCTAGCAGCCCTGAGTGTCGACTACCGATGCTTTCATAATTCCATTACAAGCACTAAGGTGATCCGTGAATTTTATGCCAATCTTTCATGGAACTATGATTCTCTTGTATCCCCTCATAATAGTCAAGTGATTATTACTTTCATGACTATTGGTAAGAAATTCACTATCTCAAAAGATACCTTTAGCATGTTTCTCAACAATATTGAGGTAATCGACACACGGAGGAAAGATTATCCTGAGTATTTTGACTTGATTGACCCTGAGTCTCTCTACAAGTGCTATAGAATTACACTCCATGATATCCATAAGTTCTTGAAGAAGCCTTAGTCACCCTATAGGAAGAATTCCACAATCCCATCCTCTTCATTGGGACTCAAAAACTACATACTCGCTCTCATAGTCAACTGTAATGTTCACCCCAAAAAAAATCAAACTAAAATTGCAGAGAATACCACAATGATTATGTACTATCTTTTAAAGAACATAGGAGTCAAGTGGTCTAAATATATTCTCCACCACATGACCTACTTTGAATCATGGAAGAATACCTGAGGCACCCACCCACCCTACCCAGCCCTGATATGTGGTCTCTTCACCTTAGAGAATGAGAAGTCACTTTTTCAACATCTTCATTACAAACCCTCTAGAAAAGGAGTTTGTATCAGTGAGACCACAACCAAGAAAACCTTTTTTTCCACATCTCCTTCCACCACACCTGGAGCCTCTACCTCCACCCATGCACCTCCACCTCGACCACCATCCCGACCTGCCTGTGCCTCATTTCATGTATCCAATGAATCCCTCATGTGTTATATGGTGCATCAGTAGGTGTACAACCTATAGGTTCAAGAGCAAATACATCATGATCTCTTCCGTATCATGTCGACCATGAACCTATCTTATACACATCCTTACCCTACCTCCCAATCCTACCCAGGTGGTGATCATGCTTCCTATGCATACAATAACTTCTACCCACCCCCTCTACCTACTGCTTCCACTGTTACACCCTCTGCAGTTGGTGGTCCTGCCCCTGCACCCTGGAGTGCTTCCTATGCCTGTTGGCCCCATAGCTACCCTACTTTCCGACCTTGGCACTTCTTCCTACACTTTCCTTCAAGCCAATGAGCTCCATGATCTTGGCATGTCTTGGGATGAGAAGAATGCCCTATGGCCTAGTCACAGTTTTGGTCCTTCTGCCGATGAGGATATGCCCGACCATGATGATGAGAGGCTAATGACGATGAGGAGGCCACTAAGGATGATGACCCCGATGATGGTTCCGGTGCCTCTAGTGATGAAGGTGATGCTTCCGTATCTACTGCACTTTCTAATGGTGACAAGGACTATGAGACCAATGATGATGCCGATGATGATGTTGTGGACATGGATAACCTAATTGTTTAGATGTTTTAGTTTCTAAATCTTAGGTGCTGATCATATATATCTTTCTAGACTATTTTTGTATTGATGACATCTGGGCACATTATCTGAGTTGTACTATTTCTATCATCATGCTATTTTCATCTTTGGCTTGTACTTATTTTAAGAACGTGCTTATGTGCTGTAATATTAATCCTATGTATCATAACTCTATGTGTGATTTATCATGAGAGTTATTGGTATGCTTTCTTTGACGCCCCCAGATTTTTTGAAAACTTAATCTGATGTGTGACGTCCAAATTGAAACCCTCACCTCAACAAGAATCCCAATTTAAACACCACACACAAGGTTAAGAAGAAGAAAATCAAGGGAGTCAGAAGGAAACAACAGTAGCACATGCACATGAACAATAATAAAACCATACACACATGTTCACCATTCAACATATAATTACAACATGAATTGTTACAACATTTGATATTACATATTGAACAACAAACTATACATATACATGTACTACCACTAAACTACAGGATCTTAAGACAACATGTCCACCTGTACATCAGCTCGCTACACAACTCTCAACTATCCTGAATCTTCAAGAGCATAACCACAACCTAAACAAAAGATTACATGTGGTACACGTCAACACAATATTCAAGAATATTGTGCTGAGTACGCCTACATGTCTTTTATATACCTCTCATCATATCTTGGCAATAAGATAAAACTAATACTTGGCAGCATTAAACAAATATAAAGAAAAGCATATATTGACAAAAAGATATTCATTAACAAGAAAGAGAACACATATATTTTAAGCACATTTCCATCATATATCTCGTACATCTGCCCCCAAGGGCTTTGATGTTTTTAGGCCTTATGATCTACTACCAAAGAGTTTGAGATCATTTAACATGTGATCTACTACCAAAGAGTTTAAGATCTAACACATGTGATCTACTACCAAAGAGTTTGAGATCACTTCAATACACTATACTACCAAAGAGTTTAATGCTATCATATGATGGATCCGATATCTTATGTTTCATGTGTTCATATCCATAAGTATGGAAAATCAAACAAGATATCACACAAGAACAATCATTTCATCCAATACCATATGCCAAGTATTTTAATACACATATAACACAAACATATTGTATAATAAGCCAAGTAAGAGGTAATGGTGTACCTTGATCAAGAGACAAACCTAATCATCACATATCCCTGATATCAACTATATCTTTGTTAAACCTGATCAAGACAAGATCATATCACCATCAGGTTCTCATCATCTTACATCTCATATTAACCCTAGTCATGTTCATATTAGGGTTTTCTTATCTCATTATGATATCCTCATGATTACTTGTATTCTTGCCTTATATTTATCTGATTGATGTCATTTTCTAGATTATAGTTCATCAACTAGATATAATCATGTGTCACATTATTATGTGAACATACTTAACATTATGTCACTTTCATTAACCATAATAGGGTTACATCACATGTATTAAGGGTGCTCTTCTTATAACATGAATTCTATGCATATAACTGATATCAGAGTTCCACATTAGCTTCCAGTTACATATATGAGGGTATTATGTGAATTTCATCATTTATTGAGCATGTATGCATTAATTGCATTATTTTTAGTGTTATTAGCCCTAATTAGCCATATTAATCAAATTATATGCTTTCATGCATCATCATCATAATCACTAACATCATATGGATTATAAGCATGAATATGGATTTACTGACATGTTCTCATAATTTTAGAACATCGTTTGATATTTATTATCCAATAAACAAGCATTACACATCTTACATGTTATATTTGTTATTAATACATCAAAATCTTGATATTATCATTCTACTTTGTTCTACTTACTTTTTTGAGAATTTCGCTATATTACTTGTATTTTTCTGATAATCAATCTATTTTCTATGATTTATACAAGATCTATACATTACTAGGATAATTACCTCTTTCGACCCAACAACGTGCTGCCATGTGGCTCCAGGTTGGCACAGCTTCCATAGGTCGGACGGTTTGGTTCATTGGGCTGGAGCTGGTTTGGGATTGGTTTGGCAGACTGAACTCGGTTCAAGGTTCTCCCCCTTTTCCTTCACGTAACACGATCTGTCCCACTCAGGGTGCCTGCGTGCGAGTGAGAGGGCCCTGTTCTTCTATGAACAAGAGCCGTCGCTGCCGCCGGGTTGCATCTCTCACGAACAACAGAAGGTGCTCCCTTTCTCCTCACATAACTTGCTTAGTGCGCCGCCGATTTGGTCCTTGTTCCAACGCGGCTGCTCCATTCTTTGTGCTGAACCAGAGCATCTCTATGGAGCAAGGTAGCAACGAGGTATCAACAGATGCCCTCTCCTCCTGGTGAGAAATAGAAGTAGGTCTGTAGCTCCTTGCGGAAAGAAGAAGGACCATCAACTTCATCATGGTCTTGCAGACCTCCTCAGCTCCTCAATTTCTCATCCACGACCCCAGGCTCTACCACCCACAAGGACGTCGCTTCACAGATCAAAGCCGGCGAGAACTCCTAACATGCGGAGATGGACCCTGGTCTGCTGTACGTGAGTCGGCAGTGCGGTGATGGTCCCTGGCGCCGCCGTGGTTTGCCGCCGTGCGGTCTTGTACGAACTAAGGAGGACCTTTGGTTGTTTCCGCAGCTGCGATGCCTGGAGCGTCGCCTCCCTGATGTCGGCCTGTGTGAGATGGCCATGTCTGTTCCTAGTGTCGTCATTGGTCTCTTCCCCAACAAAGCTCCTCCTCCTAGTCTAGCTATTGGTGTTTCTCGTCGGAGCTCCCCAGTATGATGAGACCTTCTGGTTCTTCTCTTTGTAGGTCTGGCGCCCTTAGACTCACTGCTGGCGTCACTCCATCATGGATGTCGCCACACAATCCTCCCCCGGCAAGGAATCCATCTCCTCCACGCTCCCTGGGTTTTGCCGCTGCTTGGGTCAGCGCTAGTGGCTTCATGTACGAATGAGTGGTCTTTGAGGAGAACTGATTGAGAGAAACTAACTACCAACTTAACGTTGCCCTCAACCCATGACCTCCGAGCGATAGCTCAAGTGGGGGGGAGTCCTCTTCCACGATTATGTAACTGTGAGGAGGATCCATCGGTCCATCCAATATTATTTCTTAGCATCCAAGGGCCAAGGATGAATCCAAAGTGGATTGTGGCTTCCCACTTCTCCAAAGGTGCGTGTGACATCCCAAAAGCCAATGCATATGCATGAATCACAAAAAATACCATTGACCCAGGCCTTTCAAACATATATAATCCAATAGTGGTAATAATCTATTGATTTATCTAAACTTCATGAGAAAGGACCACATCTTGCACTTCTTATGATGTACCCTTAATACAACTTTTATGACAAGATAATATTGTTCAACCATCTAATTAAATTCCTCAAAAAGGCATAAAAAGAGAGATCTTAACTATGATATCAACATCACATCAACACACCTACTTTGTCAAAACCTTGGAACTCTCAATATTATTCAATCTTATGATTTCACTTATGTCATTGGATGATTAAGGACTCCAAAAGTCCACTCCATCACATCCTACACCCCTTAAAAGAAATTTCATCCACGAAATTAAGCAAGAAAACCACTTTGTCACATCATATACATCTTAAAAGAACTTTCGTCCTCGAAAGTCAACCATACTCGTACTCCAAGGAAAACTACCATGTCTTCATCAACATGCATGCACTATTCTAGGTGTAACATATCCGCAAAGGTTACCTAGATCCATGTATCCAAAGCACTATTATGGGGGTTTTACAACCATCTTGGTTCACAAACACTCCATTCAAGGTTAAACTCAGGGTTTAGAAACTTAGGTTATGTCATTACATATCTCATATGCTAGGGTTGTTTCCTTATTCTTACCCACACATTAGTATTTCCACATCATACTATCATGTTCCAAAGGAGTTAACCCAAGTTAACCCATTATCAAGGTGTCATCAACATTTTATTGAGATAATTATTAGGACATGTTCAACATTGACATATGCCTTTTAGGTGGGTGTTAACTAAAGTTAACCCACTTTATCCACCCAGATCATATCAAGGTTTCATAATCATTGTGTTGTGCTAGCTGTCAGACTTTTTTTTCCATCTTTATTAAGCACTAGTATTAACACCTTACGTAACATGATTCATCTATATGATCTCATTTCGTTGTTCATAATAAATTTCAAGATTTACTAGTGATTTCATCACAAGATTAACCAAAATTATCACATTGTCATCATTATTCATGTATATGGTTAACCATTTATGCATTGATATCTATTAAACCATCTCTAGGTTTCCATCATATCATGTCTATATATCACGTCTCAAGATTAGGTCACATCCTTACATATATTGTTTCATGGTTGTGCTAAACCAACTTATGTCAGTGGCTAATCAAACATATATCAAAACTTCACCTAGTCCAACTGAGGTTATCCTGACCCATATCATGAGGGTAGTTTCATGCTCAGTCTCTCTGAGCTAACTCAACTCAATGAGTATCTCATATGTGCAAACTATATCTTCCCTCTTGGTCTAGGGTTCTCATGTATACCTCATTGGTACTAGAGATAGCCTTACAAGCTCTAGCCACATAAGCACAAACCAAAACATGATATGGCATACTCTTCATAGATATCTAACCATGAAACATCATACCCAAAGCTCTCTTATATACACCACTATATTCCTATGTGGGAAACCACTAACCCGAGTATGAGGCTTCACAGAAACTAACATAGCTACCTCCTTTGGGGTCTTGGGCTCTCTCCCTCACCCAGATGGCAGGCACTCATATTCCCTTATTCATGTATGTATATATAACCAACCTCTCTCTGTATCTAGGGTTTGGTCCTCCCAAGGATATCTAGGGTTCAAGAAGACTATAGAAATCATGCATAAAGCAACTCAACTCAATCACTCAGGAGTAGTCTAGTTTAGGACATATCATATCACATTTCTCAGAATTCTCATATCTTGGAGTTTAGGTTCTATAACCTTCTCCCAATGGGTCTCACTCTCTCTGGACTTAACCCCAAAACTGGTCCTAACACTAGAGGTCCTCCATCATAAAAGAGCTTGAGGCTCATGCTAACTCACAACCTTGTCTTAACTTATCATATCTTAACTTAGAAAAGCACACATACTTTCATCATGCAAACTTATCTCAAATTCTAAAAACTAAACCTAAGTCCTCAAAGACAAACATAGATCATCATAAAAATCGTATATCATCTATATAAGACTTACATCATATCATCAAAACTTATATCATCTATTCCATCTATCACATATATATCAAAAAGGCTCTAGAAATCTAATCTAGAACTATACTCTCTTCTATACTGATGCCATTCACTTTCACTTAGGTTGCATGACCACATCCTACTCATACATGTGTGGGGACACATTTTTGTAATACATATATATAATAAAATATTATATAGTTTTTCTCTAATAAAACAAGCATCAGAGAAAACTATCAAGGTTCGATTCAATTGGAATAAAAAATCAAATCCTGAAAATGAGTGTCCCACACATAGTAGAGAGTATAGTGTCATGAAAACTAGTGAAAAGGGTGAGAACAAGGGGTAGACTATTGTATCTACTCTAGACAACATGCACAATATGTCTAGGGTTTCTATTCCCTTGATGCACGTCATTTCCAAATAATGCAACATCCCATACCGTTGTACTACGAGGAAAGAACGACATATAAGGACTTGCTATTCAACAAGTACCAGTCTAGACCTAGTTCTCGGACATCTAGGTACTAACCTAGAGGCTAGGTCAGATCTAGTCTCTAAAAGACTACTAATCTAACCCTAAATATTATTAAGTTCAAGGTTTTCTTTAGTTTGAGTTGCATAATGAGCAAATGTCAGGTTTTGCTATTGTTCATGCTCTGATACCACCTGTGACGTCCCCAGATTTTATTAAAACTTAATCTGATGTGTGACGTCCAAATTGAAACCCTCACCTGAGTGAGAATCCCACTTTAAACACCACACACTAGGCTAAGAAGAAGAAAATCAAGGGAGTCAGAAGGAAACAACAGTAGCACATGTACATGAATAATAATAAAACCATACACACATGTTCACCATTCAACATATAACTACAACATGAATTGTTACAACATTTGATATTACATATTGAACAACAAACTATACATATACATGTACTACCACTAAACTACAAGATCTTAATACAACATGTCCACTTGTACATCAGCTCGCTACACAACTCTCAACTATCCTGAATCTTCAAGAGCATAACCACAACCTAAACAAAAGATTACATGTGGTACACGTCAGCACAATATTCAAGAATATTGTACTGAGTACGCCTACATGTATTTTATATGCCTCTCATCATATCTTGGCAATAAGATAAAACTAATACTTGGCAACATTAACCAAATATAAAGAAAACTATATACTGACAAAAAGATATTCATTAACAAGAAAGAGAACACATATATTTTAAGCACATTTGCATCATATATCTCGTACATCTGCCCCCAAGGGCTTTGATGTTTTTAGGCCTTATGATCTACTACCAAAGAGTTTGACATCATTTAACGTGTGATCTACTACCAAAGAGTTTAAGATCTAACACATGTGATCTACTACCAAAGAGTTTGAGATCACTTCAATACACTGTACTACCAAAGAGTTTAGTGCTATCATATGATGGATCTGATATCTTATGTTTCATGTGTTCATAGCCATAAGTATTGAAAATCAAGAAAGATATCATACAAGAACAATCATTTCATCCGATACCATATGCCAAGTATTTTACTACACATATAACACAATCATATTGTATAATAAGCCAAGTAAGAGGTAATGGCGTACCTTGATCAAGAGACAAACCTAATCATCACATATCCCTGATATCAACTATATCTTTGTTAAACCTGATCAAGACAAGATCATATCACCATCAGGTTCTCATCATCTTACATCTCATATTAACCCTAGTTGTGTTCATATTAGGGTTTTCTTATCTCATTATGATATCCTCAGGATTACTTGTATTCTTTCCTTATATTTATCTTACTGATGTCATTTTCTAGATTATAGTTCATCAACTAGATATACTCATGTGTCACATTATTATGTGAACATACTTAACATTATGTCACTTTCATTAACCATAATAGGGTGCCATCACATGTATTAAGGGTGCTCTTCGTATAACATGAATTCTATGCATATAACTGATATCAGAGTTCTACATTTGCTTATAGTTACATATATGAGGGTATTCCGTGAATTTCATCATTTATTGAGCATGTATGCATTAATTGCATTATTTTTAGTGTTATTAGCCCTAATTAGCCATATTAATCAAATTATATACTTTCATGCATCATCATCATAATCACTAACATCAGATGGATTATAAGCATGAATATGGATTTACTGACATGTTCTCATAATTTTAGAACATCGTTTGATATTTATTATCCAATAAACAAGCATTACACATCTTACATGTTATATTTGTTATTAATACATCAAAATCTTAATATTATCATTCTACTGTGTTCTACTTACGTTTATGAGAATTTTGGTATATTACTTGTATTTTTCTGATAATCGATCTATTTTCTATGATTTATACAAGATCTATACATTACTAGGATAATTACCTCTTTCAACCCAACAACGTGCTGCCACATGGCTCCAGGTTGGCGCAGCTTCCATAGGTCGGCCGGTTTGGTTCACTGGGCTGGAGCCGGTTTGGGATTGGTTTAGCAGACCAAACTCAGTTCAAGGTTCTCCCCCTTTTCCTTCACGTAACACGGTCTGTCCCACTCAGGGTGCCTGCGTGCGAGTGAGAGGGCCATGTTCTTTTGTGAACAAGAGCGGTCGCTGCCGCCGAGCTGCATCTCTTACGAGCAACATAAGGTGCTCCCTTTCTCCCCGCATAACTTGCTCAGTGCGCCACCGATTTGGTCCTTGTTCCAATGCGGCTCCTCTGTTCTTGGTGCTGAACCAGAGCATCTCTATGGAGCAAGGTAGCAACGAGGTATCAACGGCTGCCCTCTCCTCCTAGTGAGAAATAGAAGCAAGTTTGTAGCTCCTTACGGAAAGAAGAAGGACCATCAACTTCATCGCGGTCTTGTAGACCTCCTCAGCTCCTCAATTTCTCATCCGCGACCCCAGGCTCTGCCACCCACAAGCACGCCGCCTCACAGATCAAAGTCGGCGAGAACTCCTAATGTGCGGAGATGGACCCTGGTCTGTTGTGTGTGAGCCGGCAGTGCGGTGATGGTCCCTGGCGCCGCCGTGGTTTGCCATCGTGCGGTCTTGTACGAACTAAGGAAGACCTTCGACTGCTTCCACAGCTACAATTCCTGGAGCGTCGCCTCCCTGACGTCGGCTTGTGTGAGATGGCCATGTCTGTTCTTGGTGTCATTTTTGGTCTCTTCCCCAGCAAAGCTCCTCCTCCTAGTCTGGCTATTGGTGTTTCTCGTCGGAGCTCCCCAGTATGCTGAGACCTTCTGGTTCTTCTCTTTGTAGGTCTGGCGCCCCTTAGGTTGATAAATGTGTTGACTTGAGAGTTGTACATTGTCCATATTTTGATAATGATTTAACCATTCCATTCGTATGTATCTAATATTTTTATTTGAGATCGATTTTAGGCATTAGGCACATGAAAATGATCAAATTCCTCAAGCCCTATCTTGTTCAACTTCACGTCAAAAGCAATGTAAATGTACTTTTGTGGAAAATATTCTAAACCACCTTAGAATATTTTTATAATCATTTGTATTGATGATATGACTTGTAAGTAAGATGAGAAAAAATCAGGGACACTTAATTCCATCATTTGATCACTTTAAAATCATTTTGAGAAATGTATATGTATTTTCTATATGCTCAAAACGCAAGTATGCACTATCATAGTAATATAGGCCTATGAGGCCCGAATGTCAAACACATGGAAACATTACTTTAGAGACTCAGCTTAGGCAAAATAAAACTTGAGTGATGAGTTTGGTTATCTAAACAGTAAAGAAATCTAAATTATGGTTGTTGTTCTCAGTCTAAGTGAATTCCTTAGAATAATGGTTTCACCACAGTTAACATTGCATATTAATCCTATTAAATTAATAAAACTTATCCTAACTCTGTATTAAGATCATGTAGCAAGAATTACCCACTCTCTTGGTGTAATTCATTGCCTCACCTAATACCAAACCCACTCTCGTATCGGTTTTGTTTTAGATAGGTGCTTTATCGAATTCTCTGGGTATCTCCTCACGTTGTTAAACCACCTTTTCCAAAGGGTTTTATGAAACACATATTTCTATGAGTTCCGACTATTAATTTCCTTTTTCAAAGTAATTAATATTCTAAATACTATCCATTGTGATCAAGCATAAATAGTTCATTCATTTGCATAGAAAGAAATCCATAGATTAAGAGAAATTGATTGATTAATGCATAAGAGTCAAATACAATGCATAACTGGGCTATTCCTGGGTCCTAGAACATGGGGATTAACCCATCATTATTTCCATAGCCAAAAATATAAAAGGAGAAAGGGAAAACGTGGAGAGCATAAAGAACCCATGAAGTAGATGGTCCAAACGCTCCCTTCCCACGCACATGCCAATTTGCTAATTTTCGGCTGCAATTTTGTCCTCTAGAAGTGCCCAGATTATTTGGCTTGCTTATTTCTTCTTTGCTATCACTTCTCCTTGCTCTCCCTTAACATGCAATGGAAAAAGACTGAATAATTAGGTTTGGCCGTAACTCCCCTTAGTCATAGGCATGACTTCGGTCGAGTTAGAGCCTCATCTGTTGGATTAAACACAACTTTCAGATCTTCCTGATCTCGATCCGTCGGTACTACTGACGAGGTGTCAGTACTAATGACTTCTTTAATTTTGTGGCCACCTATCAAATTGTTGATAATATTGACTGTGTGTCGATAGTACCGAGTTGCTTCAAATTTCTTTGAAAAAAACACTATAACATTGTCAAGAATATTGACAGTCCCGTCGATACTATCGAGTTGTCTCAATTTAGTTCCTTTTCAATACTGAGCAAGTGTCGGTAGTACCGACTCTAAAGTCGGTCGTACCGAGCTGTGTATTAGATTCATGAACATTCTTGAAATGCACAAACTTCAAACATAAGCTCTACAAAATTATTAAATCCCTTAAAAACATTAAAATTATGCAAATTTGATGCAATTGAGTAACACAGGCTAATATTAATAAATCATGCACAATTAATATGATATTTGACCACAAAGTGCACAAAAATTAATACAAAATAGCATGTGAAAATGACAAATAAACAGTACATCAAACTCCCCCAAGCTTAAATGTTGCTTGTCCTTGAGCAACACACTCTCAGATCTATTTGAGATAAGTAAGCAAAAGGAGAGAATAATATGAATATCAGTTCTCAACTATCCCCACTTGGTGGTCCCAAACTGGATTTCATTAATCACTAAATAATTAACTGCTCTTTAGCGACCAAAAACATCCATAAAAGATATCGACCCTTAAATCAATGAACACTATCAAAAGGGAAGTTAACATCATACTCAGTCAGGCATTTTCTTGGTGCATTATGTGATTCCCTAATCTACATTGCTCTTCCTAACTACCAAGCTACTTAGAACCAGTTCTTCATATAAATGTTAATGAGGAAAAAAATCATATAAGTGACCTACCAATAAGAGCAATGGATGGTATAAAATGGGTAGTAATTGAAGAATCACAAGTACATCTGACTTATTTATGCAAAAGGACCTATATGAATGAAAACAAGAGCATGCATGAATTCTAATGCCTATTTTTTTATTCAATGATGCATGAATCAAGAAATCTCATTTACCAAATGAGAATGAAAGAAGAAAGCAAAATAATGCGTCATGTGGATTTCTTCATTTCCTCAAGAAGAGTTAAGGGTATACTTTCTCCCTCATAACCTTAAAACATTGACAAACCTCTTTTTTTCATTAGCCCATGATTTTAGCATGATTGGTGTTATGCTTGGGCTTTCATCACATATTATTCTTTTTCTTTCTTCCCTTTTCTTTTTTTGATGTGGAGGTATGTCTCTACACTCAACTTTTATAAAATGAGACTAGTATCCACATGATAAACAAAAATGAATGTTATGGAATGTATGTAATCTACATGAAATTGTTTATGCAACTAAAATGGTATGCAAAAAAATTGTTGATGCATACATGTGTTTTTTTTGAATGAAATAAAAGTAAGGTAACTATCATGTCACCTATTATGCCATGCAATGCAATAAGAGAAAATAAATTGGAGAAGTTTTTCATCTTAAGGTGGTGATTCAAAAATGAGTGAAGGATGGGTGGAATCACATAATTAATAGACAAAGCCTTTCTTGAAATTATGATATGTCCCTCTCTAATGACCTGTGACAAGGTAACATTATGATTTCTTTCTTAGATTTCAATTTAAGGTCCCATTAACTATTTGATCAACTTAAGATCAAACCCCACATTCATCCACTTTTCATGAATAATTAAGATATCCATTAATATTAAATGTCCTTAAGCTGACTAACCTAAACACTTCCTCTAAGTGGTGCAACTCAAGAAAAATTGCAACTAAGCTGCACTTTTCACTTAATTAATTTTCATTGTACATAACTGGGAGCATATGACATGACTATGAATTGAGCTCCACGATTACACTAGTTAGATGTAGATCCTACACTTGAAAGGATAAAACTAAAAAGTAAAAAAAAACAAACAAAATAAAAACTAGAAAATAAAGCTAAAGATAGAAACTGTTCCATCTAACCCCCTAATCTTGAACTTGAGTATGTCCACATAGTTCAAAGTCTAACTATAGAGGTGGAACAATGGTACCGCATCACATGGGAGGTGGTGGTAAATGAGGCATGGTGGGATCATATGGAGGAAACATCCCCTAAAAATCTAGCTACTATGGCGGCATGGGTGGAGGTTGTGCATAGCCAACACAATATCCCTAGTTCTAGTAATGATCAAAGAATGACTATTGGTACCCCTCCATCCTCTATAAGAACAAATGCATCTTCTCTTGGTTGGCCAAGAGAAGCTTCTCATTGTGGAAAATTGCCTGTTGATTTCATATAGCTGTCCCTAGACATCATGGATGCCTACCAATGTAGACGACTGCTGCTGCCATCCCTGCTGGATCTCCTACATCGTTCTGTACATGCCCTCCATCGAATACTGATCATCCTCCTGAGCGGGTGGTGGAGCAAAAGAATTGGAAGCTACAATATGTCATGGATGCTTGCGTGGAACCTACCTCCTTGTAATAGGGATGGTAGGATCCACTTCCTCTTCCTCTTCAACTGGCTCCTCCTCCTCCTCGACATCATCATCTTCTTCCTTCTCCTCTCCTAAGCTATCCATGAGACACCGTAGGAGGTTGACCCCCTGCATGTCGAAGACGGCGTCTGGAAGCTTTCTTTCCTTATAGCTGGTCCCCACTATACAACACACATATACATTCTTCAAGCACGTGTTGGTGAGGCTAGATCTCTTGAAATGCTTGAGATCTAATTTTGTTGTTGGCTGCAGTGACTTGGCTGCGGAGAGGTCAAGGTGTAGATGGAGAGAAATAGGCATGATCAACCCTCCAAAATGAATTGGAAGTTTCCTCTGAAGTTGTCACCTCCCTCCCATTACATGTAGAAGGAAGAAGGCTCCAAAGTTCATACTTCGGCATCTCATCTCCAGCATCTTGAACAGGAAGTAAAGATTGACCCTCTGATACTTCCCTTTTCCCAGAGCGAACTTTTCTATTAGAGTGTTGGTGATGAGGCGGTGAAATACACGAGGAAAAGGATGCTCAATGTCCATAAAGGAGAGGTTGTGCTAGTTGATGTGCTAGCCTTCTGGCAGATCAATAAACAACTCCAAAGCCACCTCAAAGTTGAAGTTGTCAGGGTAGTAGTGATCACCTTCACTTGGCCATCCGTAGATGACATTGAACTGCTAGAGTGTCACTGTGAACTCAGTGTTGTAGATCTAAAAATGGATCTTTCCCATCGACCAACCATCCCCATGCTCGAGGATGATGCAAATCTCCAAGGATGCCATGAACTCATAGACGAGGTCAGGGTATGTAGGCCATTCGCTAAAGAAGGGGTGGTCTCTTACTAACCCCTGACGCTCACAGACCTTCTGCCTACTGTCGGTGAAGCCGATGGCATTGAGGAAGGCACAATCTCCATACCATGTAGAAACAATCCCCCACTTGTAAAACTCCTCATATATCTTCTTGATGTCAAAATTGGGATGGGCTATCCAACTTGGTTTGGTAACCAAGTGAGGAACCCCCACAGATGAAGAAGTCTCCCGCCTTGCATACATCTTCCTTGGATTAAGGGGATTAGAGAGATTAGAGCTCAATGTAGTTTTTGGATGCTTGGATATGCCCGTAACTTCTTGCTTGAGGGAGGAGAAGAGAAGGTATGAAGAAAATGGATTCACACCCCTCCCTTTTATAGCTGCGGCCACCAACCTACGACTACATTGGTAGTACCGGCGATTGGATGAGAATCTATGTGCTTGGTGCTACCGGTGACCGTGATGGTTCGATTTCAACTATGTGGATAATTGTGGGTCAGTAGTACTGACATTTCCCTCAAATCGGTGCTACCAAACATGAGATGTGGTTGATTACGGTCGCTGTTTGATGCTTCCATGGATTGCCGACGTCAGCCGTCAGTAGTACTAACACGTTAAAATGCGTCATTGCTTCTGAGTTGGAGCTCAGTGTATCAAACCTGGGGCCTAGAATGGCATCGGTAGTACCAACTAGGGGTTGGTAGTATTGAGTCCTTATCAGGTATTTGGCCCTCATCTCTATAGAAAGTCAGTGCTACTGTCATGTATTAATAGTACCGAAATGTGGTGATCAATTTATAAAAATTCCCTATAGCCTCATTGGTAGTACCAAGGTTGGGCTCAATAGTACCAACTGTTGTAGTCGATTGCATCTATGTCCCTATAACATCATCGCTAATACTGAGCTTGGGCTTAGTAGTACCAGCTTTTTCATCCTGCACACTCCACAAAATGCATCAAGGTACCTTTTTATATTTAGCAAAGTAAAAATGGAAAATGTGACTATACAACTATAAATTTAGAATTCAAAGAACATAAAATATAGTTGGGTTGCCTCCCAACAAGCACCCTTATTTACTCCATAGGCTCGATGGTTCGAAACTCATTGGATTAGTGAAGCTCAACGAGCTTCAACTCATCCTCCTTCCTCATCACATCTCCTGCAAAGTAATGTTTCAGACACTGGCCATTGACATGGAATGGATCAACCGATTACTAATCTCCATAGCCCCATGGGGAAATTCCTGAATCACCTCAAAGGGTGCACTCCATCTAGACCTTAACTTACCAGAATGTAGCTTCAAGCTAGAATTATACAAAAGGACTTTTTGTCCTGGAGTGAATGTCCTATGCAAAATATGGCGATTGTGAAATTTCTTAGTTATTTCCTTGTAGATTCTTGAGCTCTCATAAGCATCAAACCTAAGCTCATCCAATCCATTCAATTCTAACAATCACTTTTTTTCTACATTGTCCAAATTGTAATTGAGTTTCCTTAGAGCCCACTTAGCTTTGTTCTCTAACTCTACGGGTAGATGACAAGCCCTCCCATAAACCAACCTAAAAGGATTAGTACCTATAGGTGTTTTATAAGAGGTCCTATACACCCATAGAGCATCATTGAGCAACATGCTCTAATTGGTCCTTTTAGTTGAAACTGCCTTTTCCAAAATCTACTTTATCTTCCTATTGGAAACTTCAACTTGGCCTTGAGTGTGGGGATGATATGGAGTACCTACTCTATGTTTCATTCCATATTTAGTTAAAAGTGCCCCAAATTTCCTATTAGTGAAGTGAGAACCACCATCACTGATTATCAACCTAGGCACCCCAACCCTGTAGAAAATGTGGTATTTTACAATCTACATACCACCTACACGTCGTTGGTGCGGGTTGGAATTGCTTCCACCCACTTAGATACATAATCTACAACAAGTAATATATAGAGATTTGAATTTGAAGACACAAAAGGGACCATGAAGTCTATGGCCCATAAACCAAACACCTCTTTTTCCTAAAAAACATTCAGAGACATTTCATGCATTTTTGAGATATTACCTTTCATGTTGACACGTATCATATTGACGAACAAAATTGTATGCATATTTAAAAATTTTCGGCCAATAAGAACCACATTCTATGACCTTAGCTGCTATCCTTGAACTAGCATGATGACCTCCTGTTGGTAAAGAATGACAATGTGCGAAAATACTCTGAAATTTGCAATTCGGCACACACTTCCTCAGAATACCATCCCTACATTGAATAATCAGAATGTGTTCATCCCATATATAGTACCTCAAGGAGTGGAAGAATTTTTTCTTCTCCTGGTACCCCCAATCTCCTATAAGCTCTCCACATGCCAAGTAGTTCACTATGTTTGTCAACCATGGGTCTTTGCTTTTCATAACAAAGAGCTTCTCATCAGGGAACTCTTCGACAATGGGTATCCTAATATACTTTTCATCCACCCTTTCCAGCCTAGATAGATGATACGCCACAACATTCTCGGTGCTAGCTTTATCCTACAATAACAAGATCCACTTGATCAACCTAGGCTTGACATTTTTTTTGCAGCAAGTATTTGATAGTTGCGTGATCTGTCCATACCACAACCTTATCCCCAATCAGATATTGGTAGAAATTTTCAAAAGTAAAAACAATCACCAACAATTCTTTTGCAATTGTTGTATAATTCAATTGGGCGTCATTTAAAATTTTAGACGCATAATAGTTGACAAGAAGGACTTTGTCTTGGCGTTGGCCTAGAACAACCCCTACTACATAATTTGATGCATCACACATCTGCTCAAAAGGTTAGGTCCAATCTAGAGCATGGACAATGGGTGTTGAGACCAACTTCTCCTTCAACACATGAAAAGATTTCAAGCATCTCTCATCAAATTTAAAGTCAACATCCTTTTCTAATAATTTAGAGAGCGATTTAGCAATCTTTGAAAATCCTTAATAAAGCAGAGATAAAATCCAACGTGTCCTAGAAGACCCCTTACTCCCTTCACTGATGACGGTGGTGGTAGTTTGGAGATCACCTCTATTTTACCGGGTCTACCTCTATGCCTCTATTGGACATTTTGTGTCCCAGGACAATTCCTTCACTCACCATCATGTGACACTTCTCCCAATTCAAAACAAGGTGAGTGTCCTCACATCTTTGGAAAACATTATCAATATTATTAAGGCAATCACCAAATGACTCCCCATACACTGAGAAATTATCCATAAACACTTCTAGACATCTCTCTAACATATCAGAAAAAATGGCAAACATATATCGCTGGAAAGTGATTGGTGCATTGCAAAGACCGAACGACATACGACGATACGCAAATGTACCTTAGGGGAAGGTGAAGGTCAACTTCTGTTGATCTTGTGGCTCGATAGAAATATGATTGTATCTCAAATAACCATTGAGAAAACAAAAATGAGAGAGGCCGATGAGCCGCTCTAAAATCTATTTGATAAAAGGAAGTGGAAAATGGTCTTTAAGGGTCACGACGTTTAGACGTCTATAGTCAATGCAAACATGCCACACTGTCACTAGTCTAGTAGAGATCAACTCATTATTAGAATTAATGGTGACCATTATTCATCCCTTTTTAGGAACCACTTGGGTCAAACTAACCCAGTTTGAATAAGAGATAGAATATATAATACATACATATAAACATTTTACTACCTCTTTTTTCACTACCTCCATCAGGATGGGGTTGAGTCTCCATTGAGGTTTCACTACAACTTTTTCTCCTTCCTTTCGATATTGTGTTGAAAAAAACTAGGGGAGATGCCCTTTATGTTTTCCACTGACCAGCCGAATGCAACTTGATGGTTCTTTAGCACCCCAAGCTATTTCTCCTCTTCCTACACGCTTAGTGAATCCAAAATTATGACTAGAAGTTTCTCCTCTACCACTAAGAAAATGCAGTTTGGATGAGGTGGCAGTGGCTTCATCTTTAACTCTGGGGGACTCAGCAAAGATGGAACCAATGGCGATGGAGGTGGTCCCAAATCCTCAAAGTGCCTTGTATAGTAACATGGCAAGATCTTGAGAAGCAAAACACACTCTTTCAAAGAACATTGTCTAGTACAATCATCTATCAGATTCAAAAGACATGCCTCTAAGGATAGCTGTGGGTATGCCTGGACAAGAGTGGTTGAGGTCACCTCTTGAATTGTTGTAGGGAAAAATGTCTCCTCTTCATCATCGGGATGTTGCACCACTGTTTCTAGAGATATCTCCTTTATGTTGTCCAAGATGTCCACCACTAGTGTTCCCTTATGCACATGCGTCATCACATGTGCCATCTCAAGAAATGGCTTTCACAGAAATAGTGACACATTTTCATGGACCTATTTTAGCATATGACATTGTGCTTTAGCTTTTGCAGTCTGTGTAAGATCAGGCATTAGGATTTTGAATCACTCCTCCCTCTTGCCCAAAGTCGGTCTTCCTCTACCCATCTCCAGAATCATGTCAGTCGTGGCTTGGAATGGTCTCCCCAGTAGCATCTTGTTTCCTTGTCCATCCAACATCTCCATGACAACAAAGTCTGTTGGAAACATAAACTTGTCTACCTTGACAAGAACATCCTCGCAAATTCCATAGGGCCTCACCACAGAATTGTGTGCCAACTAAATAGTCATATTGCTCTTCCTGGACTCCTGTAGACCTAACTTCCTAAAAGTGGTAAAGGGAATAAGTTTGATGCTAGCCTCTGAATCATATAAGGCCTCTCCAAACTTTGTCCTCCCAATAAAACAAGATATATTGAAACAACCCAAATCCTGTCTTTTTGTGGCAATGTTCCCAGAGTAAATGCATTGACTTGCTCTTTCAGAACTACCACCTCAGAATCATCAATCCCCCTTTTCTGGTTGATCATATCTTTTAGAAACTCTCCATAAGAAGGGATTTGCTCAATTGCATCAATTAAAGGGATATTGACATGCAATTTTCTAAAGTTGTCTAAAAATTTCTGAAATTGTTGATCAACCTTCATTGCCTTCAGACTATTTGGAAAGGGAACTGACTTCACCACTTTACTTTGATGAGGTGGGATATATGCATGTGTCCTTGTTTCCTTTGTATCATCAACCTATTCCTCAATTGTCTTTTCCTCTGCTACAACATCTAGTTCAACTGCATCCATTGTCAGTGCCTTGTCTGTAGCTCCTGTAGTTTCACCTACATTCAAACTAGATGGTGCATCATTCAACAATTTCCTGCCACTGTAGAGAAATACTTCCTTGACCTGTTGATTCCTAGAAGGCACATTGGTGCTGGCTGGGAACCCCTATTAACTCGGCATCTTCAAGGTAGCCACTTCCGCTGTTATTTGAGAAATCTATGTTTCAATATTGTGGATCTGTGCCTCTTAGTTCTAAAGTTCTCTTTGAGTCTGACCGATAAACACTTCATTTTGGCTTACTAGATTTTTGTAGCATTTCTTCAATATGGTCTATCTTACTGGGACCCCTTTCTTGTTGATATTGTGATTGGCCGCCAACATGCTGTGGCTTAGACTGTTGAGCCTGGGATGGGTCTTGTTGAAAATTGTTGGGATCCTTCAAGGAGAACTTAAGATCCTTCCTCCAAGAATAGTCATTATTCCTATACTATTGTTGTTGGCGTGCAAATTTTCACTCCTCATCCTCTCCTTACAAAGAATTTCCATCCTTAGCACAAAACTTTTTAGCAATTAGGTCCAACTTTTCATTTAGCACGGAAATGACCTTGGACTCCCCGACACTTTTAAGGGTTGCTGGGTGCTCTCTCTATCTTCCCATGTCTAATTCTTAGACATGTTCTTTAAGATCTCATGACAACGGGCATGTTTGTTGTTGAGGAAGAAACCTACTCTTGCGCTATCAAGCATAGTCCTCTCTCCCTTATGCAGACTATAGTAGAAAATCTTCACCTGATCTAATAAATCAATGCCAGAGTGGGGGGTCTTCCACAACATATTTTGGAATCTCTCCCATGACTTAGAATATGAGTCATCATCTTGCTGTCTAAAGTTATGGATCTTCTTTACTAGATCATTTATCTTTTATTGCAGAAAGTACCTCTCAAAGAAAGCATCAATCATTTTCTCCCACATCTCAGTGCACTCATCGTCAAGGTTGTGAAACCAAGACTTAGCACTATCTGCCAAAGATGATGGAAATATCTTAAAGTATATGACAATCGCTGATATCCTATCTATCTCGATCATATCACAACTTTTGATGAAATTACTAATGTGCGTCATAGGGTCCTCAGAACTGTGGCCATGAAAGGCCTATGATTTGACTAATGACACCAATCCTAGATCGATCTTGTAGCTACTGACATTGATTGCTTGTCTTTTGATTGGCCCTTTTTGAGCAGTAGAAGAGGAAGCCTTGATCCTTTCCCAGACCATCTGCTCTTCTGCTTGGTCACCCATTTCTTCTGGATCAGGTTCCTCAGGTGGCTCAGGTCCTTTAGGAAGAGGTGTAGGTGGTGGAGTTCGATTGAATATGTCCATGGATCTTCTGTACTCCTATTCTCTGTGAAGGAGTTCTACTTGACCTAAACCTAGTGAGGATGACTCTCCATATTCATGGGCTCGGGTATGCACCATGATGTAGTACATGAAAGTAGTAAAAATAGCTATAAGTTCACAGTACTAATAGTAGAAACAATAAAGATTTTAAAATTCAGATTTGAATGAAATAATATTTAAAAAAAAGTTGACCTAGAATGGCTGACTCAAAACTCGTAGTGTTGAAGTTACCGTTTCCCTGACAACGACGCCAAAAACTTGATATCTATTTTTCTATACGCTCAAAATGCAAGTATACACTATCGTAGTAATATAGGCCTATGAGGCCTAGATGTCAACACATAGAAACATTACTTCATAGACTCGACTGTAGTGCGATCATCTTAGGCTAAAGAAAACTTGAGTGATTGGTTTGGTTATATGAATAGAAAAGAAATCTAAATTATGGGTTTTGTTCTCTATCTTAGTGTATTCCTTAGAATAACGGTTTCACCATAGTTAGCATTGCATTTTAATCATAGTACATTAATAAAAACTTCTCCAAACTCTGGATTAAGAGCCTGTAGAAAGAATTACCCACTCTCGTGGTATAATGCACTACCTCACCTAATACCAACCCCACTATTGTATCAGTTGTTTCATTACATAGGTGCTTTATTGAATTCTCTGGGTATCTCCTCACATTGTTAAACCACCTTTCCCAAAGGATTTTATGAAATGTGTATTTCTATGAGTTATGACTATTTATTTCCTTTTTCAAAGCAATTAATAGTACAAATATTATCCATGGTGATCAAACACAAATAGTTCATTCATTCACATAGAAAGAAATCTAGAAATTAAGAGAAACTGATTGATTAATGCATAAGAGTCAAATACAATGCATAACCAGACTACTCCTGGGTCCTAAGGAATGTGGGGATTATCCCCTCATAGTTTCCATAGTCAAAAACATAAAAGGGGAAAGGAAAAATGTGGAGAACATGAAGAACCCCTGAAGTAGATGGTTCAAATGCTCCCTTCTCATGCATGCACCAATTTACTACCTTCCGGCTGTAATTGTGTCTGCTAGAATTTCCCAAATCATTCGGTTTGCCTCCTTCTTCTTTGATATTTCTTCTCCTTTCTCTCCCTTGTCGTGCAATGGAAAAAGGCTGGATAATTAGGTCTAGCCGTAACTCCCCTTAGTCACAGGCATGACTTTGGGTGAGTTAGAAACTCAGCCATTGGATTAAATACAACTTTTAGATCTTCCTGATATGAATCCGTCATTACTACTGATGAGGTGTCGGTACTACCAAATTCTTTAATTTTGTGGCCACCTATCAAAATTTTTCTACTACCATGTGTCGATAGTACCGAGTTGCTTCGAATTTCTTTGACAAAAATGTTGTAACATTGTTGGTAGTATTGACAGTCCAGTTGGTACTACTGATTCGTGTTGATTCAATTCCTCTTCAATAATGAGCAAGTGTCGGTAGTACTGACTCCAAAGTGAGTAGTACCAAGCTGTGTAGACTCTTGAACATTCCTAAAATGCACAAAAGTCGAACATAAGCTCTGGAAAATTATTAAATCCCTTGAAAACATTAAAACTATGAAAATGTGATGTAATTGAGTAACATAGGATAATATTAATAAATCATGCACAATTAATATGAGGTTTGACCACAAAGTGCCCAAAACCAGTACAAAATAGCCTGTAAAAATGACAAATAAATAGTGCATCAAAAATTCATCACAACAAATCAATTAGCCGAGTTTGAATATTGATTGATCCATGATGGATTTTTGGAAATGATTGGATTGGTTGATTTGTACAATCACATATTTCAACTGAACAACTTTCTGACCATAGTTAAGCTGATCGGTCGAGTTACCCTAGGACAAACTCGACTCATAGATTGAAATTGGCTTTGACAGATAGTGGATCAGTCGAGTTACCTTCATAGAAACTCGACCAAATACTCTATACAAAAAATGCAAGAAAAGTGATTCCAACCATTGGAGAGTTGTTAGAAATGAAAATAGATCTGTTGCAAGTTGTAAAATGGCTATTTTTTGTTTTTAAGTTATCACACACTCAAAGAAACACCCCAACTATAAAAAGGACCTATTGGAGTTCATTCCAAAGTTTCTCATTCTTGCTATCCTTAGTCCTTGTTATTGAGTGTGCTAAACCCCTTTGAGCCCCTTTCTCTCTCTCATTTATAAAGCATTTCATGATTATGAGTGAGTTAGACATGTTTTAAGAGAGCTACCTCATTCTTACTTTGTAAAGCTCTCCATCATTCCATCTTCCCAATCCCCTTTCTTAAAGAGCAAAGGATGAAGTGATCTTCTTCAAGTGAAGGAGAAGTTGTTGTTGTTCTTCAATGCTAAAGAAGGTATGAAGATCTTCTCCAAGTGAAGGAGAAGGACAAGGCATAAGATCCAAGGGGCTTGGTGGGTAAATCCTCAAGGCTGAAGAATTGTTGCAAGGAGGAGATGTCCTAGTAGAAGGAATTGAGATGCTTGTAAGAGTGGGTCAGGCCTATTCTCATTTAGAAGACTAGCTCTTGGATAGG
Source organism: Alisma plantago-aquatica (assembly GCA_963693085.1). NCBI lineage: Eukaryota > Viridiplantae > Streptophyta > Magnoliopsida > Alismatales > Alismataceae > Alisma > Alisma plantago-aquatica. The sequence continues at coordinate 1,008,075,176 of OY856410.1, read as the reverse complement.
TAAGCCCTTGGGTGTAAGGTGGTCATCTTGTATCTCTTATAATGGAATATAAGTATACATGGGTTGCAAAGTCCTAGAGGCTTACCTCTCTAGGTAGTGGATTGATGGTCTCCTAGTTTGGATATCAGAACCCCTCTAAACACCTTGTCCAAGTGTTTTTTTCAATCTCTCTCATCCCTGCTTTCCTTGTTTAGATAGGACTTTAAATTTTCTTTTAGCATTTGGTTTCAATTGATATAATTTGAAGGTCTAGCTATTCTTGTGTAAGTTTTGAATCTCCATTCACCCCCCTCTAGAGCCCTAGATCCAACAAAATGTAGGGGTGCAGGAGAGGAGCTCTCACAGTATGAATGTAGTCAATAATTTTATCCCTTTTAAGGATCAGATTAGCAAATATATTACTTTTATCAACAAAGAGGAAGATGGAGGCTAATAAGATGGTTTATTAGACATAACCTTAATCTTATATATAGGAAAGTGGAACACTTATAAGGAAGATAACTCAAACCCTAATGACCCAAGTATACTTGGCCCCATATATATAATAAATTAGTAAATCTAACAACTATTATATTTCCTGACTTACACATGCAATGCCTATTATCAGAAGTATTTAGAAAAGACTATAATGAAAATGGATTTTGAGACACATAAGCATACAACAAGGACATATCTAGGAAAACAAACCCCAATATGATCATATTCTTTGACAAGACTTCAAAATGTTTCAAAAGAATCCTTAAAACTCGATCTAAACACAAAATCATGTCAAATTTAATATATTGGTAGGTTTCCAGTGGGATCTCTTCACCTTTTGGGAAATTTTGACTCGAAGAAGAGGTTAGGAGGTGCACTATAACACCATTGTTATGTGCTTCAACGAATAGTAGGCTGGAGAGAACACAAAGTTAGGAAGGCATGGGAAACTATATTGAACCCACACAATCACTGTCTCTGTGATGACTAGTCAGTTTCAATGGAAAAAGTGACATTTTTAGTTGAACCTCAAAATTCCAAGCATAGTTGTGATTCCCAAAAAAAGAGAGCAAAGGAGCTTGATTTAGAAAACCATGAGATTTTGATGTATGATAGGAAAATAGTCTAGGCCTAGATTCTAGATAGTTTACTCAGTTTAGGGGAAGGTTTCCACACCTAAATGTGATCGAGAAGGATGGATGGAGGTTGATATTTATTGGCATGAATTTGGGTTTGTGGGGATAGTTTATAGCTGAAAGTCATTGAGAATTGGCATTAGGGGAACCTTTAACAGAGCATGATCAATCTTCATGGAGGTCAAATTTGACTGGGGTTTCTAGACCTACAGGCTTGAGGTCGTCATTGCTTGGAAAGAAGATTGAGTCTATGACAACTTCTGGATGCCTTTGAAAGAAATTAACAATGAAGGAAGAAATCTTGGAGTCTCGGGAAGATTCATGGATCATTGAGAGTCAGAGTAGTTGATGATTGTCTAGTGGGGTGGTGTCTGTGTCATTGGAGGAGGAAGAAGACTTGGGTTTTTTCTGTAGTAGGAGAGTTAAAGCTCAACTAAGTTGTTATGGTGCTCAGAACCACCTCACACAAGTAATGGTGGTGAAATTAAGGGGTCATCTAGGGGGAGAGAGAGCGAGTGATCACCATAAGCCATTGTTGGTGGTTGATCCTCAATGAACAAAATGAACAAAGGAAGGAGAAAAAGTTACCATTGCGAGATTGTTATCCAAAGGTTCTAAAGAACATGGTTTAATCAAGAACAACTAGTGATGCACTTGATGTAGCTACTATGGCAAAACTTAGGTCAAATCATTTTATTCAACTGTATCAACATTTAGTTAAGTTTATGTGTGATTATTCACTCTTTCTCCCTAATATAATTTCATGTTGCTAGGGTGATTTGAATAAAACTTGGTAGGTTTGGTAAATCAACTACAGGAATCCAAAAGACAAGTTGGATTTTAGGTTTGAGCTAGGGAATCATTTGAATTATAATATTTGGTATCTAGGATAAGTAATTCATTTTATTAATTATTGAAAAGAAGTTACCTTAAAAAAATTTGAGGGATGCCATAATATATTATTTATTATTATATACCAAACAAAGAACTTATTATACAAAGAGGTGGGGCCATTTTTTTTATTTAAACCTTGAATAGTCATTATTGAATAAAGGCCAAGCTATGTGCATAAATCAAGTAAGATATGAATTGGTATTTAAGCATCATGTATTTGAAACATTAAGGGCTTCTACAACATTACCATGTCACCCTACATGTAGGTACTAGGATTTCAAGTAAATCAATTGAACAAATTTTGGTGAAATTGAGTGATTTAAGTTTTACATGATTGAAAGAAAATTCATACGTGACTTAGGGTTTTCATATTCAACTTATTTCTAATATGCAACTTTGGACTGTTACAAACACCCATTGACCAAAAATTTTATGTTTATTGCACACATTAGAATGTCTACAACAATATAACTTTGAGATCACATATGATGTTTATACATGTATTTTATACTATAACCATTTCTATTTCTAGGAACTTGTGTTGTACATATTCCAGTGTGTAATCCACATGGTCTATCCCATAATTTAACAACTACTTTTCTAATATTTTATCCTACTTAAGATCAAATCTATATTCAGAGAGACACAAAATTTTCTTATGAGTTCTATAATTGCATAGAAACATTCTTTGCAATGAAATTATAACTAAATACCATCTATAGAACTATCACTATATTTTTTGAAGCATCAATATCAAATTGTGTAAACATAAAGTAATAATTTTTTTATTTCAATATGTACCTTGCGGGACAATGTTTCCATTATTTCTAAGTGACCTGAACGAGATTGAAAAATGACATAGATCTCCCATTTCTAGGATACAAGTCATTTTATTGGATAACATATGACATATAATTGAGATACCATTCTTAAAGTGATATGACACATACAATTAATAATTCATAAACGTAACTAAATATTTTCATATCAAGTCCACTAACCTGAGAAAATCTTAGTGTTCCTTGCATTCATTTAACATCATACTTGTATTTTGAATCAAATCTTTAAGTGTCCTCAAACTTTCCACCTATGTACATGATTATTTGGATGATAATCTATAATAAAATATACAAATAATTATAAAAATTAATCAAATTATATTGCATTCATTAGTTTCTATAAAATTACTATGGTTATTTGTTTAGAAATAAAAACTTATAACTTTACCATATAGTCAGTGTTTCATAAAATTCTTGCTAAACTAAAGAAAAGACAAAACAACTGTAACACATGCAGAAATACTTTATCCTCCATTATACTTATTCAATACTTGTAATAGTATTCCAAACATCACCTTTTATGTTAAACATGTATGTTTTAATTATGTCATAGTGCCATTAAGTAAACAAATTTGATACCAGTAAGATCAAATACTTGTATTTGTATTAGTAAATCACAATATATGTATTTTAGTAAGAGAAGACAAATTACAAGATGGCTTTCCTATTTGTGTGCCCGAGGTCATGAGTTCAACCCTATATGATGATGAAATGGGAGAGGATGGTCTAGGTGGGGCTTTCAAAGAGGGTTAGAGTAGATGAAAAGAAGAATACATTCTAATTTTATGCCCTACGTGTTTTGTAAATGAAAGGAAAATCTAGCAATTTACATTAATTCTAGACATATAGTGATATTTGAATGTATAACACAACCTCACATAATTTTTTTTGTAAGTATGGCAACCCTACATAAGTTAATCATCTTTTTACTTCAATGTTTTTAAATTTCCTTATTTTCCAAAAATAAATTAGAAGAGTTCATTCTATGTTAACCTTTCAAGCAAAATGTTTTCAGTAATGACCATTTGAGATTTTTTTTGAGGAAAACATGAGAGCTTTTATTCATCCTGTACTCCCATTACATGCATATTAGAAGATTGTACAGACTTGTGGAACAAATTAGCTTCATACTAAACTAGCTCACATATGAAGCCAGGACACTGTTGCCACCTACACAAGGTATTCCCCTGAGACATTGTCCACTTGGCTATACCATTAGCCACCCTATTACATGAACATTTATGGAAAATGAGAACAGGAGACATAGTGTTGTTTGTATATGAACAACTATTTCATTTATATTTGTAACTTTAATAAATAGTAGGCCACACACATTGACATATTATTTATAAAACATGGAAGCAAGTTTGTTAACAAGGTATGCTATTATTTGTATAATATGTTGAATGTTTTTATTTATAAAGGTAACAACACTTATTGACTATTTTTGTACATTAATATTCTATTATAGGGTGGTTTATCTATACTATTGGTAAGGAAGCTCAATTATGTATGACTCAATTTGAAATATGATGCTTATATGACTACATTTGTAGTTTTGAATCTTTATGTAACCACAACTCAGTGACACCATGGACATGTGGGTGAAGCAATTATGCCCTTCCCTTCACCATCCACTTCAGCCACATCATAAATTATTCGAGTATTTTCCCAAAAAACCCCTTTATTTAAAAGATTTCATAAAACCTTCTAAATTATGGGGAATATTTTTTTGACCGGTGTACCATTGCCACCTTCAATTTTTTTTTGATTTTGTAAGAAGTGGGACCCAGGAGGGGGTCCACTCCTCACTTAAATTAAATAAGATTCATCATCCAGAACAAACATGCTTAAATTTTTCACAATTGGATGAATAACTTTTATTTGATCTTTCATAAATGGTTATCATAGGACGAAAGTATAGCAACTCAAACTAAAGTCATGGATATATTCAAATATTCAAGATTAATAACAATCTCTCATTAGGGGGGTTACATGAAGGCAACAACTAAAATTTCTAGCTAGAGAGATATCCAAACTATCTCAAGTCTATCTCCCAACTCAGCTTGACTAAGCTAGGTCCATGTCATCATGTCTGGTCCTCCATGTCTTTTACCTAAGGAGTTGGAAGCATACCCCACGAGAGAAGATAAAGTGGAAGTTATCAACATAAAATCCAATATGTGCATATAAATAGGGATCAAGAAATATAAGGGAAAAAGGACCAAAAATATAATCGGGCTTCCTATCCAAGAGAAAAGTACCATTCAAGTGGATATCAAAAGATCTTTATAAAGGATAAACAATAAGAGATTTATTGCCTTATTTAGTATCAAAACAAATTATACAATCATAAAAAGTTGCATGGTGAGTAAAGTACAAACTAGAATGTACTGAAAAGTAGGGTAGGAACCCATTTGTATTCCATACCAAATGAAAGGAGACTAAATCCTCAACGCCAAATAAATATAGAATTTTGGGGAATATCAATGCATGGCATGGGAATAAAACCCAATGCCTAATTATCATATGTTGTAGGGGAATAAAGCCCAATGCCTAGAAGGGGAATATAACCCAATGCCTAATATCAAACATGGAAGAGGAATAAAATAGAGTGCCTATATGGTGTCACCACTTCTAGTTATGACTAGCTAATCACACATACAAATAGGGAAGTCTATAAGGTATAGTGATTCTCTAATAAGGGATGAGAACATCAAATATATATCATGTGGGGTTAGAGGACCCACAAAAGTATTCAACAAATTCCACAAGTAAGATAAATGACAAGATCGTAAAAGTTCATCACATCAAAAGCTAGGGTTTAATTTAGTTCAATTACTCAAATTAGGGCTTCCAAAAGGAATAAGATGAACAAGAAACAATGTTAGGATCCAACGAACATATTCAATAAAATAAGAACATCACAAGGTCTATATCATCACATAACTACTCAAATGAGTTAACCTCTCACAAGAAAGAGAAGTGTATAGGGTAATATGTCCAAAGGACCAAGAGAGAGAAACTTTAGGTCGATTTCTCAATATACAAAACCAGGAGGTGCAACATGCCTAAAAGAAAAATATAAAATGTCAAGGTCCAAACCCTAGATTCAAGACAAGGTCTTCAAACACCTGTCATATATATACATACATACATATAGAATTCGGTTTAAGTATAGATAAATCTAGTAAACCCTAAAAATTATCTTTTTATTATTAATGGATTAGGTTGTCAAAATGATGTTATCTTATAGATTATATTTTTTTGATTCATAGCATAGTTTACTTTATTTTTATGACTCATATTTATTAGTTATGAATTTTAGAGATTCTAATGAATTAGAAAAGTCCACAAAAGTCATATATTTGTGGCATTGAAGTTAGGTGATGAAACTATTATCACTAGTTAGATTATACTTTTCTTATTCCAAAACACATATCATTTTAATTTTCTGACTCTCTGATAATTAGTTATGAACTTCTGAAGACTAATCTATGTATTCATTTTGCAAAACCAACTCATTACCAAAAGAAGATTATGCCCTATGATTAGAATTTCTGAGTATGCAACATGACATGGGAAAAATTATAAAAGATGTGGATACAAAACTCATGCAACAAAGCAAAATTGATCATGGTGTAAAGAGGAGAAGGCTCATGAGAAGTGTGACAAGAATCAAATTGATCTGAGGGTACTTATGTACATGGACTCACCCAATTGTTGCATTAACAACTCGACGGAGACCAGGGCAATGAAGATTGACCCCCAGATCTCAACTTAGGTTTCATGTCTCCTCCTCACGGAGGAGTTACATGATCACCTTCATTTTGGTCTAATGGACGTGGGGATTCCAAACTCAGAAATAGGGTGTTATTGAGCGTCTCTTCTAACCCTTATTCTGGGGATGAGATAGAAGGAAACTCAAGATGCAACAAGTTACAAGGCGTCAAAGAAGAGGAAACGAGGTCGGTCCTCTAGGTTCACTAGAATCTAACAAAAGGAAAAATGAAGTCAAAGGCAAAGAAAACTCAAGATGATCATATGCATCAACAAATAGTATAGGAAGGAGGGAAAATGTTTTTAGCTATTTACCATTATTGGGAACTACAAGATGATCAAAAAAGCTCCATGAGAATTTCTTGAACTTGTCCACACATTTTCCACGTGTTGCTTGCAGGAACAATGTGCAAAACTTCAGGTGGAATTGGGTGGACAAGAAGGTTTACATATGATCTTATAAGGTGTCGAAGCCCTAGGTAATAAGTGAAAACCCATCAAGGTGTGTCTCAACTCCATTTGAAGAAAGAGGGAGAGAAGATATTGGGAGTTCCTTAAATAGTGACTAGGGTTTGAGATGGGTATTCATAGGTGTAGAATCAAACAACAAATTCAATGGAGAAGAAATCTCCAAAAATGTTGAGAATAGAGAGAGAGAGATAGATGAGAAGAAACCATAATACAAACCCAGTCACTGTTGCCTAAGAAAAAATAAAGAGGGTCGATGAAGAAGAAAGTGTAGTCACTATTAGAATCCAAGGGTCTAGAGGGATTAAGAAAAGGGAAGTGACATATATGCGGTCTGGAACTGTTGGAAAATTACTTGTATTAATTAGATTTTTAATAAATGTAAGCATATACCTTTCAAAATCTATTTGAGGGATCATACAATATTCAAATAAAGAAAATCTGACACCTATGCTAATCATGCCAATACAAATTTGTAATTAGTTTCCTCATTTGAAGTTATTTGACGTATTATCTATTATTTTGAATATTCACTTATATTTTCTACAAAAAGGAAATTAAGATAGTTAAGATTGTTCAATTAATTTGAAACTTGGAACCCAAGCTAACTGGGACTCAAGGATCATGATTTTGTCATTATATTTAGATCGAAGGTTTCCTGTTGTGAGTCCTAATACAATTATGGCTTAGGCTTTTCTCTACCATATTTATTATAATACAACATAAGCATCATTAAAATTCATTTAGTTAAGTCATGATATCATTAAATAGTTACCAAAGTGTTACATTATATTACTATGTACAAATTTAGTTGTTTCACTTATTTAAAGTATTAAGTCCATTAATTCAACCAGTCGGATCATGCTCTTATCATTTTACATGCAGTGGTGGGTGAAGAGAAGAGAAAGAGGAGTCAGAAAAGGTTCCATTTCGAACCCATGTGGCTCTCGGATGAGGGCTGCAAGAAGACAGTGATATCAGCTTGGGATGCATCGAAAATAACGGACCTAAAAGGCAGATTGAGTAGATTGAGCGGGGAGTTAAATAAATGGGCTTCAGTAAAGTTTGGTTTGGTAAAAGATAAAATTAATAAGACGAAAAGACTCCTTGGGAATAAACAGAAGAAATGGCCAGATGGGATAACACTGCAAAAATGTGAGGAACTGGAACATCTACACCGTCAAGATGAGTCCTACTGGTGTGCTAGAGCAAGAATAAAAGAAATGAAGGAAGGTGACAAGAATACCTCTTATTTTCATCACAAAGCATCCCAGAGACAGAAGAAGAATACCATTAGAGGGCTGAAGGATGAGAGAGGCATATGGAAAATGGAAGACAAAGATATTCTTGGCATCATTGAGAGTTTTTTCTAAAGCTTTTTCAGGCTGGGCAGACGGTGGGTTTGGAGGTAGCTATAGCTGGGATTGAAAAGAAAATTAATGATTTCATGGTAGAGACTCTTGAGGTGGAGCTGAGCGAGGAGGAAATAAAAAAGGTGGTCTTCCAGATGCATCCAAATAAGGTGTCGGGACCAGATGGCTTAAAGCCTATGTTCTACCAAAATTTCTAGAATGTGATAAGGAAAGATGTGGCCAACTACATTAAAGGCTGGTGGAAAGGAGAGTACTCGATTCAGGGTTTCAATGATACACTGGTTATTTTAATTCCAAAGATAAAAAAACCGAGAGTTGTTGTTGATTTCAGGCCTATAAGTTTGTGTAATGTCATATACAAAATTAGTACAAAGGTGTTGACAAACAAATTAAAGCCACATATGAATGAGATTATATCTGAAAATCAAAGTGCCTTTGTGCCGGGCAGAATGATTACTGATAATTCTCTTATTGCTTGTGAGTGTTTCCATGCCATGAAGGGGGGGACAGGGGGGAAAAAGGGGCATGTTGCTTTAAAATTGGATATGATGAAAGAGTATGACAGAGTTGAATGGGGTTTTTTGGAAGGAGTGATGGAAAAGTTTGGCTTCAACAGAAAATGGAGAGATAGAGTGATTGATTGTGTTTCCTCAATCTCTCACACTTTTACAGCCAATGGGGAAAGATCAAATACCTTCCAGCCTTCATGAGGACTACACCAGGGTGACCCACTCTCTCCCTACCTTTTTATTTTTTCTGCTTATGCTTTCTCCACTCTCCTCAACCTTGCGGTGAATGCGAATACCATTCATGGCATGAACATCTGCTGGGGGGGCCCGAATCTCACACTTGTTTTTTGTAGACGATAGTATCTTGTTTGCTAAAGGAACAAGGAATGAATGTCTAAATATAGATGAAATTGTCAGCCAGTACGAGCAGGCATCGGGTCAAAAAGTGAATCTATCTAAGTCCGAAATTGCGTTTAGCAAGAAGATATAAAGAAGCAAAAGAGACGAGCTGCGGGATATCTTAGGGGTAAAGGAGGTGGACATACAAGCATCTTATTTGGGGCTCCCTACGGCTATTGGGAGGTCAAAAAAGGTGTTCGTGTATATAAAAGAGAGGGTGGGCATCAAGCTACAAGGGTGGAAGGAGCAATTACTATCAAAGCCAGGAAAGGAAGTCCTCATAAAGGCAGTGATCCAGGCAATACCGACATACGTTATGAGCATTTTCTAGTTACCAGGGGGTCTTATTGATGTACTTAATTCTATGATGGCACGTTTCTGGTGGTGGGTAAGGGTGGGGGAGAGGAAGATTTCATGGGTTTGTTGGAAGAGTCTTGCACATCTAAAAGAGAAGGAGGTATGGGCTTTAGAGACATGGTGGTTTTTAACCAGGCGCTACTTTCCAGATAGATATGGAGGCTATATATGAAATTGGAGTCAGTGGCGGCAAGAGTTTTGAAAGCAAAGTACTATCCGAATAGTACTATCATGGAGTCACGCCTTGGTCTAATCCCGAGCTACACTTGGCACATCATATGGGGAGCAAAAGAACTATTTAGAGAAGGAATCATGAGGCAAGTGGGGAATGGAAAGAGCATAAATATCTGGACTGACAGGTGGTTGGAGGAAGAATATGCTGACATAGAGATGGTGAGAGCTGGTGGGGATCTACGGGTATGCATGGTAAGTGACTTGATTGGGGATAATAGCCGAGCATGGGATGTGGATAAGCTGTTGGAGGTATTTCCTAGGGAGGTGGCTACAAGGATTATGAATATCCCTTTGTCAAAAAGGGAGGTTGAGGATAGTGTTTTTTGGTGTCCAAGAAAAGATGGGACTTTCACGGTCCGATCTGCGTATTGGTTGGGGATATTGGGAAGCAGGGAAATGCATAGGCGGGAAAGACAAGTTCCACATGATGTATGGAAAGTTTTATGGAAAAAGAAGTGGAATCCTAAGCTATCTCACTTTCTATGGAGGCTGGTAACGGGCATCCTGGCTATAAAAGGAAGACTCTGTGATAGATATGTCACGGCGGATGTCACTTGCCCATTATGTGTAACCAATGAAGAAACCATTCAGCACATGCTTGGACAGTGTACGGGAGCAGAAATTGTAAGACAAATAAGCTTGTTGGATAGCTCGATATACCTAGACTCGGGAGGAAACATGCACGATGACTTGCTTACTCTTTGGGATAGCTATATGGGGAAGCAATTAGATGAACTTATGGCTATGTGGTGGACGATCCGGACATGCTGAAACAACAAGATCTTCAAGGATGAAGCACCCTATTCCCGCCCAATCCTCCAGTCGTATAGGGCCATGCTAGCTGACTACCGGAAGGTAAATGCGGGTGAGGGATTAACACATAGCAGCCATGGGACTGCAGACCGGACGGACAAGGATGGTGTGAGGGTGACCAAGGCGAATGAATTGGGAAGCATGGGCGTTGATAGCAGCTGGATATGGCTGCATGTTCACGCTGTAGTGAGGGGAAAGGGCGGCTGTGGTCTGGGCACTGTTATAAGGGATGGAAGGGGAAAGTTTGTGGGTGAAACTCAAAGGAAGGTGCGGGCGGAGTGGACGTCAGATATAGTGGAAGCCATGGCATCCACGGAAGGAGTGCAACTTGCGGGTAGATTGCTGGAGAAAGAAACCAAACTGGTTATATGCTCAAACTCGTTATATTTGATCAACGCCTTGAGGGATGTGAGGAAAAGGTCGGACTATTTAGGGATTCTAGTTAAAGACATATGCTCTCTTGTTGCTTCTTTTAAATATGTTATGTTTGTTCATGTAACTAGGAGTCAAAATCCCTTTGCTCACTTGATTGCAAAGGAGGCATTAGATTTAGCTAGCCATGTTAGGCATTGGTCTTCAATGCCTCTAAGTTGGAAAACTATAGCTGAAGATGATGTATTTTTTGTGCCGTAATTTGATATGAATGAAAGACGGAGTTTTAAAAAAAAAGTCCATTAATTCAATATTGACTTAGATGATGGTACGTTTTTCATATCTTAAGTCATGAGAACTCTAATTATTATTCCAATTCATGTATTAAGCACATTATACCTCTTACTAGACATCTTAGCCACTATGTTACATTTTTTTATTAACACTCTTACTTGTTAGCACATATCTGGGTTATTAGGTGAATGTAAGTATATCATGATGTGTGATGTTGATTATAGAACCTAATGCCACTTAATGTGTTATATTTGTTTTAAAGGCTATATATTATGAGTTACAATTAAATTATTCATGTTATATGTGCGAACTATATACATTAAGGTATAACATCATCCTTGTTTGGTTAAATTTAAGGAACCAAGCAATCTAATCTTTTCAATAATGGGATTAGAGTTTCTAGAGTAAGGAATCTAGGTTTCAGTACATTATAGATGCCTTTTCCCCATTATGTCAACCAATTCTTAAACTAAAATATTTATTTCCTTTTCCTATTACACTTTTTGCTATTTTTTAATTGGAGTGTCAATAAGCAATATTATAAGCATGGTAGAAGATATGGTCAGGTTTTGTCAAACTCAAAATTTGGCATGATACTAGGACTATCAAAGTTGCATTTAAACTATAGACATAACTTGCTCTAACTTAGAAAATTTTTCTTTTGGTTTGGATATGACCAATTAGATTCGTTTTGGATTAGAGCACTAATGTGCAAATTATGTCTAGGTCAATTTTTTTTATTGAAAGTTCAAGTCTTGAGTACTTGTTACTTTAATAAAAACAAAATATACATAAAACATTATAGTAGATACTAGTATACAAATATAGCATTTATTTTGTTTAGAGAGACCCAATTAAGACAGACTTGTAGGAAAAGTGGATTTTCTCAAACTTTTGACCTGGAGTGGAATAAAACACCTAAGAGGAAACCCTAAATAATGTGAAATCAAGGAGTGCTTTTTGCCGCTGAGAGTCTCTCCCTTATAGGAAGGGTGTGTCTCACTAAATCAACAGTTAAGGCACAACCACTTTCCTTGGTTTCCTGGGATAAATTTGTGAGCAACAAGAAATTTGGTGGACTGAGTATTAAATCAATTAGGGGCTGAAACATGGCTCTTATTGCCAAACACACGTGGGATTTAAGTACTGATCGTGAGTTGTATGGTGCTCAAGGTTGAAGGCTACATCTGACAAGCATTCCAATAACACAACTACCAATATCTCTAAACTTGGGAGAGCGGCTCTAAAATTTAAAGATCTCATATATACTAACTCCTACCTTATCCTAATGAGTGGAAACAAGACAAATGTCAAGAAGTACAAATGGTTCTCCAAGGATAGCACCCTAGATGCTATGACCAAGAAGGTGATTCCCAGTGAGTTGGAAGACTAGGTTTTGGGTATGGTGAATCTAAAGGGTGAATGGGATGCCCCTTTTTCCACTGAATGGCTTCCATATGAAGCAATCCACACAATTACTACATTATTGCCCCCAAATGATATAAACCTAAGGATATTTGGTATTGCGAACATTTAGATAATGATTTGTTCACCACTTAAAGTTCTTACAAAGTTCTAAGAGATAAAAGAGACATCAAGGTTGAAGGAGAATGGGAGATGATCTAGAAGACAAAGGTCGTAGTGAAGGTCAAAATGTTTATTTGGAAAGTAGGACACAATGCCATACTAACCAATAGATGTAGAGTTTCCATTATATGGATATGAAAGTATATGTCCATAATGTATCTATCTCTTGGAATACATTTTACATGTGTTATGATATCAACCTCATGCTAGACCTTCTTGACATGGTTTAAGTGGATAAAGCTTGTGATGTTGATCAATAGTGTCGCTGAGGTAAACTTGAGGCCCTATAGCAAAGAGGGAAGATAAAGTTGGTACTTTTGACACACATGGAGTTGAGTGGGCTCAGAAAGACCAATCATGACATTACTGTCATGATATGGGTCAGGAGGACCTCAATCAGACTGGACAAGTATTGTAGTTGTATGCTGAATACTAAGCTTTTTGTGTATGGTTTGTTCTTATTCATGTGCATGTGCTACCCTTGGGAAAAGGGTAAGAACAAAATGTATACACATCATCTCTTTCTGTGATACACATCCCTAAACCCTAAACCCTAAACATAGATGCAACATATGTCAAGGGTTTCTCTTTCTGTGATACACATCATCGCTAAATAATGCAACATCCCATGCCGCCACATTATAAGGAAAGAATGACACCTCAGGACCAACTATACAACAAGCACCAATCTAGACCTAGTTCACATACGTGTAGGTTCCAACCTAGAGGTTGAGTTAGATTCCATCCATTAAAATATGACTAATCTAACCCTAATATATCAAGTTTAATGTTTTCTTTAGTTTTGTGCTACATAATGAAGACAAGTTTTGTAACCCTAAGATTTCAAGTTCAAGGTTTTCTTTTCTTTTTGAGTTGCATAATGAGAAAATGAAAAGATTTACTATTGTTCATGCTCTGATACCACATATGACGTCCCCAGATTTTCCATGCCTTGACCACAAGTGTAATGCCCATATTGAAACCCTCACCTCTGCGGAGATCCCCATCTAAACATCACACAATAGGCCAAGAAGAAGAAAATGAAGGAAATCAGAAGAAACAAAAGTAGCACATGCACATGAATAAATCTAAACCACAACTCACCATTCAACATATGATTACAAAGAGAACTATTACAAATTTTGATATTACATATTGAATAATAAAATTTTACATATGCGCATACTATATCTACAATAAGATCCTTATCCTATAGGTCCACCTGTACATCTGCTCACCACACAACTCCCAAATATCAAAGTCTTCATGATCATATAACCACATACCTAAAATTGAGATTACCAGTGGTACCCCTCAACACAATATAATAATTTATTATGTTGAGTATGCTAAAAGATTCACATACCTCTTTATACTATGACTTGGCATAGGATAAAACTAATACTTTGTAGTAACAAAAGATAACAAATGCATATTTGAATAAATGTGTTAAATTGAACATGTATTTTAGGAACATTTTCCATTATTTCCTTCATGCATTGACTGGAGAATGTTGAATGCACTGAAGGACTTATGATCAACTACCAAAGAGTTGGGTCATTTTACAATGTAATCAGACTACCAAAGAGTTGGATCACTTTCAAGTACTTGACTATGAAAGAGTTGAAGTACATTACTTTAAGGCACTTTGATATCAAAGAGTTGAATTTCTTTGACATAATGAAACAAAGATATTATGTTTCATGTGTTCAATACTATATATACAAAAAGGTCAAGCAAGTTCGCATATCAGAACATCTATTTCATCGAATACCATATACCAAGTATTTGTACACGCATAATACAACCATACTATATAGTAGGCCTAATAAGAGTTAAGCGTACCTTGATCAATATATACTAATCATCATATTCTTGGTGTCAACTACCACTCTTGGTCAAACCCTAAGGAAGACAAGATTACACATACCATGCAGTGGATTCTCATTATCTTAATCCTAGTTATGATTCATTTTAGGGTTTACCTTCATATTATGCATTTCATCACCTTTACTTATATCTTGTCTTGAATTATATCATTGATGTTCTATTAGATGCCAAGACTCATTAGAATAGCATTATGTCTCAATTATATTGTTCATTACATATATGCATTAACCCAAATTGTTAAGCACATTCACTAAATTAGGGTCTTCATATCATAATATCTAATTCATCACCATATAACAAGATTTATTTGTGACCAACTGACCTCAAAATTTTATGTTATGTTCCACATGCCACTGTAAATATATTTCCATAATTCTAGCATTTATTGAGCATAAAAATTGATTACTATTTTTTGTTTAGGGTAATTAGCACTAATTATCTACATTAAGTAAAGTGCATGATTTTAAGTCTAAATATCACGATCTGTGATATTATATGGATTCCAAAAAACATTAAAGAGTTATTGGTACATTTTCATAATTTTTTACTTGGAATTGTTGTTTATTACGCATGATATGAGCATTATACTTCTTACTTAATATCTATAACACATATACATTACACTCTTTGTATAGGTAGTGTAACACCTGAGTTTCTCAAACATATTAATTATTGAGTGGAAGCGTAATTCTAAAGGGGAATGTCACAATACATGATAATTATTGCATAAATATAATTTATTTAAGCCAACACAAGATACGATTTCAATTCTCACATCTTAAGGTCATAACATGAAATTCACACTTTGATCTAGTACATGCTTCTCATGATTTGAAAGGAAATCTAAACATATCACTCTATTATAGCTGACACCCCACCAATACTTTTCTTTTTGAAGTTCTTGTAAGTAGTCCTTGCACATCTGATGTCTTTATCTCTATGCTTTCTCCTTACCTATGAGTATCACGCCCCCAACCATGCATCAAACAAATTGTTAAGCGGAAGTGAACATATTATATCTTTAAGAAACATGTAAATTGAAAATAAACTTTAGACATTAAACATTGAAAAGAGACACAATTGCTTTTAGAATATGTCTTTTATCATGACCTATATAAGAATCCTCAGATTTTGCACTGAAGTGCCTCTTCTGTGATGCACCGAAGTGCCTCTTGGGTTGCAATGAAGTGCCTCTTCACTTATGTACTGAAGTGCCTCTTAGTTTTTCTCTGTGGAGCCTCTTGGTGAGCATGTTATATAATTCATCTTTGAACAATATCTTTCTCTTGAGAACTCTTACTTTGCTCTTAAATCTTCATTTTGACTTTACTCTTAGGCCGCATTTGTTTGGCCAGTGTAGTGTCGACACGACAAGAAGATTCATTGCGGCAAGTTATTTAATGTTTGTTATACCGATAAGAGCACACATATACTACCACACAGTTTCGTTAACCAAATAATCAGTAGATAAGATGCCGCTTGAATTCCTTGCAGTAGAATACAAATTAATCTGTTGTAGACAATAATTTCCTATTGAACCCTTCTAACTGATCTTTTAATACATGAACGGAAGGGTATACTAGACTTTGTTCACATAGAGAATGATTATTTACCTATCTACCAAACACTGAACATCTTACTATTAAGTTTATTTATCGTTATTCCAAACACCAGTTATCTTGTACAAATTTAACATACCACTGGTTAATTTATCTACGGAAACTAAACTCACCACAACTCTATACCAAACACATCCTTAATGTGCATGAAGATGATACAATAATATTGGCAGTAAATGTGACATTCAGTTCATTATAAATTCATTAACTTCAACAATTGAAATAACATCTAATCTATTCATAGAATTCATTGTACATACATATATACAATCAATCAATTACTTGTGTTTAAAGTGCATAGACCACTAACCTCTCTCTTAGAGAAGGTCATAATTGCTCTTCTTAGATTGATGAAACCCTTATCACTTCTTTGCGTTAATTGAAATGCTAATTATCATGTTAAACCATTGACCTTCATTAAATACTGATATTCAACCTAAAATCTATGATTTTAAGGCATTTTAAAGAATCATGAGAAAATAGAGTCAAAACAGGCCTTAATACCTTATTCTATAATCTAGATCTCAAAAAATCATTTTCAAAACATATTTGTATATAATGTTTGGCCACTGGTCTAATTACCGTGAATGTTGGAATAATTGACTAGTCACAAAACCCAGAAATATCTAGATAAAACCGAAAATAAAACATAAGAAAGGACAGAGTCTTTCTCTCATTATGCGACCCAGCTTCATCGCGTGACATGGAAAATCTGTCATACAGCAAATGTCAGAATCACGTGCGATTGAAATCCAAAGGGGAGGCACAAATATAGAATTTTCCCAAAGAAGGTGTCACATGATTAAAACCCATAGAGAGACATAATAGTAAAACAACCATATTAGTCCTTCCTCATTTAGGGATGATTACCTCAGACAAAGAGTTAAGATTTGGGAAAGCTCACGCCCATCATGCCCGGTTTCACGTGCGTCCAAAACAGCCCCAAACCAGCCCCCAAACCGCCACCACGTGGCAGATGGTGATTGGATGGTTTTTTTGAAATTATGTAATAGGCAAATAAATTTGTTCACTTATAACTTTTGAACCGTAATGAATTTTTTAAGGAAACAAAAATTGTTGGTTTCATAACGAAAAATGCAATCTAACAAGCCTAATATTGACATATTTTTGAGAAAAAAATTCAAAACTGATATATATAGTTTAATTGACAACCAACTATGGCACCCATAAATGGTTATTGACACCCAAAAATGGTTACTTAATGCCCAAAATGGTTCATTGAAACCCAGAAGTATAAAGATGATGCCCAAATAAGGTATTAACAACCAAAATAACTATTTAACCATTTTTGGGTGCTATTTAGCCATTTTTGGATGCTATGGCACCTATAAATGGCTATTGACACCCAAAAAAAGTTAATTGACCCCCAAAATGGTGCATTGACACCCAAAAGTATAAAGATGGCACTCAAATAAGGTAATTGACACCCAAAAGTTTAAAATGATGCCCAAATAAGGCATTTTTGGATGCTATGGTGCCCATAAATGGTTATTGACACCTAAAAATGGTTATTTGACGCCCAAAATGGTTCATTGACACCTAAAAGTATAAAGATGACGCCCAAATAAGGTAATTGACGCCCAAAATGGTTCATTGACACCCAAAAGTTTAAAATGATGCTCAAATAAGGGATTGACAACCAAAACAATATAACGACACCCTAAAATGTTCTCCAAGATTGGATCCTTCCTAGGCACTCCATTGAGGATGGATACATTCACTCATGGCTTTCGAAGGTTAGACTATGCTCACCTTCAAGTTTTGTTACCTACTTCATCTGCTTTCCCTGAGTCTATGGAAGTCATGAGTAGCAGTGGTCTGAAACATATAGTTAAACTCGAGTATTAATGGACTCCGAGTAGATGTCCAGTCTGCAACCTAGTCATAATGACTACGTGAGTAAGTCAAAGGAGAAAATGGTATGGGTGCTAAAGAAACCTATAACTATCTCTGTAGAGGCAATCGAGGTTGACTTAGTGAATGAAGTTACTGTTGTTGTCCCAGACTACTTTAGATGAAGCTTCAACTATTTTAACTTCTGTGAACAATACTGATGAAGTCACTGTTCCATTGGTTCCAATGGCGGATAGTACACTGAAAGCTACTGAGGAAATGCATGTGAGTACTAAGATAGAGGATGAAGAGTTCCAAGAATCTTTAGAAGATTCATCTATGATTGCAGTAGATTTCTCATTGATAAGTGAAGGAGAAGTAATCAATCTTGACACTCCTCCAAATTCTGTTGAGAACAAAGTCTCTGAACCTTGTTTTGAACTTCTGAAAGATAATAAAAAAAAGAAAACCTAGAGGTAAAGGAAATAAAGGAGCATCTAATGAAAGTAACACTGGTCTATCTAATAATTTTGAAAAACTAGCTGCTATTGAAGATAAGTCCCAAACCAGTGAAGTATCGGTCTCATTTAGTTCTAATGGTTGAACAACACCTTGCTATCATCTCCTGGAATGTGAGGGGCCTTATTATCAAATCTCCTAAAGTCTAAGAGGAGGTTCTGAGGTTTAGACCTCATATCATTGTTCTGAATGAAACCAAAGTTCGTAGTGGGAAAATTCATAAACTTCTAGCTAAGTATTTTGCTAGATATAAGTGGATTTCTAACCATGATAGTCATGTGCTTGGAAGAGTTGTGGTTATGTGGGATGATAGATGTTGTTCTATAAACTGTCAAAATCAGACCAACTAGTTCATACTAAAGTTATATCTGCTGACAAGAACTTTCTTCTTACTACCGTCTATGGGCACAACCCTGATCATGACAGATTTTCTCTGTGGAATGATATTCTGAACATTTATAATAACATCATGGAACCATGGACTATTATGGGTGATTTTAATGTTCTAAGAAACTTTAGTGAGAAAATAGGTAAAGAGCCTCCTACAAAAAATCTATGAGTGATTTTAATGATTGTATCTCTAGTTGTGGCTTGTTTGAAATTTCTATGAGTGGTCCTTTCTTTTCTTGGGATAACCATCTGGATAGATCTAACTTTTCTACGTCCAAGATTGATAAAAATCCTTTATAACAATGAGTCTATTGACTTATTCTCTGAATTTCATGGAGTTCTTATTCCTAATATCACCAGTGATCATAGAATCATGTCTCTCATGATTGGTAGTAGGAGGAAAGTGATTTCCCCTTTTAGATTCATCAATGCTTGGGCAGAGAGAAAATATTTTCTTGATATTGTTAATGATGTTGGAGTGCCATGGATTCTGGTTATCCTATGTATATTCTCTATTCTAAGTACAGATCCCTCAAAAAATCTTTTGATTGATTGGAATACGAATTGTGTTGGTAATCTCTAAAAAAGCTGGTCTTCTTGAGAAAAAGTCTATTGATTTGCAAATTCTTCTTGATAAAGACCCCAATAATATGGATCTACAGAAGAATGCTCTTAATAGTTGAAAGCTTGCTATTAAATCTCATGTTATGGAGGAATCCTTGATGAGACAAAAATCTCGTATTCAATGGCTTCGTGAGGGTGATTCGAATACTAGGTTTTTCTACTCTACCATCAAAACTTGAAGACATAGGAACCACATCAAAGTCATGGAGATTGATGGTGTTCGAAACAATAATCTTGCAGAGATTAAGAGTCATGTGTTTGAGTTTTATAATGATATGTTTAATAACAAGACTTTTATCTGCATAGAAACCTTTGTAGGTCTTTCTTTTCCTTCTATTTCTACTACTCCGAATGCTTACCTCAATAGATATGTTAGTAAAAAAGATATCGTCTGTGTTATTGAAGATCTTAATGTTGAAAAGTGCCCTGGCCTGGATGGCCTAAATGGTAAGTTCTTCAAATCTAGTTGGTCTATTATTAGCAATGATGTTATTGTTGTTGTTATGGATTTCTTTGTTTCTGGGAGGCTCTTGAAGGAGGCAAATTGTACTTTCATCTCTCTTATACCAAAGAATGATAATTGTCACTTGATAAGAAATTGGAGGCCCATTGCTCTTTGTAATGTGGTGTACAAAGTTATTTCTAAAGTTCTTACTAACAGACTTCAGGATGTTCTACCATCCCTTATCAGCAACAACCAATGTGCTTTTGTGAGGGGAAGAAGTATTAAAGATGTGATCTTTCTTTCAAATGAACTTATCCATGATTTTAAAAGAAAGATAGGTAAAGGAAGGATGTGTGTTAAAGTGGATCTCACTAAATCTTATGACACTATTTTGTGGGAAGCTCTGTTCAAGATTTTAGATCTTATGAATATTCCTAATAAATGGATTGTTTAGCTCAGAGAAATCTTTAACACCATTTCTTATGAGATTCTTTTTAATGGTGAACCCATTGTCTCCTTTAAGCCAACTAATGGTATTAGGCAGGGAGATCCACTTGATCCCTATCTTTTCACCATTTTTATGCAAACATTCACTCAGCTTATTAATAAGGAGGTTGATTTGGGTTGTATCAAACCTTTAAGGGCGTCCAAAGACATGAGTGTCTCTCATCTTTCTTTTTCTGATGACCTTATGGTCTTTATGGAAGATGATGTTGATGGAGCTAACTCTCTTAAAAGAGTTTTTTACAATCTTGCAAGTATCACTGGTCTTAGAATCAGTTATGAGAAGAGCTCAATTTTCTTCAGTATTGATGTTGACAATACTTTAATCTATATCATTCTGGGTATCCAACCTGGCTCCCTGTCCCAGAGATATCTTAGGATTCCTCTTTTCATTGGAAAGCCATATAAGAAGTTATGTTATCCACTGATTGATAGACTGAAAAAAAGATTAGATGGCTTAAAATTCTAAATAGCTCTCTTTTGCCGGCAGATTAGAACTCTATAACTCTACCCTAGCTGCTATCCATCACTTTTGGTCGGCTTCCTTTCCTTTACCCAACTCTGTCTGTGAGGAGATTGAAAGAACCATTAGAAATTTTTTTGTGGGATCAAACTGAAGAAAAGAGTAACTTGCATCTTGTTAAATGATCAGATGTTACTAAAGTTAAAAATGAAGGTGGTGTAGACATTAAGAGAGTAAGGGATGTTTGTAAGGCTATTGTGTTGTTGAATATTTGGAGAGTGGAGGCTCCCATCTCAATCCATGGCCAACCCAAACAATGATGGTGGTTATGTGAGCACTACTCAAGGTGCTTATGTCCCACCACAAGGCCAAGTACCCCCACTTTACCAGTACCAAGGAATATCACATCCATATGATCCTCCACTTGAACAACCCCCTTACAACTATCAATATCCACCTCACTCATACCAACATCCCCCTCCATAAAATCACCCTCATCCCCCACAACCACCACAACTACAATCTCAGCCACCATTCATTCTCGAAAACCCAAATTCATCGCACCCAAGGCCACCACCACCTCAACAACCACAACCACCACCTCAAGCTCCCTCTTCTACCACCCATGAGCAAGTGAATATGGTGTCAATCATATGGGATAAGAAGGATGCTCAAGAGATTAAGAGAGGGGAAGGAGAAATAATCAAAGTTTGTGATGAAGATTTATTACTGAAAGAATCTATTAGAGATTGTAAGAAGGCCAAAGAATATGTTGTCCCACTTTTGCTTGAGAGTGTCGCGTGCATTAAGGATTTTACTACCCCCTTAGGTAATGAATAAGTTCTCCCGAGTGTCCTACCTTTGATGGAAAAGGTAATACATTGTGTTTCATCCCCACTGGAGATCATGAGACCTGCTATCCCACCCTTTCTTGGAAGTGCCAAGTGCACTAGAGATGCAGTTTCCCCGTCGTTATATGATGAGATCATGTTTGCTATTCCACATGCTACTGAGATGGAAACACTAATGTACCACCTTGTTTGGAGTTGATGACAACCCAAGCTACACCCATTGAGATAAGGATCGCCATCATACCTCCTCAAGGTCCATGAATTTCTGCAAAAAAGTTTGATGCCAGTGGTGAGCAATTCCATGATGCTTTAGAAGACCACTCTCACCAAGAGAAGCATTGTCATATCACAAACCTCTAAGGGACCTTAAAGCAAGGAACAACATTCATCAAAACATTCCTTACATTGGTAAAGGATCTTTGCACAGGGAGGAGGAGATTGGTATTATTACCACAGATGCGATGATTTTGAGTCACATTTATAGACTTGTTTCACTCACGTTTTATGCGTTTATTGGTCATTTTGGTGGTTAATATTGCATAATTCACTTACTTCAGTCTATGACCCTTCTAAGCATAAATTATCCCTTATTTTATTGTTTTGAGCATAAATGATTACAATAATATGTTTTATTTCATCTTATGTGGTTTTGTGTTGCAATTTTAGGAAAAATGCATATCTGTAGCTGTCGATACCATCGACAGCTGTCGATACTATCGACACAGCCACAGGTTGCCAGTCGCAAGGAGTAGCACAAAGTCGATACCATCGACAGGGAAGTCGATGGTAGTGACATACCTTCAGGTTGCTGGAGAGCAGATAGTTGATACTATCGACCATTAAGTTGATACTATCGACCCCAGAAGATTCAACGACGGAAAAGGATAAAACCGATGCCTTAGGGTGTCGATACCATCGACCCTCATCGATGGTATCGAGTCAGCATCAGGCGCAACGAAGAAAAGAAAATAAGACTTGCCGATATCGCACAGGGTTGATACCATCGACTTGTGTCGATGATATCGACACCGTCAGATTCAAGTTTGTTTCAGATTGATCTAAATTTGACGGCTATGATATTTTTGCAACCTAACTCAGTGATTATACCTAATGATGGCATCCAAGAGCAAGGTATCACGTCATTAGTCACTGCACACATCCCGAGAAGGTGTGGAGAGAAGAACGGAGCCCAGAAGCAAGCCCCAGCCGTTCTGGAAGTCGAAGAAGACGGTTTCCACCGTCGAAAGGCTGCAAATCACACATTCTACGCCAAGGAACGCTTGGATCTTCTCCGTTCAGGGGTTTCATTACTTATTCACGTTTTTCTCCATGTTTCCCCTTTTCTCAACCATGTTTTGCTCTGAGATGAACATGCGGGGCTAATCCCCTTTATCTTTAGGACCGGGAGTAGCCCGGGGAAGCATTGTATGACATTTTTATCATCGTAATTCATATTTTATCTCTTAAATCTGTGGTATAATTTCATTTTCTCAATTATATTGTTATGCTTGATCACCATAATGATAATCTAATGCCTTTAATTACTTTGAAAGAAGAATTAACGGTTGAAAAGAGATGAAATTTACATTAATTAACAAATCCCTTGAACAAGGTGATGTAAGATTAATGGTGGAAACCCAGAGGTTGATTCTAATGCGCCTAGTTTAGGGTATAGGTTACTACGACGGTGGAACCGACTTAGACACAGGTAGTGAATTATACCATGACAGTGGGCAATTCTGACTACAGGCCACTACCCGGATCGAGAGATGAACCTGAGTTATTATATGGAAATTCATACAATGATGACCCGCGGTGAAACCGCAATCCTAAAGGTCTCCACTTGAATTGATTAAACTAAACCCTTAATCGATTGCTTTGCTTTATTTTCTTTTCTTTTATTTTTACAACAACTCTCAAACTCTTTTAATCGGTTTAGCTGATCGCAAACAGTTAGTAGTAGTCTACCGATAGTTCAATGTCCTTGAGTTCGACTCGGGCCTCACAAGGGCCTATACTACATTGACGCGTGCACTTGCGTTATACGCACGGTAAAATCGTGTCAAGGTTTTGGCGTCGTTGACGGGGACACAGAAATTGTCGGCACTACGAGTGCTGCAAGCGGCCATTCTAGGCCACTTTTTAATTTTAATTATTCTTAAATCATTTTAAAATTTATAGTTTATCTTGCACATTTTGTAATCATCTAGCACGGTACTAAACTGAAATTATCATTTTGTAGGTACTATGCATGGTGCAGACGCGTAGCACCGACTACACGCAACAGGCACCAGACGTTCCACTGTCGGGACCTGACGACGAGGAGGATTACAATCAAGACCAACCGGAAGATATAGATTCCGACTCAGAACAAGAAGCCATGGCAGAAGAGCAGACGATATGGGAGAAGATCAAAGATTCTTCCTCATCCGCTTCAAAGGGGCCAATCAAGAAGAAGGAAATCAACATTCCGACCTATAAGATTGATCCTGCATTAATCAACTTGGTCAAGTCAAATACATTTCATGGGCTAAAAAACGAAGACCTAGTAACTCACATTAGCCAGTTCATGGAGAACTGCGATATGATAAAAATAGACAGGTTCCCGCAGGAGACACTTTACCTGAAGTTGTTTTCAAGCTCTCTGGCAGGAAATGCACGAGAATGGTTGCACAATCTTGACGATGAATATGTGGAATCATGGAACCACATGGTGGAAGTGTTCTTTGAATGGTTTTTCCCTCCCGAGAAGACAAATGATATGATCAAAAAAATCCATAATTTCAGCCAGAAGGCAGGGGAGACCTACTCTGAGACCTGGGAACAGTTTCAGATCATGTTAAGGAGGTGCCCCTTAATGTATTTCAAGAATTCGAGGTGTTCGATATGTGGGGTATTGATTTTATGGGACCCTTTGCGTCCTCCAATTATAACTTGTACATTCTATTAACTGTTGACTATGTATCGAAGTGGGTAGAGGCAATACCCACCAGGACTAATGATGTTGCCGTAGTGTGTAGGTTTGTCAAAGAATACATTTTCTGCAGGTTTGGTGTACCAAGAATGATAATTAGTGATGGAGGTACACATTTTCGGAATTAGAAGTTTGCGGCATTGTTGAAAAAGTACGGGGTAAAGCACAACATTGGTACCCCGAACCACCCACAGACACAGGGACAAGTGGAAGTCTCCAATAGAGAGATTAAGAAGATCTTGGAGCGCACTGTGGATTCTATGAGAAAGAACTGGAGCACCTTGCTACCAGACACTTTGTGGACGTACAGGACGGTGTTTAAGACACCTATACGCACTACGCCTTTTAGGTTGGCTTACGGTCGGGCCTGCCATTTGCTGGTGGAACTGCAGCATAAGGCGCACTAGGCGCTTAGGAGGCTGAATTTGAGCTATGATGAGGCAGGAAAGAAACGGTTGCTTGAGCTGAATGAACTTGACGAGCTGAGGATGAATTCATATGAAAGCTCGCAGATCTACAAGGAGCGAACAAAGTTGATTCATGATCGACATATTTAGATGTGTGTCTTCAATAAAGGAGATCGCGTACTCTTGTTTAACTCCAGGTTGAAGATGCATCCCGGGAAATTGAAATCCCAATGGAGTGGGCCATTCACTGCAGAGGAGGTCAGGCCACATGGCGCAATCATGGTGCGTGATGGCGACACAACATTCTTGGTTAATGGACAGCGCTTGAAGTTGTATTTTGGTGAGGATTACACAAGGAAAGTGAATGAGGTCAAACTCATTGCGCTTCCAGATGAATGAGGAGCTTGATTTTGTCTAGCCTAAGATGTTAAATAAGGGCGCTTGTTGGGAGGCAACCCAGCCATCAGTAGTTTTGTTTATTTTCGTTCACATTTGTAGGTTAGCTTGAGTTAATTTTGTTTTTAGTGTAAAAATGATAACTTGATCGTTTGTTCAATGTGCAGGACTGAGGCAGGGTCGATACCATCGACCCTTGTGTCGATGGTATCGAGATGGGTACAGGTAGGCGGCTGCAAAACTCGCTCTATGTCGATACTATCGACGGCCTCATCGATGGTATTGACACACCATCAGGTTGATCGAACAAATGAGGTCGATAGTATCGACACGGGCGTCGATACTCGCGAGATCTCTGGAGATATTCAGACAAAAATTGTCTCAGTGAAGTCGATACCAACGACGGGCCTGTCGATGGTATCGACCCAGTTATAGGTAGAAAGCGGCGGCCGGGCCTCGCGAGGGTGTTTGCCCTAAGAAGAGTCGATACTATCGACTTGCGTCGATGGTATCAACGTGACATGTCACTGATCCGCGAGGGGAAATCAACGACGATCGCTGCACCAAGAGAGTCGATCTGTGGGAAGGGTCGATACCATCGACCCTCATCGATGGTATCGACGCATCATGGATCTGGGCCCCCAAATTAGGCTATCGACAACCATCGATACTAGCGGAAGATGGATTGTGCTACAGGAGTCGATACCATCGACTCGCGTCGATGGTATCAATGGGCATACAGTAGCGCCGACCACGGTTATAAAAGGGATGGATTGTTGTCATATGACGTCACACCTTCTGAGCTTTCCTCCTCCACTTGTGCCGAGCGACTTGTTGAGCGATCGGAGCCCGGCTACGAGCATCCAAGGAGCATGTTCTTACACGAACCTTCACCGAGCGGAGATTGTATTCTCCGACCTTCACCAAGCTCTGTCTTCTATCCCTTCATCCTCGACAATGGTGCATACCGACGGAGCATCTTCTTCACGCGTGACACCAATGGAGATCCCAATGTTTATTCCTACGCCTACTGCATCTATTCCACGTCCGCAGATTGTCCATCCTTATGCGGAGGTTTGGAAGGTCTACGAGGAACTGATGAAGAGAAAGATAGAGCCGACCCGCTACGTCGACCGGGACATGATCCACAATCTTGGGTTCGAGGCCAATCTTGCCTATGTTCTCAAGGGACAGGCAAGACATACGGGCGGGAGGCCCGATGAGATAGAATTCCACACCAACGGCCAGCCATTCTTCGATGAATGGCCCACATACAAAGAGCTAGTGGCGGAGTTCATGATGTCGCTGGATATATGCGTCGTGCCAAATGACATCATCGCCACTGATCGAGAATGGATCAAAGGCCACATTTTGTTCTGGATGTACAACAATGATTACACTCTTACCCTCAAGCAGTTCAACTCAATCTACAACTAGAATCATGGGCGAGATCCGTACCGGTGGCCAGACAACCGGACTGATTATGATGCTATTTTTGCCGAGCTAGTGACTGTGCCTCTGGGCAAATCTGTGAGCTACCACAACGTGGCGGTGGCGGATTTTGAGCATCCGTTCGTGCGGATTCTTCACCGCATGCTCTGCACCACCCTATTTGCTCGTGGTGACCTATCTTTCAGCAAGTTTCAAGAGACAAATTTGTTTTTCCTACACAAGTTGCTGAAGCGAGAAGAGTGTAATTGGGGCGCGTTCTTCTTAACGCACGTGTTGGCTGTAAAGAGGAGTACGCGGAAGGCTTCAATCCACTTTGGAGGGCTCATCACACTGCTGGCCTCCTATCTTGGGTTAAATTTCTCCCAGCTTACTCCCCTCTCCAATAGGAGCAAGGTCAACTTGCAGCATATGCAGCGCTCCAACCTCATCCTGCTTCGTGATGGCTTGGCATATGCACACTGCCATGTCATTCAAGCATATCAAGAGTGTTCACTTCCAGACCCCGTCTTCCACATCGCGGGCGCTCAACATTTTAGATGGCCTATTATAGCCATTGAAGACTCAGATGAAGACAGCAGCAATGATGAAAATGACAATGACAGCGACGAGCCTGAAGAGGAAGAGGAGGCTTTCACCCCTCTTCGTGCACGAGTGGCACCTAGGAAGCGTCCCCGCATGCATCCGGGTGCATCTTCATCTTCACAACCTCCACCACCTCAGCCCTATCCTCAAGGAGAGGATGTCTATTCCATGCAGGGGATGTATACAATGCTGTAAGAGATCCAGCACACCCAACTGCAGCACATAGCTTCATACGCCGATATTTAGGATACGACGAACCGGCTGTTAGATAACCAGAGGGCCATTTTTTAGAATGAGCACCTCCTCCTCGACAACCAACAAAACATCCACGACAGGTTGCATAGGATGGAGATGCAGCAGTAGCCCTTCTACGACAACTACTGGAGCCAGAATTATTTTGAGGGGTATCCACAACCTCCACCAATGCCCTAGTATGATCCGAGCTTTCAGGGGCAATACCCATCTTGGGACCCCATGGCCCCCAGTACCCGCCTCCTCCTGAAGAATGATCGGTATCACTGTTCCACCTTTTAAGTTTGTTTTTGACTATGAGGCCATAGTCGAATTCAAGCTTAGGGGGGAATTGGAACAACTCTATCCTTTAGTTTAGTTTTTATTGTTTTGTTTCTTGTCATTTATTTCTTGCAGTTTTTAGTTTGTTTGTAGGATCCACACTCTATCTAGTGTAATTGTGGATGTCTTAAGTCATGTGTCATCTCGCTGCTTATACATGGGAATCAAGGGAAAATTTAAAAAATTTTAGTGTTCTGCAAGCTTGTGTTGTTCAACTTTGAGCACATAACTTAAGGAAATAATTGGGTTTGTCAACTCTAAAATAGAAAATCACAACTATACATTCCCATGATTCATGAAAAGTGGACGAAATTGGTTGTTTGAGCCTAAACTGACCAAATGATAATGAGACTTTAATTGGAAATAAGAGAGAGAAACCTCTTAGTTGATACACAGGTCAGTAAGGAGGGACACGTAATAATTTTCAAAGGTTCAGTCAATTAGTCTTGTGATCAATCCACCCCATTGCTTTCATAATCCACCTTAAGAACTGGAAGTGCAGTACAGTTTTAATCTCTTTGATTGCATTTCATGTAGATAGGTCTTGCATTACAACTTTTTTCTCATATTTTTGAATGAAAAAAAAGATAGAATAGTTATACATGCATAGTATCCTTAGGTGCATGTCATTTAATTGCATAATTATCATTTTGTAGCTGCATTCACATTTTTTTGTGCATATATTGTACATCATGCATCTTATGTCTTCTGAAACATTAAGGGTGATGAACTTGTTCTATACCTTCTGAATGCGTCAAATGTATACGTTATACAGCATTAAGTGAGCCCAACAAACATTTCGTTGTCAGCTATGAAAGTGAGGATAAAAAAAAAAGAGAATAAGAAAAAAAAGAGAATTGAGAAGCAAGTACTAATGAGAGGGAGAAAGGAGCATAGTCTCACCTGCATTTTAAAGAAGAATAAGTACATGAGGTAGTTTTCCTAGATATTCCATCTCACCTTGAGACGAAATGATAGTGCATGCATCATTCCACCCAAATGTAGGCATTAGGGAATTTTCATTTCCATATGCATCATTTAGGTCATTAATGTTTTGTGCATGTTAAAACTGTATAGTGCTTCCATTTCTTCTATGAGCCACCCATTCCATCCACACGTTGCTCGAATTGGTAGGCCACCGTGATTTTTCTCCTCACTTATTAATACCAGGAGAACGACTTCCATGTAGATGGTAGTTAGGACGAGCAACGTATAATAGGAGATCACAAGACGCACCGAGCCTGAACTGGAGAATTTTATTATGTTAACTGCCTTATGTGATAGTGCTCATTATTTTTGAGGTAGATATCTTTTATGGATGATTACTGTCGCCTTTAGGGTTTTTGTCATTCCGTGGTCAGTGAGGGCCAGTATGTGAATGTCCGGTGGGGATTATGTGGTGATGTTTGTTGTGACGATCTATTCTTTAGTTGACCCTCACAATTCTATTCTAATGTTTAGTTGCTCGAGGGCGAGCAATGTTCAAGCTTAGGGGAGTTTGATGCGATGATTTTGAGTCATATTTATAGACTTGTTTCACTCGCGTTTTATGCGTTTATTGGTCATTTTGGTGGTTAATATTGCATAATTCACTTACTTTAGTATATGACCCTTCTAAGCATCAATTCTCCCTTATTTTATTGTTTTGAGCATAAATGATTACAATAATATGTTTTATTTCGGCTTATGTGGTTTTGTGTTGCAATTTCAGGAAAAACGCATATCTGTAGCTGTCGATACCATCGACAGCTGTCGATACTATCGACACAGTCACATGTTGCCAGTCGCAAGGAGCAGCACAGAGTTGATACCATGGACAGGGAAGTCAATGGTAGCGATGTACCTTCAGGTTGCTGGCGAGCAGATAGTCGATACTATCGACCATTAAGTCGATACTATCGACCCCAGAAGATTCAGCGATGGAAAAGGACAAAACTGATGCCTTAGGGTGTCGATACCATCGACCCTCGTCGATGGTATCGAGTCAGCATCAGGCGCAACGAATAAAAGAAAAGAAGACTTGCCGATATCGCGCAGGGTCGATACCATCGACTCGCATCGATGGTATCGACACCGTAAGATGCAAGTTTGTTTCATATTGATCTAAATCCGATGGCTGTGATATTTTTGCAACCTAACTTGGTGATTATACCTAATGACGGCGGCCAAGAGAGAGGTATCACGTCATTATTCGCTGCACACGTCCCGAGAAGGTGTGGAGAGAAGAATGGAGCCCAGAAGCACACCCCAGCCATTCCAGAAGCTGAAGAAGACGTTTTCCACCGCCGAAAGGCTGCAGATCACGCATTCTATGCCAAGGAATGCTTGGATCTTCTCCATTCAGGGGTTTCATTACTTATTCACGTTTTTCTCCATGTTTCCCCTTTTCTCAACCATGTTTTGCTCTGAGATGAACATGCAGGGCTAATCCCCTTTATCTTTAGGACCGAGAGTAGCCTGGGGAAGCATTGTATGACATTTTTATCATTGTAATTCATATTTTATCTCTTAAATCCATGGTATAATTTCGTTTTCTCAATTATATTGTTATGCTTGATCAGCATAATGATAATCTAATGCCTTTAATTACTTTGAAA
The DNA here is from genome assembly GCA_963693085.1 of Alisma plantago-aquatica. Taxonomy (NCBI): domain Eukaryota; kingdom Viridiplantae; phylum Streptophyta; class Magnoliopsida; order Alismatales; family Alismataceae; genus Alisma; species Alisma plantago-aquatica. The sequence continues at coordinate 1,008,044,005 of OY856410.1, read as the reverse complement.
GAAGAATTAACGGTTGAAAAGAGATGAAATTTATATTAATTAACAAATCCCTTGATCAAGGTGATGTAAGATTAATGGTGGAAACCCAGAGGTTGATTCTAATGCGCCAAGTTTAGGGTATCAGTTACTACGACAGTGGAACCGACTTAGACATAGGTAGTGAATTGTACCACGACAGTGGGCAATTCTGACTACAGGCCACTACCCAGATCGAGAGATGAACCTGAGTTATTATATGGAAATTCATACAATGATGACCCGCGGTGAAACCACAATCCTAAAGGTCTCCACTTGAATTGATTAAACTAAACCCTTAATCGATTACTTTGCTTTATTTTATTTTCTTTTATTTTTACAACAACTCTCAAACTCTTTTAATCAGTTTAGCTTATCGCAAACAATTAGTAGTAGTCTATCGATAGTTCAGTGTCCCTGAGTTTGACTCGGGCCTCACAAGGGCCTATACTACATTGACGCGTGCACTTGTGTTATACGCACGGTAAAATCATGTCAACCACCCAAAGAAACCACCATGCTCAGGAACAACAAAAAATTGAAGGGGTGAAGACTTTTAGGGGTGGTATTTCAGGATATCCAGAGACCTACCCTCCCCCTCAGGATACATATTGGGGCCATTTTTACCAGTTCCCTCCAGCTCATCCAGGTCCTCCACCTCCTCAGCAACACCAATCAGAGTTGCTTGACCAACCACAGTAGGAAAACCTGCCCTTTGATTCGCAACACTAGCCATGATCTTCACCCTACTAGCCCTAAGCTTTAGTTTCATACTGAGGACAACATGATTCAAAAGTTTGGGGTGGTAGGGCGGTATGCACCACCGTGTCTTTATCTCTCATTTTGTTTACACCTATTCCACCTGATTTTAGATTGTTTGATTTCACTCTTTTTAGTGTATATTTCTTCTTGCTAGCATTCATACACACATGTAGTTAAATTTCATGCATTTTTGCATACTTTTTCAAAAAAATTTCTCTTCCATGCCATGCATTGCATTTTCATGTAGCTTTTGGTAATTTTCGTGTGCTTTAATTGGGATTTTCTATTTTATGCTTTAATTTCCCTAAATGTAGATTTAGATGTGATTTATTGTAAATTGGCACCATTTTGGCCAATTTTGCCCAAAATTGGATGTTCTTGCCTAAAAGCATGTTTTAACTTAATCTAAACTTTTTGAAGTGAAAGTGTTGATCTTTGACAAATGCATGGCACTTTTGTAGAGTTTATTGCTCTATGGTCTTAATTGTTGACTTTGTACATGTGCATCACCTCTCTCAAGTTTGTGAATGTCTTGGTTAAATTGTAAATTGAGTAAGCTATGAACGCTTAGAGCTATGGAATCGCGGGATATAAATTTGAATTTCATGTTGCTCAATCATGTGGTGAGATATCATTTGATGAAGTGTTGGATTGGTTTTCATGTAGGAGATTTTATGTTGAGGGCTACACCAATGACCCCTCTTTGACCCGACTCTTCGTTCACCATCTTTAGATCTCTCCACCTCATGAAAGGATGCCTTAGTGCACATATTTAGCCTTGGCCACCTCCAAAAGCTTGGGGTGGACATATCTACATCTCCCCGCTTCACTCTATCCACCATATGTCCTATCTACAACAAGGGAAAAAGAAAATAAAAAAAGGCAAAAAGAGAATAAAGATGCTCCTATTTAAGAGCATCTAAATAAACAAAAGATGAGTGTGCAAAAACACTCCAATCTCTTACTACAATCATTTCTTCCTTTTTCATACCCATTGATCTAGAAAACATCAAATCTATCTCACTTCACCCTTTTCTACGGCCATGTGGGTCATTTGGTGTAGTTTGAGGCATAAGATTGAATACATGAAAGTGAAACAACACTCACAGTCATCATTGATTAACACCAACATGAAACAGTTTACCTGGAATTACATGAAGGACATATGGAAATCTTTTTGTATTCTATTATCTATATTTGAAGTTTGTATGATCAATGCTCTTTTCATGATTGGTTTTTGGAAGTGGAGAGGAGAGAGGTGGAACACATGCACTTAGTCACTTCTAAGACCATTTAGTCAATTTTATTCTATTGCAATGCATTCTATCATTCTTGTTTAATTGAAAGAAACTACAGAGAGAGATTAAGTTGGAGCATACTTGAGGATAAGTATGTTTTAAGTTTGGGGTGGTGATGTAGCCCTATTTTAGGGTTTCATCCTGTGTATTTTTGCATGATAATCACATCTAAACATCGTAGATTACAAGCTAGTTCCCCTAATATGATCTTTTATAATAAATGCACTTATGCCTCCTTTTGTGTGTATTTTAGGGCACTCATTCATACATTGATGCATGGGAGAGAGATGAAGAATGTCTTTGGGTTCTTACAACCCAAGAGTGGACCTATCTGTTCCCCAAGCTTCCCTTGGATGCATAAGAGCAATTCAAAGAAAAAGGAGGCTAGATGAAGAAGTTAAAGTGGAGTTCAACATCAAGAAGCCCCAAAACAGGTGTGGTGCATCACCACAGTCGTGGGGAATTAAGTTCCAAAAGTCACAGGGAAGTCACTCAATTTACACATGAATGACCACTGTCGTGGTCATCACAACAACCATGGTCAATGAAGACCCCACGGTCGTGGACCCCAGCATGGTCGTGTCCAGTGTCTCCCACCTCGCCTGTGGCCATCAAGATGACTGTGGTGAAGTATGAATGAAGATCCCAAAAATCAACAAGTACAAGGTCCAATTTACACGTCAATGACCATGATTGTGGCCATTAGCACGATCATGGCCCTTGAAGGACTTGTCGCCCATGGTTCTCACCCTGCCCGTGGCGAGCTGAAGACACAACAACCTCAGTGCGGCCTCACCCGTGGATACCTCCTCCAAAACGACTGCGGTATCCCACACGGTAGTGATATCCTCTACCCAACATGAATGTGGCACTCCTACACGGCTGTGGCCACCATACACACTTACACTTCCAACTCCACTTTCCACCTCGGCCATTCCATTGCCCATGACCATACCATACAATGCCCACCACAGGATCACCTAAACCTACCCATTTTCTCCATTGATTTTTCCACTTTGTCCCTACTTACCCTAGTGCCTCCCCACCACCTATATATACATAGGTGGTGGCAACAAGATGAGGGTTAGCCTCCTTAGCTTCCATTAATCCCCTTTACCTACTCTTGAGCATTGATTGCCTCCTTCCTTGCATACAAGCCATCCACCCACCATTTCCACCTCATTTCCACCATAGAAACCTAGTTTTCTAGATTTTCTACCATAATCCCCTTCATTTCTATGCCCTTCATCCACCTTGGCGGAAGGAGGTCGTTCTACATCATCTTAGAGGTGAAGAATAAGCTACTCCAAGCTCCATGGATTCCTACCCTCTTCTTCTCATTTCTTTTTTCTTTTCTTTGAGCATGTCTAGCTAAGCCCCTAATGGTGGATTGTTTGGGGTTTAATGTGACTTTGATACCATGTTGGGGGGGGAACTTGTATTGAACATAATTTCATTCTATGATGATTTCTTCTTTCTTCTATCTCATTTCTCATTATCTTGCATGTTGTATTTGCCTTTAAACATAAATTGCTTGTTTTGTGATGCTTGATGACACTTAGCTTCTAGGGGAAACTAGAATGTATGTGGAAATCTTAGGAATGGCTCCTAGGTCCAATTAGTGGATCCCTAGCTAGCGCCCTTTGTTCCTACATACATCTCCCTTCTTCTACAAGTAAGTGTGAGATCTAAGTAGCTAGTGTAAGTGTGATTAGTACAATTGCCTAGAGTTTCCTAAATTCTAGATGGCAAGTAACATGAGGTGAAACACCCTCATATCTACTCCCATTCCCTCCCTTGGATCTCAATTACCCTAATACCACTTATCCTAGAAACCTAGACTTGCCAAGTCCTATTGGAATTACACCTAACCCTAGTTCTCCACCTAGTAGTATAGTGTATATTCTAATAGAACTTGCCTTGTTGTTTGGTTTGGTAATTTAGATTGAAATATGAGATTTTCATGCTATGTTGACCTTCCCCCAACTAATATCAAGTTGCATTCCCAAAAGGCCCACCTATCCATCATATGGCTTAAAATCTACCCTTACTTGTTAACCTGCTAATGCTAGTGTAGTCAATTGCCTTAGTTAATTGCTTAGTTCTAGATAGTTAGTTCTTTCTTAAGTAGTTATGTCTCCTTTGAGATTGCTTGTGTTAATTTGGCTAATTAGTGATAACTTAGGCTCTTGCTTGTCTCATTTCTTAGCTTGCATCTTAGTTTATAACTTGGCTTTCTAGTGTAGTGAAACTCCTTGCTTTAGCCTAATTGCTTGCCTTGCTTAGTCTCTTAGTTCTAACTTGCTTAGAGTAATCTAGAATTTTGGTTAATCTAGCTTCTTTCTTTCTCTTTCTTGCTTGCAATCGTAGCATAATCAAATAAAACCAACTTTAAATGCTCAAATGTTAATCTTCTCTTTAGGAACATAGCTAACATAAACCTATCTCTAGTGCCCCCTCTATCCCTGAGGATGGACCCTAATCTTACCACTAGCCTATATACAACATGACCCCGTGCACTTGCGGGTACGTGTGATTAGTTGAGCCTGTGCATTGGACTAGGTCCACATACAAATTTTGAGAGATTTGTGTGTTTCCCCTTAGGGTTGCATCTAGCCACCTTTAGTTGGTTAGTGTGTGGCCTTGAGAAGACCTTACCGGATACCAATTTGTTATACACCATTTGGATAAGGAAAAGTTATCACATGAGATCAAAAGGTGTTATCCATGTTGTTGTGCACCTTAAATGTCTGAAGAAAGACATGTAAGAGACTGACATTGTCTTCAAATCTAAGTTCTAACTTTACTATTATGGTATAAAAGAAAGCAAAATAAGTTAATATCCAACAGATACAACATTATGTAATCATAGTGTTGCATATAGGTATTTTATGTAACAATGTTGTTACAATAGTCTATAAAGAAAAAAAATATTATACACTTCAGATACAAGTTTATATTTTTATTCTATTTCTTTACACTTATGCAAATTTTATACCACTTAGTACCAGGATAGATTCATATTCTTTTTCATTTGACAAAATATCTACATGAAGGAAATAAATAGGATTGGATTTTGCTATTATATTCATAAAATCATGTGAATCTTGACTTGTTTTGTCTATATTAGTCAATGATATAGCCATTTAGAATTCAATTAAATCTTTTTAGTAGAATTCCAATGCCTAGTAAAGTACAACAATGATACTTGTAATTTCACTCTACTTTTTATTTTCATTGTTGTACTAGGTGTAAGCAATCTAATATAAAGGTAAACATCCTAAGGAAGATGTGTTTGAAATAGTTAGATAACTGAATGTTAGTGTCTCTGATACCATGTTGTAAAGAAGTGAAACCACTCCTCTACTAGAAAGAAAAGATCACATCCCATTAACCAAACACCACATAATTTTTTTTTTGCCAAAGGGATGGAGACCAATTCATTCAACATGTATGTATCATTACACAATGAGTAGCAGCAGAAAAGAATGTTATCTAACAATTTACAAAGCTTGAAAACATAGAGAATCACTTCACCACACATGGGTGTCCAAAAGGAAAACTAAACATATAATACAAAGATCAAGCCGAGGGTCATCTAACCACCTCTTCAAGTCTCCCAAAAGCTCAACTACAAGTTTGATGTCAAGGTTCACCTCTCCTTGATCTAGCCTGGGGTTGGAAGCATACCCCATAAAAGGAAAGGAAAAGAGGATATCAACAAAAAGATGGTATGTGTATACTAAAAGAAAGCTTGAGCAATATATGGCAATAAAGACATCAAGTATAAATGCTTCCCATGCAAAAAAAAGGACTACCCATACGGGCATAAAAGATTTATATCATAAAAGAGATACTTTCCATATGTAAAACAATAAAGAAGTGCCACATGCACATATCATGACCAACATCATGCATACATGTGAGATAAGCATAACACTAGAATATTATAAAAGACAAAGGTGGACAAGAATCACACATCTTGAACCTAGTGAGACATGGGCTAAGAATCACACATCCTTCCTTGGCATGGGGAATCACACATCCACCACCCAAACATATATAACATGGTCCAGGAATTACACATCCTGCCCTGGTATGGGGAATCACACATTCACCATCCAAAATATCACAATGTTTCCATAAATCACAATGAGACAAAACCAATGCAATAATACTACTCTAGGGCTAATGAATGACATAACAGGTAAATGTAGAGGCAAGTAGAAAAGTATAGTCAAACATTATACAAGATTTGCCATATCACATAATGGACAACATATGATACCACCAATTAACATCCACATCACAGTGGGCATATACCATCAACAAGATCATCATGTACCATATCACAAGGTACGAGCCAAAATAATACCCAAGATCACAATCAAGATAGCTTACATGAACCATGATAATAAGAGATAAGACATATTGTGTAGGCTCAATTCAAGAGAATGAACATATAGGTGAATTGCTCAACATTAAGTAATAGGGGATACAACATACCTCAAAATAGAGTCAAGTTAATCCAAAGTCACATCTAGGTCCAAGCCTAGGCATCCAAAGAATCTATGATGCATATATGTGGAATTAGGGTTAGGTTTCCATAGATTTCATAAACCCTAAAAATCACCTTTTTAAACATATGTGAAATAAGTTTCCAAAACCATGCCATATTTTAGTATATGTCATTAGGAGTCCAAAACATATTTTATTATATTTTTCCGACTTATAGATAATTAGTTATGATTTATACAAGTTTATTCATCATTAATTAGATCCATTAAAAACACCCATTATAAATATTTAGAGTCAATTACCAAGTGATATACCATTATTTAGTTCTTATTTTTCTGATTCCAATGAATATTTTCCATATTTTTCTGACCATCCGTTAATTAGTTATCAATTTTTATGCATCAGCCAATCAGGAAATTACGAGTAAACACAATCGTTTGAAATAGGGAAGAGAGAGAGAGGCCATGCTGGCTTGGGCCGACCATTCAGAGCTTCCCAAGTCAGTAGGCGACTAAGCCAACACCGTGAAGACTAGAGCAAAGCAAACGATGAATATCTGTGTGAAAAGATAGTTTTTCCCTTTGAGCGTAAAACTGAAACAAAGGTCGAGGATAAGGGCAAAGAGGGGTAACTACAAGGGACCATGTATCCCTTGTGAAGAGATCCTGATACTAGGACACAATGACCAAAAACCTCGAACTAAAGATCGAGATCAAGGGGAAACCAGGAAAAGGAATAATGTTCCCAAGGCTCCGACGAACCCAATGAACTATGTGGGGACGAAAACGATCAAGTGCAACTCGAGAAAAACTGATCGCAGACACTGGGCAAACCGTGAAACTTGGGTAGAGAAGACAAGCCCACAAAGAACCAAACAAATGGCGGAGAAGGGTTAAGCACCCAAAACCGAAGCCAAAAACCAAGGTAGAACAGTGAGATGACGATCACAACCTAGTGATTAACAAATGATCAAAGAGTGGAAGAAAAAGGGCAATTCTATTGTACATTATCAATGCACGAATTGAAGGCACATGAAGCGCGCCCACACCACCGCGAATCGAGCCGAGCAAAGAACCAGCATCAAAGATCATCGGAACACCACGGTCGAGCTCACCATCATCGAAGAAGAAGATGGAGTAGGGAGAGATGGCTATAGAGCAAACCAGACCAATGTGGCTATTAGAGGAGGTTCCTGGGTGTTCAAGGATCATGGGGGAGGCCCTATTTATAGGTGTGGGGTTAAGGTTCAATGAGGAATCTACTAGAACCAGGAAATAGAAGAGGGAAAGGAAAGTCCTAGCTGACCAGGGTCTCTGATGAACAAAACCTTATTAAACTAGGGATTGACTAGTTTGGAAAGTCATGGAGATGGAGGAAAGCAAGACTTGAGGCATCAAAAAGGAAAGCCAAAAGAGGAAAATGTGGAAGAAAAAACGCGTTATTGTAGCCGCAAGAAAGAGTCCAACTGGAGGTAGGAGACAACTCCTCCTCTGTCAGATTCTCATCCAAGGGCTAAGATGCAGTCTGCTATAAGTGGGCCGCGTCAAAGCCCAAGCTTAGGAAAATCGGGAAAATAAATTGAATTAAACAAAGTGAAATCCAAATAATGCATGTATTTTCTCTTTCCTCATTTAGGGGTTCTAGACTTATCCAAATTAAACCAAATTTTGCACATAAGTTAAGTTAAACATGTAGATTTTGAATATATACTTAGTTTTGCCTTTTAGAGACCTTTAATGGTTTAAACAAATCAAATTACATTTTCTCTTTCCTCTTTCATTAATGGCATTAGGATTATCCAAAATTGATGAAACTTGACCTACAAGTCATATTTAATGTGTTGGATATGAATGTTCCATCAATACATTCTAGAGTTGTTTGAGCATTTAATTAATATTTTGAAGGTTCTACACACTTTCTCTCTCCTAATTTCATCTTTTAATCAAAATTTCTCCAAATTGAGTGAAAATTCGCCCAAAGTCTATATTTATTATGTAGATTACGAATCTAAGATTATTTTCCTCTTTTGGAGCTATATATTATTTTATTTGATATTTTGGGAAAATCACTCATCTTCTTTTTCGATTTGAATTAAATGAATTATTATCATGTGAATAATGTGAAACTTGATTCCCAAGGTAATTGGGACCCAAGGAACACGATTTTAAACTTAATTTTTTTTTTGGAACTTCTTTTTATGAGATATGACCTATGGCCCATTAATTCATTATTTATCCAATTAAGTTCTTTAATTTCTTATTATCATCCAAATGAGTCATTACTAAGCACAAAGTATTATGTATTCTCTTATATACTTGAGTTGTCACATTTTATGTTCCATTATTGGCTTAATTACATGTATTAACTTATCCTTGTTTGGCTAAGTCTAAAGGGTCAAACTACTAAGGTAGGGTTCTAGCTCTAGTATGTTACAGTTACTTGCATATCATGGTGATGTCACATCATTCTTACATATCTCCTCTTGGGCCAGCACAAAAACCCCCACCTAAGAAGACATTCTCAATATGGAATGTAGAAACTTATTGTGTCATCTGCACAACTCTAGTAGTAATGTTCAACTTTAAATTCTAGCTATCATCCTAAAATTATATCTACTGTATCAACACATACTCAAAAGTCATACTTGCTATCTTTTTACCAATCATGGCATGTGTCCCATACCATTCCTTGAATCATAAAAAAGTGATGTATCCATCCATTTTTTTGGATACACTGACACTTGAACACTTCTCAGTTCTTTTTCAGCATCAAAAGAAATTCTAATGTTGGCACCTATCATTCCATACAAGGAAACATCATTCCTAGTCAACCTTGTTATGGGTGTAGCAACAACACTATCTTTACCTTACTAGTATTTACACAACCTACTTAGAAGACATATCATGATCCCATAAAGACATTTAATCAACCCCGTGTCACTCTTATTCAACTTGTTTCATAGCTATTGCTTCTTTGGCAAGCCTAAGGTTTTTGAAGAAATATTGATCATATTTTTGACCATATTTGAAATACTTTGACATGTCATCATTCAAATCTTGATATAACTTGTATGACATGACTGGAACACTCTGTTCCTCCTATTCACTATTTGTACATTGGTTAGTCTAAAGGACATAACTCTAAACTCATCATGGTCATGTGAATTATGTCTTCCAATCTAACTCTTATGCATTGATATTTGATCATAGGTTTATCTTAAAGGAACATAGTATCACATATCTATTGACCAACAAACCATATATCCTTGATAGTGGTCTTTCCCAACTATCACTGAACTATACATAACATTATAGAATCACTTTATTTTTCTTACTTCCAAACAACATTTAGAGGGTCATCATCAACTCTCTTTCTCTCTCTAAGGGAGAGGAACACTTGGAATGTTCATTTAATAAACATCTCCAACCTTTACATATTTCTCATACTATTGATACATCTCGAATACTAGGATTCATTATCTTGGTATTCACCTCATGTGTTATAAGGAACTCACATCATTATATCATCCACTTTTACCAACATAACAAATATCAATACATATAAGGGGAGTCTTCCTAATTATTGGAAGGCTCAAAAGCAAAATCATCACAAACTTTATGATCTTGGAACCATAGTACAAACAACCTTATGCTATAATAATCTATCCACCCTCATCTTTATAACAAATCCACACATACCAAGTGGCAATGATCCACTTGAAAGTTGTGCCCTAGAAAGGAAAGACACAAAGGGAAACACACTTCCCACATTATAGCAACATTTTTCAAGGGTCACTAGCAAAAAGGTAACCAATTCTATTTCCATTATGCAAGTTACAACTTCTTATGTATCATTTTACCCTTTTCATTTTGGGTTCCTTGACATTAGAATAGGAATAATCACGATTAACATATCTCATTACTCCTTCCTTGATGACTATTTATCATAGTTGGGTATGTTCTCTTATTTATTATGTTTTTCAACCACTTATCAACAGGTAAATCATCATATTCCACATTTTATTCATTAAACATGGATCATCTACCTTAATTTCCTTCAAACTTCATGCTTATTTTACATTAACACTTTCTTACACACATAGGTTGGTCTAAGATTAGCTCAGGTTCCACCTTATTCCTTAGTCATTGTTCTCATTTATCTTCTCATTTTATACTTATCATTGGAGTTCTCTCCATCTTATGTGGATTTCATACCTTGAATCACTTTATAAGCATAGACTTATCTATCTTTTACTTTATTATCTTCTTGAATCACATCTTCAAGAACTCCTCTTTTGCTTATTTGTATTCAGATTTAGATTTCTTGGTGTTGTGTCTTTCTCTTTAGCTACCAAAGATTCAAATTTTGATAGATTATGATGCAATTATCATCTTTTTTAAGGTAGGATTGAGATATTCACACCATGATTTCTTATTCATTATGATCTTTAGATTGTCTCAAAATGACTACTTGATCAGAGTAATCAGAAAGATAACAATCTAAGAGTTTCATACTTACCTTTCTTCAATAATTGAATACCTGGCCAGGGCAACCAAATACTGAGATTAGGCAGTATGCACCATATTTTTATGTCATATTCCTAATTTTAACCTCATCCTAGTCCAAAGTCCTAGTGTCCCTATAGACTCGATGAACCTAAAGCTCTAATACCAACTTATGAGAACCCATTACACTAAATGAGATTACTCAAAACATAAAACAAAATCAATCACTAATTAATCACATATCCAAAAATATGGGTAAATTAAAACTGATTTCAACATCAACACCCTCTCAAAAATGTTTGAATAAGATCCCAACATCTTTCTTGTATCCATACTATGCCAAGAATTTGATAAAAAATGTTCTATCTCCTTAGCCACAACATATATACACAGGAGAACAATATTCATATATGCCACACAAACAAGCCTTAACATGCTAAAAAAAGTTTGATTTGTTTGAAACACGATATACAAAATTTTCCTGTCTAGACCTGAGAGTACATGAATGAATCTAGGACACACTAGACATCTAATCAACTTTCTCAAAGATTCATTACTATATTACTATATCTCCTCTTTGCTACAACATATTTGTTTTCGTCACTTCTGATTACCTAAAAAAAATGTGACAAACCACAAGGGTGAGACCCATGTACCAGCAAGAGATATAACCACAACGACACTTATTGATTACAACATTTTAAGTAATTAAACAGTTTAAGCAGTTTAATCAGATATTACAAATAGTCTCAATAGCAGGGATGACTGACAGAATACATAAAGGAGAAGATAATAATGATCATCATTAGCCAAACTATCACCCTTTATCTTGTTGACAATATAAGCAATTTAGTAGCATATGCATATCTCGCATCATCAGAAAGTCTAGTAACATAGAATCTCTATCATTATGAATAAGTCTAGACACATAATCATAGATAACAATATTAGCATGTCTAGTAGGCCAAACATATTAACATCATAAGAAGATCTAAAAACATACGCACAACTATCGGCATAAGCATGATTAGTAGTATATGCATCTCTAGTAACAAAGGCATGGCTAGTAAAAAGTATAATCCTCATGATAAGAGAAAGGGAACAAGAAAGATGATCTCTGTTTAATAAAGTCTGTGTGAATAGTAAAGATTTTTTTCCCCATAACATGGAACTGAGAAATGTGATAAAATCATAAAATGTTCATGAACATGTTAGGCAATAACAAAGAAAGGAATGATGATATGTAATCGACCATATAATTCCTATGCAGATGGCAAGGAACCTAGGATGAAACAAGGGTAAATGACTCATGAACAATTGAAAGTTCATGCAATAATCTTAGAAAATGATAATGTTTCTTCTTTGATGAACAACCCTGGGTGATGATGGGGCGATAAGAGGAATATGTTTCTTTGTGTTCTTTCCTTTTAGTGACATGGCAACCAAGTGAGCCTTATGACACCTGATGTGCATGATATATAAGTGTTCTATTGATGGATACTTGGAAAAGTAATAGTTCTTCTTGAACTTTGGTTCCAAGATAAAGATATGTGTAATAAGTAATGTCCCAAGATAAAAGAAAGATCCTTTTGTGTGTTTGGCTTTAGTATTAACAACAGAGAGAAGGAAATGATGAGGATGTGATGTGTTTTCGACACATGTGACAGATACCAAGGTAAGTAATTCTAGTATCCAAGAAGTTCCAGGTGGTATGGGAAAGTGAGAATATGATTTCTGATAAGATGAATAATGTATTGGTTACCTAGAAGGGCCAACCTTGAGATAACTATAGTATGGAGATCATATGTTAGGGGTTTATGCTCTGCATAAACATAACATCGATAAAAGATCTTCTCGATTCATCGTGGTGGTCTATGATGGATTATTTATAAGTGCGAATGCCCGGGGTCGCCAGAGTTTGCCATGGAAGTTGAGCTTTGCTGGAATAGGGAGGCCTCTAGTCGACTGGGAGCATGAAACCCTATCAAACTAGGACTGATATTGCTCAGAAAGATGTGAAGATCATGTGAGGATTATTTGATCTGAAGGATACATAATAGAGAGGGAGATCAATGAGAAAAATGAGGTGCGGTTATGTGCACTCCCACTCCACTCGGAGTCAGGTGGAGGTGACGACCTCCCTACATGTGGGTGAGTCTGTGCCTCAGGGGCCTAAAAAGGATTCTTGTCCGTGTGATAGAGTAAAGTGACCCAACCATTGGAAAACACACCATTAATCAAATCATTGATTGCTTAGCAATCCCAACTATATTAATTCCCTTCTTAAATTCATTGAGGACCCTAGGATGATTTGATGGAGGCCAAAATTTGCAGGTCACCTAAGTTAACCATGGGGATTTTGAAATTAAGTAGATTTTAGGTTTGTGGGTCATAATTATATGCCTTTTAAGTATCACCCTGTATTGAATCATTTAGGGTAATAAAAAAATAATTGAAGTCACAAGGAGGTTGAGTTTCACTGGAATAGGGAGGCCTCAAGTCGACTATCGACAATATAGGGCATGAAACCATATCAAACCATGATTGGTATTGCTAAAAAATATAAGAAGATCGTGTGAGGATTATCTGATCTAAAGGATATCTAACAAAGAGGGAGATCGACGAGTAAAACAAAGGTAGGGTTTTGTGCACTCCCACTCCGACATGGAGTTGTGTGGTGGTGACAACCTCCCTGCACGGGGGTGAGTCCACACCTCAGGGACCGACCCAAAAAGGATTCTTGTCTGTAGTGATAGAGTAAAGTGGCCCATCCATTGGAAAACACCACATTAATCAATTCAGTGATTGATTAGGATCCCACCTATATTAATCCCCTTTCTAAATTCATTGAGGGCCCTAGGATGATTTGATAGAGGCTAGAATTAGTAGGTTACCTAAGTTAACAATGGGAATTTCAAAAATTATATTAGATTTTAGGTTCACGAGTCATAATTATATGCCTTTTAAGTATAACCTTGTATTTAATCTTTTTAGGGTTAACCAAAAAAATTGAAGTCTCAAAATTGGTGGAAAGAAAAATATTATCATACTTGACACATAATTTTCATTGGATCATTTCAAAGGCATTAGTTCATTCACATTTTATTTTGAACCCCAGCATGTCACTTAATTATCATTAAGGCTATAGTTTGTGTAAACAATTTATAAAGACCTGATTATTCTAGGAAAAATATTTATATGTAGTTATTTACTCTATGCTTGTTAGAAATGAGTACAACCACATTTTATTTGTTTGACATATTTGAAATTGACTTCAACTAGGGTTTATCATGTCAATCAGTGTTGAAAGTGGAATATAGGATGGATCGTGCTTAAAATTTTTAAGTTAGGATTTTATAGTTCATGCAAAAATATGTGCTTTATCTATGTCATAATTTTAGGATGTTATAATTCTACCCATATTATATAGATTTCGTCCTCAAAATTCCACATACTACCAATCTTAGGTTTTTACTTATTCTTAGCTTATGAAACACATATATGGTGGTATAAACATTTCCATCTAACTCAAGATAGGGTTTGAACCAGGTCATACCATCTTCATTAGCTTCACTCAATCGTTAATGTCTAGGGCTTCAATTCATGATATGCATCTATACAACACACTACCATTAGGTTTAGGTGGTTACCCAATATAGGTCTCATATATCAACTCTCTTGGTGCCACCTCTAGATCTGTGTTGGTCAGGCACAAATCTAAAGGTGTGAGAACTACTTATGCTAATGTTCAAGATCTTAGTAGTGTATATGTCCCATACCACATATGCTATCAAGAAGAAAAACATATGCATAATAAGTACTTATGCTCTTGACATTTCCTCTAACATTCTCAATTGGTCGGCCATCACCATTGATGATAAGAGAGAACATGCCACTAGCTATGATGGAGTTAACATAGAGATTCCAGATTAGATGAACTACTATCTGTAAGATCCCTAACCTAGCTTCATGCTTAATTGTAATTACTTTGCATAATGAGATGTTTAAACCTGAATCTAATCTTTTGAGTTGTTTTAATATCAAGTGAACATTCTTATATTTTCATTTTGGCCAATTTGATTAATGTTTGAGCTATCTTGTAATATATGTGCATGTTTTGGACTAAATTACAATTTACCCATAAGTGAGGGTTATCTTGCAATTTGTCACATGTTGAGAATGATTCTTGTGTTCTAGCATCATGACAGATAATATGATCAATGGGGTGCCTTGTTTGAGTCATAGACAGTGATGTGACATCTCGTGGTAATTTTAGGGTTTCTAGGGTTTGCATAATTGACATGGTACCAATGTTAGGGTTTGAGTGTTGCAACGACTACTCACACCTGAGTGAGTTTAGCCACCACAACACATGCCAAAGGTGGAGTAGTGTTTACTAAGATGACCTTGAGGTGGGTTAGGTCGAGATAGTTTGTCCTCTAGTGTCTTGACCATTTACATATGGTGGCTTAGGGTTTCGATCTAGATCAGTTGATGGAAGTGTCTCAACCGAGACAAGGTGGTAACCGACCTAGTTGGTCACAACACCTTTCTAGATAAAAATCAACCTTTTGAAATATGTATGCAAGTGGAAATAAGGTTATTTCTTGGGAGGACATGTGTCCCTTGCTATTCTCATATGTTGACACCTCAATAACTCTTACTTCCCTCCTCCTTTGGATATATAACACCTTTTCTTCACTTGCAAGCAATATTTTTTGACCATACACTCTTTCTTCTTTCTTTGTATCATCGGATCTTCAGGAGAAAGAGAGGTCAGATCTTAGAGCCCTGATGGCCGATCTACCTTTCCTAGGGAAGATCTTGTGCTAGATCAACATTTTGGTGGTGATTTCTTTGAGATTTCTTCTCTTGGTAAGTGATCTCTTATTCTTGATACCATTTCCCCCTCTTCTGAAATCCCCATCATCTTCTTCTTCCTACTTGGATGTAAGATTGTGGACCATCCATGGTGGACTTTTTGAGAGGAACTCCTCTTCACATAGGCCTTAGATTGTGTTTTGAGATCATGGTAACTAGTGAGAGGATGATTTCATCTCTTTCCCCTTTCTTTCCTTGATTCATCCTAGGACTGTTTTCCCTCTTTTTGAACTCCTCAGTGACCATGATTTTCTTCTCTTTTGAGGTGATCCCTTGATTGAGGTTTGAAGCTTAGTTTGATTCTCTCCAAAACAGGTGAGTTTTATAACTTTTCCTACCTCTATTATGTACATCTTAAACCTAATCGTAAGTTGATGTTCTAATATCTAAAAATGGATCCCTGATATGTTGAAAGATATAATATGTTTAGGGTTCAACTTTGGAACATTCTTGAGAAGGTTTCCTTCCTTATAAACCTTAAAAATTTTGTACCCGAAATTTTTGTAAATGGAAGTTTATGTGTTACTTTGGACCGTCATCCATGGAACATTAATATCTAATATATGGTTCATTTATTATAGACAACAATAGGTTTTGAAGATGATAACATGTATAAAAATCTTGATTTTCTCTCTCTATATGTATTCCTTTTGATAACATTCCATGAACAAGTGTTAGGGTTGATGAGTACCATGATCTAGGCTGTTATTGACCCTATTGACATTTGATATTCCCTATTGTTACCCACCTGTTCTGACCTTGATCTGGTCTACTATGGTGTTGGGAATGTGATCGAGACATCCTTTGGTCGTCCATTATGGTCAGCACCCATGCAAAGGGTGGTTTCTATTGCGACACCCTCTAACCCTAAGGATGGTCGCTACACCATCCTGGCTGTGGCACATCGTTGTTGCTTGGTGTTGTTTAGTTGGTTAATGTTGCATCTAAGATGATTATGTGATGGTAGAAACACATGTTTGCATTAGGTTGTGAATGTAAAAGGTCAAGTCTAGTTAGATTAAAGTTGTTACATAATGGGGTAAGGTTGTAAAACCTTGTGATAGTTGGGTTGATACCCTATTGTGTCCCGGTCGTGACACACCCTGTGGTGTAACTATCACAACACTCCTTGGTGGAGTTTCGGTCACGACATTCTATTGCAATTCTCCTGGTGTTGCAGTCACAATGCCATGTCTGGGTTGTATTATAGACAAGATGTCTAGGGTCAAGACCATGTGGGAGTGTCTCGGTCGTGACACTCAATGTTTGAGGGGTTCGAGACACATTTGTGGTGTGGTTGAGACAAATGTGAAGTGTCTCAGTTGTGACATGAGTTGAGTAGTCGAGACACTCATGTGTTGAGTGGTCGAGACATCTATGTGTATGTATGAACATGGTTATTACATAGTGTAATGGTCTATCTAAAAGTGTTGAAATTGGGTATGGCTAATCATTAACAATAATGCTTAACACTAGTACTATCCAACAATATGGGAGGTGATGGACACACTAGACATATAATCAACTTCCTCAAAGATTCATTATTAAAACTCCTATTTTCTTCCACATGTTTGTTTTCATCACTTTCGATTACTTGAAGAAAAAAAATGTGGCAAACCACAAGGGTGAGACCCATGTCCCAGCAAGAGATATAACCTCCAACAATGTTTATTGATTACAACATTTTTAAGTAATTAAACAGTTAAATAGTTTAACCAAATATAACAAATAGGGTCAATAGCAGGGATGATTGACAGAATACATAAAGGAGCAGATAATAATTATCATCATTAGCTAGACTATCACCCTTTATCTTGTTGACAATATAAGCAATTCAGTAGCATATGCATATCTAGCATCATGAGCAAGTCTAGTGACATAGAATCTCTATACTTATGAATAAGCCTAGCCACATTAGCATAGATAACAACATTCACATGTCTAATAGGCCAAACATATTAACATCATAAGAAGAGCTAACAACATAAGCACAACTATTTGCATAACCATGATTAGCAGTATATGCATCTCTAGTAATAAAGGCATGGATAGCATGCTAAACATAACTAACAACATGAGATATCTAGCATCATGATTATAATCAGTAGTAGTAGTATAGTTATCAATATAAGCATGACTATTGTATGTACACATTAACAATCTTATGCATATCCACAACATAAGTATAATTACTATCTCTTTATTACACGAAGCATCATCTTTATGTAAAGAGAACAAACAAGGTTATCATCTAATGTGAAATGTCATGTATAACCATAAAAAAATATGCTACATGACTGTATTACATCTTTTATTATGCCCTAGGGAATTTTAATTGTACCATTAAAAGTCCAACCGACACCTGTGAAGGGCTATTCGGTTCCATACAAGATCTAGGAGTGTCAGTATCCTAAGATCTATTCCCCTCAGTCAGTATGAGTAAAAAGGCAGGGACATGTCAGTCAAAGGTACCACCACAGTGACATATTGTCAAGATACTAACCACTAGTCTTCCCTTGGTACATGTCACAACACTAGAAACCAGGGTATACAAACCCAATCAGTGAGGTACAACCACAGTTGTCCTCTAATCACATCATGTTATAATCATCGAGACACGACCACAGCCGTTCTCAATCACATTAGATGTATGAGTCATGACCATAGACAACCTCCACAATCTTCATTATGGATGACAAGGATATATCCTCAACCTGCTACCCCCACATACTCAACAGTATGCACTTCGAGTTTCCCTTAGGAATACTCATTTCACCATTCAGCATGTTCTGACACTGAAGATGGTTCTACAACATAGGGCACTACATGATTAGAGTTGCAATTGATTAGTTATGCCAATTGGGTGAATTAAGGCTGCATCAAACAAGTGGACATACAAACCCTAATTCACTTCTAGCAAGATATCCATGGGGGATGGTTCGGTCTATTTAGATATTCACGACCAAGAGGTACTGGATTCTCTTTCAGATAGGCCCTAAAAGGAGAAGGAATGCCAAGTCTGTCTACTCTCTCTAATTAAATGAATGGAATTGGGATATAGATGGAATATAAGCATATAAATATCACAACTTTGAAAAGATATAAAATGTGTGAATCATAATTTCTCATCTCATCATCACATGTTACTATTCACTTGCCATTCATGAGACCACACTAGTCATCATACTATCACAAGATATAAATCCTTTTTACAATATCACAAGGGATCAACCCTTATCAACATGAGAGGATTACACCTCATTCAGGGCTCAACCATGCCCAAAGGTCATTAAGACCATCATACTATCATAGGATATAAATCCTTTTTACAATATCACAAGGTATCAACCCTTATCAACACAAGAGGATTAAACCTCATTTAAGGCTCAACCATGCCCAAAGGTCATTAATACCATTATACTATTCCCTGTAAGATCATCATTATCTTTGCATGCCTTATAACAAGGCTCAACAACATCACTTACATATAATACACCAGATCAACACAATATTGCATTAATGAGCTAGGAGATATTGATAAACAATCATAGCAGGGTGATATTAACGTTAATAACTTTCCTTTATTACATCAACATGCAAGGAATCTAGATATGATTAACCCTCATCATATTCATAATGCACATGTTTAGCATAAGAAAGTATCAACCATGCGGCTATTATAACCACCAATTAACATATTAAGGTTTTGATCATATTAAGGAGGTTATTCCACCATAATTCCATCATATAAGAATGTTAAACATGAATACTCATATTTATCTATTTGCATTAGAGTTATGTTCAACATGATATATTATATCAATGTTACTAATCAACACTTATACCCAAACCCTAACTCACGACATCCCCATTGGATCTTGGATGCATAAGGTGAAGCATCACCATCACATTCAATACTATTCTCAAGTATGAACCCATACATAAATCAAGATGTAACCGTCAGTTTATAGCATATTAGGGTTTCAAAAACAATAAGAGAGTACTCCATGATTGCATTAGTCATTCAAGGACTATTCATACCCAATTACCATCATTTAGTTATATTAAAGCTAGGTATGACAAGCTATACCTCATTAGGGTTACATATCCACACAATATGGTTATCATCCCTTCTATTCATATGAGTGAATAGGTAAGACTACCTTGTTAAGGGTAACCCTCTATTTGTTCCATCATCATTCAACCCATATCACCATACCACAATGTCACCCAGAACCATTGGATGTTTAAAAGGTAAGACCATTGGTTGTTTACATAAGTAAACACCTTGGATAAACAACCTATGGATTCTTTGATTTGTTCTCTAGAAAGAGTCACCATATAACCCTAGACATCCCTTGATCAACAACACAAAAAGTTCCATTAAGAGTAGGGTAAAACCCACAATCGACTATTCATTTAAAACAAGCCATACATTATCAACAAGTAAGCTCCTTAAGTTGATCATATAAAGGAAACCATATAAATCACATTATTAGGACCAACATATTACATTAGCCATCATTCCACTTTATTGGAGGAATAAATATTATATCTTGACCATTGGGTCAAGTTCATATGTTAAAACCATCAATTACAGTATAGATACGACCATTGCATCAAGTGGCCCAAGAAACCATTGGTCTAAGGATTAATTGATGCTACAACTAAAATTCTTAACTCACCATAGGTTGTAGATACCTAATACACCATAATTAGTGACCATTAAGTCACCATAGGTTGTTAGATCAACAATATATTCATTAATCAACATCAAATATTAAGCTAATGTCATCATTGATTGATAACATCAATAGGGTACTTAATGGTTGATCATTAAACTTCTCATTGATCCAAAACTGACCTAAGGGGGTGACCATAGGTTGTCACCATAATCTGACACCTTTTATCTTGACCATAAATTGTCATGAAGACAACACCATAGGGTTTTTGCAATGGTATCATCATTGGGTCTTGGGTTTATAGAAGAAATCAACTTTAAACCCTAAAATTGACCATTGGTTGATAGGTGCTTAGCACCATAGGTTGTCAAACCAACCTGATCCAAGTCATATTATACCTTAGGAATAATTTACACATGATCACAGGTTCATATATAACTGAAATCAGAATAGGGAACATTATAAAAATCGAAATCCAAGTCAAGCATAGCTTTTTAGTGCGTGGATCATCATTTTCAAGCAAGAACATGAGCTAGCAAGCTTATGGTAAGCAATAAACATGGAGCAAGTTATAAAAATTTCCTCTAATGAGAAGATGAAACCCCAAACAGAAGAAAACTTGAGCAGGTAGGGTAGAAAATCCAAGAATAAGCTATGAACTCGTCCATCTAGCACCTTTCTTCATCAAATGAGCAAACCCTAAGCATAAGGAGCAAGAAAGGTAGGGTTTTAGAGATTTAGAGCAATTTCTACCATGGAACAAAAAGGTTCTGACCTGGAGAAGTATAGGAGGAAGAAATACAAAGAAATAAATGGAGGAAATAAGGTAATACTTACTCTTTTAGGTCAAGATTTCTAGAAGGAAGCTTTTTAAACCCTTAAAGGAAATCAATTGCAACCCTAGATCTTTTTTCCAAGAAGGTCCCCACTTTCTTCTTCCTTGGACAGAAAAATTCACAGAAGCATAGAGGTAAAATGTGGTTGGGATAAGGAGGGAAGTGGTGGAGAGAAAATGGCTCGTTTTGGTGCTTAGAGATAAGTATATGAAACTTTAAGATGAAGAAAAAGAAAAAGTTGAAGTTCTAGTATCTTTCCAAGTGTTCGTAGCCTTAAACTATTAAGAATATACAATCACACACACAAGAAGATCCCCCACCATCCATAGATACATGCTTATCCCTCGTTTCTTGAATTTTCAAGCAAAACAAATAACTCATTAGTTGATAGCTACTAAAGGTAGCTCATCCATGAAGGGGTAAACCCTAAAATACCCTTAGAGAAAACACTTTCAAACCAAGGTTTAAATAGGTTCCCCATGTATCAACAAGATCAAGAATGATTATATAATATCTAAGGAACATAATGCAAGTGATAAATTGCAAACAAAACCTCTCAATTGGGTAGATTGCTGAAAAGTCCAAAATGTGCATAAAATTGCATACCTTGCTCAACCAGTGTCCAAATTGGACCAAATTTGAAAATTAAGCCTGTTTATGATTTCAAAGCATATCACAAGGTTACATTAGGGTTCTAATAATTCAATTATGGTTATTAATCTTATTAAACTCGTTAAGCAAGTTTAGGGGCCTTATAACATGAACCTGCAATATATGTTTTCAAAGCAGGAGTTGAACATGCAACAATGAAGCTGGATGGAGTTGATAAAGGACTATGATTGTACCATAAATTAACATCTAGGGAAGGTGAATGTAGTGGAAAAAGCCTTAAGTAGGAAGTCTTCTTAAACATCATCTTCTGAGAAGGCACAATTGAGTGCTTTTGTGTGTCATAAGAGAGACATGTTGGTCTCTTTGTAATAGATGAATGTACAGTTGAAATTATCAATGTTAGCAGGTTTGTTAACACAATTACAAGTGAAGCCGACATTGATTCGGTACATCAGAGATGAACAATAGAATGATAATGCAGTACAATAGAGTTGGGCAGTGAGAAGTGTGATGGCTTCCATGAATCTAATAATTGGAGAGTGTGTTACCATGGAAGGACAATTGTTCCTGATGTAGATAACATCAGGATGTAGTTCTAGAATAGGCTCACTCTATCTGTACACTATGCATCCAGATAATACCAAGATGTATCTGAATCTAAAAGATCTATAGTGGTGGCCATAGTTAAAGCATGATGTAGCTGAGTTTTTGACTAAGTGTCTAATGTGTCAATAGGTTAAAGCCGACCATCATAATCCTACAGGGACATTGCAACCATTACCTATACCATAGTGGTAATGGGATCATATCAGAATTGATTTTGTGGTTGGACTTCCAAGGACAGCCCAAGGTCATGATTCCATCTAGGTAATAGTGGACATGTTGATTAAGTCAACACACTTTTTTCCAGTAAAGATGATGTATACGACTGAGAAGCTTGCACAAGTGTATGTTGATGAGATGGTACATTTACATGATATACCAACTACTATAGTGTCATATAGAGGTCCACAGTTCACTAGTCACTTTTGGGAGTGTTTACATACAATAATGGCTATACAGTTAAGGTTTAGTATTGCATTCCATCCACATACAGATGGACAGTTTGAGAGGAAAATACAGACCTTGGAGGATGTATTAAGAGACTATGTGTTGCAATTTTTGGGCAGTTGGTGTAACATCCCTGACCTGGGTTATGCCTTAACCCTAGATGTTTTACTTAATAAAGTTAATTATATGCTTGCTTTTATTTCATGAAAAGTAATTAAGGTTCAAGAGGAACTTATGTTTCAATTTTAGTCCTTTTCAAATAATGTTGAAACATTGTTTTGCTTGTTTTAGACTAAAGTGCAAATTACCCAAGTTGAGGGGTTAACTTGCAAATGTTGCATGATAAGATGTTCTTCGAGTGTTGAAGCATCATCAGGATGAAAATGATGCAGAGGTATGGCTTGTGGTAGCTTGAGTACCAAGAAAGAGCTGATAAAGCAATGTTTGTGCATTAAAACATAGTTTTGGTGTAATGTGTAATTTACCCAAAACCTAGGGTTCAATATGCAAATTACCACTTCGAGAGGGTCCCTCATGTTTCTTTGCATCATGTAGGGAAAAGAAAATGAGAGGGTAGCCTCTTTTTAATCACTTTGGAGGAGAGAGAATCTTGATATTAAAATAATCAAGATTTAAGCATAATTGGAACTTTACTTCAATATTAATGCAAAAATAAATATATTAATTGAAGAGCCCTTCAACCAAAAGGTGAGGGATGATTTTTCAAAATAGTGGACGACGGACGACCATTTTCCTTGCAAAGGCATGAAAATATCTAAAGGAAGTGGATAACTCACTCACATTATTAAAAGAAAAAGAATTATCCACTAACTTTAGGATATTATTATTATAAGGGTTAAGGTGCTTAAATTGCTTTTCTTTAAAACATGGATAATTGATAGGAATAAGAGGAAAATAAGGTAGCCTCATAACCAAGGAAGGGAAGGGAGCAAGTGGCAAGGAAATGGAGGAGATAATCCCTACTTTCTCTCTCTTAAATGAATTTTCTATAAAATTCGTATATATGCTCCTTTATCCATGAGTTGAAAGGGTAATTTCGAAACCCCTTTCACTTATTGCTTGCAAAAATGACCAAGGGATCTTGGAGCAACAGGAGGACGACCCCCAACCTGTTGGTAAGATTTTTGACCTTCTTTCACCATGATTTCATGGTGGAAATCGAAAATAAATGATGGATTTCTTCTTTTCTCCATGCAATCTTCTATCCTAGCCATTTCTTTTCACTCAAAAGCTTGAGGATGAGCTTGGGATAGTTGAGAAAGCTTCTTCCACCATTAAAGACGTGGAGCTTGGAGCTTTGAAGCTCAATTGGAGGCGGGTTATATAACTTGAACCCCTATTCATTGTTATTGAATTCAATTTCTCAATCAATTATGTTCAATTGCTCTTCTTACAATTCCTTTGATTAGTTGATGCAACTACCATGATAATGGCAGTAGTTTTCAATGAACTAAAGCTTGATAATGATGACATCATCTTAGGCACACATTCCAACAAGTTTCTATTGCAAACAGTTATAAGACCTAGGTCCAAACAGTTTCACCAAACCGTTTGGAGGTTTGGATCCCAAACCGTTTGGATGGGTTGACCGTTTAAATGAGTTGACCATTTGAGGTCAGGTCATGTCATGATTTGATGATGATCCAATGATTTCAATTGGACTAGTTCCACAACGTAAACCATTGATGGTTCCTTGATTTCAAAACCCTAATTGATGGTTTCTTGATTATAAACTGATAACCTCCCATTTTGTGATGTTATCTTAATATTTTTCCTCAGTTTTCCATACTCTTTCTCAGATAAATTAGATAGAATCCTTAACTTTCCTCCTTTATTGCAAATATACCATTAGATTAACTTTTTTACTTTTTATTCTTATAGGAAAATATAAAAAAATCACAAAAGTTCCAAACGGTCCCAAGACCGTTTTGAGACTACCCGGTCCCGAGACCACATGAAGTCACATGGTCCTGTGACTGCATGAAGTCACACGGTCCCAAGACCATTTGGAGACTACCCGGTCCCGAGACCGCACGAAGTCACACGGTCCTGAGACCGCATGAAGTCACACGGTCCTGAGACCGTTAGTCACCCGGTCCTAAGACCGTGCAAAGCCAAACGGTCACAAGACCGTGCAAAGCCAAACGGTCTCGAGACCGCATGGAGTCACACGGTCCTGAGACCGCATGAATTCAAACGATCCTTAGACCGTGCAAAGCCAAATGGTCCCGAGACCGCATGGAGTTACACGGTCCCGAGACCTCATAAAACCAAACGGTCCTGAGACCGCATGGAGTTACACGGTCCCCAGACCGAATAAAGGCAAACGGTTTCGAAACCACGAGAGTCCAAACGGTTTTGAAACCGCGAGAGTCCAAATAGTCTCAGAACCCAAACGGTTTTCACGGCCATTTGAGCTCAAAACCGCCCAAACCGTTTGGACTTCACTCAAATCCTATAAATAAGACCCAAAGGGTCCTCACAAGGTATCAAGTTTCAAACGTCCAAAGGCTGCCTCTACTACTCTAGAGCTGTTCCATCCTTCATCCACCGCCCGAGGTTGCCGGTCTGAGATCCACCCTCCATACAGAAGCTGCTTTCTCTCTCATCACCAAAGAAGGTGGGAAGAGGAGGATTCATCATTGAGCAACCTACGAAGGGTGAAGATCGTCACTCTCCCTCTCTCTCCAAAGGGGTTGACCTTTCTCCCTCCTTCATGGAGATGATGTTCTCTCTCTCTCTTCTCGCCTCCTCCTTTGTCCTTGCCATGAGCGAGTTGTCTTATACACTGGGGTGCGGGGAGTAGCCCCGCTACCCATGTTTTCATTTCATGCAATGTAATCCATAGTTTGCAATAGAGATATACTTTCTTTTCAGTTCAACATCAATCGTTTAATGAATGCTTGTTGCTTGATCACCAACTCGTGTTACCTTTTATCTTTAAGTATGAATTGTCTACGTTTGTACTATTAGATTTGAATCTCGATTGAATGTTGGTTCTTGATGCATGTATCCACCATGCATCTGTTTCGGTATCTAGGAGTGTTTTTCAAGAAGTGGAGTAAACTCACTTCCATCATTGTACTTTCATACTATGAAATGGAATCAGTTGACATATGAAAGTACAACCTTGATAAGTCAAGGAACACACTTTGCAAAGGGAATGATGTAAAGTATGTGACCATTCGTTCAGGGATGGATGGCATTGAAACATTCCCACACTTCTCATAGTTAGTCATCCGAAAGGAAACTAAATCTACAAAGATACTAACATCTTAGACTCTTATTGTAGGTTATGTTTTTATATTGCGTGTTTTGATCCATGCGTAGTGGTGGTGAAAGCCGATCACATCCTAGTGGCTTCTTAACATATTTTACAACCTTAAATTTACTTTCTTGCTTTTGTTTTACTTGCACTTAGTTTAAAACAACCAAATCAACTCTTTGATCTAGATACCAACTGTTAATGATTTAAGTGAAACTCTAACATTTTCTGTCTTGTTAATTTCAACAAGACCGTTGTCCCGTGGATTCGACCCTTAACTATACTACGATAAGACTTCCACGTATCCTAGCATACATGGGTGGAGTTCTCAATCTAGTATAAGCAAGGCTAAACCTAAAGACTTACCATCTTTAGGAATTTTAGTGGTGCACGAAATTCCACGCGAGTGGAAGCTCCATAAAAAAAATTGGCATCGTTGCCGGGGACAACGGAACGTTTTAATTTCATTTATCATCTTGCTAGTTGGTTAGGGTTTTACACTTTTTCTTTAAAACATTACTCCATATCTTCTTAATTTCATCACACCTTCTGCATCATCTAAAAGGTGTGTTTCTTCCTCTACTCAGGTAGAAGACGTGTATGCAACCATCGCATAATATCGGATTCTCCCCTGATCCAGAGTACGACTCTGAGGTAGAGAGAAGCTTCCACCGTTGTATTAGACTTAACCGCCAAAGAGCCAGACAAATGGCTGAAGATCAACACCAAGCTGTGCTAGTGATGGATAGGGTCAACGCTGCCATAGCCGCTCAGAGAGCACAACTCGTTGCTGACACTCGTGCTCAGTTCCAAGCAGAAATCCGAGCTGAAGAGCAGGCCTGCATCTGAGCTGAAAACGAAGCAACTAATGAAGCTGCCCAGTTAGAGCTAAGAAATAAGCAATTAAGGGACTATGTCGTTCCCAAGAACTATGAAGATAATCATCCAGTTTGGCCACCAATCATCAACATACCCAATTTCAAAATTCGGACACAATGGATTCAAATCATGCAGGGCATCTCATTCTCTGGTGGTTATGGAGACGACTACATGGATCATTTGAAGAGATTCAAGTCAGTTTGCCGACTTGTCCCACAAGTCGGAGTTGCCTTTGACGCAATAATGCTACATCTTTTTCACTTCACCCTATCTGGAAGGAATTTGAGTTGGTACAACTCACTTGATGGGGAGCCAATCATCACCACCTGGGCTCCCTTGGAAGAAAAGTTCCTGGAAAAGTTTTTTCCTCCTTCATTAACCTACAAAATTAGGGGGCAGATCAACCACTTCACCCAACTTCCTGGAGAAACACTCATAGAAGCATGGGAAAGATTCAAGGAGCTTTTAAGGAAGTTCCCTCATCACGGTATCTCCCAGAATCAATTAATAGAGACGTTCTATAGGGGGGTGAGTGATGATATTAAGCAATTTCTAGATTCCTCATCTGGAGGAAATTTTATGAGGAAGAACTACGAGGATGCTTGGAAAATCATTACACTTGGAGCTGAGAACCAATCCAATTGGGGACGATCATCCACTAAGGGAGTCCTCAAAGTTTATAAGGCCAAGGAATCAATGGAAATGAAAGCTATTGCTGAAGATTTAAAGACTATAGCTCACAAACAGTAGGCGCTTGAAACCTCATTTGGAGAATACGATAAGAAGAAAAACCCCCAAGTCCAACATGTTAAAGTTGCCACAGGGACTTGTGAAGCATGTCACACATCTGATCACCCTACACTATCATGTGTCTTACTTTATAATGTGATGATGGATATGCAACCGTCACAATAGCAGTACGAACCAATCATCGAACACCTTGAAGATCAGATAACCGAACAAGTCAATTCCAATCATTCCATACCAGGGCAAGCTTACTATAATCCAAATCAACCAAGAAACCACCCTAGTTTTCAATATGGGAATCCTGTGGGGACTTCTAACCCGCAACATCAAACACAAGGTAGATCTTCCAATAGATTGCCACCTGGATTTCAAAGTAACTTTAACCAAAATCAAGGGAATCTTAGGAATAATTTCCCAAGATCCAACTACCCTAGAAATCCCTCCGCCTAATATCAATATACCCATCCTCCTATACACCCACAATTACATCCCCAGCTACAACAATTGCATCAACCTCAGTTAACACCACCTCCACAACAACCACATCAAGGACAACAACAACTCACTCAGAAAAATGCCCCTTCCCAGCCAACAGACGAGATGACTATGATAAGGCAGATGTTACAGTCACAACAGACGATGCTTGCCAATCAGCAAGCTTACTAGAAGGTTGTGGAGGCTCAACTAGCACAAATTGCCACCCAATTGAAACCACCGACAAGTACTTTTTCTAGTTAACTAGAGTCAAACCCAAGACACTATCAAAATAGACCAGTGCAATTGAATGTCGTCACTACAAGATCTGGTCGTGTCTTTCATGAAGCTACAAGAACCACTCACGATGATGATGATGATACACCTGTTTTTACTCCAAACGCAAGCCCGAATCTAGGAATTGAGAAATCTACGGAGACTGCAAAAGGTAAATAAAAGGAACAAGCACCCAAAGAGCCAGAAGTTCCACAATATAAACCTAGGATACCATATCCAGGAAGATTGAGAGAAACTAAAATGGACACTAGATTCCAAAATTCAAGGAGGCAATGAAGAAACTTTATATCGATATTTTTCTCCTCGATGCCCTCTCTGAAGTACCAGCTTGGGCTAAGTATCTGAAAACCTTGCTATTAAGGAAATATATTACTAAATAGCAAGAGATGATCAAACTGGCTCAGACCACCTCCGATATCATTCTTAATAAGATGCCAAAGAAAAAGAAGGACCCTGGTTCTTTCGGTATTCAATGTTGTATTGGAAATGCTTCAAGAAAAAAGAGATTAGCTGACTTAGGGGCTAGCATATCTATTATGCCCTACTCCATGTGTAAAAGATTGGGTTTTACTGACTTGCTACCCACAACGATGACAATTCAGTTAGCCGATTCCACTATCACTGCACCCCTAGGAATTATTGAAGACATTCCAGTCAGGATAGGCAAGGATTCTTATGTCCCATTTGATTTTGTCATTATGGATATCAAGGAGGATCTAAGATACTCAATAATATTCGGAAGACCCTTCCTTGCCATAGCCAGGGCGCTCATTGATGTTGAAGCTGGCATGATCATTCTGAGACTGGGAAAAGAAGCAATTCAGTTCTAGGTCCTCAACAGCATGAAAGGTCCCAGCATTCAAGAGGAAGTTTTTATCTTAGATGCAATACATCAAATGTCCCAATTGGAAATATCTGAACCATCTGATGAGTTAGAAAATGTCCTAATAAATCCAGAAGTTGAATTCTTAGCCAACGAATTAGTTCAACAATGCTTGCAACACTTAGAGAAAGCTGAAGAAGCACCAACAGCCACTTTTGAGGAGCTCAAATCTATCACTATTTTAGAAACAACAGAAGCACCTAAAGCTCCCGAGATGAAAACCCTACCAACGGGACTTAAGCACGTCTTCCTAGATGAAGAAAAATTGTGTCCAGTAATCATCAGTTCCACTCTAATGAAAGACCAGGAAGAAAGGCTTCTCGTTGAGTTAAAGAAACATAAGAAAGCCATTGGGTACAAAATAACTGACCTGACAGGTATAAATCCAACCCTATGCATGCATAGACTACCCATGGTAGAAGAATTCAAGCCTTCAAGAGAGCACTAGAGAAAGATGAACCCCAATCTTAAAGAGGTGGTTTTCCTTGAAGACCTCAAACTGCTGAAAGCCGGCATTATCTACCCAATTTCAGATTCCCAATGGGTTAGCCCTGTCCAAGTGGTCCCCAAAAGGGAGGAACCACTTTCGTGCTAAATGATAAAAATGAGCTAGTGCCCACGAAGACTGTCACGGGATTGAGGTAGACAAGGCAAAAATTGATGTCATCTCAAAACTGCCACCGCCAAAAGACGTAAAAGGAGTACGAGCATTCTTGGGTCGTGCTGGGTTTTATCGAAGATTCATTAAAGATTTCTCGAAAGTAGCAAAACCCATGACCCAATTATTGACGAAGGACACCGAGTTCAATTTTGACCAAGAATGTCTACAAAGCTTCACAACCTTAAAGAACGCTCTAGTCTCTGCACCTATTCTGAGAGCACCTGACTGGTCACAACCATTAAAAATAATGTGTGATGCTAGCGACTATGTTATAGGAGCGGTGTTAGGGCAGATAATTGACAAAAAGCTGTATGTAATATACTATGCGTCCAAGACACTTGATGGAGCGCAAAAGAACTACACCACTACAGAAAAGGAGTTCTTAGCTATCATCTATGTGTTCGAGAAATTCCGCTCCTACCTGATTGGATCAAAGGTCATAGTCTACACTGACCACTCCGCCATACGATATCTAATTCAGAAGCAAGACGCAAAACCCAGACTTAGCCGCTGGGTGTTGATGCTTCAGGAATTTGATTTGGAAATCAAAGACAAAAGTAGAGTGGAAAACATCATCGTTGATCATCTCAGCCGCATTGAAGTCGAGGATGATGATAAAGTTCCTATCCGAGACTCCCTCCCTGACGACCAGCTAATGAAAATTACCACCGGATTCCCCTGGTATGCCGACATAGTGAACTATCTAGCTACAGGAATCATCCACCCTTCTGCCTCTCACCACGACAAAAAGAAATTCCTCTACGATGTTAAGCAATACTACTGGGACGAACCTTATCTCTTTCTCCTATGCGTAGACGGACTTTTCCGTCGCTGCCTACCTGAAGAAGAGATTACTCTTGTCTTAGAACATTGTCATTCCGGCCCCACTGGGGGACACATGAGTTCAAAAAAGACTGCTATGAAAGTTCTACAATCGGGTTTGTTTTGGCCAACAATAGCAAGAGATTCCCATGATTTTGTAAAATCATGTAATAAATGTCAACTTTCAGGCGGTATAACTAAAAGGAATGAAATGCCTCTCACTATGTGGCAAGAGATCGAACTTTTCGATGTTTGGGGGATAGACTACATGGGTCCCTTCCCCTCTTCATATGGATTTTCTTACATACTGGTTGTTGTGGATTATGTCTCGAAATGGGTAGAAGCTATACCCACAGTTTCCAGCGATTCCAAACCAGTCATTAAGATGTTTAAAGATATCATTTTTCCCAGATTCGGAGTCCCCCGAACTGTCATATCCGACGGAGGGACCCATTTTCTGGAATGAAGCTTTGAAGCTCTCCTAAAGAAATACGGAGTCAACCATAAAGTTGCCACACCTTAACATCCACAAACTAGTGGTCAGGTCAAAGTTTCGAATAGACAACTGAAGGCAATCTTAGAGAAAACTGTCAATAGACACCGTACCGACTGGTCCATCAAGCTTCCTGATGCCCTTTGGGCTTACCACACAGCTTATAAAACACCGATTGGAACAACCCCGTTCCGTCTAGTATATGGGAAATCATGGCATCTTCCAGTTGAATTGGAACATAAGGCTTGGTGGGCCATTAAACAACTGAATTTTGATTTTAAAAGCACTGGGGAAAATAGACAACTCATGTTGCAAGAACTAGAGGAGCTTAGAATGACTGCATACCAAAGTGCTAGGATCTACAAAGAACAAACCAAGATGTGGCATGATGGCCATCTAAAAAGAAAATACATCGCTATTGGAGACAAAGTCCTTCTTTTCAACTCCAAACTCAAAATGCTCCCAAGGAAACTTCATACAAAGTGGTCCGAGCCTTTTACCATCAAGCACATATACCCGACTGGAGCCATCATAATTGTTTACGACAATGGAGGAGAGAGGACAGTCAATGGCCATAGATTGAAAAAATACTATACTCCAGCTGACAAAATTCCGAGACAGACCATTGAGATCAGAGACCCCACAACATCACCATAACATAATCAAAACTTCATCGAGTCAACGATGTAAAACCGAGGCGCTACTTGGGAGGCAACCCAAGATCTGAGTATTACCTTTTATTTTTATTTTTGCGTCTTTTGTTTAATTTAGGTTTATCATCTTTAATCTGTCAATATAAAATTCACATAAACAACCAAAACAAACATAAAAATATAAAAAAAATCAAAAATCTAAACCATCTTAAACGGTTTTGAAACCGTTTGAAGCCAAACGGTCCTAAAACCGTTTGGAGCCAAACGGTCCTAAAACTGTTTGGACCCCAAACGGTCTCGAAACCATTTTGTAGCCCAAACGGTCTCGAAACCGTTTTGACTTTGGGTATTTGTAACATCACCCCCAAATCCAATAAATATAACCCCACCCCCTCCCCTTCTTCTTTCTTTAGAATCTCAAACTTTCTAAACCCTCGCGCGAGTGCTATTTCATTTCTCTCTGATTCTTGCTCCTGCGCAACCCGCGACGTCAGCTCGTTCCACCACCATCACCGGCACCACCTTAGCTTCCGCGTGACTTCACTACGTCCGCACCACCATTACCGCCATTCTTTGCCTCAACGTCATCATCGTCACTCACAGTAGCAAGGTAGACCAGTGCCACCACCATTACCGGCACCTCCGTCATCACGCCGTCTTCATTTTTACCATCGCCGACACTTATGTCGCTGATGCATCTCTTTTTCTATCGCCGCCAATAGCGCTTTTCCACTGTCGACCGTTGCGCCCCCGACGTTCCACCTTCCTCACGGTTTCAACCTTTGGAAGCCAAACGGTCTCGAAACTATTTGGAGCCAAACGGTCTTGAAACTGTTTGGAGCCAAACGATATTGAAACCATTTGGAGCCAAACGGTCTTGAAACCGTTTGGAGCCAAACGGTCCTGAAACTGTTTGGATTCCACTAAAACATATAAACATAAACACATACATTATCTAATTTTCTCTTTTAAATAAATAAACTCATTATCTTTGCAAATTCAAATCCTTCTAATACATGACTTTCTGCTAATTCTTCCAAAAATGGCCTCACCAGCAAAACAAGCCACACGAACCGCTGACGCTCCTTTCTGGACAAAGGAGCAACTGATGGAGGACCGTGCCAAGCTCCAGAAGGTCGTCGACATCTACAACACAACTGGACAGATCCCACCGAAGGTCAACATGATAGCAGTCATGTGTGAAATTGACCTCCTCAATAGGTGTTTATCCGAGGAGCCTGAGCAAGAAGTAGAAGAAATTTCTTCTAGTGACGAAGGCTCAGAATATGAGCCAAATTCTGAGGATGAATCCCCAACCGAAAAGACCAAGGGGAAGCGAAAGGCCCAGGAAGCTGCAAAAGAAATACCTACGAAAAAATGGGGAAGGAAGCAGGTTCACCCCGCCACTGCTAGGGAACAAACCCTAGCAGGATACATCCCATCAACCGCTACCACCACCCCCACTACCACTCCCGCAACCACCACTACTCTTGTCTTCTCCGTCATCACCACCAGCGCACCCCCACCAGAAAACCTTTTCATCCACACCATCCCATCCATCGACAAAACTTTAAAGCCAACAAAGTACGTCTGTTCCAGCATACTAAAAAAGATGGGGATATACGATAGAATCCTCACCCTGGTTGATAACACAAATCTCTCAAGACTGTGTTTTGTCCCCAAAATCTCATACGTCGAGCCCACAACAGAATTCTTTACACATCTCATCAAAGAATCTATGGACATTATGGATAGAGCAAGAGATGGCGGTGACCGCAGGCTGGTTACCAAGCTTTTTGGGAACAACGTTGTCATAAAAGATAATTTATTGAATGAAATCTTCATAGACAACCAGGAGCAGCTAAAAAAGGCCAAAGCTATTAGCACAGAGAGATCCCAATTCAATAGACACAACTTCTGGAAATCCCTAACAGGGATCCCAAATTATGAGGCAAAAACCTACAAGGCCTCCAATATTCATCATGGGTTAGTGCGCACGCTTCACAAAATTCTCACCAGTGCGCTTTTCCCTAGAACGAAGGGCCAGAATGTTATCACCGCTGATCTTTTTATTCTGTGGTCCGTCCTACATGGGAAGCCGGTCAACATTGGACGACACATGATACAAAAGTTTTCAACATACGCCCTAGGGAAAGAAATCTGTATGGGCGGGCACATAACTTCCATTCTTAAATATCTCAAGATGGAAAGATTACTCCCCAGGTGCACGCAGATCATGGGCGACATCCTAACCAATGAGCAAACCATGAAGAACTCTTATATTATCAAAGAGAAGGATGCCAAATTGCACTACATTTTCTGCCCTACAGTTAAATCTTCCAAAACTCTGCTACCGCTTCCGGAGCTTGCAGATTATGACAAAGAAAAGCTACTCTTTACTGACGAAGAGCTTACTAAAATCCTAGCTTCGGTCAAAGTACAAGAGAAGAAAACCAAAGCGGGCCATACAGAACTTAGTATCACTGCCCCGGCAGCTAGGGTAACAAAAATACAAGCAAAATGACCATCTAAGGCACGTTTACAACCACAACAGCTGTCGAGGACGCCGACATAATCCTAAGACAGAACACCCTCATCCTGAGGACCATATCAATACCTCATCATTAGACTCATTCATCATGAGCCTTAATGATGAGCTTGCCACCACCACCACTCCTACCACACTACCATCCATTACTATCCCACCATCCACCACCCTCCCACCTTTCTCCACAACAATTCCTTTCCCCACATCCACACCCCCACCCACATCTTCCACCTCAACCTTTTTCTCTTCAGGCATCCCTTTCTCCACTCCAACACCCGAATTCACCTCCTCCGCTCCCATCTCCACCCTTTTCCCATCAACATTCTCGACCCACCATTCTCACTGGGAATGTCACCTTTTTTCTCATTCGCTACCACCCTGACACCTCTGGTGACTCCATCTATAGTCACCACACAGTTTGTGGGACCATCAACAGTGTCTCGTTCCCAAGGCACCACCAACCTTCCACCCCGACCCCAGCCACCCCACCCTTCCACATCTGGGGTCCCTTTTACAAAAGTCGGTGAGGAATTCGAATGTCAATTCTACGCTATCCGAAACCTCCTCACCAACCCTTATAATATATTACAATCTATTTTTTCTTGTGTGTAGGGTCTAACTACACAAGTCACCAAGATTGATGAGCAAAGTCGTTCCTTGCCAGGCATCATCTCAAGCATCCACCAACAGCAGAAAGCTACAGCCATAAAAGTCGACTGCATCGATGACCGCCTGCAACAACTACCACAGTTGGTGCTTGGGGTGAAAAGCCAGCAAGACGATCTAGCCAAGCAAGTCGACATGCTTTCTGCGCAAAATCAACCATTGCCAGAAACTCTGTGCAAGATTAAGAAGCAACAAACTGCTTTAAGCATGTGCTTGGATGACATCAGCACCACCCTCACACAACTCAATAACTGCCAAGAGGAGTCATCCAACAATGAAATCAACCAATTAAGAACTCAAGTGACGGACCTCTCTGCACGACTCCTCTCTGTCGAGGCTCGTTATTCAGATCTCAAAGAAACCCATGACGCACAACTTGAATCACATGAGCATGTGCAAGTGGCTTTCGACAAACTACAAGCACTCTACCGGCAGTGCAAGAAGCCTCCACCAAAGAAGACAACAGATAAGGTGGCAGACGAAGAAGATGATGAAGAAGGAAATGAAGATGAGGATTCTGACTCCTCGGTGGACTCCAACAATAGCACCTCCTCAGACGACAAATCTGATGACCCAGAAAATGCTGGGGAGGGCCCCAGCCGAGGAGCTGTACCAAAACAACAGAACGATCACCACAAAGGTGATAAAGATCCCAAATCCCCTACTCACAATGACAACGTTAATATGTCATATGGGGATCAAATTCTTGACTATTCTACATTGGGATCTCTGGGGGAAATCGCCAAAGAAGAAGCTTTTGCTGAGTTCCAACAATGTTTATTCAGAACCAACACGAGTCAACCACAACCACAACACTCTACCCCGGAGCAGTCTTCACCCCTTCCCCCAGAACAGGAAGAACTAGAAAGAGTCAGTTTAGATACAGATGAAGATCTTGACTCTGCTTCTGATTTGGAGAATGATAACGATCTGCAACACTACATAGAAGATTTGGAGCAGACTTCTTCCCACCCTTCGCAAGAGCTTCCCCCGCCACCACCTCTACCTCACAAGATGCACGATTTAGACATGGCAGCTATTGCTAACCTAGATGCTCAAGACATCTTCATCCTAAACACTATCGTAGATGATGACAAAGAAGGAGGAGATGTTATCTACCAAAATACAAAGACTCAGTGCAAGTTGACATGTGAAGACTTCCACACCATCCTTCGACTACAGTCAGCGGTGATGATGGAAATCTTCCGTGTCCTCCTTGCCAATTCTATCGAATTCTACAGAAGCTCTAAACGGTAGCAACCAATACTTAACGCCTCGCCTGCTCTGGCCATGAGTCTATTATATAAAGATTTACAAAGCAAATCTATGGAGTGGTTGCAGAGGGGGATTGCCAGAAAGGCACGCTATATTACCGTGCCCTTTCAAGTTTTTGGCCACTGGATGCTAATGATTGTGGACACCGCAGCTCGAGACGCCAAGGTGTACAATTTTTGTGCCAGTGAACTAAAGGCCGATAAAATTAATTTTGCTGGCATTGAAGCCGGGGAGGCAGATGCATCCCTTTCTGGCTTCTGAAACTAATCTGGGCTGCATGCCCATCCCTCCGAAATGGTTGGAACCAACCCTGGTTCCAAATCATAAACCCACAAGTACAAACACAAGAAGGATCTAGGGATTGCACTTTCTACACTATATGCCACATCCAAGCGCTCAAACAACAAATCCCTTTCAATGAGCTGGCCACAGAGGATTTTCATTCTCTACGAGGAGGTTATGCCATGGAGCTAATATATGACATAAGGTTCTTCAAGGACCCAACTATGGCACCTGACGACATCCCTCGTTACCTCTACTCGGCCATCCAACATCCTCAAAAGCAGCCATTCCGGAAAACAATAAAGGAGTTGGAGAAACAACAACTGGCCAAGGTCCCCAAGAAGAAACTATGGGACCCTTACTCTTTTGATCTGACGAATGATAAAGGGGACATCAAATTACTAACTGGGGCCACCATAAACATACCATCTCCACAAAAGGTGCCCCTATCTGCCATTGAACCGACTTTCCCTAATTTTGATCTTACAGCTTGCAAGACTCTCTCTGACAGTGAACTCTGGCTCCTCATGTCAAGGCTATATGCCGAGAGAGATGATCTTGTTTTTCTAGCTGGTGATATTCTGGTTATGGCAGATACACTCTATGAAACTATTCAATTCAAAGGGTCTCTATCTATGAGTCTGATGACCGCCTATCAATATCTACTCGGACGGAATCACCCTACGGTTTATATGGCGTCATCTTATATGAAGGACAATCTTCTAAAGATAAAAAACTTTGGAACCACGGAGGCACTTATCTCTTACCTTCAACATACAACTCCGAAGTTTATCATGCTTCCTTTCTTTCATTCATAGCACTGGATGTTACTAGTGACAAATCTTCATGACGGAACAACAATCATATATAATAGTTCCAACAGCCAGTACAATCCAGATCAGCACCAGTATACTACAACACCAAGAATGCCCATGAAGGAGGTGGCGAAGGAGTGTGCTGACCAACTACATGACCTTCTCAGCAAGCACACAAGGGCGTACGATAAAGAACACTTTCATCACCCAGCCTTCAGCCACAAATGTCCCTAATAGCTCCGAGAGTCAAACGACCGCGACTTCCATGTCCTCTACTAGATGTACACTATCATGGTCCTTGGAAGACCAGTAGAGGACATGACAAACATGAATTACCATGCTCTACATGGAAAGTTCACAGTTAATCTTCTCCGCATGCATAGAGCTAACAAAGGATTAACATAAGCCTAATGCCCTTGTCCATGCACTTCTCAACCTATCACTTTGACACTCCGAGGATAGAGTGAGTGATAAGTTAGGGGGGTGCACTGGACAAGGGTGAGGTATCATTTCTTCAACCCGTCTCTCTCTACTCTTTCTTTCACTTCTATTTTTCTGTACAAAATTTTATCTTTCTTTTCACATTTAGACTTCTTAAGTAATTTCTTTGTTAAAATAAATCATGCACATAAGAATAACACCCCTTTCTAGAAAAGATCATCCACATCTAACTTTAAAATCCAACGTCCTCAAAAGAAATAAAAAGAATAGCTTGTAGGCATCTAATGGCGAATTAATAAAGTACCTTCACACTTGATTTTCATGCTTTTACTTCAATTATACATCTGACTCTCCATAGGTCAACATCAGGGCCGAAACAAGCCAAACACTCTCAAGGACGGGAGGGATATTAGGTGACATCCAAATCAAGAAGCCTCGCAAGTGGACCACTAAGTAGAAACCAAATAAGTGCATGTCGAGAAACTCTAAGAACAACTTTCTTCTCTTCAAATAAAAGAGGCTTGGCCACCCAACCAAAACCCCTAAAAATTCCAAATCCTAAGCATGTGAGTTTACAAATAAAAGCCAGAGTGTTGAATAAAAATATGAGAGTTGTGCCACGCATAAGGATTTATATGAAGAGCCAATAAAGGTCTCTCCCGACAGATACATTCAGCTACCCTCATGAAGGTAGATGTGTCATGCCCGGTAGTGAAATCCTAAGGTATCTAAATATATGAAAGGTTGATAAAGGACTCACCCGGCCAGTACATTTAGCTGCCCTCACGAAGGCAGATGTATCGTGCCCGGTAGTGAGACCCTAAATGCATAGAAAAACCCTCCTCCACTTGAAGGGGGAGTTACACAACAAGCCTTTAGCCAACCCCCATACCCACTCTAGCTTCCGGCAGGATTCTCAGAGAAGTATAAAACTGATTAGAGTCGACGACATGCACAGAATAAAAAGTGATCTTGATGCGGGCTACAAGATATGGAAGAAACCTGAGATCTAAGCAACTCTCAAAACCTGAAAGAGTTAAGGCAAGCAAAAGCTCCGATACAACCTTAGGAGATCTCTGGTTTAGATTTGAAGCAAGAGTATGGAAATCTTAACTAAATAAAATCGCCTCGCCATTACATGCCTCAGCTCTATCTAACTTGAGGACAAGCTAGACTCTAAGTTAGGGGGGTGATAACCTCCCATATTTTGATGTTATCTTAATATTTTTCCTCAGTTTTCCATACTCTTTCTCAGATAAATTAGATAGAGTCCTTAACTTTCCTCCTTTATTGGAAATATACCACTAGATTAACTTTTCTCCTTTTTATTCTTACAGGAAAATACAAAAAAATCATAAAAGTTCCAAACGGTCCCAAGACCGTTTGGTGACTACCCGGTCCTGAGACCGCATGAAGTCATGCGGTCCCGTGACCGCATGAAGTCACACGGTCCAAAGACCGTTTGGAGACTACCCGGTCCCGAGACCGCATGAAGTCACATGGTCCGGAGACCGCATGAAGTCACACTGTCCCAAGACTGCATGGAGTCACCCGGTCCCAAGACCGTGCAAATCCAAACGGTCCCAAGACCGTGCAAAGCCAAACGGTCCCGAGACCACATGGAGTCACACGGACCTGAGACCGCATGAAGTCAAACGGTCCCAAGACCGTGCAAAACCAAACGGTCCTGAGATCGCATGGAGTTACACGGTCCTGAGACCGCATAAAACCAAATGGTCCCAAGACCGCATGGAGTTACACGGTCCCCAGACCGAATAAAGGCAAATGGTTTCAAAACCACGAGAGTCCAAACGGTTTCGAAACCACGAGAGTCCAAACGGTCTCAGAACCCAAACGGTTTTCATGACCGTTTGAGCTCAAAACTTCCCAAACCGTTTGGACTTCACTCAAAGCCTATAAATAAGACCCAAAGGGTCCTCACAAGGTATCAAGTTTCTGACGTCCAAAGGCTGCCTCTACTGCTCTAGAGCTGTTCCATCCTTCATCCACCGCCCTGAGGCTGCTGGTCTGAGATCCACCCTCCATCCAGAAGCTGCTTTCTCTCTCATATCCAAAGGTGGAAAGAGGAGGATTCGTCATCGAGCAACCTACGAAGGGTGAAGATCGTCACTCTCTCTCTCCAAAGGGGTTGACCTTTCCCCCTTCTTCGTGGAGATGATGTTCTCTCTCTCTCTTATTACCTCCTCCTTTGTACTTGCCATGAGCGAGTAGTCTTATACACTAGGGTGCGGGGAGTAGCCCCGCTACCCATGTTTTCATTTCATGCAATGTAATCCATAGTTTGCAATAGAGATATACTTTCTTTTCAGTTCAACATCAATCGTTTAATGAATGCTTGTTGCTTGATCACCAACTCGTGTTACCTTTTATCTTTTAGTATGAATTGTCTAAGTTTGTACTATTAGATTCGAATCTCGATTGAATGTTGGTTCTTGATGCATGTATCCACCATGCATCTGTTTCAGTATCTAGGAGTATTTTTCAAGAAGTGGAGTAAAGTCACTTCCATCGTTGTACTTTAATACTATGAAATGGAATCAGTTGATGTATGAAAGTACAACCTTGATAAGTCGAGGAACACACTTTTCGAAGGGAATGATGTAAAGTATGTGACCATTCATTCCGGGATGGCTGGCATTGCAACATTCCCACACTTCTCATAGTTAGTCCTCCGAAAGGAAACTAAATCTACAAAGATACTAACTGTTTAGACTCTTATTGGAGGTTATGTTTTTATGTTGTGTGTATTGATCCATGCATAGTGGTGGTGAAAGCCGATCACATCCTTGTGGCTTCTTAACATTGTTTACAACCTTAAATTTACTTTCTTGCTTTTTTTTACTTGCACTTAGTTTAAAACAACCAAATCAACTCTTTGATCTAGATACCAACTGTTACGGAGTTAAGTGAAACTCTAACGTTTTCTATCTTGTTAATTTCAACAAGACCGTTGTCCCGTGGATTCGACCCTTAACTATACTACGGTAAGACTTCCACGTATCCTAGCATATGTGGGTGGAGTTCTCAATCTAGTATAAGCAAGGCTAAACCTAAAGACTTACCATCTTTAGGATTTTAGTGGTGCACAAAATTCTACGTGAGTGGAAGCTCCATCATAAACCCTAGTTCAAATGGTTTCAAAACCCTAATTGAAGGTCCAATTGAAGGGTGATTCAATGGTCCAATTGAAGAATAAATCAGTGATCCAATTGATAGATGGTTTAATGATTGAAATCCTAAATTTATAAAGTGATGGAAGACCTTTTTGGTCCATTCAGTTTTGAGAGAGTTTGGACCAAATAGTCTTAAGACCGTTTGAGTCCAAACGGTATCAAGACCATTTGGGATCAAACGGTCTCAAGACCATTTGAGACCAAATGGTCTCAAACTGTTTGGAGACCCAAGTGGTTTCAAGTATAAATTGTCCATACGGTTTCACTATTGTTTTTCTTAAACAGTTTCAAACCGTTTGGAGCATCAATGATCAAGAACGTTTGGATGTTTCAATGTGATTAAGTCAATTGGAAACCTAAGGTGATGAAAGATAAAATGACCCTATGGTTGTTACTGATTTATCTCAAACATAATCACTAGGGTTGTACCTTTAAGGTACTAAGTAATTGGTAACCCTACATGAGTTAAACCCTGAAGCTTAAGTAAGCAATATTTTAATACACTATGTATTTAATTAAAGGGTCGGTTGACCTAATTTATCCAAGTTTGACATAGTCAACATCCTAGAGAGGATGAGAGAGAGAGGAATCCATACATGTAGAATAATCATGTTATGGATAAGCCTCAAACACCTTCAATATGAATAAATTAAGATTCTAAGGTATGATCTTTGATGAAGTGATCATGTAACCCTAATTGAGGGTGATGCCATGTGAAACCCTAATTGAGGGTGATGCCATGTGAAACCCTAATTGAGGGTGATGCCATGTGAAACCCTAATTGAGGGTGATGCCATGCGAAACCCTAATTGAGGGTGATGCCATGCGAAACCCTAATTGAGGGTGATGTCATGTGAAACCCTATTCAATGGTTTGATGAGGAGCCCTAATACATGGTAAAGTTATGTGAAGCTCTAATTTGGAGTCATAATACACG
Source organism: Alisma plantago-aquatica (assembly GCA_963693085.1). NCBI lineage: Eukaryota > Viridiplantae > Streptophyta > Magnoliopsida > Alismatales > Alismataceae > Alisma > Alisma plantago-aquatica. The sequence continues at coordinate 1,008,001,493 of OY856410.1, read as the reverse complement.
CAACCATAATCTTGGGCAAAATGATGACTAACCAGAACCCTAATAATAAAATAGTGGGTAAAGCCGTATAAAGGTGAAATATGTCAAATGGTTGATTATAGGCAACCTTATAGTAAGCAATGCCTTAACTTGAAATGAGTCCATATCATTATAGATAGTTGGACCATTTTTGTGTGTGACCTATGAACTTCATGGTAAGAGTGATAGGTTAGTGGATGAAAGTATTAAGATGGGAAATACCTTAATATAAGATAAGTTGACAACTCAAGTAAGTTGGAAGTGATGAGGAAAGTGATACATCAAGATATGATAGATATCACTTTTAGTATTCCAGGGTTGATATACCTTGATGCACCTCAAATCCAATATACTTGGACAAGAAACACATGAAGTGTGTTATGAAAATTGTTACAATGAAATGTAATGAGTTTGATATTCATAGACTAATATACCTTGAGAATGGGGTTAAGTCAAACTAATGAGTATGATGTAATCATACCATGATAAGGATGGGAAATGAACTCATGCCTTGTATTGATAATCATTTAATGATAAATGTTAAGAGTAATAAACATGATTGAATACTCGAGATGTTTAATGGCCTTGTGAGTCATATGGTTATATGTTGCCTAGTGAGAGGTGAGAAGATGCTTTATGGGCCTTATGAGCCATGAGAACAATTGTGGCATAGTGAGAGGCACCAAGATGATTATAAACGTTTACTGTAAGAGATGATAATAATAAACCTAATAAAAGGAACAATTGTATTTGAAAAAGAATGTGAACAGCTATAAAGGCTAACCTTAGGGTTCAAAGCCTAGAGAAGGATGTGATGATTAATAATGAGTTAAAGGAATTTATATTCCATGATCTGTGAAATGAGGATTGGTTAAAGTCCAATACCTGGCAGAGGTGTAATGCCTATAATCAGGATTGGTTAAAGTCCAATACCTAGCAGAGGTGTAATGCCTATAATCAGGATTGGTTAAAGTCCAATACCTGGCAGAGGTGTAATGCCTGTAATCAAGATTGGTTAAAGTCCAATACCTGGTAGAGGTGTAATGCATGTAATCAAGATTGGTTAGAGTCCAATGCCTGGTTGTGTAATCAGGATTGGTTACAGTCCAATGCCTGGCTGTGTAATCAGGATTGGTTAGAGTCCAATGCCTGGCTGTGTAATCAGGATTGGTTAGAGTCCAATGCCTGGCTGTGTAATCATGACTGGTTAGAGTCCAATGCCTGACTGTGAAATCAGGGTTGGTAGTGTCCAATGCCTAGCGGTGTAATCATGTTTGGAAGAGTCCAATACCTGGCAGAGGCTCAATGCCTGTAATGATGACACAGGGTTGGTAATAACCCAATGCTTGTAATGATGATATAGGATTGGTAATATCCCAATGCCTGTAATGATGACACAAGATTGGTAATAACCCAATGCATGTAATGATGATAGATGATTGATAATAACTCAATGCCTATATTAATGATATATGAGTACAGGGTAGATATAATCCCACATCTGTTTAGCAGAATGGCTAAGGCCAACAGATTGAAATAAGAATGTCTCATGGGTGACATATCAAGATAATGAGTGTCACAAGAAAAGTTTGACATGATGGTATAATATGATGGATAAATGATATACATGTTCTTACTATTCCTTATTAAGAGAATAGTTGATCTATTGTTCTATCATAAATAGTTACAATGCTTTAAGATGAAAATGCTTTAAACTGCTTATCCTCTGCCCAATTGTATATCATTAAACTGCAATAATAATGTTTCTGGAGGAGAGTTATATCTCTTGCTGGGGCAATTACAATTTTCTCACCCCCGTGGGATCCAACATTTTTAGGTGGACGAGCATGGAGGAGACTGAGAATATCTTGCAGAGGAAGAGCATCAGCAGCAGTAGAGACAACAATGACAGCTCAGGTTGAGGATACTGTCTGTAGTGTCTTGTTGATAGAAGTCTTATGTGTCGTCTCTGTACTCTTAGGTCCTCAGAGATTGTAGTTAGTATTTTTTTACATCGATCTGAGTTTTTGGCTTGATGCCTCGAGGTTCTTATGCTGTCTGTGTTTAGCTTTTAACAAGGCAGTGGATATTGTAACTCTCAAGAAGAGATGGTACAAAATATGTACTTATGAGCCAGGATGTAAATGTAATACATTGGTTCTTGTTGAAAGTTGTCCTATGATTGGATCTCTTTGAAAAAGGTTTTAATTTTTAGTGATTTTCAGTAATTCGTTGTTAGTAATTGCTTCCGCTTAGTTAATGATGTATGTTTTGAACGCTTCGCCACAATTTAGTGGTATTAGAGCTCTAGGTTCGCTAAGTCTACAGAGACATAGGACTAAGGTATCGAGTTTGTTCTAAGTGTACCTCAGTGTATCTTATAGTTCCTTCTGCTTATGCAGAAGAAGATATATAACTCCAAGATGTCTGGAGAACATGAGGAATACGTTGCTGAGAATAATGTTGTTGCACCATTAGAAGGTGTCAGGGACCAGGCAAGAGAAGAAATAGTGCTTGAGAATCCCCATGTTGATGAAGTCATGATGGGAAACCCAACTTTTTCTACACTTTTTGGGCAATTCATGACTACAGTGATGCATATGACAGACTGGATGCCAACACCAACACCTAGGGCACCAGCTCCCAATGAGGGATATGGATCTAGAAAGACTTTTGAACGATTACGTCATGTAGGAGCCATAGAATATGTTGGTACATCTGACCCAGTAGATGCTGATCTCTGGCTCACTAAGTTAGAAAAGGCCTTTAAGATCCTTAGTATCCCAGATGCTAACAAAGTTAAACATGTTGTATACCTTTTGAAGGGTAGTGCTGGACATTGGTGGGCTATAGAAGAAATAAAAAGGAATGACGAAAAGGTTAGTTGGGAGGAATTTTGTCGAGAATTCATCAATAAATATTTTCCAAGGACATACTTAGATGAAAAGATCTCACAGTTTGAGAAGATTCGACAGGGAGCCATGTCGATAAGTGAATATGAGGTTAAGTTCATGGAACTTTTACGATTTTTTCCTCAAATGACTACTACTGAGGAGGAAAAGATTCAACAATTTGAGAAGGGATTGAATGCCGAAATGTCTATTCCGACATCTTCCCTAGAAAGTAGAGAGAGGTTTGCCACATTTGTGGAGTCAATTCGAAGGATAGAAGGGTCTATGACAAGGAAACATGAGACAAACCTTAAAAGAAAATCTAAATATTCACAGGAACAAGAAATTGGTGGTACTAAATAATCAAATATTTTAGTAGTACCGACTCAACCACAAGGTAGTGCACCCAAGCAGCAGTCCCCTAAAAGGCTCCGAGCCTGCTATAGATGTGGACAGAGAGGACATCTGAGGAGGCAATGTCCAAATAGAAAGTGATGGGGTGACCCAACATACAAGACACTAGGTAACTTGTAAAAGGTAAACTTGTCAAGATATAACTTTCTATTTTGAACTATCTTCTGTTCCCTACTATAAGAAAGGAAGTTGTTGTTTAGTTCATCTGTATAATCCTTTGAGGATATGAGGAAGAGATAAGTAGAATGAAAACTTATGTTCAGTTTAATATTCTTTTATATGTTTTGAAATTTCTCTTTCTTCATTAAGGAAGGGAAAAGATGAAAAAGGAACTCAGAGAAAAATCTGAGATATTAAGAATATCAAAATTTAAAGAGATAAAAACATAAAATAAAATAAATACATACTACCTAATTTCAGTTCTTGAATACCCTGGCCAGGTATTCATTTATTGAAAGCAAGGTAAGTATGACATACCTAGATTGTTATCTTTCTGATTACTCTGATCAAGTAATCATTCTAAAACAATCCAAGGAAGCCTAATCAAGGAGATGTGGCATGGATATTTCTACCACATTCTAATTAATATATAGACGAATTTGATTTAATTATAAATCAACTTATAAACAAAAAGTAAGATGAGGACGTGATGTGTTATCAACACATGTGTTAGATACCAAGGTAAGGAATTCTGGTATCTGAGAAATATCAGGTTATTTTATGATGGTTACCTAGAATGGTTAACTGTGGAATCAGTCCAGTTACCTAATGTAGTATGGACATCATATGTTAGGGGTTTATGCTTTGCATAAACATAACATTGATGAGAATGAACTATTTGAAGGAATAATTGTAAAATTATTGCAAGAAAAAATTATCAAAATAAATTAACAAATAACCTCTATCTAAATAAGAAAAGTGTTACCTGACACAGAATTAACTCCACAATCAATAACGAAAGGACAGTGGAGTATGTGTCATATGTGTTTGATTTTATGAGAATTTTCTGTGGAAGAACTTTGTATTGATCAAAGTTCTATGGTATCTCCATAACAATGAGATGTTATGTGGAGACTTGATGATATAACGAATGCATAATAATTGTCTCCTTTTATCTGGGATTTCGGGGACGAAATCCTTGTTAGGGGTTTATGATTTGTAACATCCCTGACCTGGGTTATGCCTCAACCCTAGATGTTTTGCTTAATAAAGTTAATTATATGCTTACTTTTATTTCATGAAAAGTAATTAAGTTTCAAGAGGAACTTATGTTTCAATTTTAGTCCTTTTCAAATAATGTTGAAACATTGTTTTGCTTATTTTGGACTAAAGTGCAAATTACCTAAGTTGAGGGGTTAGCTTACAAATGTTGCATGATAAGATGTTACTCGAGTGTTGAAGAATCATAAGGATGAAAATTATGTAGAGGTATGGCTTGTGGTAGCCTGAGTACTAAGAAAGAGCTGATAAAGCGATGTTTGTGCATTAAAACATAGTTTTGGTGTAATGTATAATTTACCCAAAACCTAGGGTTCAATATGCAAATTACCACTTCGAGAGGGTCCCTCATGTTTCTTGGCATCATGTAGAGAAAATAAAATGAGAGGGGTGCCTCATTTGAATCACTTTGGAGGAGAGACAATCTTGATATTAAAATAATCAAGATTTAAGCATAATTGGAACTTTACTTCAATATTAATGCAAAAATAAATATATTAATTGAAGAGCCCTTCAACCAAAAGGTGAGGGATTATTTTGCAAAAGAGTGGACGACCATGTGCCTTTCAAAGGCACGAAAATATCTAAAGGAAGTGGATAACTCACTCACATTATTAAAAGAAAAAGAATTATCCACTAACTTTAGGATATTATTATTGTAAGGGTTAAGGTGCTTAAATTGCTTTTCTTTAAAACATGGATAATTGATAGGAATAAGAGGCAAAGAAGGTAGCCTCGTAACAAAGGAAGGGAAGGGAGCAAGTGGCAAGGAAATGGAGGAGAGAATCCCACTTTCTCTCTCTTAAATGAATTTTCCATAAAATTCATATATATGCTCCTTTATCCATGAGTTGAAAGGGTAATTTCGAAACCCCTTTCACTTATTGCTTGCAAAAATGACCAAGGGAGCTTGGAGCAACAGGAGGACGACCCCCAACCTGTTGGTAAGCTTCTTGACCTTCTTTCACCATGATTTCATGGTGGAAATAGAAAATAAATGATGGATTTCTTCTTTTCTCCATGCAATCTTCTATCTAAGCATTTCTTTTCACTCAAAAGCTTGAGGAAGAGCTTGGGATAGTTGAGAAAGCTTCTTCCACCATTAAAGACGTGGATCTTGGAGCTTTGAAGCTCAATTGGAGGCGGGTTATAAAACTTGAACCCCTATTCATTGTTATTGAATTCAATTTCTCAATCAATTATGTTCAATTACTCTTCTTACAATTCCTTTGATTAGTTGATGCAACTACCATGATAATGGTAGTAGTTTTTGATTAACTAAAGCTTGATAATGATGACATCATCTTAGGCACACATTCCAACAAGTTTCTATTGCAAACGGTTTTAAGACCTTGGTCCAAACAGTTTCACCAAACCGTTTGGAGACCAAACGGTTTGCAAACTATTTGGATGGGTTGATCGTTTGGATGGGTTGACCATTTGAATGGGTTGACCGTTTGAGGTCTGGTCATGTCATGGTTTGATGATGATCCAATGATTTCAATTGGACTAATTCCACAACGTCAACCATTGATGGTTCCTTGATTTCAAAACCCTAATTGATGGTTTCTTGATTATAAACCCTAGTTTAAATGGGTTCAAAACCCTAATTGAAGGTCCAATTGAAGGGTGATTCAATGGTCCAATTGAAGAATAAATCAGTGGTCCAATTGATAGATGGTTTAATGATTGAAATCCTGAATTGATAAAGTGATGGAAGACCTTTTTAGTCCATTCGGTTTTGAGAGAGTTTGGACCAAACAGTCTTCAGACCGTTTGAGTCCAAACGGTCTCAAGACTGTTTGGGATCAAATGGTCTCAAGACCGTTTGAGACCAAACGGTCTCAAACCATTTGGAGAACCAAGTGGTTTCAAGTATAAATTGTCCATACAGTTTCATTATTGTTTTGCTTAAACGGTTTCAAACCGTTTGGAGCATCAATGATCAAGAACGTGTGGATGTTTCAATGTGATTAAGTCAATTAGAAACCTAAGGTGATGAAAGATAAAATGACCCTATGGTTGTTACTGATTTATCTCAAAGATAATCACTAGGGTTGTACCTTTAAGGTACTAAGTAATTGGTAACCCTACATGAGTTAAACCCTGAAGCTTAAGTAAGCAATATTTTAATACACTATGTATTTAATTAAAGGGTTGGTTGACCTAATTTATCCAAGTTTGACATAGTCAACATACTAGAGAGGATGAGAGAGAGAGGAATCCATACATGTAGAATAATCATGTAAATTAAGGGTGATGTCAGAATAAGCCTCAAACACCTTCAATATGAATAAATTAAGATTCTAAGGTATGATCTTTGATGAAGTGATCATGTAACCCTAATTGAGGGTGATGCCATGTGAAACCCTAATTGAGGGTGATGCCATGTGAAACCCTAATTGAGGGTGATGCCATGTGAAACCCTAATTGAGGTTGATGCCATGTGAAACCCTAATTGAGGGTGATGTCATGTGAAACCCTATTCAATGGTTTGATGAGGAGCCCTAATACATGGTAAAGTTATGTGAAGCTCTAATTTGGAGTCATAATACATGAAACCCTAATCTTAGGCAATATGATGACAAACCAGAACCCTAATAATAAAATAGTGGGTAAATCTGTATAAAGGTGAAATATCTCAAATGGTTGATTATAGGCAACCTTATAGTAAGCAGTGCCTTAACCTGAAATGAGTCCATATCATTATAGATAGTTGGACCATTATTGTGTGTGACCTATGCACTTCATGGTAAGAGTGATAGGTTAGTGGATGAAAGTATTAATATGGGAAATACCTTAATCCAAGATAAGTTGACAACTCAAGTAAGTTGGAAGTGATGAGGAAAGTGATACATCAAGATATGATAGATATCACTTTTAGTATTCTAGGGTTGATATACCTTGATGCACCTCAAATCCAATATACTTGGACAAGAAACACATGAAGTGTGTTATGAAAATTGTTACAATGAAATGTAATGAGTTTGATATACTTTGATAATCATAGGCTAATATACCTTGAGAATGGGGTTAAGTCAAACTAATGAGTATGATGTAATCATACCATGATAAGGATGGGAAATGAACTCATGCCTTGTATTGATAATGATTTAATGATAAATGTTAAGAGTAATAAACATGATTGAATACTCGAGATGTTTAATGGCCTTGTGAGCCATATGGTTAGATGTTGCCTAGTGATAGGTGACAAGATTCTTTATGGGCCTTATGAGCCATGAGAACAATTGTGACATAGTGAGAGGCACCAAGATTATTATAAAAGTTTATTGTAAAAGATGATAATAATAAACCTAATAAAAGGAACAATTGTATTTGATAAAGAATGTGAACAACTATAAAGGCTAACCTCAGGGTTCAAAGCCTAGAGAAGGATGTGATAATTAATAATGAGTTAAAGGAATTTATATTCCATGATCTATGAAATCAAGATTGGTTAAAGTCTAATACCTGGAAGAGGTGTAATGCCTATAATCAGGATTGGTTAAAGTCCAATGCCTAGCAGATGTGTAATTCCTGTAATCAGGATTGGTTAAAGTCCAATACCTGGCAGAGGTGTAATGCCTGTAATCAGGATTGGTTAGAGTCCAATGCCTGGCTGTGTAAATAGGATTGGTTAGAGTCCAATGCCTGGCTGTGTAATCAGGATTGGTTAGAGTCCAATGCATGATTGTGTAATCAGGATTGGTTAGAGTCCAATGCCTGGTTGTGTAATCAGGATTTGTTAGAGTCCAATGGCTGGCTGTGTAATCAGGATTGGTTAGAGTCCAATGTCTGACTGTGTAATTAGGATTGGTTAGAGTCCAATGCCTAGCTGTGTAATCAGGATTGGTTAGAGTCCAATGCCTGGCTGTGAAATCGTGGTTGGTAGTGTCCAATTCCTGGCAGTGTAATCAGGTTTAGAAGAGTCCAATACCTGGCAGAAGCTCAATGTATGTAATGATGACACAGGGTTGGTAATAACCCAATGCATGTAATGATGATATAGGATTGGTAATATCCCAATGCATGTAATGATGACACAGGATTGGTAATAACCCAATGCCTGTAATGATGACACAGGATTGATAATAACTCAATGCCTATATTAATGATATATGAGTACGGGGTAGATATAATCCCATATTTGTTTAGCAGAATGGCTAAGGCCAATAGATTGAAATAAGAATGTCTCATGGGTGACATATCAAGATAATGAGTGTCACAAGAGAAGTTTGACATGATGGTATAATATGATGGATAAATGATATACATGTTCTTCCTATTCCTTATTAAGAGAATGGTTGATCTATTGTTCTATGATAAATAGTTAAAATGCTTTAAGATGAAAATGCTTCAAACTGCTTATCCTCTTCCCAATTGTATATCATCAAACTGCAATAATAATGTTTATGGTGGAGAGTTATATCTCTCGCTGGGGCAATTACAATTGTCTCACCCCTGTGGGATCCAACATGTTTAGGTGGACAAGCATGGAGGAGACTGAGAATATCTTACAGAGGAAGAGCATTAGTAGCAGCAGAGACATCAGTGACAACTCAGGTTGAGGGTACTGTCTGTAGTGTCTTCTTGATAGAAGTATTATGTGTCGTCTATGTACTCTCAGGTCCTCGGAGATTGTAGTTAGTATTTTTTTACATCAATTTGAGTTTTTGGATTGATGTCTCGAGGTTCTTATGCTATCTGTGTTTAGCTTTTAACAAGACAGTGGATATTGTAACTCTCGAGAAGAGATGGTACAAAATATGTACTTATGAACCAGGATGTAAATGTAATACATTGGTTCTTGTTGAAATAGTTTTCCTATGATTGGATCTCCTTGAAAAAGGTTTTAATTTTTAGTGATTTTCAGTAATTCGTTGTTAGTAGTTTCTTCTGCTTAGTTAATGATGTATGTTTTGAACGCTTCAGCACAGTTGGGATGTACACCTTAGTCTGATAGAGTTTGCCTATAACAATGGCTACCAGAGCAACATTGACATGGCACCATATGAAGCATTGTATGGGAGACGATGTAGATCTCCTTTATGTTGGTATGTGATGGGAGAATATTAGCTTCTAGGTCCCGAGCTAGTGCAACAAATGACAAAAAAGATCAAAGTCATTCAACAAAAACTGAAAGCAACACAAGATAGGCAAAAGTCTTACGCTGATAACTGTCATAGGCTTTTAGAGTTTCAAGTGTGAGACATGGTATAACTCAAAGTCTCTCCTTGGAAAGGTGGTCTAAGGTTTGGGTAATAGTGGATAGGTTGACTAAGTCAGTGTACTTTTTACCAGTAAAGATGATGTATATGACCAAGAAGCTTTCACATGTGTATGTTGATGAGATAGTATGTTTACATGGTATCCCAGCTACTATAGTGTCAGACAGAGGTCCACAGTTCACTAGTCACTTTTGGGAGTGTTTGCATACAATAATGGGTATGCAGTTGAGGTTCAATACTACATTCCATCCACAGATAGATGGACAGTCTGAGTGGAAAATATAGACCTTGGAGGATCTATTGAGAGCCTATGTGTTGTAATTTTTGGGTAGTTGGGATATACACCTTAGTCTAATATTTTTCTATAACAATAGCTATCATAGGAGCATCGATATGGCACCATATGAAGCATTGTATGGTAGATGGTTTAGATATCCTTTGTGCTGGTATGAGATGGGAGAATATCAGCTTCTAGGTCTTGATCTAGTGCAACAAATGACAGAAAAGATCAAAGTCATTTAGCAACAATTGAAAGTAACATAAGACAAGAAAAAGTCTTATGCTGATAACTGTCATAGGCCTTTGGAGTTCCAAGTGGGAGACATGGTATACCTCAAAGTCTCTCCTTGGAAAGGTGTTCTAAGGTTTGGGTAATAGTGGACATGCTGACTAAGTCAGTGCACTTTTTGCCAGTAAAGATGATGTATACGACTAAGAAGCTTGCACAAGTGTATGTTGATGAGATAGTACATTTACATGGTATCCAAACTACTATAGTGTTAGATAGAGGTCCACAGCTCACTAGTCACTTTTGGGAGCGTTTGCATACAAAAATGGGTACACAGTTGAGGACCAATACTACATTCTATCCACATACAGATGGACAGTCTGAGAGGAAAATATAGACCTTAGAGGATCTATTGAGATCTTGTGTGTTGCAATTTTGGGCAGTTGGGATATACACCTTAGTCTGATAGAGTTAGCCTATAACAATAGCTATCAGAGGAGCATCAACATGGTACCATATGAGGCATTGTATGGAAGATGCAGTAGAACTCCTTTGTGCTGGTATGACATGGGAGAATATCCACTTCTAGGTCTTGAGCTAGTGCAATAAATGACATAAAAGATCAAAGTCATTCCGCATCAATTGAAAGCAATACAAGATAGGCAAAAGTCTTACACTGATAACCATCGTAGGACTTTAGAGTTCCAAGTGGGAGGCATGATATACCTCAAAGTCTCTCCCTGGAAAGGTGTTCTAAGGTTTGGGAAAAAGGGTAAGTTAGACCCCAGATATATGGGACCTTTCCTATGGTTGCATGTGTTGGAAAGGTGGCCTACAAGATAGAGTTTCCACCTGAGATGTACAAGTTACATCATGTGTTTAATGTATCTATGTTGAGGAAGTGTCACCCTGATACAGAGTTGACTCTTTAAGCTGTTGAGGTGGAGTTGGATAATGATATATCCTATGTAGAAGGTCATGTTATGATCCTAGATAGAAGGATCAAGAAATTAAAGAAGAAGTACATTGTGTTAGTCAAGGTTTTTTGGCATCATCGTGGCATAGAAGAAGCCACGTGGGAGCTTAAGGACTAGATGCGGAAAAAGTATTTGTCTCTTTTTGCGTAGTATTTTGGGGGCGAAATTCCTATTAGGGGTTTATGGTTGTAAGAACCCTGACCTAACTTCATGCTTATTGTAATTACTTTTCATAATGATATGTTTAAACCCTAATCTTATCTTTTGATATATGTTAATATCAAGTGAACATGCTTATATTTTCATTTTGGTCCAATTGATTGATGTTTGAGCTATCTTGTAATATATGTGCTTGTTTTGGACTAAATTGCAATTTACCCATAAGTGAGGTTATCTTGAAAATTGTCACATGTTGAGAATGTTTCTTGTGTTCTAGAATCATGAGAGAGAATGTGATGCAATGGGGCACCTTATTTTAACCATGGACAGTGATGTGACATCTCATGGTAATTCTAGGGTTTGCATAGTTGCCACGGTACCAATGCTAGGGTTCGAGTGTTGCCACGGTACCAATGCTAGGGTTTGAGTATTGAGACCACTACCTCACACTTGAGTGAGTGTAGCGACCACAACACATTCCCAAGGTGGAGTAGTTTCAACCAAGATGACCTTGACGTGGATTAGGTCAAGATAGTTTGTCCACTAGTGTCTGACCATGTACATATGGTGGCTTAGGGTTTCAATCTAGATCAGTTGATGGAAGTGTCTCGACTGAGACAAGGTGGCAACCAATCTAGTTGGTCATGAAACCTTACTGGATAAACATTAACCTTTTGAAATATGTATGCAAGTGGAAATAAGATTTTTTCATGGGAGGACATGTGTCCCTTGATATTCTCATATGTTGACACCTCAATAACTCCTACTTCCCTCCTCCTTTGGGTATATAACCCTTTCTCTTCTCTTGCAGGCAATCTTTCATCCCTACACCCTTTCTTCTTTCTTTGGATCATCCTTAGAGATTCAAGAGCAAGAGAGATCAAATCTTAGAGCCCTAGTGGCCGATCCTACCTTGCTTGGGGAAGATCTTGTGCTAGATCAACATCTTAGAGGTGTTTTCTTGAAGATTTCTTCTCTTGGTAAGTGATCTCTTATTCTTGATCACATTTTCCCCTCTTATGAAATTCCCATCATCTTCTTCTTCCTCCTAGCCATAGACTGTGAACTATCCATGGTGGTTTTTTGAGAGAAACTCCTCTTCACAAAGGCCTTAGACCGTGTTTTAACATCGTGGTAACTAGTGAGAGGATGATTTCATCTCCTTATCCTTTCTTTCCTTGGATTGGCCTAGGACTATTTTCCCTCTTTCTTGAAATCCTTTGTGACTATGGTTTTATTCTCTTTTGAGGTAATCCCTTGGTCGAAGTTTGAAGCTTAGTTGGAGTTCTTAGAACTTGAGACTTTGGAAATTTGATTCTCTCCAAAATATGTGGGTTGTATAACTTTTCCTACCTCTATTATGTGCATCTTAAACGTGATCATAAGTTGATGTTCTAATATCTAGAAATGGATCCCTAATATGTTGAATGATATATTATGTTTAGGGTTCAACTTTGGAACATTCTTGAGAAGGTTGTCTTCCTTATTAACCCTTAAAATCTTGTACCTGATTTTGTGATAAATGGAAGATTTGTGTGTTACTTTGGATAATCATCTATGGAGCATTAATATCTAATATATGGTTCATTTAATACATATAACAATAGGCTTTGAAGATGACAACATGCATAAAAATCTTGGTTTTCTCTCTCTATACATAGTCCTTTTCATAATTGTACCTTGATTTTAAGGAGATTTGTTTCTATGTTGAATTAGGATTTAACCTCCCATGGATGAGACACTTTCAAGGCTATCAACTAATGGCTCCAATTATCTGGGCATCAATCGATGGCTCATCAGTCCCTAACATTCTGTGGACTTTCTGCTTGCTTATCCACGCAAACTTCAAGACATGGACACATGGAGAATTGTTTGTACACCTCATGCTTCTTCTCAACCTTATCCCCAAAACTGTATATACTTATCCTTATGCCCAAAATTAAGCTTTTTCTCTCTACTACTTTCCTCGAGCTAAAGAATCTCATTCTCTCCCTTGTTTTTCTAAGGAGAACCTATCCAAGGTAGAAGAAGAAGGTGATCATCTTGGAAGGAGCATCTAGGGTTCTGATTTGCTTTCTTGTAGGGTTTCTAAAGCTTCTTCTTGATGAATTTGACTTGAACAAGTAAATCATTCTTTCTTCCCTCAATTTTCTTCTATGTTCTTCTTCCTCCTACGTCTCTCCAAGTCAGATCCTTGATGTCCATGGTAGAAGTTGCTCTAAAACTCAAGAACATGTATTTGCTTGCTCTTTCTTGTACAGTTTTTCTTGCTTGTAGAGAAGGGTACCTATTTAGCCGAGTTCAGATCTGGAACTTGGGTTTCCTTGCCTTATTTGCTCCAGATCCTTGCTACTAGAAGTCTATTCTTATCTAGTAGAGGTGAGTTTTATAACCTTCTTCACTTATATTTCTTACTCCAATATAGTCTGCTTATGATCTTACTTAAAAACCACGATCCTTGCATATAGAGACAAAATTATGTGCCTATCTTGTGAAGTTCTCACCATGGGCAGAGTTTCTTGCTATTCTAGACCGTGCCTTTCTCTATCTCAACCTTGATCATGTTAGTGATGAACTTAGCCATGTAGTGTTGTAGATGACACCCTAGTTATGTCATGGTTGTAACCCATAACAACTTATGGTCGATACCCTAAATCATAAAGGGTAACCCGTGATGGTTTACACCCTATCCATAGTTGTGACCTGTAATGTTTGGTGGCCAATACACATGTTGATATAGAGTTGACATCCTATGTTGGTGTTAGGCCGGTTTCTTAGCCATGGTTGTAGCCCATGACGGTTTGTACCCGATAGACTAGCTGAGCATTGTGACAACCATGATGGTTAAGTGATAGGCACACCCTACATGACTGATAGACCATTATCCTAAGTTGACATTTGGATGACTCACTATGACGACATTAGGTTGACACCTAGGATGGTGTTAGACCCTTTACACCTCATTGGTAATAGGCTGATAACATGGTGGATGCTAAAATTGATATCCTATTGACGCCCCATATTGTGGATAAATTGAGACACCATGTTGAAGTCAGTTCAACGTCCTAGCAATAAAAACAACCCATGACAGTCTGTGGTTAACTCCCAACCATAATTATAAATCGTGTTGGTTTGTGGACATTACACCCTTGGTGATGATAGGTCGACATACTTTTGAAGGTGTTAAACCGATACATCATAGGGTGTTAAATTAATATACCTATGTTGACATTAAGTCAACACACCCTAATGTTGGCAAACAAATACACCATGTTGGTGTTAGAACTATTACACCATAAAGGTGACATGATGATATCCATGGTGGAAGTTTAAACTGATACCCTATATTATAACATAATCAAATGGTTGAACCTATACCCTAATTGATGTTTTGAGTAATGAACCCAATCCTATGAATGAGATTGGATGCTTCAATACTCAATAGATTAGAATAAATCCCATAGTTTTATAAGTGGTTTCTAATAATGAGAATTTGATGGTACAACACCATTGAACTTGTAGTCTTATGTTTTCCCTCGTATGAATATATGGATAAATCACCATAACAAGTGAATGTGTGCCTTTAATGAAACATGGTTTGTTGTACCAACTCTAATAGGACTAAATGATTAATGTGACAATGCATGGCAACCTCAATGTAGTGTTAATTGAATACCATAGTGCACTACCACGTTTAACCTATGGGATACATATGTGTTGATGATCTTTTGAGCCTTGTTTAAAGGCCTAGAATGGTAATCATAATCTTGCATGGTTTAATGTGATAGTCTTAATGACCTTTGGGCATGTTTGAGCCCTGATTGAGGTGAAATGCTTTTCATGTTCCAATAATGGTTGAAACCCTAGAACTTGTGATAAGAAATGGGCATCTTGATATAATATGATAATATGTGGTTCATTATGATGCAAAAAGTGATAGCATGTGGTAATGTGGTTAAGATTTATACCTCAAATGTTTTATATCTTCTAAAGTTGCAATGCTTATACACTTGATGGAAATGAATTAGGGTTTGTATGTCCATTTGTATGATGAAGCCTTGATTTACCCAATTGGCAAATAACTAATAAAGTGTAACCCTAATCATATAGTGCCCTGAGCCATAGAGCCATATTCAGTGTTAGAACTTACTGGATGGTGTAACGAGTATTCCTAAGAGAAACTCGGAGCGCATACTATTGAATATACAGGATACTTATTATCCTGACTCTAAGTGTTTAGGGAGGATGATTGTAGTCATACCCCCTATTTTGGAGAATGGTTACGGTCATGTCTCAGTGATTATCATGTGTTAAAGGTTTTACTTTGCATACCTTAGTTTCTAGTGTTGTGACTTGTACCAAGGTGGGATAGTTGTTTACACGACTATATGTCACTATTTTCCAGTTTGACTAAGATGTCACTATAATGTAGACTCATACTGACTGAGTATGGAAAAGATCTTGGAGTCTGGATCTTACTAAATCTTATATGGAACTGATTGCAACAAAGTGGTGATCAGTTGGACTTTGAGTGGTACGACTCAAACTCCCCGAGGCATGATAATAAATGATGTAATATAAGCTGTGTAGTATATTGCTAAGGTTAAGTAAGTCTCACATTTGTAACACCCCTGACCTGGGGTTTGGGATAACCTTATAAGTTTTGCCTAAGTAAGTTCCTTAGAACCTTGTCTTAATGTTTTGAAAAGTAATTAAGACTTGAGGAGAGTTTAATTCTCAATTTTGAACTTATTTGCAAATTGTGTGTGCCTTATATGATAGCTTTGGTAAAGATGGCAATCTACCTAAATGTGGGTTTAAGTGTAAATTATCAAATTTAGAGTGTTACTTCTCTCTGTTAGCATTGTATATAGGAGAGTGAAAGAAGGGGTGCCTTGTTTGAGTCTTGGATAAATGATAGCACTCATTGTGGTGAAAGAACCAAAGAAGTGTTGAGTGTTTTGTGCCTAGATGGGGTTGTCTCGAGTTATGAAGTATATATGGGAATGCCTATTGTCTTGGAATCCATAGAGGAGGTCCCATATCGATTTAGCATCCTTTTGAAAGTACTCATCTTAGGCTAAGCACCTCAAGTAGGAGAAGCATATCGGTTTAGATGTTCCTCGCAAAAGTTGTATCGATTTGCACATAAAGTGATATTGGGTTGTGATATCTCGTCAAGCAAGATACCCAATGGCCAATATACCACCCTTGAATTATCTGCAACAGCTTTGCAAGTCTAGATAATCATGGCTGCAAGGTGTCACCATGCATGGACACGTGTCACCTAAGTGCACATGGTGATGACACCTTACACGTACTCTCTTCCGTGAGCCTCAACTATATATACCCCTCTTTTCACCTCCTAGTAAACCTTTTGACTCCTTTACCATCTCTTGCTTGGTGGATGACCCCAGGAGCTCAAGGAACAAGGGGAAGGTCGAGCAAGTTCCCAAGGTAAATCCATGATCATCTTCAACTTTAGAAAGACTATGCTTCTCAGATCATGATTCCTTTCTTTCTTTCCTTCTTCACCAAGTTCCTTACTATGGTGTCTTCCTTCATATAGAGGTTTTATGATCAATTCTTAGACTCTTGATAAGTCATCTTCATCCTTGGGAACACAGAGCATTGAAGCTTGAAGCTTTAGGGGTGATCTTAAGGTGGGTTATATAACTTGAACTCAACTTTATTATTATTCACCTCTTACCATGAAATACTTGATGATTCATTTTCTATTTCACCTTTCTATGATAAAATGATGGTTCTAAAAGTTCTAATGGATATATGGGGCTATTTTCGATGAACTAGAGTAATAATGGATGAAGGGTTGGAGCTTGAAGATGATGAGAATCTCTATGAAAAAACCGTTATCGGTCCGTGGGAACCCTAACCTGATACAAGGCTCCATGATGAAAGATCGATATACATGAGTTCCTAACTCCCAATCGGTTTGTTACATGTGTGGGATTATTGTCTTTTTAGTTATCTAACCTATCAACTAAGAAAAAGATGAGGGCCTTCCGATATGTTGAAGAAAACCAAGTTGATACACACTTACACTATGATATGGATGGTCGTCATGACTTGTTTTGCTTAAAAATGATAGTTTGTTGATCCGTTATGACCTAGAAGAAGTTAGTCGATATGGTTGACACAATTAAAATGATATGACTTAATAACACAAGCTCGTCATGACCAAAAGAATATCTTATAAGATGGAGTATCAAACCATGATGCCTTAGTTGAGTATAGAGGCCGACATGGCCAACCCTAAACCTAGTAGTCTGATACACTCACAAACTGATACCCCTCTATCCTAACACAAGTGTGATGGGCGACACACTTTGTAACATACTAGATCTCAGACCCTACCCTGGAAGTTGACATTTTGGACCTCACCAAACAAGGTTGAAGGTTAGACCTAAATAGATGTTTACTAAACCCCAATGATCTAATTCATGTATAGATCACCTTAATGTAACCTAATGTTCTTACATTAATATTAGGTTTATAATGGATACATAAAATATGCCATATAACTTATTTTGGTGGTAATATGAAGATTAGGAACTTAATTGGACAAATAATTTAGATAATGGGCTATATGACATATCTCATAAAAATAAGTCTCAAAA
Source organism: Alisma plantago-aquatica (assembly GCA_963693085.1). Taxonomy (NCBI): domain Eukaryota; kingdom Viridiplantae; phylum Streptophyta; class Magnoliopsida; order Alismatales; family Alismataceae; genus Alisma; species Alisma plantago-aquatica. The sequence goes on along the minus strand of OY856410.1, from coordinate 1,007,983,442 downwards.
TTGGAAAAAAACTTCAAATTCAAAATCTACATATCAAAATTAGCCTACATGTCAAATTTCATCTAATTTGGACAACACTAAAATATTAGGATAAGTTTAGGAGAGAGAAAATGAGTAAAAGGAAAAATTAATGAATAATGTGATTATATAACTTCAAAATATGGAAATAATGGAAAATTCATATTCAACACATCAGAGGTAACTTGTGGATGAAGTTTGGTCCAATTTGGATGTTGTTTGTGCAAGTTATGCAATTTTAGGTACATTCTGGACTCTTCTACAATTTGCCCAATTGGGAGGTTTTCTTTGCAAATTGTCGTTATAATCCTTATATATTCTGTTACCATTCTAGAGTTTTTGAACCATAGTGCACCTGGTTGCACCTTGGTTTGAAGATATTTCTCTCCAAGGGCATTATAGGGATTACCCTCTTTATGAATGAGCTTATCTTTAGAAGCTATCAACCAATGGGGTTATTTCTTTGATTGAAGGTCGGTTGGGATGGCCTATAAGTGTCCATAAACTGACTTTGATATTCATGAAGCCTCTATGAGCTGTCCTCTTTCATGGCCATGAAATCCCTAGACTAAGGACACATGGAAAGCTCCATGGACACCTCATGCTTGACTTCTTCCTTATCCATAAAGGTTTGCATGTCCATAGGCACCTGTAGCATTGGACACATGGAAAGTAACTTGACATCTAGTGCTTGAATTCTTCATTATCCATAAAGGCTTGCATGTCCATGGCTACCCTTACACATGACACATGGAAAGTCTCATAGGCACCTCATACTTGACCTCTTTCTTTATATAGCCATATCTACCCCTTCCCAACTCCCAATTCAAAGACTCTTTCTCTCATTCATTCCCTCTAGCTTAGAGTATCATTCCTAGTCTATTTTTCCATGAAGGTTCTGTCCCAAGGTAAAAGGAGGTGCCTACCTTGGTAAAGAAGGCTCCTAGGGTTCCAAATTTCTTTGTTTAGGATTTCTTAAGCTCGTCCTTGGTGATTTTGATCAAAACTAGTAAGTATCCTCCTTTCCTTCCCTATTTTCATGTTTTTAGTCTTCCTTCCACCTTCCTCCAGGTCAAAACCATGGCCTTCCATGGTGAAACCCCACCTAGAACCCATAAACACCTCATCTCCATGTTCTTTTGTTAGGGTTTTTCACCTCTAAAGTGAAGAAGGTGCTCTTGCTCGAGATAGGAGTTTTTTTGGAGCAACCAACCTCTCTAAGCTTGGGAACCTTACTTATTGGACCTGTCCACCTCCCCTAGAGGTTATTTGTAGGCCTAGGCTTGGATCTAGGACCGACTTGGACTGTTTAGACTCTAAAGTTGGGGTATGATTGCATCCCACATTTATTTCTATATTGAGTAATTTCTATTTCCTCTCTTAATGTATGATGTATCCCCTATTCTTCTATGTTGAGCAATTCACCTATTCTTATTTATTCTCTTTCCCCTATGGACATTAGCCTATACACATTGTCTTTTCTTTTGAAAAACATGGTTCATGTGAACTACCTTATTTGATATTGATCATGTGATCATGGATATTCTTTTGAACTCTTATATTATGCTTGTTCATGATGGAACTCTAAAAGATGACATGTGATGTCTTTTGCCCACTTATGGTGGATGTATATGTTGGTCACTTATGTTTTGACTAGTTTATATATGCTGACTATACTTTCTACTTGCCTCTACATTTAACATGCTATGTGATTCAATAGCACTAGAGTAGTGTAATTGCATTGGTTTTTATGGCAGATGTGTTATTTCCTGCCAAGCAGATGTGATATTTCATACTCTTTTGGGATGGAAAGGAACCTCATACCTAGGGCAATATATGTGATTCTTGACCCATGTTTTACATATTTAGGAGATTGCTAGTATTCATTTCTCTATCATGTTTCAAGTTCATGAGACTTGGCCGCCTTTGTGTTTATATTGTTCTAGGGCTATGTTTATCTCACATGCATGCAGGTTGATGATATGGGGTGTGTGCCCTAATTATTTACATGTGCTTGTGTGGCACAATATTTATGTTTTATTAATGGCAAGTGTTATTTTGTTATCATATGATTTCAATTCCTTTTCTCTTGATACCCATTTGGGTGGTCCTTATCCTTTCTACGGGAAGCCTTTTATATTTAATGTCCTTTATTCCATATATTGTTCAATTTCCTATTTAGTATGCACATACCAGCCTTTGCTAATGTCATCTATTTTCTCTTCTTGCTGGGGTATGCTTCCAACCCTAGGTGAAGGACTTGGATGATAAGGCATGAAGTTTTGGACTAGCTTAAGGAGTTAAAGCTTGGAGACAAAGTTGTTATGGTTTAGATTTCCCTCTAATTAGATCCTTATGTTGTATCATACATGTAAACCCTTACGGGATATTATGATGTACTTTTGTAATAACCTTGTTATAAATTGAATATAGTCTACATTTTTATTCCATTGTTATACTTTGGTTGTTTTGAATACCATTTATTGAAATTTGAAAATGTTACACCTATTCCAGCATACCTTTGAGTGTGTTTGGAATGGATGTTAATTATTCAAATTTTTAGTAAGGGGGTGATCCTGCCTCCTTACACACTTAGGTTGAAATGCCATGTGAAGGCATGGGAACACATTCCTTGAGGTCTTGACCGACACACCAAGTAATGGTGAGGCCGATATCACTTGGTGATAGCAATGGCCGATACACAAAGGGATAGTTAGGCTGACACATTAGATAGTACACTATGGCCAATACCCAAAGTGTTAGGGTGGTCGATACCCTAAAGTGAGGTCAAGTTTTGATGCCTAAGTGAGGTGAAAATATTAAGAGGCGATGCACCAAGGTATGGTGAAGGCAATTCACTAAGATGTGATTCATGGCCGATACACCCTAAGCACCTCTAAACCAATATCTCTTTGAGGTTCCATGGCTGAAAAAAATGAAGAGTGTCATGTCTGATACATGTGCCTTAGTCAACACAAGTAGATGTGTCTAGACTGACACAAATGAATGTGTCTAGGCCAACACAAGGATTAGAGTGAAGGTCGATACACCTTGATGAGTATAGGTCGATACACCTTGATGAGTATAGGCTGATACACCTAGATGAGTATAGACTAATACACCTTGATGAGTGTAGGCCGATACATCTTGATGAGTGTAGGCCAATATATCTTGAATTCAATCAATGGACACACTATGAAGTAATAAGATGGATACACTTTAATAAGTGTAGGATGATAAACCCTAAAGAAAATTAAATCAATGTAATAAGTATGTTGAAGTCAATATCCTAGTAAGGATGAGTGAGGAGCTTGTACTACTCATATGAGAAAGGTAATACTTCATGTTGACAACCAATTGATGATATTTGGTGAAGTATGCTTGAACACTTATGGCAATAATATAGCTCTTATGATGTAAATTAGGGTTTGGTTGATAAATATGAACTTGAAACCCTAAACCGGCTATAAGGAGAAACCCTAACCCTAATTATGAGAGGTTTTCAATTTGAATGATTCTCTTTATGGCATGGTCATGATATTTACTTGATATTGCATTTTCTATGAAATCCTAACCATGCAGGTATTATGAAATCATGAGCATAACTAGGTATGAGTTATGCTGATTTAGCATAATACAAATTATATAAGGCCTAGTGAGCCATATGATATACTTGTACAACAAGTATGATATATATATGGGTATGATGTCCTAGAAATTATTGTTGCCTGGTAAAAGGTGACACCATTCAATAATGAACTGATGGTTTGATACCCAAAACATGTGATCATGATAATGATAATACTAAAGGGATGAGATTTTCAATAAAGTGTTCAGGGGATTGAGATCCCATGATGAGTGTAACAAGATGTGTTCCAATTGATACAAGATTTCTTGAAAATTATGTTACACCTTTCTAAGTAGCATTTATCTACAATTCATGCTTGTAACTTGATTGATGCTAAAAGATGCAGTAATGCACTTAACCTATCAAGTGAACTAAAATGTTGTTGCCCTGGCCATAGATCCGTTCATTGTCAGGATTTGGTGAATGGTAAAATGAGTTTTACTCAGAGTGCATATTATTGAATATGTGGGGTGCAAATTGAGGTATCTCCTTGTATCCTTAACTATCAAGATTGGCTATGGGCCATACCCTGAATAATAGGATTGACTTCGGGTCATACCCTAACAAGAGTGCGGTTGTACTGTGACTCAATAAACTATCAGGATTGGTTAAAGAACACACCCTGATATAATTAGGATTGACTATGGGTCATACCCTGATAAGGGAACAACTATGAGCTATATATCTCTAGCAAAGAGTCTATATACCCAGACTAGCTAATTGTAGTTTGACTTATAATGTCACTACCAATAATCTCATACTGACCAAGAAAGGAGGTCATGGAGTCTGACTCTTCCATGGACCTTGTATGGCGCTGATGCTACTTAGCAATGGTTAGTTGGAGCATAAGCAGTATACCTCATCTCTTCAGGTCATATGATTGATTGTTAAAAGATGTAATCAGCTGTGTAGTGTATTTTCTTAAGGATCAAATACGGAAACATTGAATGAGGTTGCAATTACTTTTATATGACTTAGTTGATAAATGTTATACATGCTCTTCATATTCCTTTTAAAAATGATTAGGCTAACTAGTGCTCAATCATATTTCTTTGAACACTTAAATGATAAACATTTCTTTACTCTGCATATAACAAGTAGTTATACCTATTTAATTCAATAAAGGTTTCTTTTTCTCTCTTTCATAAGATATATTTGTGATAATAATATTGTTGGAAGAGGGTTATATCTCCTTCTAAGATATGGATCTCATCTCGTGAGTTTCTACACTTTTTAGGTGGACGTACATGAGGAGGTAGAGATCGTGCAACTGAGAGTGGGCATCAGTAACAAGGACAACAATAACATCTTAGGTTGAATGTGTTGTTATTTGTCTTGTTGATATAGAGTCCTATGTGTTGTCCCTATACCCTCAGTTCTTTGGGAGATGGTGTGTAAATAGTTTTATGATTGATCTAAGATTTTGGCTAATATGCCTCAATGCATAATGTTGCTTGTATATTTTTTGGTAAAGCAACTGATATCTCATATCCTTATGAGGTGATGGAATGATGTATGTATATAGTGAACCATGATGAATATATGGTTTGGTTCTTTCTATAAAGAGTTTCTTGGTAGTGAATCTCTTGGTAAAAAGGTTTTAATTTTTAGTGATTTTTGGTAATTCACTGTTAATGATTATTTCCGTGTAGTTTTGTGTGATAATGTTGTCAGTTGATAGATTTCATCACAAATTTTTGGTATCACAACCTTAGGTTCACTGAGTCTACAAGGACATAGGATTAAGGTCATTGAGTCTATTCTAGTGTCCTCTATTTTATCTTATAGTGACTTCTACTTATATAGAAGAAGAAGTAAAGCTTAAATATGTCTGGAGAACACGAAGAACATGTTGTAGAGAGTAACATTGCTACACCAGGAGGAGGTGTAAGGGAACATGTAAGAGAAGAACAAGTGCCTGAGAATCCCCAGTTGGATCAAACTATGTTGGAGAACCTTGATTTTCATTCTCTCTTTGGGAAGTTCATGACGATAGTAACACATATGGCAGACATGATACCACCACCTAGGGCACCAGTCCCCAATGTAGAATTTTTGAGTTCTAGTAAGACTTTTGAACGGATACGCCATGTGGGAGCTATAGAATATGATGGAATAGCTGACCTAGCAGATGCAGATATGTGGTTTAGTGAGTTAGAAAAAGCTTTTAAGATCCTTAGCATGCTAGAAACTGACAAAGTTAGGCATGTTGTGTACCTATTAAAGGGAAGTGTTGGCCATTGGTGAGCCATTGAAGAGGAGAAAAGGCCCAATGTTGAGGTCAGATGCAAGGAATTCCGACGTGAGTTTACCAATAGGTACTTTCCTCAGACATACCTGGATGAGAAAATCTCACAGTTTGAATGGATTAGGTAAGGGCCTACGAAGATTAATGACTATGAAGCTAAGTTCATGGAGCTTCTGTGAGTTTGTCTGCACATGGCTACTACAGACTAGGAGAGGATTTGACATTTTGAAAAGGGTTTGAACACTGAATTTTCCACATCTACAGCTGCTCTAGAGAATAGAATGAGATTTTCTACATATGTGGAATCAGTTCAGAGGATAGAAAGGTTAGAAAACAAGAAACATGAGGCCAATTTTAGGAAAGGACCTACCCAGTTCCAAGGATAGAGGTCTGAAAGCTACAAGAAACCAAGGTTTCTTGCACTATCAACACCACAAAGGTTCAATTTCCAGATGCAGTGGATGACAAGTAAGGGTAGAGGTCATAATTTTCCGCCTATTGGAGCCCATAGTGCGGCATCAATGTCAGTGACAGGGTCATCTAGGCCACAACAAGAGACCAGAACCTGCCACAAGTGTGAGCATACATGACATCTGATGAGGGATTGTACAGTAAGAGATACTGAGGTAACCCAACCACCAAGGTAGAGTTAGCAAGGCTCTCAGAGGAAACCGTTTAGTAGTGGTGCAGGAGGATGAGGATGTGGACAGGATTCCCAAGTAGGTTCATCTTCACAAGGTCATAGAGGATGATGTCAGGAGTAGGCAACAACGAGGTTCTATGCTATGAGTCAGTCAAAAGAAATAGTCAACCCATGAGTTGTGACAGGTCAGATGGAGTTATTTCATTCTAATATGTCTTTATCTTTCTTCATATTTGTTTTGATAGACCCAGGAGATACACACTCATTTATCACTTTTGAAGTGATTCATAACTATCTTTTGCTTATTAGTTGTAGAATGGATAACTTGCTGTTAAAAACTCTGTCAGTTGGTTCCGTTGTGTTATAAGAGGTATGTTCCCCTTGTGTTCTTTCTTTCTCAGAACACAACATTCAACTGGATCTTATACCACTTGAGATGCATGTATTTGATGTAATCGTTGGGATGGACACCTTGGAAAAGATAAGGTAGTCTTAGATTGTGGTTCCAAACAAGCTATATTCACATATGGTGGTGAGACATGGATCTTTTAGGGAGACATGAAGATTCTTCCAACATGTCTAGTATCGATAATGATAGCTAAGAGATTGTTGTGATATGGGTGTGAGGCATTCTTAGCACATGTGGTGGATACCAATATAGAAAGTCCTAGTGTTCCAGAAATGCCACTTATCAGAGAATTTGAGGATGTGTTTCCTGAGGAATTTCTCGATGTTCCTCCACCTTGAGAGATTGATTTTGAGATCAATCTAGTTCTTGATGGACAAACAATAGCCCAAACACCATATAGGATGGCACCAGCTGAGATGGTGGAGTTAAAGAAATAGTTACAAAAGTTACTTGACATAGGTTTTATCCGACCAAGTACAGTACATCACTGTGGGGTGCTCTTGTACTTATGTAAAGAAAAAGGATGGATCTGTGAGGTTATGTATAGACTATAGATAGTTGAACATGGTGACAATAAAGAACAAGTATCCTCTACCAAGGATAGATGATTTGTTTGACCAGTTGCGTGGTGCATCAATATTCTCTAAGATAGACCTGAGGTCATGATATCATCAATTACGGATTAAGGAGGATGACATACCCAAGTCAGCTTTTAAGACAAGGTATGTCATTATGAGTTTATAGTTATGCCATTTGGACTAACTAATGTGCCAACAATATTCATGGATTTGATGAATAGAGTGTTCTGGCTGTTCCTTGATCAGATTATAGTGGTCTTTATAGATGACATTCAAATATATAGTCACGATAGCCAACAACATGAACAACATCTTCATCAAGCATTGACTTTGTTAAGACAACACAAACTATATGCTAAGTTTAGCAAGTGTGAGTTTTGGTTGTCAGAAGTATCTTTTCTAGGACATATTATATCTGCTAAAGGTATTTGTGTTGATCCTAAAAATATGGAGTATGTTCTAGAATGGGAACAACCTAAGACACCAACAGAGATTTGTAGTTCCCTATGTTTGGAAGGTTACTACAGGAGGTTCATCAAAGACTTCAATTCTATATCATTACCCCTAAATAGGTTAACCAGGAAGGATGTTCTTTTTGTCTAGAATGATAAGTGTCAATGTTCTTTCTAGTTGTTGAAGGAAAAGTTGACTAGTGCACCAGTGTTGGTGTTACCTGAGCAAGGGAAATGATACATTATCTTTTGTGATTCCTCAAAGAATGGTTTGGGATGTGTGTTGATGCAGGATAAATGAGTGATTTCTTTTGTCTCTCAAAAACTTAAGAAACACGAGGAGAATTATCCTACACACTATCTGGAGTTTGCTATAGTGATTCATGCCTTGAAAATTTGGAGACATTACCTGTATGGGGAGAAGTGTCAGATTTTCACAGACCATAAGAATCTAAAGTACATCTTTTTGTAGCAAGAATTAAACATGAGACATCGTCGTTGGCTGGGACTAATCAAATACTATCATTTCACTATTGATTATCATCCATGAAAGGCTAATGTGGTGGCATATGCGCTAAGAAGAAAGTCCTCATCTTCATTCACAGCTAAAACACAGTTGAATTCTTTGGTGTGTCATAAGCGGGACATGCTAGTTTCCTTATGACAGATGAATGTACAGCTGGAAGTATATTTGCAAACTAGATTGTTGGCACATATGCAAGTAAAACCTACACTAAGACAACATATTAAAGAAGCACAACAGGCTACTACTATGATACAACAGATCAGATCAAAATATGGTAGTGAGAAGCAGGATGGATTTCATGAGTCAGACGATGGAACAGTTTGTTACCATGGTAGTATCATGGTACCTGATGTTCATGACCTAAGAAAGATAGTTATGGAGGAATCTCATTCATCTATGTATGCTATGCATCCAGGAAGTACCAAGATGTATCACAATCTAAAAGATATGTTTTAGTGGACTGGTTTGACGAAGCATGTAGCTAAGTTTGTTATGCGATGTACGATATGTCAGCAAGTTAAGGCTGATCACCAGAAGCCTGTAGGAACATTACAACCATTACCTATACCACAGTGGAAGTGGGATCATGTGACAATGGATTTTGTAGTTGGTTTGCCTAGAACAACCAAAGGCCACGATTCCATTTGGGTGATTGTTGATAGGTTGACAAAGTCAGCATATTTTCTTCCTATTAAGACAACATACACTACTGAGAAACTTGCACATATTTATGTAGATGAGATAGTGTGGTTGGACAGAGTCATAGCAACAATTGTGTCTGACAGAGGTCCCCTATTTACAAGTCACTTTTGGGAGTGATTACATACAACTTTGGGTACGCAGTTAAAGTTTAGTACTGCTTTCCACCCTCAGACAGATGGACAATCTGAAAGGACTATACAGACCTTGGAAGACTTGCTTAGGGCATGTTTTCTTCAGTTTGTAGGTAGCTGGGATATACATTTGAGTTTCATAGAGTTTGCCTACAAGAATAGTTATCATAAAAGCATTTATATGGCATCATATGAAGCATTGTATGGTAGACATTACAGATCTCTGTTATGCTGGTATGAAACAAGGGAATACCATCTTCTTGGTCTCGAACTTATACAACAGACAATAGAAAAAAATTAAAGTGATACATCAATAGTTAAAGGCAGTACAGGACAGACAGAAGTCATACACTGATAATTGCCATAGACCTTTAGAATTTCAAGTCGGAGACATAGTGTATCTCAAGGTCTCTCCGTGGAAAGGTGTTCTCAGATTTGGGAAGAAGGGTAAGTTGGCTCCTAGATTTATGGGACCCTATCTAGTGATAGAATGTGTTGGAAAGGTAGCCTATAAGTTAGAACTACCACCTGAGTTGCATAGACTACATCCAATATTCCATGTATCTCTATGTTGAGAAATTTTCACCCTAATACAGAGCTTGTGTTACAACCTACAGTATTAGAATTAGATGAAGATATATCCTATGTGGAAGGTCTAATGTTGATTCTTGACAGAAGAATCAAGAAGTTAAAAAAGAAAGACATAGCTCTTGTGAAAGGTCTTTGGCATTATTGTAGTGTTGAAGAAGCTACATGGGAGTTGGAGGAAGACATGAGGAGGAAATACCCTTCTCTTTTCTCTTAATATTTTGGGATGAAATTCTTGTTGGGGGTTGATAAATTGTAACACCCCTGACCTGGGTTTTGGGATAAGCCTATACGTTTTGCCTAAGTTTATTAGAACCTTGTCTTAATATTTTAAAAAGTAATTAAGACTTTTGGAGAGTTTAATTCTCAATTCTGAACTTATTTGCAAATTGTTTGTGCCTTATATGATAACTTTGGTAAAGATTGTAATTTACTCAAATGTGGGGTTTATGTGCAAATTATCACCTTTAGAGTGTTCCTTCTCTCTCTTAGCATCATCTAGAGGAAAGAGAAAGAAGGGGGTGCCTTTTTTGAGTCTTGGTTGAACAATAGAACTCATTGTGGTGAAAGAACCAAAGAAGCGTCGAGTGTTTTGAGCCTAGATGGAGTTGTGTCGAGTTATGAAGTATATATGGGAATGCCAATCATCTTGGAAGCCATAGAGGAGGTCCCATATCAGTTTAGCATCCTTTTGAAAGTATTCATCTTGGGCTAAGAACCTCAAGTAGGAGAAGCATATCAGTTTAGATAAAGTGATATTGGGTTGTGATATCTTCTCAAGAAAGATCCAATCACTGACATATCACCCTTGAATTATGCACAAGAGCTTTGCATGTCGAGATAATCATGGTTGCAATGTGTCATCATGCATGGACACATGTTACCTAAGTGCACATGGTGATGGCACTTTACACATACTCTCTGTCATGATCCTTAACTATATATACCCCTCTTTTCACCTCCTAGTAAACCTTTTGACTCCTTTACAATCTCTTGCTTGGTGAATGACCCTAGGAGCTCAAGGAGCAAGGGGAAGGTTGAGCAACTTGCCCAAGGTGAAGCCATGATCATCTTCAACCTTAGAAAGACTATGCTTCTTGGATCATGATTCCTTTCTTTCTTTCCTTCTTCACCAAGTTCCTTACTATGGTATCTTCCTTCATATAGAGGTTTTATGATCAAGTATTGGACTTTTGATAAGTCATCTTCAACCTTGGGAATGTGGAGCTTTGAATCTTGAATCTTTAGTGGTTATCTTAAGGCAGGTTATATAACTTGAACTCAACTTTATTATTATTCACCTCTTACCATGCAATACTTGATGATTCCTTTTCTGTTTCAGCTTTCCTTGATTAATGATGGTTCTAAAAGATACAATGGATATATGGGGTTGTTTTCCATGAACTAGAGTAATAATGGACGAAGGTTTGCAGCTTGAAGATGATAAGAACCTCTATGCATAGACTGATATCGGTTTGTGGGAACCCTAACCCTAACCCGATACAAGGCTCCATGATGAAAGATCAATATACATGAGTTACTAACTCCCTATCAGTTTGTTACATGTGTGGAATTATTGTCTTTTTAGTTGTTTAACTTGTCACCTAAAGCAAAAGATGAGGGCAGGCCGATATCTTGAAGATAACCAAGTTGATACACACTTGCACTATGATATGGATGGTCATTATGACTTGTGATGCCTAAAAATGATATGTTGTTGATCCGTCATGACCTAGAAGAAGCTAGGCTGATATTCTTAACACTGTTAAAATGATATGCATTAATGACACTAGCTCACCATGACCAACAAAATGTCTTTTAAAATGGATTATCAAACCATGATGCCTTAGTTGAGTAAAGAGGCCGCCATAGCCAACCCTAACCCATAATCTGATACACTCATAAACGGATACCCCTCTAGGCCAACACGCCATGTCAAGGTATCGACAACACATTCCTTGAGGTCTTGACCGACACACCAAGTAATGGTGAGGCTGATATCACTTGGTGATAGCAATGGCTGATACACAAAGGGATAGTTAGGCTGACACATTAGATAGTACACTATGGACGGTACCCAAAGTGTTAGGCTGGTCGATAACCTAAAGTGAGGTCAAGTTATTATGCCTAAGTGAGGTGAAAATATTTTGCTAAATTATGAAATAGGTGATGCACCAAGGTATGTTGAAGGCAATTCACTAAGATGTGATTCATGGTTGATATCACCCTAAGCACCTCTAAACCAATATCTCTTTGAGATGCCATGGCCAACACAAATGAAGAGTGTCATGGCCGATACATGTGCCTTGGCCAACACAAGTAGATGTGTCTAGGCCGACACAAGTGAATGTGTCTAGGCCAACACAAGGATTAGAGTGAAGGTCGATACACCTTGATGAGTATAGGCCAATACACCTTGATGATTATAGGCCGATACACCTTGATGATTGTAGGCCGATACACCTTGATGATTGTAGGCCGACACACCTTGATGAGTGTAGGCTGATACACCTTGAATATAATCAATGGATACACTATGAAGTAATAAGATGGATACACTTTAATATGTGTAGGTTTATAAACCCTAAAGAGGATTAAATCAATGTAATAAGTATATTGAAGTCAATATCATAGTAAGGATGAGCGAGAAACTTGTACTACTCATATGTGAAAGGTAATACTTCATGTTGATAATCAATTGATGATATTTGATGAAGTATGATTGAACACTTATGGCAATAATATAGATCTTATGATGTAAATTAGGGTTTGGTTGATAAATATGAACTTGAAAACCCTAAATCGGCTACAAGGGGAAACCCTAAGCCTAATTATGAGAGGGTTGCAATTTTGAATGATTCTCTTTATGGCATGTTCATGATATTTACTTGATATTGCATTTGCTATGAAATCCTAACCATGCAGGTATTATGAAATGATGATCATAGCTAGGTATGAGCTATGATGATTTAGCATAATACAAATTATATAAGGCCTTGTGATCCTTATGATATACTTATACAACAAGTATGATATATATATATATATATATAGAGAGAGAGAGAGAGAGAGAGTCAGGCTAGAATACACTCGAGTGTATAGATTGCACAAATACACTCAAGTGTGTTTGAATATCAAGACTATTTTTTGCAAAATGTAAACCATTGATATTTTCCGTCATACTATAACTTGGATATATACAAATTTTGAGCCCATTTAGATGAGTGTAAGTCACTCATCCAAGGGCAACAAAATTGAGGCGCAAAACTAATTTGAAATGCATAATTTTTACGGTCTTTATAACATGACCTATAAATGTCCAAATGTGCTCAAATTTTGCGTATGAGCTATTCATAAGATGTTTAAGAAGATCAATGGATTAGATTTTTGAAAAAAAAAGCATTGCATCATGAAAAACTACTTGAGTGTATTCTGCTCTGAATACAATCGAGTGTATTCTAGCCTGACTCTTTCTCTTTATATATATATATATATTCATGCTAGAATACGCTCGAGTGTATTCAAAGCAGAATACACTCAAGTAGTTTTTCATGATGCAATATTTTTTTCAAAAATCTAATCTGTTGATATTCTTAATCATCTTGTGAATAACTCATATAAAAAATTTGTGAACATTTGGATATTTATAGGTCATATTATAAAGACCGCAAAAATTATGCATTTCAAATTAGTTTCGTGCGTCGATTTTGTTTTCCTCAGATGAGTGACTTACACTCATCCAAATGGGCTCAAAATTTGTATGTAGCCTAATCATAGTATGACAATGAAGATCAATGGTTTACATGTTACAAAACATAGTCTTGATATGCAAACACACTTGAGTGTATCTGTGTGATCTATACACTCGAGTGTATTCTAGCCTGACTCTCTCTCTCTATCTGTCTGTCTATCTCTCTCTCTCTTTATATATATATATATATGAGAGTCAGGCTAGTGTACACTCGAGTGTACCAGAGGCACCGTACACCTCAGTCATTTTTTAAGATGCAGTAACTTTTTGAAAAATCTAAACCATTGATCTTCTTAATTATCTTAAGAACATACTATATAATAAATGTTAGCTTATTTGGACACTTGTAGGTCGTTCATCTGAAGGAGGCAAAAATCATGCATTTCAAATTAGTTTTGTGCATCGATTTTGTTGTCCTTGGATGAGTGACTTACACTCATCCAAATGAGTTCAAATTTTATATGTGGCCTATTATTATTATTACTATGAAGATCAATGGATTAGATTTTGGAAAAACATGATCTAGATAGGAAAATACCATTGGGGTGTACGGTGTGATCTGTACACTCGAGTGTATTCTAGCCTGACTCTCTCTCTCTCTCTCTATATATATATATATATATATATATATATATATATATATATATATATATATATATATATGGGACTGATGACCTAGAAATGATTATTTCCTGGTAAAAGGTGACACTCTTCAATAATGAACTGAGGGTTTGATACCCAAAACATGTGATCATGATAATGATAATATAAAAGGAATGAGACTCTCAGTAAAGTCTTTAGGGGATTGAGATCCCAAGATGAGTGTAACAAGATGTGTTCCAATTGATACAAGATTTCTTGAAAAATATGTTACACCTTTCTATGTAGCATTTATCTATAATTCATGCTTGTAACTTGATTGATTCTAAAAGATGCAACAATTCACTTAAACTATCAAGTGAACTCAAAATGTATTTGCCCTGGGAATAGATCCATTCAGTGTCATGATTTGCTGAATGGCGAAACGAGTTTTACTCAGAGTGCATATTATTGAATATGTGGGGTGCAAGTTGATGTATCTCCTTGTATCCTTAACTAACATGATTCACTATAGGACATGCCCTAAATATTAGGATTGACTTCGGGTCATACCCTAATAAGAGTGCGGTTGTAGCATGACTCAATAAAAAATTAGGATTGGTTACGGACCACATCCTGATATAATCAGGATTGACTATGGGTCATACCTTGATAAGGGAACATCTACGGGCTATATCTCTCTAGTGAAGAGCCTATATACCCAGGATAGCTAATTGTATTTTGACTTATAATGTCACTGCCAATAATCTCGTACTGACCAAGAAAGGAGAGGTCATGGAGTCTGGCTCTTCCATGGACCTTGTATGGCACTGATGCTACTTAGCAGTGGTCAATTGGAGCATGAGCGGTATACCTCATCTTTTCAAGGAATAAGATTGATTGTTAAAAGATGTAATCAACCATGTAGCATTTTTTCTTAAGGATCAAATACGGAAACATTGAATGAGGATGCAATTACTTTTATATGTCTTAGTTGAAAAATGTTATACATGTTCTTCATATTCCTTTTAAAAATGATTAGATGATCTAGTGCTCTGTCATAGTTATTTGAACTACATAAATGATAAGGATTGCTCTGCTCTACATATAACAAGTACTTATACCTGTTTAATTCAATAAAGGTTTATTCTGCTTTATTTCATAAGATTTATCTGTGATAATAATATTGTTGAAAGAGGGTTATATCTCCCGTTGATATATGGATCTCACCCTGGGGTTTCCACACTTTTTAGGTGGATGTGCATGAGGAGGTAGAGATTGGGCAGCAAAGAGCGGGCAACAACAACAAGTTCAATAGTAACAACTCATGTTGAATGTGTTGTAATGTGTCTTGTAGATATAGAGTCCTATATGTCATCCATGTACCCTTAGGTCTTTGGGAGATGGTGCGTAAACAATTTTATGATCAATCTAAGATTTTGGCTAGTATGCCTCGATGCATAATGTTGCTTTTGTATATGTTTTGGTAAAGCAACTAATATCTCATATCCTTACAAGGTGATGGAATGATGTATGTATTAAGTGAACCGTGATGTATATATGGTTTAGTTCTTTCTATAAAGAGTTTCTTGGTAGTGGATCTCTTGAGAAAAAGGTTTTAATTTTTAGTGAATTTTGGTATTTCACTATTAATGATGATTTCTCTGTAGTTTTATGTGTTAACGTTGTCAGTTGATCGCTGTCGTTATAACATTGGTTGAGTAGCCCTTGTTTTACCTTTATACTCCATAGTTCTTATATGATGTAGACTTATGAAATTTTAGTAATTCTACTGGATGCTAAGATTATTTGCATAAATGCTTAGTATGCTTAACCTACCTAAATTACTTAAATTGTTTCTATAATAGCTTATCTGCTCAGTCTAATTACTGTAACTAATATGTTGTAATCAATATTTGTTGGAGAAAGTTACATCTCTCGCTGGGACTGGGTCTAACCCATGGGCCACCACATCTTTTTAGGTGGTCGAGGGTAGCGTAAAAGAGGTCTTGCTATGGAAGAGAAACAACCTGGTGATCAATAGATTTAGAAGGTTGGTCAACTGTAGATATCTATAGTAGAGTCTAAGTGTCTCCCATGTACTCTTAGGTCTAGGTATGGGAGGTGTTTTCTAGATGAGATAATTATATTAACATGAGATTTTGGCAATATGCCATTGTATGTATATATGGCATGAACATGTAAATGATTCTTTTATATACAGGATGTGGTTGAGAACATTGAGCATAAATGTAAATTCCTATTATAATGTATGAGAATGGAAAAAATGGACCTTTATGTTTCATAACATGTTCATGATGTAAATTTTGGTTTTAATTATTCTAAAATTTTGACTATGTGATTAATTGGTAGTTGATTGTGTTTTGTATTTTGAGTAATCCTATTTAGCATGATGAGGTGTCACAGTTAAGTTGGTATTAGAGATCTAGGTTTGCTGAGTCTGCAGGGACATAGGACTTAGGTTTGAGTATGTTCTTATGAATCCAACATATCCGATCATAGCCTATGCTTATGCAGATATGTTTGGAGGACATGAAGAACATGCCGAGAGTAGCTATGTGGCAACAGGAGGTGGTGCAAGGAGGTAGGCATACAATGAGAGAGTTCCAGAGATAGGGCCAGAGAAGCCCGCAATGCCTCAGATGGACATGGCAATGATAGCCAATCTTGAGTTTCAGTCTATGTTTAGATAGATGATGGTGATGATTACACATATAGCAGACAGAACACCAACACCTCAAGCTAGGAAAATTGGCCCTAATGTGGAATCGCAGGGAGTCGGGAAGACTTTTAAACATTTTAGATGTGTTGGGTGATCAAATATGCTGGTACTTATGACCCGACATACGTCAACATGTGGCTTACTGAGCTTGAGAAGGCATTCAAGATTTTGAACATCCTTGAAGAAGAAAAAGTAAAGCATGTTGTTTACCTGTTTAAGGGTAGTACTGGGCACTGGTGGGCCATGGAAGAGGATAAAAGGATAGGAGTGGTGATAGGATGGGAGGAATTTTGGTGGGAGTTTGTCAGCCGATACTTCCCCAAGACATACCTAGATGAGAAAATATCTAAGCTTGAGAAGATTCGACAAGGATCAATGTCTATTAATGAGTATGAGTCAAACTTTATGGAGCTTCTGAGGTCCTACCCTCACATGGAAGCCACTGACAAGGACAGAATCTGTAGGTTTGTGAAGGGCCTAAGTACGAAGTTGACTACTACAACATCAACTTTGGAGAATAGGGAAAGGTTTTCCACATTTGTGGAATCTATAAGGATGATTGAGAGGTCTGCTATGGAAAAATGTGAAACTAATGCTAATAAATGATCAACTCAATTCCAAGGACAATCATCTGGAGGCTTTAAGAAGCCAAGGTTTACTCCATCATAGTCACAGCAGAGGTCGACTTTTAGTGAGCAGAGGTCATTCACTCCATCTCAATGGACCCTGAGTAGGGGTAGAGGTCACAGTTTTCCACTTGTAGGAGCCCGCAACACATCATCAATTTTTGTGATAGGGCCGTCCGTCTAGTCCATGGTATGAAAGTAAGACCTGTCATAAATGTGGGCAGGTGGGACACACAAAGTGGTATTTCCCTGTGAAAGATGAGGAGGTGACTCGTAAACCAAGGTAGAGTCAACAAGGTTCAAAACAGTGACAATTTTGTACTGGTAGTGGTAGAGGACACGGTCATGCATCACATGAAGGATCCTCTGGATAGGCAAGCATAGGATGTGGGTGGCATCAGGCGATGATTAGGTTCTATGCCATGAGCCAGCCAGAAGTAGTAGTCAATCCATGAGTTGTGACATGTTAGATGGATTTATTTCATTATTATTTGTCTTCTTCTTGTTTCATATCAGTTTTACTAGACCCAATTGCAACACACTACTTTATCACTAGAGAAGTGATAAGTAGTTGTTATCTGCTTATTAGTCATAGATTTGATAGACTGTGGCTAGAAACTCCTTTGGTTGGTTCTGCTGATTTGCGGGAAGTATGATCTTCTTGTGTTCTTTCTTTTTCTAGACACAACATTCTAGTAGATCTCTTGCCCCTTGACATGGATGTTTTTTTTGTGATCTTAGGAATGGATACCTTGGAAAAGAACAAGTTAGTATTGTACTGTAGTACTAAGGTGGCAATGTTCCATGATAGAGATGTACAATGGGTTTTCCAATGTGATAAGGAAGATTCTTCCTACCTATTTGATGTCAGTTATGACTGCAGAGAGGTTGATGAGACATGGATGCAAAGCCTTCTTAGTTCATGTTGTGGATACCAAGGCAAGAAGTCCTAGTATCTAGGAGGTACCTGTGACAGGACGTTCGAACAAAACATCATTAACTAAGCAGAAGCGATCATTAACAACGGATTACTGGAAATCACTAAAAATTAAAACCATTTACAAAGAGATCCAAACACAGTAAAACTCTTTTATCAAGAACCAATGTATTTCATTTACATCCTGGTTCATAAGTACATATCCTGTACCATCCCTTCTCGAGGATTACAAGCATCAACTGCTCTGTTAATACTATACACATGCAACATAAGAACATCGAGGCATCAAGCCAAAATCTTAGATCGATTCATTAAAAGTACTAACTACTAACTCTGAGGACATGAGAGTATAGAGACGACACATAGGACTCTCTATACAAAATATGACAGCCAATGCCTCCACCTGGAATATCACTGTTGTCCCTGTTGTTGTTGCTGCTGCTATTCTTCCCCTGCTATAGGGTTTCTGCCTCTTCTTCCGCATCTACCTAAAAAGTGTTGGTGACCAACGGAGTGAGACCCAATCCCAGCGAGAGATATAACTTTCTGCTAAAAACATTATTATTACAGTTTAATAGAATAAAATTGAGCAGATGAATCATATATATATTCAGTAGATAAATTAATGTCTAAACATATTAGAGCAATATTCTTATTCAAATTATTTCAGCTATAACTTGATAAAGCAACATGTCACTTATCCAATAAGGAAATGAAGAAAATGTATAACATTTATCCATCTAGTATATGCTAAGCAAAGTATCATCAACCAATGATTCTCATATTTCAACCTTAAGAAAATACGCTACATGGCTGAATACATTTTACAATCATACTTAAGCCCTGAGGAGATGAGGTATACCGCTCATACTCCAACCGACCATTGCGAAGTTGAAATCGGTACCATACATAAGTCAAGGAAGAGTCAGATTTCCATGACCTCATCCTCCTCAGTCAGTGTGAGTACAAAAATGCACGACATCTTATGTCTATGCTAAATAGCTTTCTAGGGTATACTGGCAACTTCGCTATAGAGTTATAATGGCGGCTATACTCTCTTCACAATCGAGAGATTTCATGTTTATCTCACATCTATCTAGCATTAACATTATCGGGAGATTTGTGATACATCCATCCCGGCACATATAATGAAGGATTGAGAGATTTAATGTTTATCTCACATCAGTCCCACATTAGGGCGTAAGGATATTCATGCCCATAACCCCCACATACTCAACAGTATGGCCTCCAGGAGATCCCGTGGGAAAACCTGTTTTACCATCACCAACTACTGATGATGATGGATCTATGGCCAGGGATCTACATGATAAGATTTCACTTGATTAATTAAGTACATTACCATATTATTTTAGCATCAATCAAGTTTTCAAATATAAATTATTATAACAAATGCTACAAGAATGTATAATACTTCTATCAAGTACTTTTCGAAGCTTTATAAAACATTGGGATCTCAATCCCTTGTCACATCATGGGTATTCTCATCCCTTAACATCTCATCATCATGATTATGGAATATGGGTATTTCAAACCCTCAATCCGTCAAAGAACACTTGTTACCACTTATCAGGTAACTAATACCTTCAGGTCATCTGACCAAGGTAAACATGATACTTGCTACACAAGCATCTCATATGGCTCTCAAGCTCATTTAATCTCTTATTACCTCTTACTAGGCAACAAAGCATATTATGGCTTACAAGACCCATAAAACAATTTCAATAATAAAACATCATAGCTCATACCTGGCTATGCCCAACATCTCATGATACCTGCATGGTTAGTACTCATGATAACAGTTATATCAATTACATATCAGCACTATGCAATGTAAGGGTAGCATCAATATTCCCTCATTAGGGTTAGGGTTTCCAAATTCATGTCAATTAGAGATACTCATCCCATTACCCAAAATTAGGGTTATGATTTATCATCATATTGCCCAAGATTAGGGTTTCATGCATTATAACCCAAAATTAGGGTTTCACATACCTTCACCCTATATTAGGGTTAGGGTTTCATATTAGGGCTTCATATAGCATTACATAGCATCACCCTGGAATAGAGTTTCACATCACATCACTGCATTAGGGTTTCACATGGCATCACCCTAGATCAGGGTTTCACATCACATCACTGCATTAGGGTTTCACATGGCATCACCCTAGATTAGGGTTTCACACATCATTATCTTGAATTAAGGTTCTTTATAACTTTTGCCCAAATTAGGGTTTCATGTAACTTTACCCAAAATTAGGGTTTAATGAAGCATCTTCTTAAATTAGGGTTTTTCATTATATTACCCTGAATTGGGATTTCTCATATCATCACCCTAGATTAGGGTTACACCATTACCCTAGATTAGGGTTTCACCTAACATTGCCCTAAATTAGGGTTAGGGCTCATCAACCTTCTCGATTAGGGTTTCATGATCTCTTTATCAAGGATCATACCGTAATTACATATTTTCTGCATGTGGAAAGTGTTGAGGCTTAACCACTACATGATTATTATACATGTATGAATTTCTCTCTCTCTCTCATCCTCTCTAGGATGGTGATTACTTCAAGCTTGATTAGATTAGGTCAACCCTTCATTCAAGTACATACATTTAGGGTTAGCATAGTGTATTGAGATATTGCTTTCATAAGCATCAAAGGTTAACCCCTCTAAGGGTACTAATCACCCTAGTACCTTAAAGGTACAACCATTGTAATTATCTTTGATCTACATCATTAACAATCATGGGGTTAATAGTACTTACATGGTTTGAATCAATTAGACCTTCAAATGGTCTTGAGGTACTAGACCCTCAAACGGTCTTGAAGTACTTTGACCTTCAAACGGTCTTGACCTCAGCACCCTTAAACGGTCTGAAGACCGTTAGACCTTAAACGGTCTTGTCCAAATTCTTCAAATGGTTTGAGACCGTTAGACCATCAAACGGTCTTGATTCAATTGAATCCTCCAAACGGTCTTTGAACCAATTGTACTAGACCCTCAAACGGTCTTGAAGTACTTTGACCTTCAAACGGTCTTGAAGTACTTTGACCTTCAAATGGTCTTGACCTCAGCACCCTTAAACGGTCTGAAGACCGTTAGACCATAAATGGTCTTGTCCTAAAATTTAAAATGGTTTGAGACCGTTAGACCATCAAATGGTCTTGATTCAATTGAATCCTCCAAATGGTCTTTGAACCAATTGCACTTCCAAATGGTTTGAAGACCGTTAGACCTTAAATGGTCTTGGACCTTTTCACCTTCAAACGGTCTTGATGTCATTGACCTTCAAATGGTCTTGACCTACACCTTCAATTGATCTTAAGACCATTAAACCATCAAACGGTCTTTATCTAAAAATCTCTAAACGGTTTGAGACCATTTGAATTAAATATTAATTAACCCCAAACGGTTTGAGACCGTTTAGTCCTCAAATGGTTTGAGACCGAATGGTCCTCAAATGGTCTAAGACCGTTTGGTCAATTCAGCTTGAAATTGTTTAACCCTAAATTAGGGTTTCTACAATCAATTGATTTAGGGTTTTCTTTATTGAATCATTCATTAATTGGACCATTGAAAGTACATCAATTTATAACCCTTGGATCTCCAACCATCCATCACAGCCCTTGACCTCCAAACGGTCTTGAGACCGTTTGATCACCAAACGGTCTTGAGACCGTTTGGTCATCAAAACTTGAAAATCGTTTGCTCATGATATTTATTGAGGTGTGTGCTAAGATGACATCATCATATTCAAGCTTCAAACCTTCAAAAATTACTATAATTCTTATGGTGATTTCATCAACTAATCAAAAGGAATTTCGGGAAAGAAGAAAGATTCAACATATAATGAAGAAGTGAAATCAATAATAACATTTAAGGGTTCAAGTTATATAACCCGCCTTCAAATATGAATCCAAGATTCAAGCTTCACATATTTAATGGTGAATGAATCTTTCTCAACTTCCCAAGGTCCGTCCTCAAGTCTTTGAGTGAAAAGAATGGCTAAAGTTGAAGATTGAATGGAGAAAAGAAGAAAATAAACATTGAATTTCGATTTCCACCATGAAATCAATGTTGAAGATGATTAAGGATCTCACCTACAGGTTGGGGTACGTCCTCCTGTTGCTCCTAAGCTCCCTTGTTCTCGGCCAAAGCAAGGAAAGAAAGAAGAGTCAAACAAGTCTTTCATGTGGGTGAAAGAATGGAGTGTATTAAAGGGAAATTCAAGAGAGAGAAAGTGTTATAAAAATCATTTAATTTCCTAAATTGGTGCCACTTATCCCCCTCACTTCCTTTCATACGAAGCCATCATCCTCCCCTTCGAAATCCTATTCTTTATCCATGAATTAAAAGAAAACAATTAATCACCTTAATCAATATAATAATAATATAAAACAATTAGTGGATATTACTTTTCCTTTAACTAATGTGAGTGGGCTCTCCACTCACTTTAGATATTTCGATGCCATTGCAAGGCACAAGGACGTGCATACTTATATAAATTAAACCAACACATTTTTGGTTGAAGGGCACTTCCATTTATATATTTATTTTTGCATTAAATTGAATTAGGGTTTCAATTATGCTTAAATCTTGATTATTTTAATATCAAGATTCTCTCTCCTCCAAAGAGATTCAAATGAGATGCCCCTCTAATTTTCTTGTATCTAATTGATACCAAGAAACATTAGGGACTCTCAGGAAGTGGTATTTGTCATATTGAACCCTAGGTTTTGGGTAAATTGTACATTACACCAAAACTAGGTTTTAATGCACAAACATTGCTTAATAAGCTCTTTCTTAGTGCTTAGGTTTGCGGAAGCCATACCTCAACATCATTCTCATTCTTAGGGTTCTTCAACACTTAAGGAACATTTTATCATGTAACATTTGCAAGTTAACCCCTCAACTTGGGTAATTTGCACTTTAGTCCAAAATGGGCAAAACATTGTTTTCAACATTATTCAAAAAGGACTAAAATTGAAACATAAGTTCCTCTTGAGCCTTAATTACTTTTCAAAAGATAATAACAAGCATATAATTATCTTTCTTAAACAAAACATCTAGGGTTAAAGCATAACCCAGGTCAGGGATGTTACAAATTATCCACCCCTAACAGGGATTTCATCCCCGAAATCATCAAGAGAAAAGAGAAGGGTACTTCCTCCTCATCTCTTTCTCTAGATCCCACGTAGCTTCTTCAATGCCATGGTGATGTCAGAGAACTTTCACAAGACGTATGTCTTTATTTTTTAGTTTTTTAATTCTTTTATCGAGGATCATCACAGGTCCTTCAACATATGATATATCATCATTTAATTCTACCTCCACAGGTTGCAAAACTAACTCTGTGTTAGGATGACACTTTCTCAGAGATATGGAACACTGGTTGCAACTTATGCAGCTCAGGTGGCAATTCCAGCTTATAGGCTACCTTTCCAATCCGTTCAATGATTGGATAAGGCCCCATAAATCTAGGAGCTAATTTTCCCTTCTTTCCAAATCTAAGGACACCTTTACAAGGTGAGACCTTGAGATATACTCTGTCTCCAACTTGGAATTCTAAAGGTCTTCTTCGTTTGTCGGCGTACGACTTCTGTCTATCATTTGCAATCTTTAATTGTTGTTGTATTACTTTAATCTTCTCAGTTGTCTGATGTACTAGCTCAAGACCCAAAAGTTGATATTCTCCTATTTCATACCAACATAAAGGAGATCTACAACATCTACCATATAATGCTTCATATGGTGTCATATCAATACTGTGCAGATAGCTATTATTGTAAGAAAATTCTATCAAGCTCAGGTGTAGATTCCAACTTCCTACAAACTGAAGGACACATGCCCTAAGCAAATCCTCCAAGGTTTGTATAGTCCTCTCAGATTGTCCATCTGTCTGTGGGTGAAAGGCAATACTAAACCTTAACTGCGTACCCAAAGCTTTATGTAGTCGTTCCCAAAAATGACTCATGAACTGCGGGCCTCTATCAGAAACAATAGTAGCTGGAACCCCGTGCAACTGCACTATCTCATCTATACATATCTGTGCAAGCTTATCAATAGTGTAGGTTGTTTTGACAGGAAGGAAATGTTCTATCTTAGTCAACCTATCAACTATTACCCATATGGAATCATGACCTTTGGTTGTTCTAGGCAAACCAACCACAAAGTCCATGGTCACATGATCCCATTTCCACTGCGGTATAGGAAAAGGTTGCATTGTTCCTATGGGCTTCTGATGTTCATCTTTAACCTACTGACACAACGGACACCGCATAACAAACTCAGCTACATCTTTCTTCAAACCAGGCCACCAATACATATCTTTTAAGTTATGATACATTTTGGTGCTCCCTGGATGCATTGCGTACATCGAAGAAAGAGCTTCCTCCAAGACTAACTTCCTTAAGTTATTGGCTTCAGGTACTACCATCCTACCATGGTAACAGACTACATGATCCTCTGACTCATGAAAGCCATCCCGTTTCTCACTACCATACTCTGACCTGATCTGTTGAACCAGAACATCAGCTTGATGTGCTTCTTTAATCTGCTATCTCAGAGTGTGTTTCACTTGCATCTCAGCTAACAACCCGGCTAATAATGATACCTTAAGTTGTATATTGTTGTGCCTCAAGGAGATAAGCATATCTCTTTTAAAACACACTAAGGAGTTCAACGGTGCTTTATCTAAGGCTGGTGATGATGTATTGATGGGGAATGAATCCCTACTTTACAAAAGGTAAAGACATGGATTGGAAATACATTCTCTATGAAAGACTTGGGAGAAGCATCCTACATCTTGGGGATAATAATCTATAGAGATAGATCAAGAAGGCTTCTTGGACTAAGTCAGAGCACATATATCGACAAAGTGTTGAAGAGGTTCATCATGGAGAACCCAAAGAGATAAAACATGCCCATGCTACATGGAGTTACCATCTCTAAAGTTCAATGTCGCCATTCTTGTGAAGAAAGGGAGCGCATGAGTATGATTCCATATGCGTCAGCAATTGGGTCCATCATGTATGCAATTTTGTGCACCTGTCTAGACGTCTCATATGCATTGAGCATGATGAGAAAATATCAGTCAGCTCCAGTTGATGCTCACTAGATAGCCATGAAGAACATCCTCAAGTACTTGAGAAGGACTAAGGATTAGTTCTTGATTTAGACAAAGAGGGAGAATTGGTGGTAAGAGGTTACACCAATGCAAGCTTCCAGACTGACAAAGATGATTACAAATCACAATTAGGATTTGTGTTTTGCCTAAACAATGAAGGTGTAAGTTGGAAGAGTTCCAAGAAAGAAACAATTTTTAATTCTACAACAGAGGTCGAGTATATTGTTGCATCAAATGCATCAAAGGATGATGTATGGATCAAGAAGTTCATTTAAAAACTTGGGGTCATTCCAAGCATCAGCAACACAATTGAGCTATATTGTGACAACAATGGAGCTATTAGACAAGCTAAGGAACCCAGATCGCATCAACGCTCAAAGCATATACAAAGTAAGTTCCATCTTATACGAGAGATCGTACATCAAGGAGATGTAAAGATTTGCATAGTACTAATTGAGAACAATGTTGTTGACCCCTTTCCTAAAGCACTTTTATAGTAGAAGCATGATGGTCATGTTAGTTAACTCAGAATAAGATTCATGGGTGATTGACTCTAAGTGAAAGTGGGAGTTTGTTGGTTGTCTCATGTTCAACTCATGTTGTGAGAAGATATATTTTAGATTCTTATGGTCTGTGAAAATTTGGAATGTTTCTCCATAGAGATAATGTCTCCAGATCTTCAAAGCATGTACCAGAACAACTAGATCTAGATCATGTGTCGGATAATTCTCCTCATGTTTCTTAAGCTGTCGAGAGGCAAAAGAAATTACTTGATTATCCTACATCAACACACGTCCTAGACCATTCTTAGATGCATCACATAAAACTATGTACCCCTTCCCTTGTTCAGGTAACACCAGCACAAGTGCATTTGTTAACCTTTCTTTCAGTAGCTGGAAAGAATGTTGACACTTGTCATTCTAGACAAAAGGAACCTCCTTCTTGGTTAACTTGGTTAGGGGTAAAGCTATAGAACTAAATTTCTTAATGAACCTCCTGTAATAGTCTACTAGTCCTAGGAAACTGCGTATCTCCGTCAGTGTATTTGGCTGTTCCCATTGCAGGACAGATTCTACCTTCTTGGGATCAACATAGATACTTGAGGTAGATATTATGTGTCCTAGAAAAGAAAATTCTGGTAACCAGAACTCACACTTGCTAAACTTAGCATACAGCTTATGCTCTCTTAGCAAAGTTAAAGTCTGACGGAGGTGCTGCTCATGTTGTTGAGCATCTCTACTGTATATCAAGATGTCATCTATAAAGACCACTATGAACTAATCAAGAAAATGCTGGAAGATTCTATTCATGAGTTCCATGAATGAAGATGGTGCATTAGTTAGTCCAAATGACATAACTATGAACTCATAGTGACCATACCTTGTCCTAAAGGAAGACTTAGGTATGTCACTCTCCTTAATACACAACGGATGATATCCCGACCTTAGATCTATCTTAGAGTAGATAGTTGCACCACACAACTGATCAAATAGGTCATCGATCCTTGGTAGAGGATACTTGTTCTTTATGGTTACTTTATTCAACTGTTTGTAATCAATGCATAACTGCATAGATCTGTCCTTCTTCTTAACAAAAAGAACCAAAGCACCCCATGGTGAAGTACTCGGTCGGATAAAACCTTTCTCAAGCAACTCTTGTAGCTGTTTCTTGAGCTCTACCATCTCAGCAGGTGCCATTCTATATGGTATTTTTGCTATTGGTTGCGTGCCCGGGATTATATTAATCTCAAAATCAATCTCTCATGGTGGAGGAACACCTGGAAGTTCCTCAGGGAACACATCATCAAACTCCCCAACTATCAGAACTTTAGAAAGATTAGAACTCTCTATTCTGGTATCTACCACATGTGCCCAAAATGCAAATCATCCTTGTCTCATCAGCTTCTCAGCTACCATAACCAACACTAGATAGGTTGGAAGAATCTTTCTGTCTCCCTGAAAGATCCATGTGTCACCGTCATCTGCAAACACAACTTGCTTGGAATCACAATCCAAGACAACCTTATACTTTTCTAGGGTGTCCATCCCAAGGATTATATCAAATCTATGCATCTCAAGTGGTATAAGATCCACCTGAATGCGATGTTCAGAAAAGGAAAGAATGCAAGGAGAACACACCTCCTGCAGCACTACATATCCTAGCAAAGGGGTTTCTAGTAACAGATTATCTGTTCTATGACTGACAGTCATGAATCACTTCTCGAGTGATAAAGGAATGTGTAGCACCCAGATCAATAAAAAAAGATATGAAGCAAGATGAAGACATATCAGAATGAAATAGTTCCATCTGACCTGTCACAACTCGAGGGTTGACTACTGCTTCGGGTTTATTCATTGCATAGAATCTCGACGTTGCTTGTTGTTGACCCTGTGCTCAGTTATTGGGTGCTGACAAACCAGCTTGGGATACTTGTCCATTTCCTCTAGCGCCACTCGAAAACTGTCGCCTCTGAGAGCCTTGCTGACTCTGCCTCAGAGGTTGAGTCACACTTACATCTCTAGCTCGACAATCTTTCATCAAATGCCCCATCTTTCCACATATAAAACAACCTCTACTCTCCCTCTGTGGCCTGGGTGGTCCTGTTACTGACATTGAGGCTGAGTTGTGGGCTCCCTCTGGTGGTAAACTACGACCTCTACCCTTACTGGATGTCCATTGTGTCTGGGTATTGGATCTCGATGGTGCTATTGGTGCAAAAAATCTTAGTTTCTTGAAACTTTCGGACCTCTGTCCTTGAAACTGAGTATACACCTTCTTACTCTTAGTCTGACGCTTCTCGACCACCGTCCTTTCTATCCGTCTCACGGACTGCACAAAGGTGGCGAACCTCTCCCTGTTCTCTAAGGCAGACACAGGAGTGGTCAATTCAGCATTCAACCCCTTCTCAAAACATCGAATTCTCTCTTCATCAGTAGCTGCCATATGTGGACAGAACCGCATAAGCTCCATGAACTTAGCTTCATACTCGCTAATGTTCATTGGTCCTTTCCTTAACCTCTCAAATTGAGAGATCTTCTCATCTAGATACGTCTTGGGGAAGTATCTACTGAAGAATTCTCGTCAGAATTCTCCCCATCTGATTTCAACATCTGGCCTCTTACCCTCTTGTATTGTCCACCAGTGGCCATCACTCCCTTTTAGAAGGTACACTGCATGCCTCACCTTCTCTGCTTCAGGGATATTGAGGATTCTAAAGGCCTTCTCCAACTCAGTCAACCACAAGTCAACATCTGTTGGGTCAGTTGTACCAGCATAATCTGTGGCTCCAACCTGGCAAAGTCCTTCAAAAGTCTTGTCGACTCCCTGTCCTTCATTATGAATTGGTTCCCTAGGTGCAGGTGGTGGCATCCTATCCTCCATGTGCGTCATGGTTGCCATGAACTGCCCAAACAGATCATGGAAAGCTGGACTTTCTAATGCAACTTGGTTAAACTGAGGATGTTCAGGTACTGGTTCCTCCCTAGTCTGGTCCCTTGCACCTCTTCCTGGTGCAACAATGCTGCTGCTCTCAACAACATGTTCTTCGTGTGATCCAGACATCTTTAAGTTCTTCTCCTCCTCCTATATGAGTAGAAGACACTATCAGATGAACTGGAAGACACTAGAACAGACTCAACAACCTTAGTCCTATGTCTTTGTAGACTCAGTGAACCTAGAGCTCTAATACCAACTAAACTGTGACAGGCCGTTCGAACAAAACGTCATTAACTAAGCAGAAGCGATCATTAACAGCGGATGACTGAAAATCGCTAAAAATTAAAACCATTTACAAAGAGATCCAAACATAGGAAAACTCTTTTATCAAGAACCAATGTATTTCATTTACATCCTGGTTCATAAGTAAATATCATGTACCATCCCTTCTCGAGGATTATAAGCATCTTCTGGTTTGTTAATACTATACACAGGTAGCATAAGAACCTCGAGGCATCAAGCCAAAATCTCAAATCGATTCATTAAAAGTACTAACTACTAACTCTGAGGAACTGAGAGTACAGAGACGACACATATGACTCTCTATACAAAATATGACAGCCAGTGCCTCCACCTGGAATATCACTGATGTCCCTATTGTTGTTGCTGTTGTTCTTCCCCTGCTATAGGGTTTCTGTTACAACCCCAAATTTTGGGTTCCTTTGGGTGAGAAATGTAATTTCTCACATTAAAGAGAATTGGACAAATAATGATATAATTTGTTGAATAAATAGCCTTGTTGGTTGCTTTGTGGGCTTTATTGTCTATTGGGCCCAATAATAAGGAAATTCAATTAATTAATGAATAATTGAGAATTTGAGAAAAGAAAGATGTCAAAACCTATAGAAGGAAAAAGAGC
This sequence comes from Alisma plantago-aquatica, assembly GCA_963693085.1. NCBI lineage: Eukaryota > Viridiplantae > Streptophyta > Magnoliopsida > Alismatales > Alismataceae > Alisma > Alisma plantago-aquatica. The sequence continues at coordinate 1,007,953,382 of OY856410.1, read as the reverse complement.
TTAATCCAAAGGTGGATTTCGTGCCACATGGGTTCCTTGGGTTCCAAGGAGTCCAAAGTTGCAAAGCAAAGGCAATAAGAAAAGAAAAGAGTAATTAAGTATTTCTTTATTAAGAAAGAAATTGAAAACAATGGTAAAATGTGGAAAATAAGTAAAAAGAGGTACAATTGAGTTATCCTTAGTGGAATTTCGTATCCCAAGGATTTATAATGATAAAAGGGATACCAATGAGGAAAATAAAAGACCTCAAAAAGAGCTATTTTAATAAGAAATAAACAAGGTAATGAGGAATAATAAAGAATAATGCATTTAGATGCATCTAGAAGGATAATGAGTATCCAATAAAAAGAATTTCGAATTCTTGGAGTTCCTTGGGGTCAAAGGAGCCCCAATGTAGAAAAAGAAAGAGAAAATATCAATAATACAAAATTAAAGGATAATGTGATACATTATTAATGAATTATTGTGGTATTGTTTAAAAGGAAATTTTTTCTACTAAAAGAAAATAGAAATTCCGTGCCAAATTAAAAGGCAAGTACAAAGAATAAAGAGGAAATAATTTTCAAAATCCTAATATTTAAAGAAAAAGGAATAGCAAAAAGGATAAAGGAGAAGAGAGAGAAGTTTGCTTTTTCATGAAGGAATCAGATTCCTAGTAGGAAAGAACCTTATTTCTTCGGGAGCAAGCATCATAGGGCGTTGTTACCCTCATCTATAAAAGGAGAGAGAGCCCTAGGCTGAGCCCAGGAGAGAGATCCCACGTATCCTCCTTTCTTCTTCTTCTTCTTCTTCTTGTTTTCATCAAAACCCTAACCAAGCAAACGTAGGGCTATCTTGGGGGCACCTGACGGCTGTGGTGGATTTTGATGGAGGCATGATGTGACCACAAAAGACTAGGGTGGGCTGCTACCTTTCCCTTGATCCCATCTTCGCTCAAACCGCCCAGCGGGCCTACAAGTTTTGGCCACAGTGGACGCAGCTTCCGGTCTGACTTTGGCCGCCTCGTCTGCAGTTGGAGACCTCTACGGGTGTGGAGGAGGGTGGCGGAGGTAGTGGGGGAGTCACCAGTACACTAGGGACCAAGGAGAAGAGGAGGGAGCTTTCTCCGAGCAGCAGCAATGCGGCAGAAACCGCGGATGAATCTCGTGCAAAAATGACCACCTTGGCCTCATTTTTGGAATGCCTCATGTGCGCCAAGGTGCGGCGGAGGTAGAAGTGCCTAACCTGGTGGCCGTCGGGGTCAGACGAGGGCGGGGGGAGCTGCGCCTAAGGCTATAGGTCCGCGCATCTGTGGCATCACGAGGAGGAAGAAGAAGGCTCGAGCTTTGGACGATTCTACCCCTCGTGGGTATGTAGAGCCGACAGCTTACACGGGGGTATATGAGTCTTTTCAAAATGTTTCAAACCTGCAAGCACGTTGCATGAAGAAGATGACGTGTCGCTTGATGATTCGCCCAAAGTAAGTTATTTTTTTGCAAAAATCATAACTCTTTAATAGTAGCTCGAATGAAAAAAGTTTATACATGAATTTTGCTCTGAAAAACGAGAGGAATCTAATAAAAATATATTTAGAGGCTAATTTATCTTGTAATTCGAAAAGTAATGGTAGATGCAACTTTAATACTTTAATGTTTAAAGAACCCTGTTTTGAGTTGATTAATATATTTAATAAGGTTAAAGTTGATATTAGCCTGTTAATGATAAAAAGGAACATTAGGAATAAAAAGAATGAACTTTACATGTAATTAGTTTAATTTAGAGTTTACATGCACAAGTATGCTTTAATGGGCCTTGAAACCCTAATGTTGGCAATTCGACTCTTAATAGCTTTAATTATTCAAAGTGATGAATAAAGATGAGATATAATGATTCCAAGATATTTCAAGCATTAAAGTTCCGAATTGTGGTTAAATACCCTAAATGTAGTAATTAGGGTTTTCTAATGAATAAAAGATAGAATTAATGGTAAATCAAGTTTATATGTGAATTAGACTATAATGAACTTTGAATTGATGATAAATGAGCATAATGATCTTGTCATGGATTAAAAGGATAAAAAAATGATAGCTTTAATGTAAGAGAGGCTTAATGGACTTATTTAATGGTTAATTATGCCTTTAATCCGAAAATGAGGATTATGTTGAAATAATTAGGGTTTGTGATCAATTGCGTTAAATTAGGGTTTAAAATAGTAAAAGATGAAGGGAAACCCTAATTGCAATGGAAATCCTAAAAGTGGACTAGAAACCCTAGGAAGTGAGCTAGATTTAATAGATCTTAATGACATGAGTAATAAAAGAAAATTGTATAATTGTTTTAGGATCTTATTGAATGCTTGCTTTCCTATTGTTGATTGGATTATTTCTATCTCACATCAACTTGACAGGTATGTGGTTACGCTTATGATTACCATGCATCCGTTTTCTGAGGATTTTATCGATGTTTACATCGTGGCTTGAATTAATTGTTGGATGAATTTAATTCATGCAAATTATAATGTGAATATGATTATCACATAAGAGATGTGCCTACTAGCTTAGATCTTAGTCCCCTCTGTAGCCTAATGGATTGACCTAGTACATGGCTACCAATGGGGTAGGCCCATCAGGTCATTGAATGACTTAGTACATGGCTACCAATGGGGTAAGACCATCAAGTCACTTGGAGTCAGAGACTGGACTACCTATGGGTAGTGCCATGTGACTCATCCCTAGATATTAATCTACCTATTAGGTAGGATCATGCGAGGTTTAATAATGATCTACCTAGAGAGAGGTAGTATCTCAGTCCACTGCAGGGACAACACAGAGATAGGGGATAGGAAAGGATTGAGTAGTATGGTTTAAAAGGTAGTCTTGGTTGTTAAATGATAATTGGTTGATTACTTTGTTATTATAGTTGCACGATTATTGTTTCCCCCACATACCAGCTTCTTGCTGACCGACGTTTTGTTTGTCGGCGTTTTAGGTACAATGAAAAGAACAAACAGTAAAGTGGCACATGTGGAATTAAATGAGAATTAGCGTGCATGGGAGGATTAGTTAGATCAGTATCTCCATGGTTAGAAGTTTAGAAATCCCAATTTTTAAAAGGTAAGCAAAGTTTTATTTCATACCAATTTTCAGTTTAGTTGGTAAAGTTTATTAATTATTATTGATTATTTGTTGAACCTTTGATCCTATTTATTGGATAATGGCTCTGACCTTCTGGTCTCCCTTAATTTGGGGTTACCGGGAGGTGGGGTCGTTATAATTGGTATCAGATCATAGGTTCCTCACTTAACCATTAATAATTATTAAATTTTACAAACTCCATAGAACCCAAGGGAGTTATTAGAGGATTATCTGAAAGACGGAGGTGTCTAGAAAAGGATCACGACCGGGGGCTGGCAATATTTTCCTTCGCACCGCTAGTCAGAATATGAGGACTCCCAGATCTGTGTGACTGCCTGGCCAAAGTCTTAGGGTATGATTCGAAATAAGATACCTTTAGGACTCTCTCATCTTGTTCATCCCTTCTCAACTCAAATTCTGTGAAGGACCTTAAGGATTAGAGTTTCCTCTCTTCTCCTCACCCACTTGAGGTATGGGTAAGGTTGATAAGGATTAAGGAATCCTCCACCAAATTAATAAAAAGCATGTAAATAAGATGTCATGGACATAAGCTTAATAGAGAGTGTAAAGGAATAGATACATGCTTAGGTCGTATGACATGAGTTGTCATTGCCCTCAGGAGAGACCTAAGGATAGACCTTCTTGTCAGGAGGATGAGTTGAGAAAGTTAGTCTTGGAGGTAGAGACCTCCATTAAAAGTAGAGACCTAGCACATCCTCTGAGGATGATGTTAACCCTAACCCTAAGTGGAGGTTAGAGAGAGATGACATGATGAGTTAGATGACATGGTTGACTGGGTGTTTGGATGGACATTCCTTTGGATTTCCATACGAGCCATGAGAGGTTGGATGACCTAGCACCTTTGGCAACCCAACACTAGGAAGGGTCGAGCATGTTTGAGTGAAGGATATCTCATTCATGGATGAAGTTAGAGAAGAACCTATAGAACCCTATGGGCTTGTGCAAGTAGGGTATAGCTTGCACCCAGAGTATGTCAGTAGTGCTGACAGTAGGATGAAACCCTGGACAAGGAATCATGATGGATGTCTTATGATATAAACATAAAGAGCTTAGGATAATCTTGAGCCAAACATGAGTTGAGAAAAGGCTTCACCCAGGTAGGGATATGCTGGTAAGCTTGATCCAACTTCATGTAGTGAGGCTGGATGTGGAGTTAGATCTAGAGAGAGAAAACATGACCCAAGAAAGAAGGTTGGAAGCTTAGTGTTATGACCCACATTTCGTTTTACCAGTAAGTACCTTGGTTAGTGCATAATTGAACTAGTTATGTTGAGATGAGTACTTGCTTTTGTTAATAGTGTTTTGAGTTTTGAGCTAGTGTTAATGTATCATTAGCTTGTTCTCTTGTCCTGAGATTGAGGGCAAGTTTTTGCTTAATCCGTTGCCGAAGAAATCATGTGAAACTGACCTACGAGTAAAAAGATATGAGCTTTTTAGTGTGCAGGGACCTATGTGTAATTTCGGAAAGTTTTTGGGCAATTTACATCCGGCCCCCTGGGCGCCCTTCCTTATCCTTTCCTTCAGTTTTCCTTTATTAGTTCTGTTAACCGACTTTGGAATGAACGATAGTTCATTTCCTTCGGTTGCCGCTTGGGAAAAACAGAGAAGGGGAGAAAAGAGAGAAAGAGCTAGAGGAGAAGCTAGGCAACCAAGCCCTCCTTCTCCGTTCTTCTTCGATTTCTTCATCTTCTCCAGCCAAACTAACCGGCTGCATCATCTTCTTCTTCTTCACCTTCTTCTTTCCCCTTCCTTCTTTGTTCTTGCTTCCCGGCCAAGGTAGGCGCCGACCAAGGAGGTGCTAGGAGCGGCCAAAGACGTGAAAAGCAACGTCTACGGGTTGCTGCTAGGTCGTCTTGAAGTTCCCAAGGTATTTCGTGCGAAGATTTCCCCCGAATCGACCCCAATCTCCTCTTTTATTTCTGCAATTTCCGCCTCTACGCAGGTTGCACGGCGTGCAAATCCATTTTGCACGGCGTGCAACATCACAGAAAGCTTATATCGGGGATTTCCGTTTCTGCGCAGGTTGCACGGCGTGCAAAGTTACAGATAGCGGAACGAGTTCACGGCGTGCAGGTCAGTGTGCACGGCGTGCAAAGGTGCAGAAAAGTAGATCAGGAGTGCACTGAAGGTGCACGACGTGCAGTCTAGGTGCACGGCGTGCACGCTGCTGTAAAGGGCAGAATTAGGCGTGGTTGTGGATGTTTTTCGGTGTATACGAACACACCGAAGTGGGTGAGTGGTAGTTCATTTAGAAATCATTATTTAACTCATTTTAAATGCTTATTTGCTTCAGTATCAGTTGATATGACCTTTAAACAGTGTAGCATGTACATTTTAGTGTGATAAGTTCATTGGAACTTGAAATGTGTAAGTAGAATGATGAGAAAGAGGAAATTCTATGTTTTACAATTGTAATGCGATATTCCTGTTTAATTGTTTATCTGTTAATTAATTAATAGACCTAGGTGCCCTAACACCGTAGAACCCCTAAGAGGTATCTGCAACTTAGGGGTGAAACTCGTGTTGCAACATCATCCGTGCCTGTGTCACGGACAAACGAGGAAATAGAGGCAGTGTCCAACAACAACGTGTGCGGAGTCACGGTGGCACTGGAGGAAAATGGGGGGTTATTCAACATTAATCCGTGCGGAGTCACGGTGGTAACCCCGTGAGACTCTCCGCCTGTGTACTCAGGTTAGAGGAGGAGTCTAGAGCACTCGGAGTAGTGCATTGAGGCCGGAGAGCCTGTAGGCCGGAGAGCCTGTGGTCCTGTGGCAGAGCAGGGCTGGCGTCAGACTTAGCATTTCCCGGGTGTGTCGCTAAGTCTTGTACGGTGGGACCGTAGCATGAACTTGTTGCGGATCTTTATATGTAGAGTACACTGCATATATTTAGGGCATAATAATAAAATGAATAAATAATCAAGTAGGTTCACAGTAAATTTGTATAATCTGTTCATCTATCTGAATTACCGATTGATGCTTAGAAATGAGATTATTATCTGTATATCTGCTATGTCAGTAGAACTGCCCTGCTTGAACTGTATATCTATTTATTTTCAGTTTATAAACCTGACGAGTTATTTAGTGATAGCTAAGTGAAATGTTATTCACTGAGCGAGTAGGCTCATCCCTCTACTCAAACATTTTCAGGTCAGCATCAGCAACAGGAATCAGAAGGATCGTTTCATCCTAACGCCTAGTCTATATAAGGTTTGTAGTTAGTCTAGTTAGAGGTCTCTTAGTCCTTTCCCCCTCGATCTTTGGGACGAGGTGTGAGTGAGAGAGTGAATGTGTATAAAGATGTAAATTATCTGTTATGCTTTATTTTTATGTCAAACAATGTAATATTTTGTAGACTCTGTTTATATTGCTAGTCAGTTAATAAAGATGCTTCCGCAGTTTGTTTAGTTTCATTTGACAGCATAAATTAGATTTTCCCATTAATATCTTTAAAATGTTTTTAAAAGTGAAGAGTGGTTGGCTTATGTGTAAATCCCATCCTGTCGCGTCCTGATCTCGTGGTTTGTGGTTAATGTGAGATTGGGGCGTGACAATTTTTGGTATCAGAGCGATGGTTTGAGTACATAGTTACTCAAGGTCAGGGGATGATAAGAGACCAATATGATTAAGGTTTAGGTGTCTTTCTTCTATCTGTAATTTTCTAACAGGAAGTGTTCTGTTATATCATTGCAGATGGCAGGAAGAGGCTTTGATCGTGATGATCAGGCTGAGAGCCATGTTGGCCCTGACCCTTTGTACTTGGGTCCAGGTGGTGGTGACCACGTGGATGAAGCATCCCGGATGTATAGGATGTTTTTGGAGACCAAAGAGAGGTACAAGGCTGATAGGCGAGAATCTTCTTCTACCAGCAGTAAAGATCTGATGCGATCTTATGAGCTTGTGAAGAAGCTTGGTGGCACAGAGTTCAGTGGCACCATAGATCCCGCCGAAGCTGATGAGTGGTTTAGACAGATAGAGAAGGTCTTTCGCCTGATGGAGCTTTCTGAAGAGAAGAAGATTAATCATGCAGTCTACCTTTTGACAGGCGATGCAGAGTTGTGGTGGCGTGGTGTGGAAGAAAAGAGGAGAGGTACAGAGCTTTCCTGGCAGGATTTCTCTGAGGAATTTCATCTCAAATTCTATCCACCCACTTTTCTTAATGAGAAAATCAGGCAGTTACAGAATATCAAGCAGGGGAACATGACAGTTACTGAGTATGAAGCGCTTTTCACCCAGTTAGCGAACTTCTGTCCGCAGCTTGTTCCCGATAACATAGAGAGATGCAGAAGGTTTCAAGAAGGGCTGAGGCCAGAGATTCGGCATACAGTTTCTGCTACTAGTAGGAGGAACAGAGAGAACTTTGGCGAGTTTGTTGAGGCTGCCGGACAGGTTGAAGAATCTGTGAATGCTGATAAGGTGCCCGAGTCTAAGAAGAGATCTGCAGAGTTCAATAGAGGGCAATCCAGTAGTGGATACAGAGGTGGAGGTAGAGGTTTCTTCTCTAAACTCGGGCGTGGCTTTAGCTGTTTCGGCAGACAGAGATCTGAAGATGTTGCTCCTTCTAGAGGCAGAGGGGGATACAACCCAGGGAGATGGGGCAGTGCGTCTAGTGGACGGTCTTCTGGGTCGTCAATGTCAGTGACAGGTCCCCAGAGACAAGAGATACCGCCATGTGACAAATGTGGAAGACTACACACTGGTCAGTGTTGGGGTCCAAGTTGTTTTGTCTGTGGACAAGTAGGACACCTAAAAAGGGAATGTCCTCAGCTTTAGCAAGTAGCATCACAAGCTTTCCAGCCCCAGTACCATGATGTTCCGAGTTCTTCTGTGGCTTTTGGTTCTAGAGGTGGTGGAGTGGCCAGTGGCAGAAGTGGTCAGAGAGGACAGCGTGGAAGAGGGAGAGCTTCAGCACGTTTCTTCTCTTTGACACCTCAGGAAGGTATAATTTCTTCACAAGTTGTTACAGGAGAGATGTTTTTGTTTAATAGCATACCAGTTTTAGTTTTGATAGATCCGGGAGCTACTCACTCTTTTATACGACGTTCTTTAGTTGGTGAACTTAATCTGTTAACTCAAGAGTTGGCAGATGAGTTAGTATTGAGGGTTCCACTAGGTGGGCCAACAGTTTTATCCGAGTCTTGTCCCGGATGCTTGTTATCTTTTGGAGGTTTCACCTTTGCTACTAATCTCATACCCCTGGATGTAAATACCTTTCAAGTCATCTTGGGTATGGATTGTCTTGAAACATATCGAGTGCAACTCGATTGTTGGAAGAAGGAAGCTACCTTTCAACTAGGGGAATTTTCTTGTATCTTTACTGGAGACAGGAAAGTTCTGCCTACGTGCATAATATCAGCTGCAGTAGCTGATAAGATGTTACAGAAGGGATGTGAAGCGTTCCTTGCTCATGTGGTTGACACCAGAGCAGAGAAGAGCACCGCCAGTGTTTATGATGTGCCCGTGGTTTGTGAGTTTTCTGATGTTTTTCCAGAAGATTTGCCAGGCCTACCTCCTGTCAGAGACTTGGATTTTGAAATTCAGATATATCCAGGTAGTCATCCAGTAGCACTACCAGCCTATAGAATGGCACCTGCAGAGTTGAAGGAACTCAAGGTGCAGTTGCAGGAGTTGCTGGATAAGGGTTTCATCAGACCTAGTTCTTCGCCGTGGGGTGCTCCAGTCCTGTTTGTTAAGAAAAAGGATGGTACCATGCGTCTCTGTATAGATTACAGGAAACTGAACAAGATCACTATTAAGAACAAGTATCCATTGCCGAGAATAGATGATCTGTTTGATCAGTTGCGCGGAGCGACGATCTTCTCTAAAATAGATTTGAGATCTGGATATCATCAGCTTAGGATAAAGGCTTCTGATATTCCTAAAACAGCTTTCAGAACCAGGTATGGGCATTATGAGTTTTTGGTCATGTCGTTTGGGCTGACCAATGCCCCAGCAGCCTTTATGGATATGATGAACCGGATTTTCAAACCGTTCCTAGATCAGTTTATTGTAGTCTTTATAGATGATATTCTGATCTATTCCAGAGACGATGAACAGCACGAGCAACACCTGAGAGTAGTGTTGCAGTTGTTGAGACAACACCAGTTGTTTGCTAAATTTAGCAAATGCGAATTCTGGTTGGCTGAGGTAGCATTTCTTGGACATGTTATCTCGAGAGGTGGAGTTAGTGTTGACCCTAAGAAGGTTGATTCTGTACTTCAGTGGGAACAGCCTAAGACTCCTACTGAGATCAGAAGTTTCTTGGGATTAGCAGGTTATTACAGAAGGTTCATACAGAACTTCAGTGCGTTAGCATCACCTTTGACACGCTTGACGAGGAAGGATGTACCGTTTGTTTGGTCTGATAACTGTGAGAGAAGTTTTCAGATTTTGAAGAAAAGGTTGACTTCAGCACCAGTGTTGGTTTTTCCTGAAGTAGAAAAAGGCTATACAGTGTTCTGTGATGCTTCCAGGAGAGGTTTGGGCTGTGTACTGATGCAAGAAGGCAAAGTTGTGGCTTACGCATCTAGACAGCTTAAGAAGAATGAAGAGAATTACCCGGTCCATGATTTGGAATTAGCTGCTATAGTTCATGCTCTTAAGACATGGCGTCATTACTTGTATGGTGAGACATGTCAGATGTTTACAGACCATAAGAGCTTGAAATATATCTTCACTCAGAAGGATTTGAATTTAAGACAGCGCAGATGGCTTGAGCTGATCAAGGACTATGATGTGACAATCGATTACCATCCTGGTAAGGCGAATGTTGTAGCTGATGCTTTGAGTAGAAAGTCAAGTTCAACAGCTAATGCATTTTCTATGGCATGTTTCAAGAGAGACTTGCTTGTAGATATGCGAAAATTGAACTTGGACTTGGATGTGACTGGACAAAGTGGGTTGATTTCTCAGATGCAAGTCAGACCTACTTTTTATAATCAGATTAAGGAATTATAGCAGAGTGATGATGAGTTGTGGCAAATCATGCAGGATATGTCAGAAGGTAAGAGAGCAGAGTTCAGGTTTTATGATGAAGGCGTGTTGTATCTTCATGATAGGTTATGTGTACCTGGAAACAGTGAGTTGAAAGAGCATATTCTTGAGGAAGCACATACTTCTATGTATGCTATGCATCTAGGTAACACAAAGATGTACAGGAATCTCAAAGAGCTGTACTGGTGGTCTGGTATGAAAAAGGATGTGGTTGAATACGTGGCTAGGTGTGGTGTATGTCAGCAGGTTAAGGCTGAGCATCAGAAACCTACTGGTACTTTGCAGTCGCTTCCTATACCAGAATGGAAATGGGAACACATCACGATGGACTTTGTGGTAGGATTACCCAGGACGCCTAAGGGTTCGGACTCGATATGGGTGATGGTGGATAGACTAACTAAGTCTGCTCACTTTCTTCTGGTCAAGTCAACCTTTGATGTTCCGAAGCTGGCCAAGATATATGTGGACGAGGTAATCAGATTACATGGGATTCCAGTCTCCATTATTTCTGACAGAGATCCTAAGTTTACATCTATATTCTGGAATCAGTTACATCGTGCGTTGGGCACAAAGCTGAGGTTCAATACAGCGTTTCACCCGCAGACAGATGGCCAATCAGAGAGGACCATTCAGACTCTTGAAGACATGCTGAGAGCATGCGTTCTGCAGTTCAGAGGTAACTGGGAAGAACACTTAAGCCTGATGGAGTTTGCATATAATAACAGTTACCATTCTAGTCTTGGAATGGCTCCATATGAAGCTCTTTATGGTAGGAAGTGTAGATCGCCAGTTTGTTGGTACGAAGTGGGTGAGAAGGAAATTCTTGGACCTGAATTAGTTGATATAACTACAGAGAAGATATTTGTGATCAGGGATCAGTTAAAAGCTGCTAAGGATAGACAGAAAAGTTATGTAGAGAGACGACGTCGACCTCTAGAGTTTGAGGTTGGTGACGAGGTTTACTTGAAAGTTTCACCGTGGAAGGGAGTGCTGAGGTTTGGCAAGAGGGGTAAGTTGACCCCTAGGTATATGGGTCCATATCCTATTGTTGAAAGGATTGGACCTGTAGCTTACAGGTTGGATTTTCCGTCTGAGTTGGCAAATCTTCATGATGTCTTCCACGTGTCTATGCTGAAAAAGTGTCATCCTGGTACAGAAAAGATTGTAGATCCAGAACCGGCGCAGCTTAGAATAGATGTGTCCTATGTAGAAGGACCAGTGCAGATAGTTGATCACCGGATCAAAAAGCTTAAGAACCGTGAGTTATCTTTAGTAAAGGTTTTGTGGAGGAATCACAATATAGAGGAAGCTACGTGGGAGCTTGAATCAGAAATGTGTAACAAGTTTCCTTTTCTCTTTTAGGAATTTCAGGACAAAATTCTTATAAGGGAGGGAGATTGTTATGACCCACATTTCGTTTTACCAGTAAGTACCTTGGTTAGTGCATAATTGAACTAGTTATGTTGAGATGAGTACTTGCTTTTGTTAATAGTGTTTTGAGTTTTGAGCTAGTGTTAATGTATCATTATCTTGTTCTCTTGTCCTGAGATTGAGGGCAAGTTTATTCTTAATCCGTTGCCGAAGAAATCATGTGAAACCGACCTACGAGTAAAAAGATATGAGCTTTTTAGTGTGCAGGGACCTATGTGTAATTTTGGAAAGTTTTTGGGCAATTTACATCCGGCCCCCTGGGCGCCCTTCCTTATCCTTTCCTTCAGTTTTCCTTTATTAGTTCTGTTAACTGACTTTGGAATGAACGATAGTTCATTTCCTTCGGTTGCCGCTTGGGAAAAACAGAGAAGGGGAGAAAAGAGAGAAAGAGCTAGAGGAGAAGCTAGGCAACCAAGCCCTCATTCTCCGTTCTTCTTCGATTTCTTCATCTTCTCCAGCCAAACCAACCGGCTGCATCATCTTCTTCTTCTTCACCTTCTTCTTTCCCCTTCCTTCTTTGTTCTTGCTGCCCGGCAAAGGTAGGCGCCGGCCAAGGAGGTGCTAGGAGCGGCCAAAGACGTGAAAAGCAACGTCTACGGGTTGCTGCTAGGTCGTCTTGAAGTTCCCAAGGTATTTCGTGCGAAGATTTCCCCCGAATCGACCCCAATCTCCTCTTTTATTTCTGCAATTTCCGCCTCTGCGCAGGTTGCACGGCGTGCAAATCCGTTTTGCACGGCGTGCAACATCACAGAAAGCTTATATCGGGGATTTCCGTTTCTGCGCAGGTTGCACGGCGTGCAAAGTCAGATTGCACGGCGTGCAAAGTTACAGATAGTGGAACGAGTTTCAGCCCAGGTGCACGGCGTGCAAATCAGTTTGCACGGCGTGCAGGTCAGTGTGCACGGCGTGCAAGTCAGTTTGCACGGCGTGCAAAGGTGCAGAAAAGTAGATCAGGAGTGCACTGAAGGTGCACGGCGTGCACGCTGCTGTAAAGGGCAGAATTAGGCGTGGTTGTGGACGTTTTTCAGTGTATACGAACACACCGAAGTGGGTGAGTGGCAGTTCATTTAGAAATCATTATTTAACTCATTTTAAATGCTTATTTGCTTCAGTATCAGTTGATATGACCTTTAAACAGTGTAGCATGTACATTTTAGTGTGATAAGTTCATTGGAACTTGAAATGTGTAAGTAGAATGATGAGAAAGAGGAAATTCTATGTTTTACAATTGTAATGCGATATTCCTGTTTAATTGTTTATCTGTTAATTAATTAATAGACCTAGGTGCCCTAACACCGTAGAACCCCTAAGAGGTATCTGCAACTTAGGGGTGAAACTCGTGTTGCAACATCATCCGTGCCTGTGTCACGGACAAACGAGGAAATAGAGGCAGTGTCCAACAACAACGCGTGCGGAGTCACGGTGGCACTGGAGGAAAATGGGGGGTTATTCAACATTAATCCGTGCGGAGTCACGGTGGTAACCCCGTGAGACTCTCCGCCTGTGTACTCAGGTTAGAGGAGGAGTCTAGAGCACTCGGAGTAGTGCATTGAGGCCGGAGAGCCTGTAGGCCGGAGAGCCTGTGGTCCTGTGGCAGAGCAGGGCTGGCGTCAGACTTAGCATTTCCCGGGTGTGTCGCTAAGTCTTGTACGGTGGGACCGTAGCATGAACTTGTTGCGGATCTTTATATGTAGAGTACACTGCATATATTTAGGGCATAATAATAAAATGAATAAATAATCAAGTAGGTTCACAGTAAATTTGTATAATCTGTTCATCTATCTGAATTACCGATTGATGCTTAGAAATGAGATTATTATCTGTATATCTGCTATGTCAGTAGAACTGCCCTGCTTGAACTGTATATCTATTTATTTTCAGTTTATAAACCTGACGAGTTATTTAGTGATAGCTAAGTGAAATGTTATTCACTGAGCGAGTAGGCTCATCCCTCTACTCAAACATTTTCAGGTCAGCATCAGCAACAGGAATCAGAAGGATCGTTTCATCCTAACGCCTAGTCTATATAAGGTTTGTAGTTAGTCTAGTTAGAGGTCTCTTAGTCCTTTCCCCCTCGATCTTTGGGACGAGGTGTGAGTGAGAGAGTGAATGTGTATAAACATGTAAATTATCTGTTATGCTTTATTTTTATGTCAAACAATGTAATATGTTGTAGACTCTGTTTATATTGCTAGTCAGTTAATAAAGATGCTTCCGCAGTTTGTTTAGTTTCATTTGACAGCATAAATTAGATTTTCCCATTAATATCTTTAAAATGTTTTTAAAAGTGAAGAGTGGTTGGCTTATGTGTAAATCCCATCCTGTCGCGTCCTGATCTCGTGGTTTGTGGTTAATGTGAGATTGGGGCGTGACACTTAGATTCTAAGACATGAGGAATAGTGGGGAGTTGAGGATGATGCGACCTAAGTGGATGATAGTGGTTGCCTTATGCTTGATCCCTGGAGGCTGATGATATCTTGGTTGCCTTTAGAGGAACCAAACCCTAGAGAGAGGATGATGCTTCTAGTACCTATGGTATAAGTGATTACTGACTGGATGAGATAAAGAGTGATTTAGACCCTGAGGAGGTTTAAGTAACCAGTTGTGAGGCTTTATACCTAGTTGGTTGTCCTGGAAGAGGACTCAACTCTGAAGTTTTGCTTGAGTAGAAGGATCATGGAAGTACATGACATACCTTGGACATGCTTGATTCGTAGTTAAGAGATTGAGCATGCAGTCGGACACCCAAAGGTGAACGTAGTGTTCCTAGGCCTAAGAGGGGAAGCAGTGTATCCAATGCTCATGATGAGATTTGAGTCTCTATAGTTTCGAGCATGGTACTCCTCATGTGTAGAGGTAAAGGATATCCCTTAAGTTAAGGGTATTGTAAGGACCCTGACCTCTGTTTAGGGATTACCCTGTTTGCTTTGCTTAACCTTGATGCTTAGTTGCTTGCTAATCACCTTTAGTGGTGATTAGGGTTTGTTGGTGCTTTGTTGAGAGTTGGAGGTGATACTTGCAATTAACCCCAAGTCTAGGGTTTGTGGGCAAGTTTGTCACCTTGTGTGGTGTTCCTCCCTCTCCTTGCTTCCTCTAGTATTGAGAGGAAGGTTTGGGCTCGTTGCTTGAGTTCCTTTGGGCTTGGTTGAGCTTGGTGGGCCTTGTGGTGCGTTGCCTTTGCTCCTTTAGACCTTGTGTCGGGAAAGAGGATGTTTGTGTCGCCCAGGGTTGTGTCGGCCATGGAGGAGTTGTGTCGCCCATGAACCTTTGACCTTCTTTGATCTCATTTGTGTCACCACTAGTGGACACTTGGTGCTTGATGCTTGCATGTGGCAATGGCCTTGGACAAGTGTCCCTAGGTGGGCGACACCTTGCCTTATCCTACCTTGGTTTCTCCTCCATCCCCTTCTATATATGTGTTTCCTTTCCCTTGCTAAGGATCCCTTTAGTTCCTTAGTCTCCTTCCCCTTGGTGCACGATACATCCTCTTTCTTTTGGCAAGCTTGGTGGCCGATCCCTCTTGGAGTCTCCTTCTTCCTCTAGTGGTGGCCGAACCCTAGAGTGCCTTGCTCTTCTTCCTTGGTGGTGCTTGGAGATAGGAGCTTGGAGCTTGCTTAAGTTGGGTTACATAACTCCTAACCCTAACTATACTACCTTCTTTCATGTTCTTATATGTTGCTTATGATCATATCAACTATGCATGTTGCTAGTTTAGTTTCTTGCTTAAGTTTCTTCTTGTTGGCCGAACCTTGTTTTAGGGTTTCTTGGTGAGCAACACTCCTTTCTCTCCTAGGTCTAGAGGAGTGAGATTGAGTGCTAGTAATATGGGCAATACCCCTCTCTCGAATAAGTTGAGAGGTGAGCTTGTGTTCTAGTTGCTTGAGCAACACCTCCTCTCACCATGGTCTTGAAAGGTGAGCTATGTAGTGGTTGTGGACCTTGGTTAGGTTTGATCCTTGTGTTGCCCGATTGGTGATAAGAAGTACGCAAGACCCCTCTCTCGTTTAAGTTGATAGGTGAGCATCTTCTTGATCCAATAGGGTTGTGGTGTCCTTGTGCTTGAGGTTGAAGATAACCTTGTGGGTTGCATCTTGCCTGTTATGGGCCTGGGGTGTTGTTGTTGCCTGATATCCTTTCCTTGGTCTACCTTGGTCGACATAATGTGGTTGTGTTGGGCGATACACCCTGACCCTTGACCCTTTGTGTGTCGGGCATCACTCTATGCTAAGTACCATACCCGACACCCTTAACCTTGTGATACCTTGCTGTTGTGGAAGAGTTGCTAGCTGGTTCTGTGGTGGGTGTTACACCTTAGTCTGGTCTTGTGTGTCGGCCGATAGGTGAAGTTAGCTAGTTGGACGACATGCCTCCCTTGATGTCATTGAAGTTGTGGCCCTGGCCTTTGTACCTAGAAAAGTGGAACGTTGGCTGTTACCTATGTGTGTGTCGGGTGTCACCTGGTCGTGTATCCTGCCCGACATGCCTAGTTCAAGTGGAAGTTCGACGTCATCACACCTTGGACGTTGGGGCGTTGCGATGTGCTGGTCTTGTGTCGGCCGTTACACCTTAGTTTGGTCTTGTGTGTTGGCCGATAGCTTGTGACGAGCTAGGTGTTATGTTTTCTTGGCTGCACGGCATACCTTGCACACGACGCGTCAT
Organism: Alisma plantago-aquatica; assembly: GCA_963693085.1. Lineage (NCBI taxonomy): Eukaryota > Viridiplantae > Streptophyta > Magnoliopsida > Alismatales > Alismataceae > Alisma > Alisma plantago-aquatica. The sequence continues at coordinate 1,007,937,163 of OY856410.1, read as the reverse complement.
TGCACGATAGGTTTCTTTGGCTGAGCTGCACGCCCGGTTGCCCGTCACTAGTGGTGCATGACACAGCGTTACACAATACCTGTGCGGCACGATACACGTTGCATTTTATGTTGATGCAAGGTATAGCTTGGTTCCCTGTTGCACGATACATCTCGAGCAGGTAGCCCGACACCCCTGCTGGCTGCTTGGCCGATAAGTGGCCAAGGTGGTTGGGCAATAGGGGAGAGTACCCTGTCGGTACCCACCTTTGGTGAGGGTAGTAGGTGTTTCTAGTAAGGGTCTTGTCCTTATGGAAAACTACTGTGTTAGAATTAGTTCTTGTTATCACGGTTGGTTATGGTGGTAACCCATGATACATTTGATGGTAATTATCTGATTGATCATACCTATGTAGCTTGACATGATAGCACATGTGTTTATGATCATCTTGATTATCTGTATTATGATGAGCTAATAGTAAGCATGTGAGATACTTTGCTTAAAATATATGACCTATGTCTATGGTCACAATTGAGGCATGATTGATAAAATCATATAAGCATCAATGTTGCCCTATGTTGCTGATTGTGCATACTAACCATGCAGGTGATGCATAGCCAGGAAAAGGTCTATGAGGTATATATATGTTTGAGTAACACTGCTTTAATAATTACTCTTGATGATGAGACAACCTACATGATGTGAGGGTCTGAGGACTTGAGTTTGACTAGTACTGGGATTTCTATCCTATGGTAATGATGTAAGCCTTGAGAGGCAGTGACACTATGTGATGAGGGATCGAGATCCCATGGAAAAATGATGACCCTTGAGGTTGATCTAGATGATTGGCAAGAGGCCAAGTGATAACATGTAATGTTGGATCCTTGTGATGGATCAGGGTGATGTTGATTACAGTAAAAGCATGATAGTGTGTTTCATGTTGATTTTTCCTGTTATAGTTTGTATGTTATACAACTTGGTTGAATCTTGCAATCCACATAAAAGACACTAACTAATCACAGTGGAATACATCATGTAGTTTTCCCTGGCCATAGATCCATCATCGTCAGGAGCTGGTGATGGTGAAACGGGTTCTCCTGCGGGTTAACCCGGAGCGCATATTGTTGAATATGTGAGGTTTCTCCTAGCCTAAAATAGTGAGGATTCGAGTGTAGCTGTGGTTGCAGACTCGTGATATGTTTAGAGCATGGTGAACAGGCCCGTGGCTCAAGATATGAGATATGGGAGCATGAATGCGTTCATGGCTCAGAGCACGGTGAACAGGCATGTGGCTCAGATATACTAGCGTCGAGACCTGTACCAAGGTGGGCTAGGCAGAGGGTAGCCTGTGGGAGCTGACCCTGTGGCTAAGGCCACTTAAGCACGAGACTGCGGTCCTGCTTGTGTTGTACTTGTACACTGACTATGAGGTGGGAGGTTGTGGAGTTCGGCTCTCCCATTGACCTTGTATGGAACCAGCTTGGGGTTTCGCAACCGAAGGTTGGAGTTGAGCGGTACAGCTCATTTCCTCAGGGCATAATAATATGTAATTCAGCCGAATAGTATTTATTGCTTAGGGCAAAACACAGAACATTGGTTGAGGCCTTACTTGTGAAGTTAATCTTGTTATACATGCAGTTACTTATGCGTTCCTCATGTTATGTGATAAGATCTTATAAATCTTATCTTGTCAATCATGTTCCATAAAGAGATAATTGGTGATATACCTTCCATACAACCTGGTAAGCTCGATGGTATGAATAGCCTTACTATATAGACTGTTATTATTCTACATTTTACTATTTATCTTCTGCTATTGCTTTATCCTCTTGGTTTTATAGTTTTGGCGGGGAGTTATGTTTCTCACTGGGACAATGTTCAATTGTCTCACCCCGCTGGTTTTCAGGTGTTCGAGCTAGACGTGGTGGTGGTCGCGAAGTTGCGATCGAGCAGCAAGGCGAGCAGTAGAAGGCAAGAGATGGATATGTCGTTGTTTTGGATGTTTTGTAGTAGAGTCTTAGAGTCATCCCTGTACTCTCAGGTCCTTGGGAGCGTTTTGTCGTTGTTTCATAATGTATAGTTGTTGATGGTTTGAGTATCCTGCTGCTGGCCGGATGTGGGCCGTTATGTATATATAACATGTGATGAACTCATGTGATGACAACAACTAATCCTCTAAGCTGTGGTATCCAACTTGTAAATGTTTATATAACATGTTTCTCTGCAGGATGAGGACCTAAATGTAATAGTTTCTCAGTTTATCCGCTTTCCACAATCGGTTTTAATTAACCCGTGTTTTTGGTAAATCTGTGGTTATGGTGATTTCCGCACGTTTTCGCGTAACACCTCGCTGTCTGTGTGATAGTGGGATGTGTTGCCACAGGTATGTTTGATGAACCCCTCACAACTAAGTTGGCCTAATGATGAGGATGAAAACAAGTATGACCTAGCATGGTTTTGTAGGTGTCTGCTTGTGCCTTTGTAGCTTTCTAGGGCTAAGCATGCTCATGTGGATGTATACCCTAAACATAAGGACGTTTGTGACTGTTGTTATCAAGGTATAGTTTCCTCCCATCCTGGGAGAGGGACCCTTTTGCAGGGTGTATACCAGTTTTGTTGAGGTTTCAGAGGATCTTGAGAAGCTAAGTGAAGAGTACATGGCATGAGAATGAACCTATAGACCCATAGATAACCATCTCTATGTGCATGTGGAGGTGTTACCATGGAGGTAATCGGTGTGGGGCCTGACCAAGGTAGGCAGGTCACCATGATCCCTGAGAAAGGATGAAAGACATCCCAAGAATGTAGAGAGAGATGATGAAGGATTGGGTAAGGTTCTAAGTTGAACATGTACTAAGATATAATCATAAGCCTATCCTAGCACTACTACAGAAAATGCTTTTTACAACGGAAAAAACACAACAGTTCTGTTGGTTGTGTTGTAGTTAGCATATCTTTTACAACAAGTCTATTTGTGTGTTGTGAATTATATATCTTATACAACACAAGTTATATACAATGGGCCAAACTCGTTGTAGTATATGTGATACTACAACAGGTGCTAAATTGTTGCAATAGACTGTTATATCACAACATACTCAAACCCGTTGTAAAAGACTGTAATTACACAACATGCTCTAACCCTTTGTAATAGTCATGTATGCTAACTTGTTGTAATATATCATCATTACAAAACATACTCTAAACCGTTGTAAAATATCATAATTACACAACATGCTCTAACCCATTGTAATAGTCATATATGTTAACCCGTTGTAATAGACCATCATTACACAACATACTCTAACCCGTTGTAAAATATCATAATTACACAACATGCTCTACCCGTTATAATAGTCACATATGTTAACTCGTTGTAATAGACCATCGTTACAAAACATACTATAACCCATTGTAGTATACCTATTGTAATAGTTACCCATTGTAATATACCTATTGTAATAGTTACCCGTTGTAATAGACCATAATCACACAATAGGTTTGCACGTCATTTGTTGTATATGTACAACAAAGAATATATGTGTTGCATAAAATGAAATTGGTTCAGTGGTTTGAGATGTTCCTTACTTACAAGTCGTCTCAAGTTCGAAACCTTATGTCTAGATGTATTTTTCTTTTGTCTCAACATGTTATATACAACACCCCTATTACAATAGGTGTGTTCAATGAACTACAACATGTATTAACTGTTGTATAAAATACATATATTACAACATGTGCAACACTTGTTGTATAAAGACCCCCCCCCGCATAAGACCACATGATCTAATACAACAGTTGACACCCATTGTAAAATGGAAAAATGAACTGTTGTAAAAACCATTTTTTGTAGTAGTGTAGGGTCAGATATGGATAAGACTGATGGAAGTAGGAGTTGCCTAACTCCCTAGTTGCACATGACCATAGCATCGGGAGGTAACAGCTATCATCTTCTGAGGGCCATGGGTTAGGAGTTTGATCACCTTCATGAACTCATGGGACCCAAAGGACAGATGAGTAGGGCACTCTCTGGATGCATAAGGGAAAAAGGGATGACCCCAAAAGTGTCGACACCCTATAGACCTAGAGGAGATGACTAAGGATTGTGCTTGGACCAAGTAAGTTCGAGACCAGTTTTCCATGGAAGTAATGTGGATATCAAGATAATGGCACATTTCAACTTAGATTTGAAGGCGTACTGGTAATGTGGGTTGTACCATCTCTACTCTTGGAATAGGAAGAACTCTGTTTTTGGACGGCCGCCAAATGCTTATTTCTTCTTGTTATGGGAGTGAGAGATAGGATAGTACGCATGCCATACACTAAGGGTAAAGATGACGTGAGTTGGAACGTTGCTATAAGGAATGAGGACAGAAATGATAATGTGCCCTGGTGGAGTGAATGATGCATGGACAGGTACAAACGATAAAAGTATTAAGATAATCACCTTGTAAGGATGTTCCTAGTAGAAGCTTTGTGGAATTTGCAAGTTATACAGGGTTGAGTTTGATCACCAGGTGGATGAGCTCAGAGTTTCTTGATGAAGATAAAACTAGAGTTTGAGATGAGACGATAAGTATAATACATGGAGGTGTATGTCCTCAACAATACTTAACACCTAAGGATAAGAAGTGGTAATGAATGCTCTGGTTGAGATATAGCTGCCTAGTTTAGCTGGAAGCTAGACAAAGTTGAGGTTGTTAGGCTAACCTTCAGTTGAGAAAAAGAGATAAGTTTGGCTAACACCCTGATGTATCAATAGTTGTTAATCAAGTAAATGATTGTTTGGTTAGCCAGTCAAGTCCATGATATAATGAAAGGATGGTTGTCGAACCTCAGATGTACTTCCTTGGAAAGGAAAGTGATGAAACCCTGATGAGAGTGGTTTAGGGTTTCCGAGGTATCAATCTTGAGGAATCATGACATACCGGGAGTCATGGTTTTAAGATCACCAAAAGATAGTAAGTGATAGTAGCACTTAAAACAAAGTTGCATGCAAGCTAGGAGGAGAAGGGAAAACACCAGTAACCCAGTACATGGATATAAAGTATAAAGAGTTCCCGAGAGGGAATGGGAGTTCTTCACTGTGGATGTTGTGAGTCTCCCCTGGACCAAGGAAGGTCGAGATCCAATATGGGTTATGGTAGATTGCCTTACCTAGATGACATGAGAAAGGAAGAGTACTGTCACGAGACAGATTCAGTTGAACTACTTAAGAGAGAAGATGGTTCAACCACACCATGATACGAGTTCAAAAGTTCTTGGGTGTGACCAAGGTTCACTTCCATAAGGTGGAAGTAGATACATGAAGAACTAAAAAATCATACAGTTTATCACCCCTTACTAATGGTTAGTATGATCTAGACTAGAGGGTCTGATGAGAGCATGTGTGCTCATTCAGGGTGATACAAAGAGACAGTTCTTAAGATGTGATGATAACCACCATAGCCATTATCAGGATGAAAGAAGGAGGGTGTGTCGGTCACCACTTCATTAAGATGATGTTGGTGAAGGAGGCCTCACGAAGGTCAGAAAAGAACCACAGTGGGTGCAGATGAAGTCGCTTTGATCGTGCAATGGCTGAGAGAGAGAGTCCAGTGATGACATGAGTCGTGAGCTGATGCAAAGAAGACTGGCATGCAGTTCACTGTGGGAGAATATGTAATGTGAAAATCCGACCCCTCTAAGCTACAGCTGAGAAAGTAGAATCCCCGATATATGGGTCCATTTGAGATGGATTTGTGGAGATGGTTGTGGTTAGCCTTGCCCCTCAGGATAACATGATATATAATGTGTTCCATGAGTCCGATCAAGAGCACTATGTGAGGTACCCAAGCCATGTGCTGAGCCTTGAACCTATTCAGCTTTTGAGAGGCTGAAATGTCCTGAGTCACCTATGAGGGTATGATATGCCAAGGTAAGAAAGAACTCAGATGGAAGAATATGAGATGATGAAGGTTCTTGGGAAGATACATGGAAAGGGGTGAAGCCACATGGGAGCCCTGATGGATATAAGAAAGGGTTATCCTGTTTGTTTGCTTGCTTGATGGAATTTTGAGGGCAAAATTCTTATAAGAGTGGAAGGATGTTACAACCCCAATTTTTGGGTTCCTTTGGGTGAGAAATGTAATTTCTCACATTAAAGATAATTGGACAAATAATGATATAATTTGTTGAATAAATAGACTTGTTGGTTGCTTTGTGGGCTTTATTGGCTATTGGGCCCAATAACAAGGAAATTCAATTAATTAATGAATAATTGAGAATTTGAGAAAAGAAAGATGTAGAAACCTCTGGAAGGCAAAAGAGATTAATCCAAAGGTGGATTTCGTGCCACATGGGTTACTTGGGTTCCAAGGAGTCCAAAGTTGCAAAGCAAAGGCAATAAGAAAAGAAAAGAGTAATTAAGTATTTCTTTATTAAGAAAGAAATTGAAAACAATGGTAAAATATGGAAAATAAGTAAAAAGAGGTACAATTGAGTTATCCTTAGTGGAATTTCATATCCTAAGGATTTCTAATGATAAAAGGGATACCAATGAGGAAAATAAAAGAGAAATAAAGAGAAATCCTCAAAAAGAGCTATTTTAATAAGAAATAAACAAGGTAATGAGGAATAATAAAGAATAATGTATTTAGATGCATCTAGAAGGATAATGAGTATCCAATAAAAAGAATTTCGAATTCTTGGAGTTCCTTGGGGTCAAATGAGCTCCAATGCAGAAAAAGAAAGAGAAAATATCAATAATACAAAATTAAAGGATAATGTGATACATTATTAATGAATTATTGTGGTATTGTTTAAAAAGAAATATTTTCTACTAAAAGAAAATAGAAATTCCGTGCCAATAAATTAAAAGGCAAGTGCAAAGAATAAAGAGGAAATAATTTTCGAAATCCTAATACTTAAAGAAAAAGGAATAGCAAAAAGCATAAAGGAGAAGAGAGAGAAGTTTGCTTTTTTATGAAGGAATCAGATTCCTAGTAGGAAAGAACCTTATTTCTTTGGGAGCAAGCATCATAGGGCATTGTTACCCTCATCTATAAAAGGAGAGAGAGCCCTGGGCCGAGCCCAGGAGAGAGATCCCACATATCCTCCTTTCTTCTTCTTCTTCTTCTTTTTATTTTTGTCAAAACCCTAACCAAGCAAACATAGGGCTATCTTGGGGGCACCTGACGGCTGTGGTGGATTTTGATGGAGGCATGATGCGACCACGAAAGACTAGGGTGGGTTGCTACCTTTCCCTTGCTCCCATCTTCGCTCAAACCTCCCAGTGGGCCTGCAAGTTTTGGCCACGGTGGACGCAGCTGCCAGTCTGACTTTGGCCGCCTCAGCTACAGCTGGAGACCTCTGCGGGTGCGGAGGAGGGTGGCGGAGGTAGTGGGGGAGTCACTGGTACACTAGGGACCAAGGAGAAGAGGAGGGAGCTTTACCCGAGCAACAGCAATGCGGCAGCAACCGCGGATGAATCTCGTGCAAAAATGACCACCTTGGCCTCATTTTTGGGATGCCTCACGTGCGCCAAGGTGCGGCGGAGGCAGAAGTGCCTAACCTGGTGGCCGTCGGGGTCATACGAGGGCGGGAGGAGCCACGCCTAGGGCTACAGGTCCGCGCATCTGCGACATCGCGAGGAGGAAGAAGAAGGCTCGGGCTTTGGACGATTCTACCCCTCGTTGGTATGTAGAGCCAGCAGCTTATGCGGGGGTATATGAGTCTTTTCGAAATGTTTCAAACCTGCAAGCACATTGCATGAAGAAGATGACGTGTCGCTTGATGATTGGCCCAAAGTAAGTCATTTTTTTTGTAAAAATCATAACTCTTTAATAGTAGCTTGAATGAAAAAAGTTTATACATGAATTTTGCTCTGAAAAACGAGAGGAATCTAATAAAAATATATTTAGAGGCTAATTTATCTTGTAATTCGAAAAGTAATGGTAGATGCAACTTTAATACTTTAATGTTTAAAGAACCCTATTTTGAGTTGATTAATATATTTAATAAGGTTAAAGTTGATATTAGCATGTTAATGATAAAAAGGAACATTAGGAATAGAAAGGATGAACTTTGCATGTAATTCATTTAATTTAGAGTTTACATGCACAAGTATGCTTTAATGGGCCTTCAAACCCTAATGTTGGCAATTCGACTCTTAATAGATTTAATTATTCAAAGTGATGAATAAAGATGATATATAATGATTCCAAGCTATTTTGAGCATTAAAGTTCCTAATTGTGGTTAAATACCCTAAATGTAGTAATTAGGGTTTTCTAATGAATAAAAGATAGAATTAATGGTAAATCAAGTTCATATGCAAATTAGACTATAATGAACTTTGAATTGATGATATATGAGCATAAGGATCTTGTCATGGATTAAAAGGATAAAAAAATGATAGCTTTAATGTAAGAGAGGCTTAATGGACTTATTTAATGGTTAATTCTGCCTTTAATCCGAAACTGAGGATTAGATGTTGAAATAATTAGGGTTTGTGATCAATTGCGTTAAATTAGGGTTTAAAATAGTAAAAGATGAAGGGAAACCCTAATTGCAATGGAAATCCTAAAAGTGGACTAGAAACCCTAGGAAGTGAGCTAGATTTAATAGATCTTAATGACATGAGTAATAAAAGAAAATTGTATAATTGTTTCAGGATCTTATTGAATGCTTGCTTGCCTATTGTTGATTGGATTATTTCTGTATCACATCAACTTGACATGTATGTGGTTACGCTTATGATTATCCTGCATTAGTTTTCTGAGGATTTTATCGATGCTTACATCATGGCTTGAATTAATTGTTGGATGAATTTCATTCATGCAAATTATAATGTGAATATGATTATCACATAAGAGATGTACCTACTAGCTCAGATCCTAGTCCTCTCTGTAGCCTAATGGATTGACCTAGTACATGGCTACCAATGGGGTAGGCCCATCAGGTCATTGAATGACTTAGTACATGGCTACCAATGGGGTAGGACCATCAAGTCACTTGGAGTCAGAGATTGGACTACCTATGGGTAGTGCCATGCGACTCAGCCTTAGATATTGATCTACCTGTTAGGTAGGATCATGCGGGGTTTAATAAGGATCTACCTAGAGAGAGGTAGTATCTCAGTCCACTACAGGGACAACACAGAGATAGGGGATAGGAAAGGATTGAGTAGTATAGTTTAAAAGGTAGTCTTGGATGTTAAATGATAATTGGTTGATTACTTTTTTATTATAGTTGCACGATTATTGTTTCCCCCACATACCAACTTCTTGCTGACCAACGTTTTGTTTGTCGGCATTTTAGGTATAATGAAAAGAACAAATAGTAAAGTGGCACATGTGGAATTAAATGAGAATTAACGTGCATGGGAGGATTAGTTAGATCAGTATCTCCATGGTTATAAGTTTAGAAATCCCAATTTTTAAAAGGTAAGAAAAGTTTTATTTCATACCAGTTTTCAGTTTAGTTGGTAAAGTTTATTAATTATTATTGATTATTTGTTGAACCTTTGATCATGTTTATTAGATAATGGCTCTGACCTTCTAGTCTCCCTTAATTGGGGGTTACCGGGAGGTGGGGTTGTTATAGTTTTTGCCACTTCTTCCGCGTCTACCTAAAAAGTGTTGGTGACCAACAGAGTGAGACCCAGTCCCAGGGAGAGATATAACTCTCCACCAAAAACATTATTATTGCAGTTTAATAGAATAAAACTGAGCAGAGGAATCATATATATATTCAACAGTAGATAAATTAATGTATAAACATATTAGAGCAATATTCTTATTTAAATTATTTTAGCTATAACTTGATAAAGCAGCATGTCACTTATCCAATAAGGAAATGAAGAACATGTATAACATTTATCCATCTAGGATATGCTAAGCAAAGTATCATCAACCAATGATTCTCATATTTCAACCTTAAGAAAATACACTACACGACTGATTACATTTTATAATCATACTCAATCCCTGAGGAGATGTGGTATGCCACTCATACTCCTATCGACCATTGTGAAGTCGAAATCAGTACCATACATAGGTCAAGGAAGAGCCGGATTTCCATGAACTCATCCTCCTCAGTCAGTGTGAGTACAAAAATGCAAGACATCTTGTGTCTCTGCTAAATAACTTTCCAGGGTATACTGGAAACTTCGCTATAGAGTTACAATGGCGGCTGTACTCTCTTTGCAATCGAGAGATTTCATATTTATCTCACATCAATCTGACATTAATATTATCGGGAGATTCGTGATACATCCATCCCGACACATATAATGAAGGATTGAGAGATTTCATGTTTATCTCACATCAGTCCCACAATAGGGCGTAAGGATTTTCATGCCCATAACCCCCACATACTCAACAGTATGCCCTCCAGGAGATCCCATGGGAAAACATGTTTCACTATCACCAACTACTGACGATTATGGATCTATGGCCAGGGCTCTACATGATAAGATTTCACTTGATTAATTAAGTACATTACCATATTCTTTTAGCATCAATCAAGTTTTCAAACATAAATTATTATAACAAATGCTACAAGAATGTATAATACTTCTATCAAGTACTTTTCAAAGCTTTATAAAACATTGGGATCTGAATTCCTTGTCACATCATGGGTATTCTCATCCCTTAACATCTCATCATCATGATTATGGAATATGGGTATTTCAAACCCTCACTCCATCAAAGAACACTTGTTACCACTTATCATGTAACTAATACCTTCAGGTCATCTGACCAAGGTAAACGTGATACTTGCTATACAAGCATCTCATATGGCTCTCAAGCCCATTTAATCTCTTGTTACCTCTTACTAGGCAACAAAGCATATTATGGCTTACAAGGCCCATAAAACAATTTCAATAATAAAACATCATAGCTCATACCTGGCTATGCCCAACATCTCATTATACCTGCATGGTTAGTACTCATGATAACACTTATATCAATTACATATCAGCACTATGCAATGTAAGGGTAGCATCACTATTCCCTCATTAGGGTTAGGGTTTCCAAATTCATGTCAATTAGGGATACTCATCCCATTACCCAAAATTAGGGTTATAATTTATCATCATACTGCCCAAGATTAGGGTTTCATGCATTATAACCCAAAATTAGGGTTTCACATACCTTCACCCTATATTAGGGTTAGAGTTTCATATTAGGGCTTCATATAGCATTACATAGCATCACCCTGGAATAGAGTTTCACATCACATCACTGCATTAGGGTTTCACATGGCATCACCCTAGATCAGGGTTTCACATCACATCACTGCATTAGGGTTTCACATGGCATCACCCTAGATTAGGGTTTCACATGGCATCACCCTAGATTAGGGTTTCACACATCATTATATTGAATTAAGGTTCCTTATAACTTTTGCCCAAATTAGGGTTTCATGTAACTTTACCCGAAATTAGGGTTTCATGAATCATCTTCTTAAATTAGGGTTTTTCATTATATTACCCTGAATTGGGATTTCTCATATCATCACCCTAGATTAGGGTTACACCATTACCCTAGATTAGGGTTTCACCTAGCATTGCTCTAAATTAGGGTTAGGGCTCATCAACCTTCTCAATTAGGGTTTCATGATCTCTTTATCAAGGATCATACCCTAATTACATATTTTATACATGTGGAAAGTGTTGAGGCTTAACCACTACATGATTATTACACATGTATGAATTTCTCTCTCTCTCATCCTCTCTAGGATGTTGATTACTTCAAGCTTGATTAGATTAGGTCAACCCTTCATTCAAGTACATACATTTAGGGTTAGCATAGTATATTGAGATATTGCTTTCATAAGCATCAAAGGTTAACCCCTCTAAGGGTACTAATCACCCTAGTACCTTAAAGGTACAACCATTGTAATTATCTATGATCTACATCATTAACAATCATGGGGTTAATAGTACTTACATGGTTTGAATCAATTAGACCTTCAAATGGTCTTGAGGTACTAGACCCTCAAACGGTCTTGAAGTACTTTGACCTTCAAACGGTCTTGACCTCAGCACCCTTAAACGGTCTGAAGACTGTTAGACCTTAAACGGTCTTGTCCAAATTCTTCAAATGGTTTGAGACCGTTAGACCATCAAACGGTCTTGATTCAATTGAATCCTCCAAACGGTCTTTGAACCAATTGTACTTCCAAACGGTCTGAAGACCGTTAGACCTTAAACGGTCTTGGACCTTTGCACCTTCAAACGGTCTTGAGGTCATTGACCTTCAAATGGTCTTGACCTACACCTTCAATCGGTCTTAAGACCGTTAGACCATCAAACGGTCTTGATCTAAAAATCTCTAAACGGTTTGAGACCGTTTGAATGAAATATTAATTAACCCCAAATGGTTTGAGACCGTTTAGTCCTCAAACGGTTTGGGACTGAATGGTCCTCAAACGGTCTAAGACCGTTTGGTCAATTCATCTTGAAACCGTTTAACCCTAAATTAGGGTTTCTACAATCAATCGATTTAGGGTTTGCTTTATTGAGTCATTCATCAATTAGACCGTTGAAAATACATCAATTTATAACCCTTGGATCTCCAAACCATCCATCACAGCCCTTGACCTCCAAACGGTCTTGAGACCGTTTGATCTCAATCGGTCTTAATACCATTTGACCTCAAACGGTCTTGCGACCGTTTGACCTCAAACAGTCTTGAGACCGTTTGATCACCAAACGGTCTTGAGACCGTTTGGTCATCAAAAATTGAAAACCGTTTGCTCATGATATTTATTGAGGTGTGTGCTAAGATGACATCATCATCTTCAAGCTTCAAACCTTTGAAAATTACTGTAATTCTCATGGTGATTTCATCAACTAATCAAAAGGAATTTCGGGAAAGAAGAAAGATTCAACATATAATGAAGAAGTGAAATCAATAATAACATTTAAGGGTTCAAGTTATATAACCCGCCTTCAAAGTTGAGTCCAAGCTTCTATATTCACTTCTTTAATGGTGAATGAATCTTTCTCAACTTTCCAAGGTCTGTCCTCAAGTCTTTGAGTGAAAATAATGGCTAAAGTTGAAGATTGAATGGAGAAAAGAAGAAAATAAGCATTGAATTTCAATTTTCACCATGAAATCAATGTTGAAGATGATTAAGGAGCTCACATATAGGTTGGGGTACGTCATCATGTTGCTCCTAAGCTCCCTTGTGCTCGGCCAAAGCAAGGAAAGAAAGAAGACTAAAAAAAGTCTTTCATGTGGGTGAAAGAATGGAGTGTATATAAGGAAAATTCAAGAGAGAGAAAGTGTTGTAAAAATCCTTTAATTCCCTAAATTGGTGCCACTTATCCCCCTCACTTCCTTGCATATGAAGCCATCATCCTCCCCTTCAAAATCCTCTTCTTTATCCATGAATTAAAAGAAAACAATTAAGCACCTTAATTAATATAATAATAATATCCAAAAATTAGTGGATATTACTTTTCCTTTAACTAATGTGAGTGGGTTCTCCACTCACTTTAGATATTTCGGTGCCATTGCAAGGAAAAAGGACGTCCATACTTATATAAATTCAGCCATCACATTTTTGGTTGAAGGAAACTTCCATTAATATATTTATTTTTGCATTAAATTGAATTAGGGTTTCAATTATGCATAAATCTTGATTATTTTAATATCAAGATTCTCTCCTCCAAAGAGATTCAAATGAGATGCCCCCACTGATTTTATTGTTTCTAATTGATACCAAGAAACATTAGGGACTCTCAGGAAGTGGTATTTTGCATATTGAACCCTAGGTTTTGGGTAAATTACACATTACACCAAAACTAGGTTTTAATGCACAAACATTGCTTAATAAACTCTTTCTTGGTGCTTAGGCTTGTGGAAGCCATACCTCATCATCATTCTCATTCTTAGGATGCTTCAACACTTGAGGAACATTTTATCATGTAACATTTCCAAGTTAACCCCACAACTTGGGTAATTTGCACTTTAGTCCAAAACGGGAAAAACATTGTTTTCAACATTATTCAAAAAGGTCTAAAATTGAAACATAAGCTCCTCTTGAACCTTAATTACTTTTCAAAAGATAATAACAAGCATATAATTATCTTTCTTAAACAAAACATCTAGGGTTAAAGCATAACCCTGGTCAGGGATGTTACAGTACCAGTGATACGTGAGTTTGAGGATCTCTTTCTTGATGAGTTTCCTAGAGTTTCCCCTCCTAGAGAGATTAACTTTGAGATCAACTTTTCTCCCAAAACACAACCCATAGCACAGTCACCCTACATAATGGCACCAACATAGATACATGAGTTAAAGAAATATTTGCAGGAGCTGTTAGAGAAGGGTTTCATCAGGACAAGAACTTCCCTTTGGGGTTCTCCCTTCTTGTTCGTCAAAAAGAAGGATGGTTCAATGAGGTTATGTATATACTACAAACAATTAAACAATGTGATAATAAAGAATAAGTATCCTTTGCTAAGGATTGATGACCTTTTTGATCAGTTGAGGGGTTCCACTGTGTTTCGAAAGATAGATCTAAGATCAGGATATCGTCAGTTGAGGATTAAGGTAGAGGACATACCCAAGTCAGCTTTTAGGACTAGGTATGGTCATTATAAGTTTGTGGTTATTCCGTTTGGGCTAACCACTACACCTGCAACCTTTATGGATCTGATGAATAGAGTGTTTAGAGCCTATATTGATCAATTTGTGGATGTGTTTATAGATAGCATCCTAATATACTCCAAGGATAGTCAGTAGGATGAGCAAGACCTTCTCCAGGCGTTGACCCTCTTGAGGCAACACATGTTATATGCTAAGTTTAGCAAGTGTGAGTTCTGGTTGTCAGAATTGTCTTTTCTAGAACATGCTATATCAGCTCAAGGTATTTGTGTGGACCCTAAGAAGGTTGAATCTGTATTGGAATGGGAACAACCCAAGACACCAATAGAGATTCATAGTTTTCTAAATTTGGTAGACTACTATAGGAGGTTCATCAAGGACTTTAGTTCTGTTACAACCCGTATTTTTGTAAAGGCAAAAAGTGGATATCTTAGAAGCCTAGACAACTATTAGATGCCACGTACAAAAAATCAATCTTGTTTGAAACTAAAAATCTAAGTTATTTATTTGTCAAATAGAATACAAGGAGCTAATTGTAATAATATTTATTATTAAATGTTCATTTATAATTTCTAGTAAATGGAGCGGTTTCCAACGACTACTCTCCATACCCGTTAATGATTACTTTGATCTCCTTTTTATTGGGGCCCACTTTACCTTTGTTTCCCCCTCCTCTCTCGCTCCCTCCTCCCCCTTTCGTGATGAGTAACGCTACCCACAGTCATCTCTATACCCGCCCACATACCTATTTTCTCAGGAGTCCATAAAAGTCTTTCCCAGCCGTTTTTTGATATGCATTAACTCCATATACACATTAACTACATGCAAGAATCTGAAAAATCTGTCCCAGCCATTTTTTTATATGCATTAACTTCATATACAAATTAACACCATGCAAGAATCCGAAAAGTTTTAAATTAACTCCTCTCTCATGCGCATTAACTGCACAACATTAACTCCATGCAGAAATTGAAAAATCCCAAAGTTCTCTCTCCACTCCTCTCTGTCCAGCCTTAATTTTTGAAAATTCATTTTCTCTCTCTTGCAACTCTGCTCTCCAGCTTCATTCCACCCCATCAAATTTCCCGCACTAGTACAGTACGTACATTTACAATATATGGTTGAAAGCAGGTCCGTTGCAAACATTTTAGAGGCCCCGGGACGAAGATAAAAAATGGGCCCTCTGTATACTCTTATTTAACAAATTTAAATAAATACAAGTTTAGTTATAATTGTCAAACTGTCATATAAAAAAATAGTAGCATCAATGCAAACAAATTTAGATTGCAACTTCTTACTTACTGTATTAACAATATATAAAATATAATGTGAAATAACACGACCCTACAACAAGAGATGTTTACAAAAATAAAATTGTGGGCCCCCGTCTTTGTTGGGCCCCTGGTCTTCGCCTAGGTTGGCCACCCCAATGGGCCGGCCCTGCTTGAAAGTATTATACTTTTTGTATACACTTTTGTCAAATGATGCATTTTGAATGTATACAAAATGTAGAGGTTAATATTGTATTTTTGTACAATGTGGTTGTTAGTATTGTGCTTCTTGTGTGTAATTTTGACAAACGCTACATTCTAATGTATGCAAAATGTAGTATTGTAATGTTACACGCTCATACTGTACGTTTTGTATTGTATGTCTATATGTATTGTCAAATGATATTAATATTGTACTTTCGTATTGTACGTCTTGTACCGTACCTATTAAAGATATAAATATGTGATTCGATGGTGGTAACAAGATTTGAGAGCTACACATAATATACTGTTGTTATACTGTATGTCTTATACTGTACATATTTTACTATAAATCGTGTATTGTATGTAAAATTTGAGGTTAAATGATAATCATTACGCATGAATAAATATTGTGAAATATAACGTTGTGTAAAGTATTGTATCTAAGATTAAAATTTAAAAATTATATTGATGTATATATATAACGTTATTACTATTGGACACAACATATGAAATAAGTTACAACAAAAAGTATAAATAAATGTCTGTACCGTACGTGCATTTATAGTACATGATTATAGTACGTGAGTTGGAAGAAATTACAAACAAAGAGAAAATTATTCTAAATACTTTTTGTAATCTGTGGTGGAGTTAAGATATTATAGGTGCAATTATTTGATAAATGAATACAATAACTATACTTTTCATACACTTTGCATGACTGTTGTATGGACAATAACGGCTGCATGTGCAATAACTCTCTGATGCATTAAATTATTGTATGGACAATAACATCTGCAGATTGAATAACTCTGTGATGCATTAAATTTTGTCTTTTCCCGGGTGGACAGTTGACTGTGGTTAGAATTTTCCTTCGTGATTGGATCCTCCCAATGACCCCAACTAACCCCACTTATCCCTCTCTCTCGATTAACTCTTGCTCTCCCTCGCCTAATCTCCTCATCCCGCCGCTTTACTTGCTCCTTTTCTCCTAACTAAAATCACGTTCTCCGCTCACCCGGCCCCCCTCTCCTCTGCGATTGGCAGCCGCACCAACCACACATAAGCTGGGACCCACCCGATCACCTTTAATATATCTCTCTCCTCATTCCCCCTCGCATCTTTCTCTGGTTCCTTCGTTCACGCACAGCAGCCGCAACCTGGGCAGCTGTGAGCACCGCGGAGACGAGAGGATGGCGGCGCCTAAAAACCACACAGCAGGGACGCCAACCACCCACAATGACTAATCAGATCAAGCCGACTGCCCTCCACCATCTTCAACCTCCAATCAGAATGCTGCAACGGTTTTCAGGCAGCTCGGCGCCCACCGTACCGGGCAGACGATCAGAGGGCTACTGCGTCCATGTCCAACCTTGATTGACTCCAAACTTGACAAACAAGTCCCCACTAACATTTCAAGTCCCAAAAACTCATGGGCGGGCAGGATATAGCTCGACATGACCTCCTCCATATCTGGTTGTATCCATGGACAATATGAACAGTGTGAACGGGAGGCAGTTTTTGGCTGCCCACCCAAACCACATCAGAGCACCTCTGTCCGTGAAACTTGATGGATTGATTTGCCAACTCAAGGGACACATATAGAACCTCTCATCTTATCCAATGAATAAACATGAAACGTCCTATCATGATCAGAAATACCTTCATTCTTGAAATAATGCAAAGACGACAGCTTGAACCCCATGTGTTCTTATCCTCATCTTGGTTCAGCCCACCACTGAGAACCTTGCCAGAATCCGTTGCCCACACCTATATAAACACCCATCAGGACAGTAGGGGAGTCATCTTCACCTTCGACCCTCCATCACCCTTCTTCTTCTTCTTCCCCATGCCAAAATTCTCTTCCTAGACCATTCAGGTCCAGGGAGAGTCTGCTTTATGTAGAAATCAAAGTACCATCCACGATTTCATTTCTCTTTCTTATGTGATTCCTTCCCTCTTCTTTGAAATAAAATCTAAGTTTTTCTTCTCTCTTACCATCTCTCCGATGTAAAACTTAGAGCACATGCAAGTTTTGATACCCTCCATTATCATGACACCTACATCCTACAAACTTATATGATTTACTGTCCATCTTGAAAGGAATCAAGAAAGTTGAAGATGATGAGAAATATTGGCCTTGGATGAGTGCTCCAAGAGACAGAAATTGACATCATTATGTATCCTAAATGAATATGAAGACTTATATGAATAAATCTCACAAGAAAGGTATGGAGTACCAATTGCTGAGTCATCATCTTTCTTCATAAATTGTTGTATGGAGTATCCTCTTCTGAGTCATCTTGAAACATAGATTGTTATATTGAATATCTAAAACACCATGCATACATTTTTAAGAAATTGTAATCATTCTGATGAGTCATCACCTCCCGTTTATGGGCCTTCCCTAAGACGATTATCATGTACAATCTATTAATATTATTAACGTAAGATTACAATATAATTAAAGAGTTGATTAGTCCACATGTCAGAGCTTTTATATCTATTCACCCTTTTCCTTTATACTCGATATTTCTTTCATAAAAATTATATACAATTAAGTATCATATATTTATAATGTAGCATTAAGGTCTTCAATGTCCTTTTAAAGAATTAATTACATGTCTTAAAAGTTAAATATTCAATTGGAATCCATTATCTTACTAAGTCAACCTCAAGAAACATTTATCTATTATGACAAGTGGTTGTGTCTAAATGGACTCCCGATTAATATGATATCATGATAATGAATATTTCTTATAATATCTATTGTTTCAATTAAAATTATGACTTATGAAAAGTGAGATTGATGACATGTTCTACTCCTTCCTTTTATCTTCACCGAGTCTTATCCTATTTATACAATGCTTCAACATGAATAAATTGATCAAATTTGATGAAATGATGAAATCGTTAAAATGATGAGATTGTAATCATGAATTATGATGCTCAATGAAATTCCTCCTGGGTTTAATAAATTTATGATAACTATTGTTGAGATTCTACCACTGAAGAGTTGGTTTCATAGTCCCAGAGCCGGTGAGGACCGGAAGATTGAGATTAATATGTTATGTTTGATCTGGATCGTATCCTTGGGATAGATAAGGGAGGAGGAATAGTCTATCCCTTACACCTACCCCACCTTGAGGGCAGCCAAAGTACTGCTGGTCTGTGAGATAAATCATCAAAGGTTGTGTATAACAACCACTGAGGTGACGACACCTGCACTAGGTCGCCAGACCATGGAGAGATATGGTTAGAAACTGACCCCACCTTGAGGGCAGAGCACGGGCTGTAGGACTACCCTTTGAGTAGGCATCGAATCAAGGCCCTACAAACCACACTAGTGGTGTGCAGCAGTGGGACAGAGTAAGCTGTAAGGGTAGAATTAGCACATGTTTAATGTCAGTATCTATGTGATATGTTTAACGACGGTGTGCGAAGTGAACATATACATTATTGTTACTCATGGTCTATGTGACCTTAGCTGTGGTTGTAGGCCACGAGTTGGATCTAGGATTGGTTAAAAATCCCTCTGGACTGAGTGGGGAATGATATAATAAAATAATTGATATGTTATTTGCTCTCTTATTATGTGTTTTACTTCAATATTACATGCTCCAACTTTATACCATATTCTCAAATTTTATATCTTTTCAATGTATAAACTTTTGTCTCATGTTCTCAATTGTTTCAGTATTCATATGATCTGCTTAAATTTATGTCTCTCCATACTTAGACGTTTGTCCAACTCCTTGCTACAGTTCTTGTTCCCCTGCCACCGTAGGTTAAAGAAGATCTCAAGTTTCATCGTGTGGCTTTTCTGACTAGATCTTGGCGGGAGCAGCATCAGGCTAAATGATCAAATGCTTAGTTGATGTTCAAATGTTTAAATGCTAATCAAGTGAATGTAATATTTGGAACATCATTGTAACCCATGTCATGTAATACAAATATTTGAACATGTAATAAAGTTTTATGGTTTCTATCTATTGCTTGATGCTTCTTCCATAACACCCTCAGGTTTTAATCTCCACGATTAGGAGTTAATTGTGGAGGCAAAAATCTGAGATGTTACAGGCGGTATCAGAGCATGGTTAGAAAACCACACAATGAAATCATCTAAAATACACAATATATGATTAGGTCATAAATGATTAATGAGTTGGTTTTATCATGAGTGAACTTGTAGATGGGGGTAAAGTCATAGTTTTATACGTCACGAATAAATTTTGATCTATTCTTTAGAACCCATACAATAATAGAATAAGGACATTATATGTTACAAAAATTTGAGGAAAGATGCTTTTTGTAGAAAATATATGAAAAGTAATGTTTAATAGAAGGCACATGATATTGCTTGCTTTGGTACTCAAATACCATGTTCAGGTAATTGGGCACCTCAATAAGTTGATATCAAGATTTAGTGCTCATCTACTCTAAACTTGAATGCTCTGACCAAGTATTCAAGTGTTAGAATAGAATGAATAAACACTCAAGCTAAGGTTTATAAGCACTATGTTTGAAAAGGGATATGAAAGTTTATTAGTATGAGTATAGGAAACTAAATCTTAAGGAGTTTTAGAAGAAGAAGAAAAAAATACTAGGATGATACTTAAAGCAACAAAACTCAGGTAATTTTTTATATTAATAGAAGGTTTTGGACATGGTACTAGAGGGACAAAAAGAAATAGAATTTATATAAATAAAGAAGATTTTTTTAATACTTATTTCACATGAGAGGGTTACATTTCAGACAACAAAATTCCAAATGACTAAGTCAATTGATCATAAAATAGGCACTACTTTGTAATATCCATCACTTTGTAATACTTATCTCACATGAGAGAAGTGCTAGCTCTTCACCGACCACAAGAATTTGCAGTATGTCTTCTCAAAGCAGGAGCTGAATATGCGACAAAGGAGATGGATGGAATTGATTAAGGTTTATATTGCACAATAGAATACCATCCTAAAAAGGTAAATGTAGTAGCTAATGCATTGAGTAGAAATTCGTCTTCATCATCATCTATAGACCAGGCAAAGGTATGCTCCCTAGTGTGCCATAAATGAGATATGTTAGTGTCTCTTCACCAGATGTATGTACAACTAAAAGTTTCTTTGCTAGCAGGTTTGTTGGCATAGTTACAAGTTAAACCTACTTTGATAAAATAGATTCATAATGCACAACAAAATGATACTATGATATGGAATATTTGAACAAAGTTAGGCAATGAGAAGCATGATGGCTTCCATGAGGATGAGGATGGTATAGTTTGTTTCCATAACATGATAGTAGTTCCTGATGCTGATGGATTGAGAAAGATGGTGCTTGAGGAGGCTCACTCTTCAATGCATGTAATGCATCCTGGAAGTACCAAGATGTACTAGAACTTAAAGGACTCGTATTGGTGGCTAGGATTAAAGCGTGATGTGGTAGAGTTTGTTGCCAGACATCAAATTTGTCAACAGGTAAAGGCTGAGAACTAGAAGGCTATAGGGACCTTACAACCTTTTCCAATACCACATTGGAAATGGGATCATATAACTAAGGACTTTGTGGTTGGTCTTTGTAGAACAACCAAGGGTCTTGACTCCATATGGGTGATAGTTGATAGATTGACTAAGTCAGCTCACTTTCTACCAGACAAGACAATGTTCCCATAGACAAATGGCCAATCTAAAATGACTATTCAGACTTTAGAGGATCTCTTGAGGGCATGTATGTTACAATTTCTTGGGAGTTGGGATATACACCTGAGTCTAATAGAATTTGCCTATAGTAATACCTATCAAAGAAGCATCGATATGGATCCTTATGAGGCTTTGTATGTGAGACAATTTTGGTCTCCTCTTTGTTGGTATGAGATAGGTGAATATCAACTTTTGGGTCCTGAGCTAGTACAACAGACTACATAAAAGATTAAAGTGATACAACAGTAGTTTAAAACAACCCAAAACCAGAAAAAATCTTATGTAGATAACTGATGCATACAACTTGAGTTCCAAGTGGGAAACAAAATATATCTCAAGGTCTCTCCTTAGAAAGGTGTGCTAAGGTTTGTAAAGAAGGGAAAATTGGCTTCTAGATTTATGGGACCATATCCTATCTTAGCTAGTGTTGAAAAAATAGCATACAAGTTGAAACTACCACCAGAGCTACACATGTTACATATGTCTTTCATATCTCCATGCTGAGGAAATTCCATCTAGATAAAGAGCATACAATTCAACTAGTAGAGGTTGAGTTAGATTAGGATATCTCTTATGTTGAAGGTCCCACACTGATCTTGGACAGGAGAGTGAAGAAGATAAAGAAGAAAGATATAGTTTTAGTAAAGGTTTTGTCGCATCATCGTGTCATACAGGAAGTCACATGGGGTCTAGAGTATGAGATACGTAGGAGGTACCCATCTCTCTTTGCGTAGGATTTCAGGGCAAAATCCTTGTTAGGGGTTTATAATTGTAAGACCCCTTAACTTACTTAAAATATTAAATAATATTAATTTCTATAATTTAATGCTTATAACCTTAATTTAACCTTGTTATAATATTCTTTTTAATCATAAGACAAGCTTAAGTTTCAAATTTGGTCCAATTTGGACATTGTTTGAGCAAGTTTTTATGTACATTTTGGACTTTTCTACAATTTGCCCAATTGAGGTTTTTTTTACAAATTGTCCCATCAATTATGTTCCTTAAATATATTTTTTATCATTCTTGAGCTTTTTGAGCCATGGGGTGCTCAATTGTACCTTGATTTGGAGGAGATTTCATTCTATGTCGAATTAGGATTTAACCCCCCGTGGATGCGCTACTTTCAAGGCTATTAACTAATGGCTCCACTTTCTTGGGCATCATCTGATGGCTCAGAAGTCTCCAATAGTTGGTGGACTTGCTTCTTGCATATACATGCAAGATTCAAGCCTTGGACACATGGATAATTGGTTGTACACCTCATGCTTCTTCTCAACCTTATCCCCTAAACTATATATACTTATCTTAATGACCAAAACGAAGCTTTTGCTCTCTATTACTTTCCTCTTGATAAATAATCTCATTATCTCCCCTGTTTTTATGCAGAGACATTTCCAAGGTAGAAGAAGAAGGAGATCATCTTGGAAGGAGCATCTAGGGTTCTAATTTGCTTTCTTCTAGGGTTACTAAAGCTTCTTCTTGATGAATTTGACTTGAACAAGTAAATAGTTCTTTCTTTCCTCTATTTTATTCTCTATTCTTCTTCCTACTACCTCTCTCCATGTTAGAACCTTGTTGTTCCATTGTACAAGTTGATCTAGAACTCAAGAACCTATCTTTTCTTGCTCTTTCTTCTAGGGTCTTGCTTCCTTGTGGAGAAGGGTACTTATTTGCCCGAGTTCAGATATGAAACTTGGGTTTGCTTTCCTTCTTTGCTCAATATCCTTTCTTCTAGAGGTTTTTTCTTATCAAGTATATGTGAGTTTTATAACCTGCTTCACTTATATTGCTTACTCCAAGCTAGTTTGCTTATATTCTTTCTTTAAAACGATGATCCATGCATATAGAAACAAAATTATGTGCCTATCTTGTGAAGTTCTCACCATGGGTGGAGTTTCTTACTATTCTAGACCTTGCCTTTCACTATATCAACCTTGATCATGTTAGTAGTGAAGTTATCCATGTAGTGTTGTGCCTGAAACCCTAGTTATGTCATTGTTGTAATCCTTAACGACTTATGGCCGATACCCTAAATCTAAAGGGTAATCCGTGATGGCTTACACCCTAGCCATAGTTGCAACCTGTGATGGCTCGTGGCCGATACACATGTTGATATAGAGATGACATCATGTGTTGGTGTTAGTCTGACATCTTAGCCATGGTTGTAACCCATGACGATTTGTAATCGAAATTCTAGCTAGCATTGTGACAACCATGATGGTTAAGTGATCGACACACCCTACATGACTGATAGGTCGTTATCCTAAGTTGATGTTTGGCCGACACACTATGATGATGTTAGGTCAACACCCTAGGATGGTGTTAGACCCATTATACCTCACTGATAATAGGTTGATAACATGGTGGGTGCCAAAAGAGATATCCTATTGACACCCCAAATTGTGGATAGACTGAGACACCATGTTGAAGTCAGGCCAACGTCCTAGCAATAGAAAAAACCCATGACGGTCTATTTTCGATGCCCAATATGACATCTTGAAATCTATCTACACTATCTTTAGAAACCCGAACCCCATACTTAGGAGGTTGTTGTGCTTGAAACCTTGGTGGGGTCCAAACAAGTTATAGTTATAGCCTAACGTGCTTGTTTATATAGTAATTAACATATAATGATCATTTGAGGAATAATTTATATGTTGAAACCCTAATGAATACCTAATGCACATAATATGAGTAACTCACGTATTAATCCTAATGGATATGCATGGTGTTGCCCATGTCATAAACCAATAAACTCTAATGAAATGACAAGTAAGATGATTGTAACCTAATCTTGGACTTAATACATGTTAACTAAAATATAGTGATCATATTAACCTGAACCCTAAGTTGTAATCATCTAACCTTAACATATACATCCTTAATGCCTTTCATGATACATTAATGACATTAGGTTCCATAATCAGTTAACATACTTTGATACACATAAATGATATATATAATCATCTAATCACATATTAATCAAGTCATCAATATGAAATGCATGGTATGTTACCTTGTTATCTAATACACACACGATGAGTCACTTAATGTGAATCAATTCATAATATGCCTCACCTTGATCATTAAAATACATGGAATGGCTTCAATATGAATATGAAGTGATTCGATTCACATAAATGTGCAAATCAATAATATAAATAAATATGAGAAAATGATTAATGATGACATTAATGTGAGAAATAAACATAATGTGGTAATGAGATAACGTTTAATAATAATATATGTAATTGATGTGACATAATTTATGTTGAATGAAGACTTAAATAAAAATTGAATATTTCATGCAAAATAATTCATTATAACTTAATATGGTGATAGTATAAGGATAATGAACTCGAATTTCAAAATATTAAGGATAATGATCAAGTATATTGAGGGAATTGAGTAACCCATATTTTGCTAAAATTCTTAGTAAGATAAATGAGAAATATATATGTATATATATACGATGTTTCATGGTTGATAATGAAATATAACTTCCTTGATAATAAAGTGATTATGACATGCCATAATTAAAATAATGGCGATAATGTGATATCATAATGAATATAATGTTAATGAGCCAAAAATGTAAATAATGTTAAATCTCCTAAAAAGAATATCTAAATAATGGAACCTAGGTGATCCTTGATAACCTAACCTATGTCGAGATGCTTGTGGAGTATATGTTGATGAGTTGTTTGGTGGAAGTTAAGGTTGGAGAAATAACCTAAAGTTTTGTAATGAGATGTTGCACACTCACCCTTCCCTTCTTGCTTGTGATTTTGGGGATGAAATCCTCTTTAAGGGGTGGAGTGTTGTAACATACCGAATTCTGGAATTTTGTCTTTTGACCCCCTTTCCCATCTTTTCCTTTCATTTCTATCCTTATTGGCCTTTCTATTTGATTAGTGCAATTTATAGTGGTTTAGTGAACATTTATTCACTAATTGTACCAATATAAGGGTTTATGCACAAATACCTCAGTGAAAGCTTAATTACCATAATTAAGTTCTATAAACCTTAATATAACTTTTTGATATGATTTGAAAACATAAAATGAGCATAAGTTTCAAATTTGGTTCGATTTGGATGTTGTTTGTGCAAGTTATGCAATTTTAGGTACATTCTGAACTTTTATGTAATTTACCCAATTGGGAGGTTTTATTTGCAAATTATCACCTGAATTTTAATCCTAAGATATTCCCTTACCACTCAAGATATTTTTGACCATGGGGCACCTGGTTTCACCTTGGTTTGAAGGTGTTACTTTCCAAGGGCATTATAGGGATTACCCTCTTTATAAATGTGCTTATCTTTAAAAGCTATCAACCAATGGGGTTATTTCTTTGTTTGAAGGATGGTGGGGATATCATAGGAGGTTCTAGGGGCTCTTAGGACCGACCTTTGATATGCAAGAAGAGTCCATGATCTGTCCTCTTGTATGGACATGAAGCCTTAGCCTAAGGACACATGGAAAGTCACATAGACACCTCATGCTTGCCCCCTTCTTTATAAAGCCACGCCTACCCCTTCCCACCTCCCAATCCATGAAGCAATCCTCTCCTTCTATTTCCCACATTTTATAGCATAATCCCTTCTATGTTTGTTCACGAAGTTGCTGTCCCAAGGTAAAAGAGGGTGCCTACCTTGGTGAAGAAGGCTCCTAGGGTTCCAAATTTCTCTATTTAGGATTTCTTAAGCTCCTCCTTGGTGATTTTGCCCAAAACTAGTAAGAATCCTCCTTTCCTTCCCTATTTCATGTTGTTAGTATTCTTCCCACCTTCTTCAAGGTTGGAACCATGACCTTCCATGGTCAAACTCCACCTAACAACCCTAAAACATCTCATCTCCATGCTCTTTTGCTAGGGTTTGCACCTCTAAAGTGGAGAAGGTGATCTTTGCTCAAGAAATGAGCTTGGCTTGGAGTAACCATACCTTCTAATCTCGGAATACTTTCTATTTGAATCTTATTACCTTCCTAGAGGCAAGTTTTGTTAACCCCCTTCTCATATATTGCTTAGTACATGCTTAAAACTCATGCTTCTATGTTTAAAATCGATGATTTCCATCTCTTTTTATCATGTTCTTCTAGGGTTTTGGTTTCCTGCTATTTTACCTTATCTAGAAGCTCTAGTTTGGTTACCTATGCAACTTCAAACATGATCTTGGGTCAAATGATGTTTTCTCCCTCTCCCTCTCTCTTTAATTATCTCGATCGGTTTGATGATGTAGCAATTTCCTATTGGTCAGTATTGAAAAATTCATATCTTCTAAACTACTTATCCAAATTTGACAAATAAATTTGTTTTGGAATTGGAAAATTGATCTATATATAATAAAAATATTTTCAAGGTCAGATTTTATGGTTTGACGAAGGGTGATTTTTGTAAAATGAATTTAATGCATAAAATCCATAAAAATTACATCTTAATCATCATAACTCCAAAATTAACATAAAAATATGATTTCTTCATCAGGAGAACCTAATAATTCATTGGTGATATTTTCAAAAGATAAATATGAATTTTGCTAAAAAGTTCTGAAATTAGGGTTTCTATACGTTAATATACACTATGTACTCTAATACATGTTAATACTTTGAAAATAGGCAAAGTGGAACTTGGACTCAATTAAAGTGGTGAAAGTTAGTAATTAATATCAGTAAGATAGGTATGTGCATTTACACCTTAAGTTGAAAATAATTGTGCCTTAACCTATTTTTCTATAATGAGGCTTTATTAAACCCTATTTCATATACTCGTGAATCTGTTTCTATACTTGCCTCACATAAATCAGTTTTGGAACATTATTCTTGGGTCTTGGTACCCCAATGCCATGCTTATTGATTCATATGATTATTCTTGCCATGACTACTTTTTCTAGCATGTGGATTTATGTTTTATTTAATTTAAAGTAGCGGTACTTATGTACAACCACCCACAGAGGGCATGCAAATAATCGCCCTGGGGAATGTCTTATTCTCCCCATAATATTGTAGGTGACTAGGAATGTCTTATTCTCCCCTCACCTAAGGTTAGAGGTTCGGTAGGTGCCTCAACCCTACTTAGTTAGGTAGACATAATTATCTTACATGCAAATCCTTTTTAATATAATTGTTAATGGCAGGTTTCTTTTGAATATAGCCTCATACTCTTGTTCTGTTCATCTTATAATGAAATATCAGCCTTTACTTTCATGTTGTTTTCTTATCTTTTGTTCTTATTCAATTTTTGACGCATACCTTGTATTTCTCTCTCTTGCTGGGTGATTTCCCAACCACCCATGTTTAGATCGAGGTGATCTTTGACTTTTCCTTCTAGCTTCCATAACAGAATCATCCCAGTCTCTGGCTTGATTCATAAAACAACCAGCAGCTGTAATGAATTCAGCCCCCTCAATTATTATTTAAGAAGTGATGAAAGTTGTCATTCACAATCTCTATCTAGATCTTGATTGTGTGTCTTGATGTAAACCCTAATGGGAGAATTTGACGTATTTTTGTAAACCTTTTATGAAATTAAAAATAGTCAGTTATTTTTTATTCCGCTACTTTCTAATGGTCTTTTGTATACCAATGTTTAATAAATTTGGAAAATTTATGCCCATTCCATAATACCTCTGAGAGGGTTTGGAATGAATGTCAATTCTTCAAATTTTTAGTAAAGGGGCGATTTCACTCTTTTACACCCAACCATAGCTATAAACTGTGATGGTTTGTGTTTGTTACACCCTTGGTGATGATAGGCTAACATACTTTTGAAGGTTTTAAACTAATACATCATTGGGTATTAAAATAATGTACCTATGTTGACATTAGGTCGACACACCCTGATGTTGGCAAACCAATACACTATGTTGGTGTTAGAACCATTACACCATGAATGTGACATGACAATATCCATGGTGGAAGTTTAAATCGATACCCTATATTAGAATAGAATCAAATGGTTGAACCTTTACCCTAATTGATGTTTTAAATAATGAACCCAATCCAATGAATGAGATTGGATGCTTCAATAATCAATGTATTAGAATAAATCCCATAATTTTATAAGTGGTTTCTAATAATGAGAATTCGATGGTACAAAACCATTGAACTTGTAGTTTTACCTTTTCCCTCATATGAATATATTGATAAGTCACAATAACAAGTGAATGTGTACCTTTAATGAAATATGGTTTCTCACACCAACTCTAATATTACTAAATGATTAATGTGACAATGTATTACAACCTCAATGTAGTACTAATTGAATACCATAGTGCACTACCATGTTTAACCTGTGGGATACATATGTGCAGATGATCTTTTGAGCCTTGTTTAAATGCCTAGAATGGTAACGATAATCTTGAAGGGTTTATTGTGATGATCTTAATGACCTTTGGGCATGTTTTAGCCCTGATTGAGGTGAAATCCTTTTCATGTTCCAATAAGGGTTGAAACCTTGGAACTTGTGATAAGAAATGGACATCTTGAAATGGTATGATAACATGTGGTTCATTATGATGCAACAAGTGATATAATGTGGTAACGTGGTTAAAATTTATACCTCAAGCATTTTATATCTTTTGAAGTTGCAATGCTTATACACTTGATAGAAATGAATTATGGTTTGTATGATGAAGCCTTAATTCACCCAATTGGCAAATAACTAATCAAGTGTAACCCTAATCATGTAGTGCCCTGAGACATAGAGACATATTCAATTTTAGAACTTGCTGGATGGTGAAACGAGTATTCCTAAGGGAAACTCAGATTGAATATGCGGGGTACTTATTATCCTAACTCCAAGTGTTTAGGGAGGATGACTGCAGTCATGCCTAGCCCTCTTTTGGAGAACGGCTACGGTCGTGTGTTAGTGATTATCATGTGTTAAAGGTTTTACTTTGCATACCTTAGTTTCTAGCACTGTGACCTGTACCAAAGTGGGCTAGTTGTTTACAGGACTATATGTCATTTTTTTGCATTTTGACTAAGATGTCAATGTAGTGCAGACTCGTACTGACCAAGTATGAAAAAGATCTTGGATTCTGACTCTTCTTAGATCTCATATGGAACTAATTGTGACCTAGCGGTAGTCAGTTGGACTTTGTGGTACGACTCAAACTCCTCAGGGCATAATAATAAAAGATGTAATATAAGTCATGTAGTATATTTCTAGGGTTAAGTATGTCTCACATTGCTTGAGTATCCCTTGTTTTACCTTTATACTACATAGTTCTTATATGATGTAGACTTATGAAATTTGAGTAATTCCACTTGATGCTAAAGATTATTTGCTTAAATGCTTAGTATGCTTAACCTGCCTAAATCATTTGAATTGTTTATGTAATAGCTTATATGCTTAGTTTTATTAGTATAACTAATATGTTGAAGTTAATATCTGTTGGAGAAAGATATATCTCTCACTGGGACTAGGTCTGACCTGTGGGTCACCACATCTTTTTAGGTGGTCACGGGCAACGTGGAAGAGGTCATGCTGTGGAAAAGAACTAGCCTGGTGATCAATAGATTCATAAGGTTGGCCAACTGTAGATATCTATAGTAGAGTCCTAGTGTCATCCATGTATTCTCAGGTCTAGGTATGGGAGGTGTTTAGACGAGATACTTATATCGACATGAGATTTTGGCATTATGCCATTGTATGTATATATAGCATGAACATGTAAATGCTTCTTTTGTACATAGGATGTGGCTGAGGCCATAGAGAACATATGTAAATTCTTGTTATAATGTATGATAATGGAAAAGATGGACCTTTATGTAAATGTTTCAGAACTTGTTCATGATGTGAATTTTGGTTTTAATTATTCCACATTTTTTACTATGTGATTAATTGGTAGTTGATCGTGTTTTTTGTTTTGAGTAATCTCATTCAGTGTGAGGAGAGGTCACAATGGAGTTTTGGTCACAACGTAATGTTGCAAGTTTGTTGGTGTCACATTCGTGACGCCATGTCTGAGTTTCATTATGGACAAGATGTCTAGGGTCAAGACCATGTGGGAGTGTCTCGGTTGTGACACTCGATGTTTGAGGGGTCAAGGAACATTTGTGGTGGTGGTTGAGACATATGTGAAGTGTCTCGCTTGTGACATGAGTTGAGTGGTCGAGACACTCATGTGTTGAGTGGTTGAGACACCTATGTGTATGTATGAATATGGTCAATACATAGTGTAATGGTCTATCTAAAAGTGTTGAAATTGGGAATGGCTAATCATTAACAATAATGCTTAACACTAGTACTACCCAACAATATGGAAGGTGATATATTAGGGTTTAGTGATGGAATAACGTTATGGAACTATAATTAGATACACATGAACCCTAACCCTAATATGATGATAACATGATAAGTGTGTTCACTCTGTTTGAAGAATTGATATTCTATGATAGTGTTTTCTCTCTCCTACTTGTGTAACACTAACTTGCAGGCAAGATGACTGTCATAGCTATGAGTATGCTATGATGATCCCTATGTAATACATGGTGGTGATATGAGTAATGTTGAGGCATATTGTGATATTGGAAGTGCAAGAGTTATATGAATTGGTCTATTGACCTAGTAAGTGATTTGTGCATAAATTGAGGGATTGATATCCTATAGTGATGTGGTGATGAGACATGTATTCACCTTATATGTTTTATATCTTTTGAAGTTGTATCTTACCTTTAATTTTGTAGAATCTATTTAGAGTTTATATGTTGTAACTTGAGAATTGCATTAAAAGTTACCCAACTAGCACATCTCATCACATGAAACCCTAATCATGTAGTTTCCATGTACCATAGATCCATCTTCAGCGTCAATATCTAGCTGGATGGTGACATGAGTAACTCCTAAGGGAAAACTTTGAGTGCATATTGTTGAATACGTGGGGTACCAATGGAGATATCTCCCTGTATCCTTAAATTGTTGTTATAATGGTTTAATTGCTTTATTATAGAACAATCATGTGTGAGCCTATTCTCTAGTGATGTGCCATGTACCAAGGCAAACTAGTTATTTTATAGGATCATAACATAGTCTATAAGTTGCTATCTCTACAGGATTGTAGCCTTGACTACAAGTTGTTGTTTAGTAGTTAGACTATTATGTCACTGCATTTCTGACTTGAACTGAAGGAGTAGTGCTGATGATGATCACGGAGTCCATCTTTTCCATTGATCGTGTATGGTACTGATTTTGACTTTGCAGCGGTTAATTAGATTTGAGTGATACGCCTCAAATCCTCAGGGCATAATAATAATAGTGATAATACAGCCATGTAGTATATCTGCTTAGGCTCAATACCAATCACATTCTTTGACTCCATACCTTATTTCTTGTACTATTTAGTTTCTAAAAAGTATTCATGTTCTTTGTATTCCTTTTAAAAGTATAAGATGTTCTACTGTTCAGTTGTAACTGCTCAAATAGTAACACCTGCTCTATTTATCTACTTTACTATAGTACTATGCTTATAATAGACATTGTAGAAGAGTTATATCTCTCTCCGGGACGTTTGATCTCATCCCATGGGTTCCACAACTTTTTAATTGGTACAACTGATCAAATAGTAACACATGCTCTATTTATCTACTTTACTATAGTACTATGCTTATAATAGACATTGGAGAAGAGTTATATCTCTCTCCGGGACGTTTGATCTCATCCCGTGGGTTCCACAACTTTTTAATTGGTTGTGGATGAGGAGGTTGAGGTTGCAGTGCAGGTGTTGATCAACATGGAAAACAATAACCGTTAGAGGTTGGATATGCTGTCAAGTGTTTTAGTAGAAATCCTATGTGTTATCCCTGTACTCCCAGGTCTTTGGGGAGATTTTTTTATTTTATATATCGACACATAGATTTTGGCTTTGTGCCATGAGTATATATAAATGGCATGTACATATGAACAAGTTGTAATATGTAACAATTTTGGCTTGATAACCTTTGAACTTGGTATGTAACATCTTTTGGCATATATGGAATACAGATAGCTTGAGTTGAAGGCTTGTTTATAAAATACTTCCGCTTGAGATATGGAACAACAAATTGTTTTAATTTACCCTGTTTGGTGGTGATATTATTATAATTGGTAATTTCGTGATTTGTTTTGAGTAATCTCACTTTGTGTGGCAAAGGGCGTCACACTATCCTAACACGTATGTCCATGAATATCTCTCTAAACTTGTATTTGTTTTAGGGTTCCCACTTCTCATGTAAAAGGGATATGCATTCTAACTTCTTGACTACCTATCCTCCATGGATATATTTTCTATCATCAAGGGAAGCCTAAAATAGCTATCTATGTAGGCATGAGAAAAGCCTGGTGGCCAACTATATTTTTAGCTCTAATACCATTATTTTGACGCCCCACTTTTTCAAACATATTAATTACTATGTACAAGCATAATTATGAAGGGGGTGTCACAATACATGGCAATCATTACATAAAAATATGATTTTTTGGAACCAACACATGATACAATTTCATTTGTCACATGTTAAGGTCATAATGTGAGATTCACACTTTGATATAGTGTATGCTTCTCATAAATTGAAAGGAAATCTAAATGGATCGCTCTATTATAGTTGGCATCCCACCAAGACTTTTCTTCTTGAAGTTCTTCAAAGTAGTCCTTGCATGTCTTGTGTCAAAATTCTACATCCGTTGTGGTTTTAGGTTGGGTAATTTTCCTCAACTCATGTCCTTGTATGACTAAAAAAATATATATAATTGGGTTTATGCCATCCCTAGTCGATAATATCACCAACTCAACTTAAAGGGACCCAAGTTCTTATAGGTTTTAGGTCAAATATTCACATGCTCAATTGCACCCGTGATCAAATGTGTTTCATTAGCTTTATAATTTTTCGATCATGATTATACATTGAGTAGCTTGATTAGTTTGTTGGTGGATCATGTCTATCCAATGTGTAAACTTTCTTTATGAAACATGTAAGATGTTGGGATCCAATTATATCAGGTCCATAGCATTATTAGGAGGGTTGAAGAAAATCAATCTTGATTCATAGGTTTAAGAAGCACAAGGTTGATGAAAACTACCCAACTGCTAAATCTTGGTCCCTAGTTTTTAGAAATACGATTATAATGAAAATATATCAGAAATATAATGTCTAACTTAGAATTGAATTTATATCATATAGCTAGCTATATTTATTTCTATAACTACCAAATAATATTATATTAATTCATTAACAATTGTAATTTTGTACCTTTGTATAATATTATTATTTATTGAATTGTATTTGTGATAAAAATATCAAACTGTCATGAAGTATATTTATATGCACCCATGTTAGATCTTAGATTATCTATATGGAGGCGATCTAGATTCAATGCTGACATTAATCTACGAGTAAAACCAACTAGTTGTGACAATGAATCAAAATATTAAGCTAGTTTTTCTAGGATATACGAGACGGGTTCAAGGGTTCAAATGTTAGACAAATAGTGGGTCATTTGATTGAAATGATCTAGGTACATCCTGAAACACACCTGACCTGGACACCAGTTATAAAACTTTTGACCCAAAGAAACTCAAAGCCTCACATACCCAACACAACGAGACCCGAATGTATTATAGATTTTTTGGTAAGCTAATAACTAAAAAGAAAAAATGTGGTAAATCAACAACCTGACCTCACATGAAACACAAACGATCTTCCAAAAACCCAAGATTTCTTAATTTGGTTAGGTTGCAAGATTAGGTTGGGTTGCATTAGGTTGAGTCTAGTTTCCGATTATCAGTCATCACACAACATTGATATCTTTTCAATCATACATGATAAGGATTCCTAAAAGTTAATGTGACCCATAAGTATACTTATATGTCAGTTATGGTCATTCTTGAATAATCAACCTGACAAATAAATATAAATGTTGGAGAAGAAGAAAGAAAAGAAAGCACTAACAGGTGCCAAGCAGTGGCGGAACCATAAATCTATCATATGGGGGGATGAATTAGTATATATAGTGATTATTCTTGACTATATGTATAGATTGATAAAATACTACTTATTTAGATAAAATTGTAAAGAAATACACCTAACAAAATTTCTCTTTACCTCCAACAAAAAATAATCTATTTATAAAATATAAAAAATCAAAAGTTAATGACATGATATAATTCACACTGTCAAAGTAGCACATTTACTTACATGTCCAAGATTACAAATAATAAAATAATTAAATATGTCTCTCATATTTAATAATTAGAAGATCAATGAATAGATAATTTTTATCATAATTTGATTATTATATAATATTACTAGTACACAAGAAAAATATCGATTATATGGAAAATTGGAACGAAGTCACCTTTTTGGTGGAGTGCAGACACCAAAATATAATATGGTACCATTTAGTAGATGGTGTCATACGTGAAAACCTAAATAATTTTTACATTATTCAAATTTTATACTATAGAGGATATAAATATAATGTGCTAAGTAATGCCCATTTATTTTATGATTTTGAAATTATAAATGGTATGAATGAAACTTCATAAAGAAAGAATAAGAGAAAATATTTACTGAGTTTGCATAAACATCAAATGATGGAGAAGGAAAGTTAAGGAATGAAAATTGAAGATAATGAAGAGAAAAGATCCATCCACATATTTCTTATTTTTATTTAAAAATTATAGAAAAGAGGACATAAAGAAACAATAATATGTTTTTATCAACTTTGTTTTACACGATATCCTTCTTTTTTCTATCTCTATTTGATTAATATTATATCTAAGATAGATTTTCCTACCTTTTCTTCCCCTTCTTAGAATACATTCCAGATGTTTTTCTTCCACTATTTTTGCCTTAATTTATTTAATTAAATAAAAACAATTTAAATTCATATTTTATAGCGTAATACGATATTTTGTAATATTTTAATACGCACATGGCATCATAGTAATTATAAAAATATTTTTTCAGAGTGGGGCTTCAGTTTGGGCAGCTCCCATGTGGCTCCGCCCCCGATGCCAATGATACATGGGGTATTTTGGCATATGTCAAATGTGGGTTTTTTTTAATTACATAGGAAAAAGGGGGAAGTTGAGGAAAAAACTCAATATATTGCGTCCGACAACGCTATCTATTGGATCTCCCTTTGTCTGGATATTACACTCCTGCCGTGTTGAATTCTTGCAGTGCAAAAATCGCGACATATGATCTCCATCCAACACTGTAATTTAAATTGAACTGTAAAAATACACGAATAACATTAACAACCAGGTTATTGATACACGGTTGGACATAGTGGCCGAGGTCGGCGGTCACAGGCAGTTTCTATATTTGGTACATTGTTTATATTTCCAGGAGGCGACGATTGCATTGCAAACTCTCAAAAAGGCTTGGGGCTCCGTTATATTGATTTAGCTGGATTTGGTTTCACAACCTACTATACTACTGGTTGAGCTACCCGTCAAAGTCGTCGCTGCCCATTTGTTGGCTGACTTGTGTACCATCTCTCGCCTTCAACTCTATCTACTACCACTGTGTTACTGTAATGTCCACCATCGATCTAAAACTAGTATAAATGAAATTAAAGACTTTCTGGATTTGGGTTCGGCAAAATATGAGTTAAAAAGGCGTTGTTCATACCGGGAAATCACATGTTTAACGACTGAATGAATTCATTTCTCCATAAAGATGATGGATACGCCCCTAATCTTTTCGAAACTGGCCTCCTCGCGTTTGTATTGGTTGCTATCACAGGAGTACCGCTGAGTGCCATGGATGCAGTTTGTATCCTTGCTTCTGTTGCTTGAATGTTACATTTGCACGGTGAGGCTCTATATAACAATGCTGGACTTCAGCTAAACACAAAGGCAGAGAAAAAAGTAGCCCGTTCGACGACAGGTCTAATGCTCTTACACGTGAAACGAGCAGAATCCTGAGAGTTGAGACGGAAAACGTGTCTTTGCGCGCATACATGCAGTAATCTATCGTACTTAGAGTAGCGAACAAGAGATACCTGAAAATCGTGTATCGCGCTATGTACGCATAAGGCCGGTTGGCTCACGACTAAACCAGTCAAATTGGGTTAAAATTTGGGGGTCGACCTGTTTAAGTTTGATTTGGATGGCCGCTGAAAATTATCCAAATTCATATACATCCGTTTATTTAGTCAGTTTTATGGGTGACCCGCAGATGATCCAATTAACTCAAACAAATATTATACACATATACCTAATAAAAGATGTTACTTATTTGATACAAGTTAACTCTTTACTTTACCAATAACAATTATATTCTCTTTATTTTATATTTATAATAAGAAATAACAAGTACTTGTTATATGAGGAACGTCTAATGTTACATTACACAATTATGTGTTATTTTTGTGATATTTATCTATGAAAACTACATCGACATACAACAACTAGGTTCTATTTTTTCTTTAAGTTTGCATAAATATGTATCAACAACTAATCGAATGGTTTGATGTCAAACATAGTAGTTGATTGGTTCCTTTGCACTATATTTAACATAAAAATAATAATTACAAAATATTTTAAATATTTTTTTAGTGTTAAAGAAAACAACTAGTAACTTATTGTTGATTAGACACATTTTATATGGGCACTTGTGAGCAGCTTGTAACTCGTTGGGTCGGACTTGGGTGTGCTTTTCTTCCACCCGTTTAGAAGTGTATGTTTTTTATTCGCACCCATCAGACTCCGCACCCGCAACGATCCAACCCAAACCCAACCCACCAACCCGTTTGACAGGTCTACTCACGAGGATCAGTTTCCTCTTTGAGCAGCTACTTTAACTAGAAGGCAGATGACTGTGACCTCTGCTGAACTCAAATGAACTTTATAACTTTGATATTCTCTGTAGGGGTTTGCTACATGAACAAAAAATAGACCTTTTTTGTCCCCACATGTGCATAACCATAACATATA
Source organism: Alisma plantago-aquatica (assembly GCA_963693085.1). Taxonomy (NCBI): domain Eukaryota; kingdom Viridiplantae; phylum Streptophyta; class Magnoliopsida; order Alismatales; family Alismataceae; genus Alisma; species Alisma plantago-aquatica. The sequence goes on along the minus strand of OY856410.1, from coordinate 1,007,899,493 downwards.
TTTTTTGTCCCCACATATACATAACAATAACATAGAAGAGAATAACAATTTGCCTCCTTCCTCTATTTTTGTTTCCTCTAATTCTGTTGTTATCATATGGGAGGACAAAAATGATCCTATTTTTTATCCCATTTATTATTCATGTAGCATTATTTTCTCTAAATCATAAGCCGTTAGTTCCAGTCGCGCGCTGGTAACAGCAGTGAGGTCGGATCACGACAATCAGTTTCCACTTTGATGCCAATCATGCCATAAATAGCTGAACCGTGAACCGCTTGCACGTGAACAAAAGTGAATAACTATGAAGTGTGCCAAACTCAACTGAACGATTACTACAAATTCTAGCAGTGTACAACTCTTCTCCCCGGTTTTATTGCTTCGAGTTCTCTGAGCTGCACAACTGTTGTTTTCGTTAGTTCAAGTTTTGCGCTGGTGATAGTGAGGTTAGTCCGCCGTTACTCGACTGCCATCCATAGTTCTGACATTTCGAGACTCTCGTGTGATGGTGGCATTAGTCTTGCCTTGCATTGGAGTCTTTCCTTATGTTTTGTGGGATCTTAAAATCTTTTTATTTGCACAAGTTCCATACTGCTTACATCATGGCAACTAAAGGGCTAGCAAAAACCGAAGGTTACGACAGGTAGGACGGACAAAATCAGACCCCACATCACAGATCTGACTCATTTTTTTCGAAAGGGTTCAACCCAAATCGACTTTGACCCAAACCTGAAAATCCAAAATTAATTTAAGACCGAGGCTGCATTTTAAATTTAAAATTCAAATCGACATTATTGACCTAAAATCAAATATTAGATATTCATATAAGATTAAAAATACTAATGTTTAATTACCAATGGGCTATTATGTTGTTAAACAATCCTCATTATGATTACTTCTCACAACTTCACATAGTTTTGTGTTGGTTTGCACTAAATTTTAGATCAATACTTTCATTATATATACATAACCTTATATGGTTACAATGTTATATATATATATATATATATATATATATATATATATATATATATATATATATATATATATATATATATATATATATGGCTAAAAGAATTGTGTACTCGAGTACATGTAGCTTATATGTACCCATCTTTATTTATGATGATTATAAAACTATATTGAGCCATCTAACCTTATGGATGTGATGTGTACCCCTCAGATAAGATGTGTATCAAAAATCATCATAATCTGACATCTATACATCATTTAATGAGAGAATATGAATATTTCGTAATCGACGGTAACTTGCAGAAACTACAAAAACCATTGGATGATATATAGCTATATCTCATGATCCATATGAGATATGCTGATGATTTTTTAAACACATCTAATCTATATAATGTTCAATCAATCCATATGGTTGGATTTTGTCAACATACTCCAAATGTTCTATTTTGAGGTCGGTACACATAAGTTACATGTACTGACCGGTACACACTTCCTAACCTCTCTCTCTCTCTCTTTCTCTCTCTCTCTCTCTCTCTCTCTCTCTCTCTCTCTCTATATATATATATATATATATATATATATATATATATATATATATATATAGAGAGAGAGAGAGAGAGAGAGAGAGAGAGTCAGGCTAGAATGCACTCAAGTGTATAGATCACACGAATACACTCAAGTGTGTTTGCATATCAAGACTATTTTTTTACAAAATGTAAACCGTTGATCTTCACCGTCATACTATAACTAGGCTACATACAAATTTTGAGCCCATTTGGATGAGTGTAAGTCACTCATCCAAGGACAACAAAATCGACGCGCGAAACTAATTTGAAATGTATAATTTTTACGGTCTTTATAACATGACCTATTAATGTCCAAATGTGCTCAAATTTTGCGTATGAGCTATTCGCAAGATGTTTAAGAAGATAAATGGATTAGATTTTTGAAAAAAATATTGCATCATGAAAAAGTACTCGAGTGTATTCTGCTCTGAATACACTCGAGTGTATTCTAGCCTGACTCTCTCTCTCTCTCTCTATATATATATATATAAATATATATATATATATATATATATATATATAACCTTGTATAAGCTACCAAATTTTTATGCCTTTTAGTTACATTTTGAGGTTGAAATCTATTCTTCGAATACATGCTCTTCATTTTGAAATTTGTGAGTCAGAAGCATATTGGGTTGGAGTCAAGAGTTTTAGCTAAAAAATCATCTTTATAACTTCAAAGTCTAGCCATAAGGTATTGGTCCAAAATGACCAAAAATAAAATTGGTCGACCTGTACCCAATTGTCACTCTTAGGTATTATACGAGCACCATAACAAAATATCAGTTAGGCCATGTTTGAGAATATATTCGGAAATTTCTACCTGTAACAGGGGCGACTCGATCTCAATCCTATATAGAAACAAAGTTATTTGCCCTTTTTTAACTACATTCCTATTTGGGCACATTATGGGCCAAAATTGCACTGGAGCATGATTTTGCTAAAAAAAGGCCCATTTTAATAACAAAATACTCTTGGATAAATTTTATTTTGTTGTCCACTTTTAGATAGAATTTGAAATGCTATGGAAATTTAAAAACACTCACACATTTTTGTTGGTTGTATATTTATAATAAACTAATGAATTTGTCATTGTAAATAATATGTAAGTAAAAAATTGATATACTCTTCTTTATTCACGAACAAGATGATTAAATATTCACACCTGTGTTTTACTGATGATCTAGTCTCGTTTGACAAAACATCAATCTCACAAGCCAACTACATCATTAGATGCCTGCGTAAACTAGAGAAGGCTTCACAACAATAGATTGCGCAGGAGACATCGTATGCGTTCTGCTCTAAAAGTACTCCAACTTCTACCTACAGAGCCATAGGTCGACATATGAATATACGATAGGTTTAAGAATTCGAGAAGCATCTGGATATGCCCATTGTGCATAAGAGAAATGCTAAAGCACTTTACATGAATCTTATCAATAGCTTTCAAGCCAAAGTGAACTCTAGGGCGAACATAAACCTATCATTTGCAAAACGTGCTACCCCGACCAAGACGACTTTAACCCCTGCAACCACACATATCATTTAGTCCTTCAAAATTCATTTTCATATGTGATAGGTAGTTACTTTATCTGGAGTGGTCAATTGGAAAGGAAAAATACACACCTGATCTCCTGGGACAAAGTACTAGCTCCTCCATAGGATGGAGGTTTAGGCATTAGAGATGCTATGGATTTCAACAATGAAGCCCTCCTAATGAAAATAACTTAAAAGTTTATAGTAAAGACAATACTATTTGGAAGCCTATCTTTAATGCTAAATACAAGAGATTGAATGGCTACTGGTATAATGGCTCAATGATCTACCAGGGTATCCAACCTCTCATAGTACAAGCCACAAGCCCCACAGCTGTCTCAGTAGCCAATAAGCATGGAATCTCAGTCTGGAATGATAAATGGCTACATGATGCATGAAATCCAGTCCCAAAAATAGGTGTTGAGATACCAGAAGAGATGATGGATATAAAAGTTTTCAGCCTTGTAATTTAGGAGAGGTCATGGGATGGGGATTCCCTATTAGATTATTTTAAGGAGGATAGTTTTAACATCATTAATCAATACCTACTCTAATGGATGCACTTGGTGAGGATGAGGCCTACTCGATTAATCATCCACATGGTCATTACTTGATGAAGGAAATATACAGAAATCCTATTAATGTGAAGATTATTAGATCATAAAGTGATTGAAATGTTATATGGAAATAAAATATAAATTGTCACATAAAAATGTTTATCTAGATACTTAATCATGAAAGGCTCCTCAGGAATGAGTTGAGAATGAAAAGGAAGATGAGTGGTGATGGGAAGTGTGAAAGATGTAGATTATGCAACAAAACCTGGCTTCATGCCATCTGAGACTTCCCTATGATCAAACCAATGTTGTCATCCATTAACCTGGATGTGAGTTTAGCATTTTATAGCACTGGAAATGTCAAGAAATGGATCAAATTGAAGCAGGGGAAAAATAATAATTCATCCAACTAGAACATCATGTTCATAAGTGAGTGTCGGAAATCTTGTAAGGCTAAGAATTCCTTTATCATCAACAAATTGTCCATGCATATGCGGGATATCATTGTAGATACATGATCTTACATGGTCAATATTTTAGACATAAATAAAGTAACTACCGATATTGCTCTAATTAGAAGAATGCACTGAGCACAAGTTTTATTGTGCATGATGAACAACGATAGGGGGTATTAGGAGGGTCATAAAAACACAAAGGAGAGCATCTGTTGGAAGGGGAACTACTTGTCATCCTTAGAGGCATCTATGCAATTAGTAAACTTAAATGGAGGAATAATGAGGTGTTATTAGGCTCTAAACTATCTTTGGAATACTTAGACAACACTCAACAATGTCCAATAAAGTATAGACCCTTTGTCCAGAAATAAATATAATAATAAAGTAATTATATAACTCTATCATTGCCAACTAGAGATGCAAATCAGCCAGTTGATAATCTTGTCAAATGGTTTCTACAGATCCCCGAAGAAGTTGTCATATCCAATGAGTGCCCTAAAGAATTGAAGGAGTTGATGATTCAAGACAAGGAAGAAATTTCCCACTGACATGTCATGTATTGAATACCCCAAAAAACTGATTATACTACAATTATAACAAGAATTAAACCAATAGTCACAAAGTCTAATTATATTGACTTATTTTTTATTATAACAAAAATGGGCATTCAATGTGACTACACTATAATGTCCCATTCAATCTGAATTATAGATCTATTAATATTTATTAAAACTGGTGAACCGAATTGTGTCAGAACAAAAAAAAAGGATTTGTGGTTCAGATATGACGTTCAAGGTCTGTTCTAGGTTTAAGATTACATATCTAAATCTAAATCAGGTCGGGCATGGGTTTAGAAAATGAACAAAAGTGGATTCTAGATACTTATGCATATACATATATTTTTGAGATATATGATGTGTTTTGAAGTGGTTCATGTGTTATTTTGGTATTATATATGAAATAATTGTAGTTGTATGATTGATTCTACTAGAGAATTGACTTTTTTTTTTAAATCTTAAATTTGGGTCCAGATTTGTTTCTAGGTTGAGATGTCCAAATAAAATACAGGTCCGGGGTTTGACCATCAAACAATCCGGGTTGGATTTTTTGACCTGTAACTGACCAACACCCAATTTTTTTGACACCATATTGAATTACCCATGAATATTACCATGTAAATTATATTTATTATCATTAACCAAATTAAGTGTACATATGCTAGAAGGTAATGTTTGAATGCCAATCACAACAAAATCACATCATCCAACACATAGTTTTGATGGGTGAAGTCAAACTTTTAGAAGGTATGGTGCAATAAGTCTTCTGCTTGTAGTCAAATATTGAAGTTCAACAATTACAAATATGTTGTAGGTGATGACATATCAATAATACAATTTAAGTCCTCTAACTTATAAACATCCATATAAATGACATCATATGCTATTTGGTATGATAGATGAAAATAACTGCCATTGTAGTTCACTTTAGCGATGTCCTTGCGATGTATTACCAAAAAACATTACATTAATCACCCTACAACTTTATTTCTTCTTTAACAAACTCCACATTTGCAAAAAGATCTTCTTCCCAATTAAAATACGTACATGGATTGCTTCTCCAGAAAATAAGGTACATGTTATATTATTAATAATGGATACATGTATATAATTGACATACTTGTCAGGTTTACCTATTGACCATGACATATGTAACTCAACTCTCTTGGCCTTTCACTTAAAACTCCAAAGTCATACATGTCATCATCGGCCATGTTCAACACCAATAATGCTATTTTTCCATAATCATAATAGTGATTGTGATTTGACTCCCTTGAATTCATCTAATGATATGTAATTTGTTATATGTTCGAACTATTACAAGGAAACAATATTTTTAATGTATGTCAAATTGAACTAGTATTTTTCTTTAACTTGTCTCCAGCCATCACACTGAGAATTACAAGCATCACTAAAAATCATATATCTCTTTTGAAACATACACATAATAGTTATAAAATAGCTATTTTTCCCTCCTTAAAAGGCTATTGATCATCGTATGACTAGTAAGTGCCACTCAGACATCATATACAATGGGATCACTCCACATTAATAGGTGGTTCCTTAAAAAAGATGTATATCATGAGTTCAATAGTTTGCACGGAGGAAACAAAACAAAACAAAATTAATGTATGGAAGAAATGGGATACAACAACTTTAAAGGAGCTATCCTATACAATAAGGCTACACTTGAAGCACCCTAGGGCCAGAGAAAAAAATACACATATGAATCCTTTTTTACTTATTGCTTTCATGTTCTTCCCCTTAAGGGTAACCTCCTCTCCCCTCTCCAAATTAAATAGAAAAAATTGAGAGGCCGTCCTCTTTGATTGACTTACCACACTCTTTATTTTTTCACTTAGGTGAGGCTTCATGTTGTGCACCATACATGTACTTCATGTACTTTGCTAGTTGCTAAGATCAAGCTCAAAAACCATTTGAGACACTATGCAATTGAAGGTGCACAACATGTAAGGGATCATGGGGAGTGGTTACTATGAGGTTTCATGTTATGCCATGAGCATGGAACATCGTGCATGGGGGTGATCTCCATGAATGTTTACAATGATGTGGCACACGACGTGAACTTTATTGTGTACATGGTGGGTGTTGCAGTTGTTGTTGCTGACAAACTATGGGAATATGCATGTGATACAGTTGATGGTGCACACCTTACATCTATCTTGGTGAAGTTAGGGAATCTCCTGGGTCAGTATGCGTTGTGTAGATGGACATTGTGGCTAGACTTAAATTTTCTTTGTGTTTATAAGAATGACCATGGTTCTAGATGAACCAAATCCTATATGACATGCATTAAAATTCTTCAATTAATTCACGTGACAACAAAAATCCTACTTAAACTATTTTAGAAATTACAATCTAATTATATGACCAAAGTGTGGATTTTAAGTCATTAAAATGCATGAAATTAATTGATGCATAAATAGTAGTATTAACTATGTTCATAAGTCGCTAATTGAGATGCTTGACCTTGCATTTGACCCTTGAACCAAATATCGACTTTGCAACTCCATTTATTATAGTTGTGGCCATTTAGGTAGCCATAATTGATGATGTTCTAGACTAAAAGAGGAGAAAGCACATACTTTTTCTCTTCTCCTACCACTAAAAAAGATTGTTGACAACATTGAACACAACATGTTGTGTGTCACTTGTAGCATGTTGTGTCCTAGAGAAAGTTAATTATGGATAACTAATTTGAGACATATCATGTTGACATGGAAACATGATGTTTCCTTAGTGAAGACACAATGTGCATGACTAATGACATGTTGTGTTGACAATGATTAGGAGAAAACCCTAAAAGGATCAACATGTCATGTCAGTGTAATAAAGATCATGTCTTTACTAGAATAATGAAATCCCAAACCAGTAGATGCATTTTGTGGGGGATGTGACATGTCGTGTCTTCCACAGACAAAATATCATTTTTATTGGGGCAAACACATCATGTCTATTTATAGAGAAGTTGTGTCTTTACTCATTTGGCCCACTTCTTGTCCATATATGACGAGAAAGAAGGGGATAGTGAATAGGAAACACCCCTATATTGACATGAGGGTGTTCTAGGTGAGATAGGGTCAACATGATGGATGAGAAGACATCAAGATCACAGTTTGTTGGTGACATGAAGTTGCATTTTTGTGGAAGGGATGACAATGTCCATGATATGATGAGTAGTAGTGTGATGATGATGTTGGAAGAGGAGATCCTAGTTGGTTGAAACATTGTTCACATGAGAGGTATAAGATTCTACTTGATACTTAACAAAGGTTGTGGTGCTCTTTGTTGTCTTTCTCCTTTGGAACAAGATTTGATTCTCTAATACCAAAATAAAAAGAATATAGGTAGGGTTATCCAAAAGAAATGTTTCTCACTTTTTGTCTCCACTCCTTCCAAGTTTTCTACTTCATTGAAACTAGTAATGACAACAATAGAAACCTCTTGTAAACATTTTTATTTAGGAAATCAACCATGTGGAAGTCATTTCAATCTTCTTTGTTAAAATTTATATTGTGGTCAGTAGTATCATCCACTTAAGTGGTGGTAGTATCATTATATACAGTCCAATAGGAAACCATTCTATAATAAATGGAAGAGTGCAACCTTATACATGACTTCATATACATTATCACATTTTTTTATAAAAAAACATGAATCATTACATTAACAAAATAAAAATCCAAATTTTAAACTCCATTTGAATATTTACTGATCCTATCTTTCTCTTTACCTAGAACTTATACATTAAATAATATTATATTAAAAGCTATAAACATACACACATATATATTAATACATATATACATAGAGAGAGAGTGAGATGGAGAGATAACGATAGATAGAGAGAGAAAGAGAGAAAGATTAGGAAGTGTCATACATAATATACATATGGATGGATTATGAAGGATATATAGTTTGTGAGTATGTATGTGGAGAAACAAATAAAATCACTCTACACTAAAAGTATTTGTAGTTGATACATATAACACTTATGGTTATTTAGATTTGTGTTTCCATTCTCAAAGCCACTGCTCATTTTGAGAGAGACATTTTGTCACAGACAAAGATACTCACCACCAATACTACCACAACACTCCAATACATATTAAACTATCTTCTAACAAAATCATTTGTCTCCCACTACTATTTTCCTAATGCCTTAGTCATGCAAAGATTCCCATATCTTGATATGTGTGAAAGGGAAATAACATATCTTGGTTGTAAATTGTTCCATTCACATCTGCCTCAACTTCTAAATGCTTATGAAGGTGTGAATATTACACACATGATCTTATTATAACCCAAAAAATAATCTGGTGACATGTAATTGAAGTATTTCAAGTATCTGTGATACTCAATATAGCCTAATAATAAGTCATCGTTGATGTATATTTATATGGAACAAATATATCAACATTACTCCACATATTCGATTAAGAGGAAGACTCTTGATTGGGTGCTATGTGACTCCATCCTAGATGTGAGAAAATTCAATTCCAAATTTCCTCAATATTATACACCCATCGTGTAGACATTATGTAGTATCACTAACAATATGTGTTACAAAATGACTACCAATATTGCAACTATTCATATATATTAGTTAATACTTAAAATGGAATGAATATTATCAAATCCTTATACATTTCAATATGAGGACCAACCTTAGTGTTTGTATGTCTAGTACATTCAGAGTTATTTTGCAAGAATGCAACATGAAGTGTTATCGTATATGATCATACGATGTTGTATGAGATTCCTACACCATGAAGCAAACCCTCCAACCAGATAAGGTGAAAAGTTGTGTTTTTCTTTTCCTAGAAATTTCATTTCTCAACAAGTGTGAAAGATACATTTTGCATCGAGAAAATCTTAATGACTAGGTTATCTCAAGAAAATGTTATGCTTGTACTTCATGACTTCAACTTATAATTGTGGGAAATGTCTTCAATGTGGACACATCATTGTTCATGAATATGAGACCCATCCTAAGAGAAACCTAGAAAACCACCATCCAATTTTATAATTGAGGCATAATCCACAATCTAGTGACTCTCTCAACTAACTTTAAAATGAAAATAATATAATGGTTTTCTACAAGAACACGATGTACATTTAAATGTTTTAGGACTTTGAACATTATAAAGTCATACTACATAGTATATAAGAATACAACTTCATTTATACAACACACAAAACATACTCACAATGTGCAACATTAATTATGAGAAACTTTGATGTCAAGAAAATGGTCAAAAAATGGTGTGAATCTTAAATTCTTTGGTTAATGTATGATTTTACAATCAACATCAAAATATCTTATTGACTATTAAAATACATACACGTCATATTTATAGTTGATTTGTAACATACCAGATCTTGGACCCTACCTTGGAAGATTGACCTTTTGGGTTTCGTCTAACAAGGTTGAGGTTAGAGTGATCCTAATAATCTAATGCATGAATAATGTAATCTAATATGTCATATAATTCATTTGGAGATAATAAGATGATAAAGAACTCAATTGGTTAAGTAATGAAGTTATTGGGCCGTTAGTAGGCCATATGACATATCTCATAAAAATAAATCCCAAAAGTGAAATCTAAGTTTAAAATCATGTTCCTTGGGTCCCAATTACCTTCGGAGTCAGGTTTCATATTATTCACATTATAATAATTCATTTAATTCAAATTGGATAAGGATATGTGTGTTTTCCCCAAAATATCAAATAAAATAATAAATGATTCCAAAAGAGGAAAATAATCATAGATTCGTGATCTACATAATAAATATAGCCTTTGGGTGAATTTTCATCCAATCTGGAGAAAGTTTGCTTAAAAGGTGTAACCAGGAGAGAGAAAGTGTGTACAAACTTCAATATATTAAATAAATATACAAACAACTCCAATATGTAAAATTGATGGCAAATTCGTATCCAACACATTATATATGACTTGTGGGTCAAGTTTCATAAAATTTGGATAATCCTAATGCCATTAATGAAGGAGGAAAGAGAAAATAGGATTTGAATTATTTAACCCATTAAAAGTTTCCAAAAGGCAAAACTAAGTGCATAATTGGAATCTACATGCTTTAATTGGTCTCTCTGCAAAATTTTACCTTAATTGGATAATGTTTGAACCCTTAATAAGAGAGAGAAAAATAGGAAATAAAGTAATTACACTATAGTTTTAATCAGATTTGAATTTGATTCAGTTTTGATTCACAGACCTAACCAAATATGACCCCTTTTCTTGGCCCTTGGATCAGGATCTGGGAGTGCAGAGATTGTCTCCCACCTCTGGTTCCTTTCCTTTCCTCATGAATAGTACTCAGTTTTCTCGCTAATTGTTTCTCGCCTATATCTCCCACAATTGTTGATGATTTTTTGAAATTTCTTCACTATCAGTATGCTGAGAGGATTCTGCATATGCCTATACCTACTTTCCCTATCTTTTTCTTCTCAGATTGTGAAACCCCAAACCTTGGCCAACAAGAAAGTTCGGGCCATTGTTTACTCGCCTCCCTACCCATCCTTGTCTATAAATAGCTCTACCCTCAACTCTCTGGAGATCCTTGCAGCAATTCTTTCAACCCAATTGAAATAGAACTTGTGCGTATGTCACCAGAGTTCAACTAGAAGCCATGGCCTTTATGACAGGTCGCTCTCTCTTTCCTCACCACCTCTGTGTGAATTTACGGTAAGGTTGGTTTCATATTCGCTTGAGCTTTCTTTCGGTACCCACATCTCGGAGTTTGGTCATGTACTGTGAAGTCACCCAAATCGGAATAGAGCTCCTCGCTGCCATGGCTGCGACCGAGCTTGGGGATGATCCCCTTGATAAATTTACCATTTTGCCCTCCCAAGTTCCTTCTTTCATTGTTTTCTTACGTGGGGGCACCTTGGTAATTCACCTTCTTGTTTTCTTTTATTGGCACGGGTCTCGCTGACTTTGACCAGAGGACATGGCTGCGCCCGATTGGTCCAAGTCTCGTGGGCCCGATCCTCTCTCTCCCGTCTTTCTTGCTTATTTGGAATTTCCTAGTTTTGTGATTGGTCGACTTTCTAAAATGCAAAACTAATTGTCTGTGTGTCCAAAAATTACAAATAAATACTCGTTGGAATAAGAAAAATGAAATCTTTCTTTTGGTATTGGTTTTGTTGCCTGAATCTAATGTTTTAAAGGGGTGATTTAGATGGATCTAATTAAATAAGATAATAACTTGTATAATTCATAAATAATAATTTATAAGTCAGAATAATATAATAAAATATGTTTTAAACTCAGGAACATATAACCTAAAATGTGGCATGGTTTTGATAACCTAATTCACTAATAATAAAAAGGCAATTTTTAGGGTTTTGAATAAGTAATGGAAACCTAACCCTAATCCCACATATATGCTAATAGGTGCTTTGGATGCCAAGGCTTGGACCTAGGTGTGACTTTTGATCATTTGAATCTAGAGTTGAGGTATGTTGTTTCCCCTATTACTCAATGTTGAGCAATTCACCTATCTTTTCAATCTCTTGAATTCGGCCTATACAATATGTTTTATCTCTTGATATCATGGTTCATGTGAACTATCCTGCTTATTGTGGTCTTGGATAATCTCTTGATATCTTATTTTGTACTATGGTGCACGATATACTTGTTGATGGTATTTGTCCACTGTGATGTGGATGTTTACTTGTGGTTTCATATGTTGTCCATTGTGTGATATGGCAATCTTTTGTAATGTTGACTATACTTTTCTACTTGCCTTGACATTTACCTGTTGTGTGACTCTGTAACACTAGCATAGTACAATTGCATTGGTTTTATATCATCATGACTCATGGCAACATTGTGATATTTTTTGGGATGGAGGATGTGTGATTCCCCATACCCGAGTAGGATGTGTGATTCCTGGCCCATGTTATATTTATTTGGGTGGTGGATGTGTGATTCCCCATGCCAGGGCAGGATGTGTGATTCTTGGCCCATGTACCATCAGGGAAAGATGTGTGATTCTTGGCCCATGTCTCACTAGGTTCAAGATGTGTGATTCTTGGCCACCTTTGTCTTTTATAATATTTTAGTGTTATGCTTATCTCACATGCATGCAGGATGATGGCTATGACATGTGCTTATGTGGCACTACTTTATTGTTTTAATTATGGCAAGTATCTTCTTTTATGATGATGATGAATCTTATCTTTTATTCCCTCTTTTTGGGTGGTCCTTATCTCTTGCATGGGAAGCCTTGTATATTTGTTGTCCCTTTATTTTCATAATATTGCTCAATTTGCTTTTTAGTATGCACATACGAGCCTTTGTTGATGTCTTTCATTTTCCACTTCTTACTGGGGTATGCTTCCAACCCTAGGTGAAGGATATGGAGGACATGCCTTACATATGTGGACTTAGATGGTGAAGTTAAAGCTTGGAGACAATTTTGAGGTGGTATAGATTTCCTCTACATGGATCCTTATGTTGTAAGTTTAAGATGTTCCCCTATTTTATAATTGAATATAGTCATGTTTTTATTTCGCTGCTATACTTTGGTGTTTTGTTACCATTATATAAAGATTTGAAAATTTTACACTCACTCCATCATGCCTTCTGAGTGTGTTTGCATTGGAGGTCTTATTGTTCAAATTTTTAGTAAGGAGGTGATTTCACTTCTTTACAACATGGTATCAGAGCCCATGGTAGTCAGAATCGACTATTTCAATTTTGTCTCCCTATAGAACCCTTAACTTTGCTTGATAGCTCTAAGTGAGATTTTGACCCTAGATTTGATCAAGGATGTTCTTCTTATGCAAAAAAGGTTTGTTTTGAGGATGAGATTCGGTTATGAGGAAGTATTCATATGGAAATATTGTGACTTGGTTTTCGCATTGATTTTGAGCTCACCATTATTTTATATCACATAATTCTTCAAAGAAAAATTATTTTCATTATTCTACTATATGTACAATTTTTTTTCTGATTTATCATTGTTTTCTCGAACTAAGTCACAATGAAGAGAAACTATAGTTTGAGTAGAATCTAACCCTAGTTTGTGACTAGGATTGATATAAAGGTGTAGTTGACCTACCCTATTACTTTTTGGATGTTCATGTATGGTTGATAGCTTAGTGACACGAGGACCTAAAACTCAACCATAGATGGTGACTTTTAGTTGGATACCTGAAAAAAATATAAATCTCTCAAACTTTCACAACTAAAAGATGTGGGTAGCTCTAAAAAGTTGTTTCGTTTGACTTGTTAGGTTGAACCTTTTTGAGGGGTGGAGAGTAGTTAATCGTTCATGTTTTGATCTATAGATTTCGAGGACAAAATCCTTTTTAAGGGGTAAAGTGTTGTAACATACCATATCTTGGACCATGCCCGGGAAGATTGACCTTTTGGGTTTGGTCAAACAAGGTTGAGGTTAGAGTGATCCTAATAATATAATGCATGAAGTATGTAATCTAATATGTCATATAATTAATTTGGAGATAATAAGATGATAAAGAACTCAATTGGTTAAGTAGTGAAGTTATTGGGCCGTTAGTGGGCCATATGGCATATCTCATAAAAATAAATCCCAAAAGTGAAATCTAAGTTTAAAAACGTGTTCCTTGGGTCCCAATTACCTTGGGAGTCAAGTTTCATATTATTCACATTATAATAATTCATTTAATTCAAATTGGATAAGGATATGTGTGTTTTTCCCAAAATATCAAATAAAATAATAAATGACTCCAAAAGAGGAAAATAATCTTAGATTCGTGATCTACGTAATAAATATAGCCTTTGGGTGAATTTTCATCCAATTTGGAGAAAGTTTTCTTAAAAGGTGTAACTAGGAGAGAGAAAGTGTGTACAAGCTTCAAAATATTAAATAAATATACAAACAACTCCAATATGTAAAATTGATGGCAAATTCATATCCAACACATTAAATATGACTTGTGGGTCAAGTTTCATAAAATTTGGATAATCCTAATGCCATTAATGAAGGAGGAAAGAGAAAATAGGCTTCTGAATTATTTAACCCATTAAAAATTTCCAAAAGGCAAAACTAGGTGCATTACATGCCTTAATTGGTCTCTGTGCAAAATTTTACCTTAATTGGATAATGTTTGAACCCTTAATTAATGAGAGAGAGAAAAATAGGAAATAAAGTAATTGCACTATAGTTTTAATCAGATTTGGATTTGATTCAATTTTGATTCACAAACCTAACCAAATACGACCCCTTTTCTTGGCCCTTGGATCGGGATCTGGGGGTGTGGAGATTGTCTCCCACCTCTGGTTCCTTTCCTTTCCTCACAAACAGTACTCAATTTTCTCACTGTTTGTTTCTCGCCTATATATCCCACAATTTTTGATGATTTTTTGAAATTTCTTCGCTATCAGTATGCTGAGAGGATTCTGCATATGCCTATACCTACTTTCCCTATCTTTTTCTTCTTATATTGTGAAACCCCAAACCTTGCCCAACAAGCTAGTTCAGGCCATTGTTTACTCGCCTCCCTACCCATCCTTGTCTATAAATAGATCTACCCTCAGCTCTCTGGAGATCCTTGCAACAATTCTCTCAACCCAATTGAAACACAACTTGTGCGTGTGTCGCCGGAGTTCAATCGGAAGCCCTGGCCTTTGTGGTAGGTTGCTCTCTCTTTCCTCACCACCTCTGTGTGAATTGAAGGTAAGGTTGGTTTTGTATTCGCTTGAGCTTTCTTTCGGTACCCACATCTTGGATTTTGGTCATGTGCTGCAAAGTCCCCCAAATCGGGCTAGAGCTCCTCAATGCCATGGATGCGACCGAGCTTGGGGACGACCCCCTTGATAAATTTACCATTTTTCCCTCCCAAGTTCCTTCTTTCATTATTTTCTCGCGCGGGGGCACCTTGGTAATTCACCTTCTTGTTTTCTTTTATTGGGGCGAGTCTCGCTGACTTTGACCAGGCGACATGGCTGCACCTGATTGGTCCAAGTCATGCGGGCCCGATCCTCTCTCCTCCCGTCTTTCTCGCTTATTTGGAATTTCCTAATTTTGTGATTGGTCGACTTTCTAAAATGCATAACTAATTGTCTGTGTGTCCAAAAATTACAAATAAATACTCGTTGGATTCAGAAAAATGTAAGCTTTCTTTTAGTATTGGTTTTGTTGCCTAAATTTAATGTTTAAAAGGGGTGATTTAGATGGATCTAATTAAATAAGATAATAACTTGTATAATTCATAACTAATAATTTATAAGTCAAAAAAATATAATAAAATATGTTTTGAACTCAGGAAAATATAACCTAAAATATGGCATGTTTTGATAACCTAATTCACCAATAATAAAAAGTATTTTTTTAGGGTTTTGAATAAGTAATGGAAACCTAACCCTAATCCCACATATATGCTAATAGGTGTTTTGGATGCCTAGGCTTGGATCGAGATGTGACTTTGGATCGTTTGACTCTGGAGTTGAGGTATGTTTTTTCCCCTATTACTTAATGTTGAGAAATTCACCTATCTTTTCATTCTCTTGAATTCGACCTACACAATATGTTTTATCTCTTGATATCATGGTTCATGTGAACTATCCTGCTTATTGTGGTCTTGGATAATCTCTTGATATCTTATTTTGTACTATGGTGCACGATATACTTGTTGATGGTATTTGTCCACTATGATGTGGAGGTTTACTTGTGGTTTCATATGTTGTCCATTGTGTGATATGGCAATCTTTTGTAATGTTGACTATACTTTTCTACCTGCCTCTACATTTACCTGCTGTGTGACTCTGTATTACTAGCATAGTATAATTGCATTGGTTTTATATCATCATGACTCATGGCAACATTGTGATATCTTTTGGGATGGAGGATGTGTGATTCCCCATACCCAAGTAGGATGTGTGATTCCTGTCCAGTGTTATATATATTTGGGTGGTGGATGTGTGATTCCCCATGCCAGGGCACGATGTGTGATTCCTGGCCCATGTACCATCAGGGAAAGATGTGTGATTCTTGGCCCATGTCTCACTAGGTTCAAGATGTGTGATTCTTGGCCACCTTTGTCTTTTATAATATTCTAGTATTATGCTTACCTCACATGCATGTAGGATGATGGTTATGACATGTGCTTATATGGCACTTCTATATTGTTTTAATGGAAAGTATCTTCTTTTATGATGATGATGAATCTTATCTTTTATTTCCTCTTTTTGGGTAGTCCTTATCTCTTGCATGGGAAGCCATGTATATTTTTTGTCCCTTTATTTTCATAATATTGCTCAATTTGCTTTTCAGTATGCACATACCAGCCTTTGTTGATGTCTTTCATTTTCCTCTTCTTGTTGGGGTATGCTTCCAACCATAGGTGAAGGATATGGAGGACATGTCTTAAAGATGTGGACTTAGATTGTGAAGTTAAAGCTTGGAGACAATTTTGAGGTGGTATATATTTCCTCTACATGGATCCTTATGTTGTAAGTTTGAGATGTTCCCCTGTTTTATAATTTAATATAGTCATGTTTTTATTCTACTACTATACTTTGGTGTTTTGTTACCATTATTTAAAGATTTGAAAATTTTACACCCACCCCATCATGCCTTCTGAGTGTGTTTGGAGTGGAGGTCTTATTGTTCAAATTTTTAGTAAGGAGGTGATTTCGCTTCTTTACAACATGGTATCAGAGCCCATGGTAGTTAGAATCGACTATTTCAATTTTGTCTCCCTATAGAACCCTTGACTTTGCTAAATAGCTCTAAGTGAGATGTTGACCCTAGATTTGATCAAGGATGATCTTCTTATGCAAAAAGGTTTGTTTTGAGGATGAGATTTGGTTATGAGGAAGTATTCATATGGAAATATTGTGATTTGGTTTTCGCATTGATTTTGAGCTCACCATTATTTTATATCGCATGATTCTTCAAAGAAAAATTATTTTCATTATACTAATATATGTACAATTTTTTTCTTCTGATTTATCGATGTTTTCTCGAACTAAGCCAAAATGAAGAGAAACTCTAGTATGAGTAGAATTTAACCCTAGTTTGTGACTAGGATTGATATAAAGGTGTAGTTGACCTACCCTATGACTTTTGGGATGTTCATGTAGGGTTTATAGGTTAGTGACACGAGGACCTAAAACTCAACCCTAGATGGTGACTTTTAGTTGGATACCTGAAAAAAATATAAATCTCTAAAACTTTCACAACTAAAAATGTGGGTAGCTCTAAAAAGTTTTTTAGTTTGACTTGTTACTTTGAACCTTTTTAAGGGGTGGAGAGTAGTTGATCGTTCATGTTTTGATCTATACATTTTGAGGATGAAATCCTTTTTAAGGGGTGGAGTGTTGTAACATACCAGATCATGGAATCTACCCTGGAAGATTGACCTTTTGGGTTTGGTCAAACAAGGTTGAGGTTAGAGTGATCCTAATATTATAATGCATGAATAATGCAATCTAATATGTCATATAATTCATTTGGAGATAATAAGATGATAAAGAACTCAATTGGTTAAGTAATGAAGTTATTGGGCCGTTAGTAGGCCATATGACATATCTCATAAAAATAAATCCCAAAAGTGAAATCTAAGTTTAAAATCGTGTTCCTTGGGTCCCAATTACCTTCGGAGTCAGGTTTCATAAGATATGTGTGTGTTTCCCCAAAATATCAAATAAAATAATAAATTACTCCAAAAGAGGACAATAATCTTAGGTTCGTAATCGACATAATAAATATAGCCTTTGAGTGAATTTTCATCCAATTTGGAGAAGGTTTGCTTCAAAGGTGTAACTTGGGGAGAGAAAGCGTGTACAAAATTCAAAATATTAAATAAATATACAAACAACTCCAATATGTAAAATTGATGGCAAATTCATATAGAACACATTAAATATGACTTGTGGGTCAAGTTTCATAAAATTTGGATAATCTTAATGCCATTAATGAAGGAGGAAAGAGAAAATAGGTTTTGAATTATTTAACCCATTAAAAGTTTCCAAAAGGCAAAACTAAGTACAAAATTGGAATCTACATGCCTTAATTGGTCTCTGTGCAAAATTTTACCTTAATTGGATAATGTTTGAACCCTTAATTAATGAGAGAGAGAAAAATAGGAAATAAAGTAATTACACTATAGTTTTAATCAGATTTGGATTTGATTCAGTTTTGATTCATGAACCTTACCAAATACGACCCCTTTTCTCATCCCTTAGATCAGGTCTGGGGGTGCGGAGATTGTCTCCCACCTCTGGTTCCTTTTCTTTCCTCGCGAACAATACTCAGTTTTCTTGCTGATTGTTTCTCGCCTATATCTCCCACGATTGTTGATGATTTTTTGAAATTTCTTCGCTATCAATATGCTGAGATGATTCCACGTATGCCTATACCTACTTTCCCTATCTTTTTCTTCTTGAATTGTGAAACCCCAAACCTTGCCCAACAAGCAAGTTTGGGCCATTGTTTACTCGCCTCCCTACCCATCCTTGTCTATATATAGCTCTACCCTCGACTCTCTGGAGATCCTTGCAGCAATTCTCTCAACCCAATTGAGCCAGAACTTGTGTGTGTGTCACCGGAGTTCAACCAGAAGCCCTGGCCTTTGCGGAAGGTCACTCTCTCTTTCCTCACCACCTCTGTGTGAATTGAAGGTAAGGTTGGTTTCGTATTCGCTTGAGCTTTCTTTCAGTACTCACATCTCAGAGTTTGGTCATGTGCTATGAAATTGCCCAAATCGGGCTAGAGCTCTCGACGCCATGGCTGCGACCGAGCTTGGGGATGATCCTCTTGATAAATTTACCATTTTCCCTCCCAAGTTCCTTCTTTTATTGTTTTCTCACGCAGGGGCACCTTGGTAATTCTCCTTCTTGTTTTCTTTTATTTTCATGGGTCTCGCTGACTTTGACCAGACGACATGGCTGTGCCTGATTGGCCAAGTCATGCGGGCCCGATCCTCTCTCTTCCCCTCTTTCTCACCTCTTTGGAATTTCCTAATTTTGTGATTGGTCGACTTTCTAAAATGCATAACTAATTGTCTGTGTGTCCAAAAATTACAAATATATACTTATTGGATTCAAAAAAATGTAAGCTTTCTTTTGGTATTGGTTTTTTAATCTGAATCTAATGTTTTAAAGGGGTAATTTTAATGGATCTAATTAAATAACATAATAACTTGTATAATTCATAACTAATAACTTATAAGTCAGAAAAATATAATAAAATATGTTTTGAACTCAGGAAAATATAACCTAAAATATGGCGTGGTTTTGATAACCTAGTTCACCAATAATAAAAAGGCGATTTTTAGGGTTTTGAATAAGTAATGAAACCTAACCCTAATCCCATATATATGCTAATAGGTGCTTTGGATGCCTAGGCTTGGACCTAGATGTGACTTTGGATCATTTGACTTTAGAGTTGAGGTATGTTGTTTCCCCTATTACTCAATGTTGAGCAATTCACATATCTTTTCATTCTCTTGAATTTGGCTACACAATATGTTTTATCTCTTGATATCATGGTTCATGTGAACTATCCTGCTTATTGTGGTGTTGGATAATCTCTTGATATCTTATTTTGTACTATGGTGCACGATATACTTGTTGATGCTATTTTCCCACTATGATGTGGAGGTTTACTTGTGGTTTCATATGTTGTCCATTGTGTGATATGGCAATCTTTTGTAATGTTGACTATACTTTTCTACTTGCCTCTACATTTACCTACTGTGTGATTCAGTAACACTAGCATAGTATAATTGCATTGGTTTTGTATCATCATGACTCATGACAACATTGTGATATTTTTTGGGATGGAGGATGTGTGATTCCCCATACCTGAGCATGATGTGTGATTCTTGGCCCATGTTATATATATTTGGGCGGTGGATGTGTGATTCCCCATGCCAGGGCATGATGTGTGATTCTTGGCCCATGTACCATCAAGGAAATATGTGTGATACTTGGCCCATGTCTCACTAGGTTCAAGATGTGTGATTCTTGGCTACCTTTGTCTTTTATAATATTCTAGTGTTATGCTTATCTCACATGCATGCAGATGATGGTTATGACATGTGCTTATGTGGCACTACTTTATTGTTTTAATTATAGCAAGTATCTTCTTTTATGATGATGATGACTCTTATATTTTATGCCCTCTTTTTGGGTAGTCCTTATCTCTTGCATGGGAAGCCTTGTATATTCGCTGTCCCTTTATTTTCATAATATTGCTCAATTTACTTTTTAGTATGCACATACCAGCCTTTGTTGATGTCTTTCATTTTCCTCTTCTTGCTGGGGTATGCTTCCAACCCTAGGTGAAGGATATGGAGGACATGGCTTAAAGATGTGGACTTAGATTGTGAAGTTAAAGCTTGGAGACATTTTTTAGGTGGTTTAGATTTCCTCTACATGGATCCTTAAGTTGTAAGTTTAAGATGTTCCCCTATTTTATAATTGAATATAGTCATGTTTTTATTCTGCTGCTATACTTTGGTCTTTTGTTACCATTATATAAAGATTTGAAAATTTTACACCCACTCCATCATACCTTTTGAGTGTGTTTGGACTGGAGGTATTATTCTTCAAATCTATGGTAAGGAGGTGATTTCTCTCTTTACATGATTCAACACCATGAATTAAATGTTGTAGGACAAATGAGAAACGACATTAGTAGGTCCAATACAAATTATAATTATTATAAAATATTGACATATTGACGTTTTTTGAACCCCTATGGTATTTTCTTGTCGAGCAATTGTGTGGTTTATCAATTTTGTGTCTACCATGGTCGCGATTGTTTATCTGACCTGCCAAGTGCAACCCTAGCATACCATTCATTTAGGGTCACCTACAACTAGAACTTGGAGCCTCTAGTTCCTCACGGTGCTCTCATTGGCCTTTCCAATTGCACCATTCAAGCCCTATCACCTTGTCAAATGTTGTTGGATCCCTATCTAGCTCTATTGGATCTGAGTATACTGTATGAGAAAGGATGATATCTATCCAATGCTTAGTGATTCTCCATGTCCTATGTAGGGCACAAGGTGATCCTCTAGGATATGATCTTCAATGAAAATGAGTTTGAGAATGTGAGATTTTGGCTGTTCTAATTAATAAAAATTAGTCAATAAGAAATAATTGCTACACTTATAAAGTATTCAAGAAGTAGAGAAACAAGCAGTCACTAAGTGGGATGTAATAAAATAGTAACTTAAAAGTTCATGATTAAAAAAATAAAAGAGAGAATGTAGAAGAAATTAATCGAACTTAAATTTGATAATTACAAGTTTCAACTATTAGCATTCATAAATGCACATATTACTTGATTGTTTACATAATTATTGTAGTTGGTTACGTAGAGGAATTATAATAGAAAATGATTGTGGAAGTGAAAATATAATGGTTCTCTTTACAAAATCCACTAAAAATGCCTCTATCATGTCATGGAAATTTAATATCTAGGTATGATAGGGAGATTTGGGGAGCTTTTTTTGAAGGGGAAATTCTGCAACCCTAGGACGTGGAATTAGCTACACTCGATTGGTACACAATATCATGGAGGGAGATGAAAGATTGAGGATGAAGGGGAATGGAAAACATGCAATTAGATTATTTCCCAAATTTAGGAGGGGGGATTTATTAGATTTCTAGTGGAACCATTTTCAACTAAACCTTATGTTTGATGGCATGAGCGGAGTTGAGAACACGAGAATTGAGAGCACTTAGTCCATTTTAATTTATGAAGGGATGATGGTCATAGGAGGGGGAGAGATCTAGTTTTTGATATTGGAAAAGTACATGATGTTGAACAATTTTTGGGCAAGAGATCTTAATGTAAATTGAAGTCATCAAAAGATGCAACAATTGGAAAAGTGAGTGAAATTAAATAGGTAAGTCTATCCTGGACCAACTTCTTAAGCTTGTTAATCCTGATGAAATTTCCATGGTTAGTGAGGGACATTTCCTAGATCTCTTAATTCCTCGAGTTGGATTCTATCATGCATAAACCATGGAGGTTTGCAGTGGTGGTGAAACCGTAGGGGGATTATTGGCTATTTGACAAGGACTAAAAGATTAAAGTAATTGTAGAAGCTGGTGGGAAGGTCAAATATTCATGAAATCAACATGAATCATTTTGATGTGCACACTTCATGTATGTAAGATTATCAGAAGTCTCTGACAAGTGGACCATAGTGCATCTTTTGTCTATGTCTCTTGGTATGGTAATGACACACTATTTTCTAGATGACCATAGGTATCCCTCTAGGATTGTCATGTAGGGAAGAGTCCAAAACTTGCCTCTACACTAATTTATGTTTTAGAAGATGAGAGAAGTGTTGAGGAAACTTATTAAGTGGACTAGCATACTAATTACAACACCATAAGTCAATTTTTTAGATTGACAATTTAAGTCAACACTATGGTGTCGATCTGAATGGTTGTGCTGAGTGATAGATACTAAGGTTGAATGTAGGATATTCTCAGAGATCCGTCTGAGATGTGGAAAAGTTAGCCAAGAACATAAAAATTTTCTCAAGAACATAGAACTTGGATACCTTAAAAATTGTAACTCATCAGATGACTATACAAGGTTTAAGTGGAGTGAGGAAGAGTTGAAGTGGAAAACTTACAAATAGTGCAATATTTATTCCTAAAGGAATAGAGCAAAGGTAGATAATTTAAGAAGGAATATAAGATCAAGTATAACCATACAAGGCATGTGGTCTTTGATAATTAAGAAGTTGATGCGAAAACTACTAGCAATAAGGAGTTACAACGATCTAATGTTTGAAAAAGTAATGAGCAATAAAAGGGAAAGAAAATTTCCATAACACAAGAAAAAGGTGACAACACATGAGGATAATGTAGAAGTTCTAGAAGATAAATAAATAGAGTAATTGATCATGACAATAGGGATACTGATGGTGATAGATCAAAGACCAACAATTTTCAAAAGGAAGTGAAATGGTCTACACAATTGTGGATATTAAACCTGAAACAATCATATTGGAAACACACAAAAGTAGAACCAACATAAGATAATAGGCATTATATAAGAAATCAATACGAGTGACACAAACAAGATAGAGAAAAAATTTGGTTGAAGCACTACAGAAGATAATAAAGGTAGATGCGAGTAATAGGTTAACTTTTCTTACCTCCTACAACCTACTTTATGTGTTTCATGCAATTTATTATAATACCATGTGTATTGGTAATGATTTAATCCAAAACACCTTAAAATATATGATATCTAGAGACAACCTAAATTGGTGGTTGTGATAAAGAATAAAATATCAGGTTTTGCACCTAACATTATTGTTAAATAACTCAAATTTTGTCTTTATCATAGAGTGCAATCATAAGGTCTTTGAGAGGAATATGGATTTGTGTATTGTAGGAGATTACACTATGGAAATTTTGGAATGCCATCATCAATATGTACACTACAAGATTGATGGGTTCTTGTACGGTGCAGTTCATGCTAGCTCAAATCTAGGTGTGATTGTCCTTCTATAGAGACATCTAAAAAGACTAAGTTTCACCATGGTGAGAGAATGAGTAGTCATAGAAGGTTCCAATTCAATGCTCTATCCATTTTTTAATCAAGAGAGATCCTATTCATCCATGTTGAGGCCATAGTGTTTCTAGAAATTTGAATAACTATGGGACTAAAAAACTTGGGATTCTCTCAGCCTTGATTCACTTTCAATACTGGCATGTTGCTTAAACACCTCAATAGATTGATGCTAACAACTTGTCAATACAAACAATGTCACTCATAGATTTTTAACTGATTATGCAATACCTAAATCCACAATCCCATGTTTATTAGTTCCATAAAACCAAGAAAGGAGACATTTTAGCACAAAAAATGCAAGCTAGAACTGCAACAAGGATCTTAGCAACCTATTCAGATGTTATGGGTTTAATAGTTACCACTTCCTATATTCTATAAACAAGGTGAATGAGATACTATATAGCTATGAAGTAAAGGACTAGGTAGAGAGAAATAAGAGGAAAAATGAACTTATGAGAGGATTGATAAATTAAGCTAAAAATGGAAATGAACTAGGACCAATCCAAAGATGAAGTATTTCTAGACAAAATTTAAGAGTTCTAAAGAATACTTCTAGAAGAAGAGGTAAATTGGTCCTAAAGGAGTCATTGCACAATTCTTAAAAATTGGAACAACAACAAGAATTAATTCCATGCTAGTTCTAAGAGAAGGAGCTAAACAAATACGATCACCATGCTAAGGGGTGAACCCGGTGATTGGTCACAGACTTAGAGAATCTAAACCTATTACAAAAAAGAAATTAAGGAAGCAATTTACATTTAATCAACAACTAATTAAGTAGGGATTACCTCCTAGAAATGATGTGTTGTTTCAAATCATTAATTGTAGACTAGTTGCAAGCTATGTCTATGTACCCATTCGAGCAAGAAGGAATATTCTACAAAAATATGTGAGCATATGGAGGGAGGCATTGATGGTATCCATGCCGAGTTCACATAGGAAAATTTGACCACAATCCTAAAATGAATCATGTTGACTATTGAATTTTTTTTCACTAGTTTTCTTTACCCTAGGATCTATGTAGTTCAATAATTTCCTCAGTCCCCGAGATAAAGAACCCAAAAAATTGTGAACAATTATGCCTAGTCTTCCTTAACAAAACCATCTCAAATTCATTTCAAAAATCATATTTGAAATATTGAATAGATACATGCCATGTATATATCACCTTGAAAGTATTTTTGTGTGGGGACAAAGTATCTAAGACAACATTTGTGTTATTCAAAAGATCATACAAAACATTCTTTTTGTAAATATTCAACTCCATAATTGCCAATAAAAGTTAACATGTGTACTGCATATGCTAGAACGTTTCTAGACTTTGTTAAGACACCCAATACTAAGGCAATATCACTGGCATCATTATAGTATATATCATGATTCCATCGAAATGGGTAACACAAACATATTGTTGAATGGTTCCTCAAATTACTCATTAAGGAAGCTAGGGTTTGTCTCTATGTGTGGTGGTGGGCGCACTGGTGGTTGAGGAGATGGCGGCGGTTATGATCGTTGTCCATACAAAGGATATGTTGGTGATCCTAATGGTAAATAGAACACGTAAGGTAAGGTAAGCATTCAACCTAACGTGATATCCCACCTATTGACACATGTGGATATCCTTAAAAATGTCATCCTTAACCAAATCTTCTCCAATTACAAGGAAGGTGTATCTACAAACCAATAGGCATATAACATGGAGGTTCATTGTCATTGCACAATTCCCTCTGTTGCATCAAAAACACATAGGGGGTTAGGCTCAAGTTCATGGGGACCCAAATTAGCCTCTGCCTTAGTGACATATCCTCTAAAATTAATAATAAGTAGTCATTTTGATTTTGGGTTTTGATGATCCCAACATTTAGTTAACTAGTAAGGACACTACTCTGAAAGGGATCGACAATACATTATTATTTATGATCTAGGAGAACATCTATGAAGAACTACTAAAGCCATGGAGCTTTTATACGATTGTTGAAGTACTAGGAAGAGATGTACGCTTCATGATATTACAAGATCATATCAGATCTATGTGGAAACCAATAGGTACCTTCAGGATCATAGATCTATAAAAAAACTTCTTAATCATCCAACTCTTGAGAGAGGATGACTACCTCAAAGCTCTGATTGGAGGCCATTGGATGATGATGGGCTCATATACGAGTGTGCAACCATGGGATCCTTCTTTCATCCCATCTGATGAACCACCTAGATACATCATAGGATAGGTGTGGATCTCTTCTCTATCGATCTTCTTATACCAAAACCAGTACCTTGAGGAGGTAGGAGAAATCAATGGATTGACCGTTCAAGTGGACACCAACACTAACATTAAGAGGAGAGGGAAGTTCATGAGGATTGTGATGAAGCTAGACACCAACAAGCTGTTGGTTGTTGTAATCTTAGTTTAAGGTGAGATCTATAAACTAGAATATAAGAACTGTATCCACTGTGGCATGATTGGTTACAAGAAAGAAACTTTCCCAGTGAAGGCGTATGCCACCTTAAACACTGAAGCTAGCTTGTTGGAACCAAGGTGTAAGACCCCTGACTTGGTTTTTGGGATACCCTATTTGCTTAGGATTTATAAAGTGCTTAAAACCTTGTTCTAATCCTTTGAGATTCTTTTAGAGCTTGTGGAGAGCTTAAGTGTCCAATTTGAGCTTATTTGGATGATGTTTGTGTTTTATGTGCTTGTTTTGGGTCAAATTGCAATTTACCAACTTGAGAGGGTTATCTTGCAATTTTCAACATCTAGTTTGTACCTTATCTTTATTGTCTTCATGAGAGAGAATTTGATGCTTTGGGGTGCCTTGGTTGGGCCTTAGATGAGTGGTGGCATCACTAGAGATGATAAGGATTTCTAGGATTTTTAGTGTCTTGACCATGTGTGCTTGGTTGGAGTGTCTTAACCTATGTGTCAACCATATGGTGTGCCTTGCGAGTGTCTTGACCAAGACACCTTCCTTGGGATGATTTGTATCGACCATGATGGTCTTAGGGTGTTTTGGGGTCGAGGAAGTTGTTCTTTGGTGATGTGTTTCAATCTTGGTGTCTTGGTGACCTTTTGTCTTGACCAGGATTCATATGATGCCCTTTGTTTTGACCTCTATGAGGTGTTGCGACCACAACCATGTGTTAGGGGTCCTTAAGAGGTCGATATCACCATCTCGTGCATGCATGCCTTTAGTGTTTTCCTATTGGTTTCTTGGTTGGACAAGTGTCCCTTTGGTGTCTTTAGGTGTTGACATCTCATCCCCACCTTTCTTCCCTCCTCCTTCATGTATTGAAACCCTTTTCTCTCCATGCAAGTGAATCTTTCAGCCTTTCTTCTTCCCCCCTCTCTTTTTCCCATCCTTGGAGCTTGGTTGAGCAAGGAGGACTGATCCTTGGAGCTTTGGTGATCAAGATCCCTTATATGTGGTGACTTTTGGTCATCTTCAACCTTGGTAAGTGTATGCCTTTCTTTTGTGACATTTTCCTTGGATCTTCTACTCCATTTCCTTCTCTTTCCTCAGCCTTAGACCATGTACCATCCATGGTGGTCGTTTTGGAGAGAAAATTCTCATCACAAGGGTCATAGACCATGTTTTGACAAGGTGGAACCCAAGTGTGAGGTAGTTTTCTTCTCTTTTCTCCCTCCTTCTTTTGGTTTGGCCTAGGGTTTCTTACCCTCTTTTCTTGAGCTATCTTTGACCTTGGTGTCTTATTATTTTTAGGTGCACTTGTGGCTTAGATTGGAGCTTTTTTTGGAGCTTCATCACCCTTGGTGATCGTGTTCTTGGAGCTAGTGATCCTTGGAGTTGATTTTCCTTTAAGGCGAGTTATATAACTCTCTACCCTCTCTATTATTGCACCTTTCTTTCATTGCATGTTGCTATTTCTCTCTCTAGAACATACCTCTAATATGATGGTAGATGTTACCATGCTCTAGAACTTGAATGATGGTAATTATCATGCTTGGTTTGCTTAGAATCTGAAACCCTAATGTGAAGAATCTGATTTTGGACATCGATGTGTCATGGTGATTTTATTCCTACCTTTTGATCTTGGTTTTGGTCACATGCTTGATGCTCGTGTAGCATGATGTAATACAGAGTTTAATTTCTATTTTGAAGGTGTTGAATGAAGTTTTATGTCTCTTTCATGAGGTTCTTTCACAGTGATTTTGTGACCCATGTTTTAGGGTTTTTGGTGACCGATTTGGTGTGAAGTTTTTCTCCTTGAAGAGGTGGTTTTCCTTGCTGTAATCTTCTATGGTGGAATACTTCTATTTTGGACTTGTTTAATCCCAATTTTGATGGTGGTCCTTTGCCTTGGTGGTAGCATGACCTTTGTGGTCGATACATCGTGTTTTCCCCTTGGGTCGAGACACTTTGATGCTTGGTGATTGGTTGAGATATTGCTCCTATTTTGGGTCAAGACAAGTACCGTAGTATTGATTGACACACATGCCTTGTGTTGATCATGACGTTGATTTGTTTTGAGGTTGAGATATGTCTTCAGTTTTGTGACCGAGACAAGTTTTGTTTGGGCCAATACAAGTGTTTTTGAGGGTGGTCAAAACCCTAATTCCTGTGGTGGTCGAGACATATGATGTTGTTGCGGTCGAGACATATGATATTGTCACTATCGAGACATCTAGATCTATTGTGTTCGAGATATATGATGTTGTTACTATCGAGACCTATAGATCTATTGCGGTCGAGACACTTGTTTGAAGAGTGGTCGAGACACATATGTGTATGATGGTCGAGACACACACTTAACTATATAATCAATACATGTATATGAATAAGCAAGTAATTATTCATGTATAGTGCTTTTTGAATGATTGTTTGGGTAATATTAATCATGTTCCTTAACCCTAATATGTTGTACCTAGGGTTTGGTGATTGAATATAGCTATAGAACCTTACGTACAAATAAGGAACCCTAACCCTAGTGTTGGGTCATGTGATGTGTTTGCTTCTCTCCTGGAGTGATTATCATATTATGATGTTTTCTCTCTCCTATTTATGAATCCCTAGCCTTGAAAGTGATGTAAACTTGAATTACATAGCTTTTTGAATGATATGGTGAACTCTATATTATACAATATGGTGACTATGCACATTGTTGAGGCATAATGTGATGGTGTACATGCAAGGATTATGTGATTGGGTCCTATGAACTAATAGAGGTTATATGCTTAGTGTGAGGTGTTGTCCTCCAGTGATGTGATAAATGATTGGTATCCATGACAATGTGAATATGATGATGGCATTGTGGGATAGTAGTATCATGCGGTGATGATGTGACTAGTTCACACCTTATACGTTCTATTTCTTTTGGAATTGCACTATCCCCTTATCTTAGTAGTGTTTGTTTTGTATTTGTACATTGTAACTCGATTTATGTTGAAAGATACCCAATTTCCTTAACTAATTAAGTAAAAATCTAATCATGTAGGTGCCATGTGCCATAGATCCATTCCAGTGTCAGTCTTAGTATTGGATGGTGAAGAGGTTCTCCCTTAGTGGAAGATCAGAGTCATGTACTTTTGAGTATATGCATTTCATAGGATTGGTTGAGGTCATACCCTGGCAGGAGAATGGTATAGACAATATCTCAATGATGTGATAGAGAGTACATATATGATATCTTTTGAGGATGGCTACAATCATACCTTAGTAGCAGTGCAGCTGTGGTCGTAACTCAATTTCACTAGCATTGTGCCTATATACCATGGAAGGCTACACTATTTGCAGTTAGACTTGACATGTCTCTATGGTGTTTTCTCTTGTGTTGACCAAGAGGTGTTGGGGAGGTCATGGATTCCGACTCTTCCATTGACCTTGTATGGAATTGATTTCGACTTAGTAGTGGTTAGTTGGATCAAGAGTCATATAGATCAGCTCCTCAGGGAATAATAAAAGATGTAATACAACCGTGTAGTATATTTTTGTAGGGACAAATACAAATAACATTAGATGAGTCTTTTCCTTTCTTTTGTACGGTTTAGTTGATAGAAGATATACATGTTCTTCATATTCCTTCTTAGCTTATCAAATGTTCTACAATTCAGTTGCAATTTCTCTTAACTGCTTCACTATATGTGCTTTAATAGTGTTGGCAGAGAGGTATATCTCTTGCTAAGAAGTTTGGTCTCACCCCGTGGGTTTCCACATATTTTAGGTGGTTGTGCATGAAGAGATAGAGATCGTGCAGATGAGGAAGAGAAGCAACAAGAGCAGTAGTTGATAAGGTTGGATGTGCTGCTAGTCTTTTGGTGATAGTGTCCTAGATGTCATCCATGTACACTTAGGTCTTTGGGGTTGTTCTCATTTTGTTTTGTAGATATGTTATCGATGTGAGGTTTTTGGCCTATGAACCATGGTTGTAAGATATGACATGTGTATATGTATATATATGGAACAAATATCTCATGTAATAGGTTGATGACAAGAAAATAGTGCATAATGATGTAAGCACCTTATGATGTGATATGTAATGCAGATGGTAGGTTGTGGACTTATATGTGTTAAGTTTTTGGCTTATGGTTCTTTTGCTAAATCAGTTTCAATTTTCTATGATTTTTGATAATCTGCATGTTTCGTTGTAATTCCGTGTTTGCTTTTTGACTAATATAATTTGTGGTGTGTCGGGGCATCACACAAGGGAACCTTGGTGATCTCATAGAATCCTTACATGCCTCCCTGTGCAAAGGAAACCAAGGAAACAAACATGGATAATAGGTAGAGTAGGGGTAGAAACAAGGAATAAACTCTAGAATCTCAACCTAGAAGATGAGGAGCATGGAACCCAGAGGAATATAGAACAAATGGTAGAAATGATTTCCAAGATAGAGTGGAAATATCACAAGGAAGCCTCAAGGACGGAAAGAACACACCCGAAACAATAGGAACACAAGGTGCAACCCTTGAGTGGGATTTTGGTCATCCATGATAACAAAAACTGAAGGAACACACCAAGACACCCAATTTCAATAGGAAAATAAAGTCAACATGTTGCAATAGTGATAATGAATGATGAACAATAGTCATACTTAGGAACAAAGGAGATAACACCATGCCCTTCACCTTTTGTATGGACAACTCATCAAACATGTAACCATGTAACTCCACTCAACTGACCTTCGGTAATAGTGTGGGGATTCACCTAACAAACCATAAGATAATCTCATCTAACCTGAGTAAGAGAGGAAGGAAAATCTATACTGATGTGTTGGAATTGGAAGGGATATCTGGCATGGAGACCACCAATACCCTCATCTATCAATTGATAACTACAACTTGGAACATTCAAGGTATCTACAAACAACATGCCCAAAGTATAGAATAGGAGTATGTGTATAGATACACGATTGATATCTTGACTATTAGTGTGCCTAGGACGAGTGGAGAGAATGCTAAGAGGATCATAAAGAGATTGGGTTTTGAAAATTCCCATAGAGTGGACACCACAAGTTTCTATGGTGGCATTTGAGTGGCGTGCAAGGCAAGGTTGGGAAATCTGGAGATATTGGCTTGCCATAAGAAATTTAATTGCATAGTGAGTAACCATCTTATGACCTTTATTTATTCTAGAACCAAAATAGGAGAATACGAATTTGATATT
Organism: Alisma plantago-aquatica; assembly: GCA_963693085.1. Classification (NCBI taxonomy): domain Eukaryota; kingdom Viridiplantae; phylum Streptophyta; class Magnoliopsida; order Alismatales; family Alismataceae; genus Alisma; species Alisma plantago-aquatica. The sequence continues at coordinate 1,007,867,646 of OY856410.1, read as the reverse complement.
CGGATCTCATCTTGTCACCCTTGGTTTGTCTTGGTCGATTTCAACATTATATAATCACCTAATGAGAAGTGAGATAATGATAACATCAACATCTCGAGCTGCAAGGACTTTGCTAAATCCCTTTTCTTGGTTGGACTTAAAGATCAGGGTGCCTTTGGTCCTAAGATGACTTTCAAAATGGATCTCTTGTAGTATAGATTACATAGGGTGGTTTATAACAAGGAGCAGATGGACTTATAATCCTATCTCTTTGGCTGAGGTGTTGCCTCACATCCTATATGATTAGGCACCCATCCTTGTCTGCAATGATCTACCAAATAAGAAGTATCACCACCATAGTAATACAAATTTCGATTGGTCTAGAAGGAATACCTTTAATGAGTTTTTTAATAATAATTGGATTGACCAGATGGATTTTTGTACTGCCTTATCCAACTTCATCCTGAATGTCAACAAGTAGTATGCAAAGGAACTGATGCTTGGAAGGAATAAGAAGGACCACATTCACCATATTATCAATATCAAGCAAAGAGAAGTTTATATTAACTATAACAGTGAGTTAGATGATCAGATAGTGAAGTTGTAGAAGGAATTTACTGTCATTCTCCACAATGAAGAAGCCATTTTGCAGTAGAAGGCTCTTTGTGACTGGATCAAGTTGGAGAGAGAAACCATGAGTTACTTTCAAGCCCTTTTGAAATCCAAGAGGAGAAGGAATATCATTAAAACCTTAATAATGAAGAGGGTCTATGTGTAGATGATGAGAATGACATACAAAACATCATTCAACTGCATTTTAAAAGTCTCTTCAATGAAGACCATCATTATAGCTGAGACAAGCATGCTACATGCTATACTGGTTGCTTTCCTACCCTTTCCATGAGCCAAAAGAAATCCCTTAGTGATATCTTGACCAAAGATGAGATTTGGAAAAGCCTAGATAGAACAAATAGCTTGAAGACAACTAACCATGATGGGGTGGATGTTGGTTTTGAGAAAACTAATAGGAAGAGATGTGAATTCTATATTTGTCTAATGATCTCTGACTACTATTAAGGATTTTCCCCTCATATCTGATGGTGAAATCAACCCTCATTCTTATTTCTATAACAATTACTCCTGAGATATGCAGCAACTTGAGGCCTATTATGCTGAACAATGTCAGCCTCATGATGATTTCCAAAATCCTTGTGGAAAGGATATAACCCTCTTTCCTAAGTGGATTTCTCCTCTTCAAACGAGCTTCATCTTGGCCAACACATTACTGATAACATCATCGTCATCTAAGAAGTTATTCACTCCATGACATCTTGGACCTCTGAGTATAAGATTATGGTGGTGAAACTTGACCTTTCTACGACCTACAAGTGCATAAGTTGGGCCTTCATGAGAGACACCTTAAGATGAGCGACTATCCCCAACAAATTTATTAACCTGACCATGTGGATTATCACCTCTGGTGAGATCCCAATTGCACAGAAAGGAGGTCTACTCATGACCTTCAAATCTTCTAGAGATGTTAGGTAGGGAGATCCACTCTTCCCCAATATCTTTGTCATGTACCTTGACTGCCTTAGTCAAGAGATTTCCAAACTCGAGAAGATTGGGAACTAGAGAGCCTTGAAAGTTTCTGAATGAGGCCCCTTCCTCTCTCATATTTTCTCTACTGAAGATATAATGCTCTTTGGTGAAGCAAGTACCAAGCAAGCATCTATGATTATGAAGTGTCTCAAGGACTTTATCTAGGCATTAGGGAAAATTCTTGCAAAGGAGAAGTCCTCTATTTTGTTTTCTAAGAAAATGGTGATGAACATGAGAAGGAGGACCATTAGCAGAATTGGAATTACAATAATAGATAAACTAGGTAAACACCTCGGTGTTCCTTTTCTACACACTCAACCAATAAATCTACCTACATGAATACCATTAACAAGATTGAGAATTGGATCTCCTTTTAGGTCAATAAAACTCTATCCTTTGTGGGTGGAGTTGCTCTTGTGTAGTCTATCCTTAAATCTTTATCTATCTACATGATGCAAATTGTAGTGCTACTGAACTAGGTATGTGACGAGATTGATCGGGTTGTTAGGAACTTTCAATGAAGTGGTAGTGGCAATTATAGAAGCACTCATATGATTGTCTGGACCAAGCTGATCATGGATAAAATAGATGGTGGTCTCAACATTAGAACTATGAGTGTTTAGAGTAACACTTTGTCGACAGATGTCTATTGAGATTTTACTACTATTAATCCCTCTCTCTAGAGAATGATGATGAGATATAGATAAAAACATATAAAAGATAAGGTATTAACATGAGGAGCTTGTCTTTGGAGCTTCTTAGTCCAGAAGGAAGAAGCCTTAGTAGCTAGAACTGATAGGGTGGTTATGAACAATGTTGACACTTCTTTCTAGAAGGACAATTGGATTTTCATATGACCTCCAACCACCTTCAACAATAAAAACTACCTTGAGGATTTGAATGACCTTAAAGTGGAATCCCTAGTTGATCTTAATGGTCAATGTGACTCATAATTTAATAAAACTTAGTTTGATGAGCCAATAACCACTACCATTCCTAGCATGCCCCCATACCCTAATGTGGGGAATGACAACTGCATCTATCTAGATAACCCTAGGGGTTTCTTTACTACTAAGATCACTTATGACATCATCATCAAGTACCTTTGCACTACCACACAAGGATGCTGGTCTAGAATTTGGAAGCTAAAATTGCCTGAAGAGATAGGATCTTCCTTTGGAGGTTGATGCATGATGGCATTCCGGTGAATTGCAATAGGGATGAACGCCATTTCATTACTGAAAGAAAATTCTCTAGGTGTGCTAAAGATGTAGAAACTAGTCTCCATTCTATTCAAGACTGCCTGATGGCATTACCTATTTGGACATCACTCCAAGCTAAACTAGGCATTCATGTAGGTGACAAGAGCAACATAAAGTTATGGATCACGAGAATGTGAAAGGAAGGAAGACATCCTCATTGGCCCATTTGGTTTCCAAACATTATATGGTACATTTTGCAGACTAGGAACAATCACCTCTTTTGGGTCACCAATCAAAAGCCAACTCAGGGTGTACAAGAGAATAATACCTCACTCCTAAACTATCTCGATGCGTTTCAAAAGAAGATGGATGAGCAGTATCCTCCAACCAACAACAAACCTCACACATGGCTCAGTTTGGTGATGGGTCAACTCAAGCTCAATGTGGATAGCTCAGTCATCAAGTTGATGTGTAATACTACTGTTAGCTTTTTCTTAAGAAGCCATGAAGGCCATTGGATAAAAGGTGATTTCTACCAGTTCACCTTCACATGGAACTTATAGAGGATTTGTTATATGTTGTCAACCAAGGAAGGTTGGGGACTTAGAGCATCATGTAACCTATGATTGTGGAAATGGATAACTATGGTGTCCACAAGGTCATTTAGGACCCAGACAATGGCCCAAGCAAGTACAAACCCATTACTAAATCCATCAGGAGAATTAGCAAGCACAAAGTTTATATGACCTTCAACTTCAGCTAAAGAGCTTGCTGATAAGTTGGCCAAATGGGTGGGGATGAAATATGAGGTTGATAGTTCCTGGTTTGAGTGTCCATAGATATTTTATAGCACATATGTTAATGAGATGTATGAATATCCTAGGGTTGATGTAATCACTATTTTGTTCTACAGTGGGGGATAAGAATGAATAAGACAATATCCTTGGTGACCTAAAAGAACATATTGTAGAATGGTGAGAAGTTAGAGTATTTTGAAGTCACATGGTCTAAGATTGGGAGGCCCACTCTCTCCTTACCTCTTTGCATGTTCTTTGGATGACTGAGCCAACTCATTGACGAGTGTGTTTCTCAAGGAGGACATAAATTGGTGAAGTTAGCACAATTGGGCCTCTCTATCTCACATATTTCCTTCACTGATGATATACACTTTTTTCATGGTTGGAATCCATGAAATGTAGAATATAATGGAGTGCTTCAATGGTTTTGAGAAGGTATCAAATCAATACTTTGTTGTAGAGGAAACTTTGTGTAACATACTCAAACATGGGTACATATTTTAATGTTCCATGTACTTAGGTCCGACCACCTTTAATTATATGGGTAGTACAATCTTTTTCCCTTGTATTAGACTAATTAAGAAGTATTGGATCCAAATTACATATTGTAGTTATAAGTATTCTTTATACACGAAGTATTAGGAGGAAATAACTGAATAAATCCAATAATAGGGTCTGAGGCATAAATGCACCAATTTATAGTCTTTAGATCCAATTTGACACTCTAAAATAGATCCAAAGTTATAAAAGGGAAGAAATTAAATTAATAGGACATGTGGTGTCATATATAGTTGACTAATTAAGATGAATAAATGACCTAATATGATACTTAACATACAATTAAAGAAATAATATACCAACCTTATCCTAAAGTGAAAGTAACTACTAGACTTAACTCACAAATCTTACTTAGCCAACATGAAAAATTTCAGGTCAAATAGACCTCATTTGACCATTCAATTGATTTATTCTATATGCTACTTTAACGCACATTATTATATTAAATAATTTCATTAATTTGCCAATGTTGGTTCCCTTTTATTTAGTAACGCCCCCTCCCTAGTTTGATGTGTCCATGATTCCTCCATTTGCAGAATGCATGCTACTCGGTAGGTAACTGACAACCGTTCCCTTCCTCCTCCTTCCCTTTCCTTCTTCATCTCCTTCTCCTCTCTTCTATTTCTTCTGATTCCTTCTCTTATTTCTTATCACCCTCCTTCACTCTTCTCTGCAAAAAACCCTAGCAGCCGGCATGTTTCTCCATGCCCTCCTTATTTGCAGTAGCAACTACTACCAACAATTTGGATGTCAGACATGTTCTCCTACTACGACCACTAGACATGAGGGAACTTTCTCTCTTCACCTAAACATATTCCTCCATTATACAGACCCGTCATAGACACCATCTATTTCCTCTCCATCTTCCTCAGTCCTAAGAACCCTAACTACTTTTTATCCTTTTGCACTTGCTTATGACAACCATGACAACAGGTGCAATGCCACTTTGGTGATTTTTTGACTGTTGTAGATCCCACTAGGAAATATGTGAGTTTGACCTCCATCTATAAACCCATCACCATCATGTCAACCACCACAAACCATTAATATTCTTCTTCCTCCTTATGGAATCCAAATTCTGACATAGAGCCTACAATACTATGGTCCCTTCCCCTCACTAGGGTGTGTAGTTTGCACACCAAATTCACCAGAGGTAAAATTCCTAGGGTTTAACCTTTTTAAGAGGTGGTTAAATAGATGCAAGCAACAAGAATATTTTCATATAGAAAGGTATCAATCCTATGGAAAAATATGTTTAAAAGTTTAGTTTCAAAACCAATTATAAAGAACAATACTATAAATCTAGTTTTAGTAAGAGAATGAAAAGCTAACATAGGAGTGCGCACTTGCAGAAGAAAAACTAATATATTAAGGATAAATTTCAATTAATAAGATTTTTGTAAGTCCATGTTCTACAAACCTTCGTAGTTACCTTAATAATTTTATTTCCTTTTTTAAGAAAATAAAAGATTAAATCATGTAGATTTGTTCATTTCAAAAATAGATCCCATGGATCAAGCCACCTGCAGACCCATGTACTTGGTTTTTGTGGGGCATGGTTCAATCATCCAACAAGTTTTCATCAAGGATTTCATCAGGGAACTTGTGAGACTCATTTGGTGTTATGATACATAAGTTTGTGATCTCATCATTATGGATTGTAATAATCATGAAGAACAAGGGATCAAGTGATAATTCAAGTATTTTGACAAATGTAGACACATCTTTATTTATTTATCAGAACCAAAGTTAGTTATGATAAGTTACGGGCCCATGGGGCTACTTCCTATGTCCCAGCAAAAGAGAACTACTCCATAATTCTCATAGAAGTAGGAAAAAAGATAGGGAGAAGAGAAATTATGTTGCTAAGTAACACTTATGTAAACTCTATGAGGAAGATCGTCACTCCATATCTCCTTTCTTTGATCCATTATCCCAAACAAGGTTCTAAAATGATTGGGGGGTTGATGCTTTGTTTAGCACTCCTCCTCCTTATATAACAGGTGAAGTGCCCTAAAAAACCTGTAAGAATGGCCTGGTGGTACTGGAATTTTTTGGATATGACACATAAGTTGATTGGTTGGCTTACAAATCAGTCGACTGGATTAATTAGTTTCATAGCTTCTAAGAGGGGTTTGTTGACCAATTGGAAACCAATAAGTCTTCTAGCTAAAATGATACTTCAACTCAAAGGAGAGGTCAGTTGACCGATTTGAGGTGAGTCATCCAGTTCAACCATGAAATGTGTACCTTCCTAGATTGGGTTGAGTCGACTGACCATACAATTGATCAATTGACATTTGTAGCTTCTTCCAGTTCTACTTTTGAGCCGGTCAATCAGAGGGGGACAATCGACCAACTAGAATTTAGGGAGATCGAAAGTGTATTCATGAGTCATCCTGATCTTCTACTTCTTTTGGAAGTGTTATGAATAATTGTACTTCAATGTTAAAGGAGTAGGAATGAGCATAAAACCTACACATCGAACAAAACTAATAGGAAAATACAATTAAGAGGACAAATTTTTATTATCATAAACACCTCTTAATTTAAGAATTAAATGAACAAAGATGGATGAACTTGTGTTCATCAAATCACCCTGAACTTGAATGTTTGTTCGCCCTCAAGCAACACAAAATCACAAACATACTCCAATTAATACCAACAAAATGTATTTCCTCACTTGCATAACAATACTTGTTCCCCACCCCCTATTATGGTCAAGTGACTCTAATTCCCTGATATCACGTAATACAAAATACCATATTCTCTACTAAAATGTACCTAATGACTTGTTCCTATGTCAAGATTTGTAAACAAGTATGTTTTTTTTCCATTTTTTTACACTCCCGTATATTCTTGTGAGTTCTGCATAGGAACATGGTTTTGAATAAATTGGGGTTGTGTAGACTCCCCTAGGTAGAAAATGGAGTGAAGGAGGTATGAAAGAAGACAATCTCTCCTCTATTTGACTTGATATCTTTTTAAATATGTATTTTAGTTATATTAATTGCATTTTTTGTTTGTACTTTGGTATGTCTTCTTGATGGTACACCCCTTTTCAATATATGAGGGGTACGAAAGAACTGGTAGAGGGGGAAATGATGTTCCACCCCAAACTTAGAGTTTGACACTATTTTGGTTATTTGATTAAGAAGATAGTGGAAGAGGGTAAAGAAAAGGCTGATCTTATGCATCTCACACTTCAATTTTATTGCTTTGGGAGAATTATCATGTTAGTTCAAATGTCTGTATTACTAGCAACATGAAATTTGACAAGCTATTCTACAGTTTTGATGAAGAGATATTTGTGTTTGATTCGTATCAATTATAAAGGCTTGCCATCATTTCCAAGGAGTAGTGCTAATTAAGGTTCAAGGTGACATGGTGAATTCTAGTCATGTTAGTTTGTGAAATAGTTGCAAAAAGGATTTACTACATCTAAAAACGTTCATTGATACACATACATATAGATTTATCTGGCCAACTAGATAACAACCATATCTCATATAGGGAAAATGAAAGAAACAGAAAGCAGAGTAAAAACTACATGCAAGCAAGGATGAAATGATGGATATGCTAAAAAGAAGGAAGATAGAGGGGGTGGAATCAATACTTACCACCCACCTCCACCCCAAATTTTTCTCATCCCAAGAAAATCCTAAATCTAAAATGGGTGAAAGATAATCATTGTAGTGGCCACCATGCTCCATGAGCTCGGTAATGGTGGAGGTCGAGCTGGGGGAGGAGAGGTGCATGAGGTGGTCGATATGACCAAGGTGATCAGTTCTCAGAGGAGGGATCATCGTATTCACATCCCAATACTAGGAGCTCGGGCCAGGATATGCTTGGTGAGCCCCATACTCCTCATAGAACGTTCGTGTAGGGACATAGTGGCCACAATCAACATGCCAAATCTCCTGAGTGCGCTACATGAGGTATAAGTGGTTGAGCTGATGGCCCTAGCACTACTTCTCTCACTCCAGGAATAGGTAACAATGCTTGATGTGGTCCAAATGTTTCTAGATCATATAGAAGATGTAAGGTCCCTCAAAATCGACATTGTTAGTAGTGCATTCCTACTGCGATGTGGCGGTGACGAAGGAGAAAGTCCAATCACACTGTCTTTCGCCTCCAAAGAAACACTCATGTGATCCTTTGGAAGAAAATTCTCATGGAGAAACCATTATATCTGGGCCGACTGGTTTTCGAGATCATAACATAAGGTCACCACAACAAACCTGCCTTGAAGGGGCAGTGTGATTTGGGCATTTTTGTTGTGGAAAATAAGTGGATAGGTACCTACATGGATGTTATGGCATAAAATATGATTGGACTGCATGTATGGAAGACCAATCAGGTGCCAAGTCCCTTTTGGCATGGTGGCTTGGAAGGGGATGTAGGTGTAACCCAGGAATCTGGTGATGGCGGTGATGATGTGGCCCAAGATAAATGTTGAACCGGTAATGTGGGTCATCTAGAGGTGGATGTGATCCTTCATAGCACTCCCCCAGTTGATGGGCTCACCAGTGAGCAAGCACCATAAGGTGTAAAGATCCATGGTGGTCACGTTGCCTTGCATGCCGGACCTACTATAGATGATGCAAGTTACGGTTTGGTGGAGATAGTTGACCACCTGGTTGTGGAGTTTGGATGCCTTTGCCTTTGAGGGGAAAGAGGGACAAAGGCATGTGAGTTCTAAACCATAATTTGTTGGAATTTTTTGGAGATGATAAGAGAGATGGTTGTGCTCCATGCAGCTCTGGTACCACAAAGAATCGTGGATATTGAGGATGAAAAAGTGTTCTGGTTGACATTGTTGTGTGTGTTCTCCCCCAAAATCCATATCATACAACCGAAGCCCTCATGTGCATTGTAGTGTCTCTAAAAAGTCTTCAAACTATAGAGTAAGGTCATCTGAACCGAATACATATGATACAGGAAGTGTGTGATGTGATTCCATCATAAGGTAGTTTCAACAGTGTTGCGAATGCCTAGGTGACGAGGGTGACTCCGTACAACCATCAAAGAAACGTAGCTCCAATTGCCTCCATCTCTACTACCGCTGAAGATGATCGTCGTTAGTGAACTAGATGTATATGCCCGGTAGGGGGCAATGCGTAGTTTGGTAGAAGATGATGACATGGGAGTTGAGCGGGCGGGACAGATAGCCTCAGCGTGGTCAATAAACTAATCGATCATGTTGAAGTTAGCTGTCATGTCATCAAGGATGTGAGCGAAAATAATTGTCTGTGGGTTCCTCAATACAAATCCCTCCCCGGAAGGTTGTGACGTGGGTTCCTCAATACGAATCCATCTCGGGAGGTTGTGATGTGGGTTGCATGGGGCGAATTTTCATGCAACCTCCTTTCCCTAGCGGAGGAGGATGAAGAAAACACATCTTGATCATCATGCTTGGGACATGGCAGTGATGCAGAAAACCAGTTGATTGACTGGGAAATGAGTTGATTGACTCGTAGGGGTAGGATGTGATGTCAGTCGATTGGCTGGTGAGCCAATCGGTTGATTGGAATAGGGAAGGGAGCTGCCTATCCTAGATGCCAACCTATCCATTGGCTTATTGGTTGATCGACTAGTAGCGTGTAGAAGATATCTCTATCCTGACGCATGAGTTGGTGATGACGGAGGTCGGGGCAGCGGTCCGTGGCGCGATTTGGCAGTGAGTCAAGCAGGATGTTAGAGAAGTGAACTAAATGGTGACCAACACCAGGCAAAGAAATGAAGAAGGTTGGAGGAGAGCATTCGTGAAATGGGAGAAGCAAAGGCTACAGTGGTGGAAGAGAAACGTCACACGAGATACAGTCCAAGTATGCACAACAAAAGTCGCGACCGCCCACGTCGACAAAGCCAATAACTACCAAATAAATAACCAAACAGAGAATATGATTAGCGAAGAAGGCCGCATAATTCTATTAAGTAACTCCAAGAAGATTACAAGGATTGTCGCTCCCTCACAATCATGTGCCCACAATAGAATTTTGTAACACACTCTCGTTCTCTCTCCCCTTTGGCTATCCTTTGTGGCTTCCCGTTTTGGCACACGATGTTGTCCTACATTGGCACACCCGAAGTTACCACACGTTGGAACCCCCACACATCGGTGTTCTTTGGCCCACAATATACATTGGTGTCTATCCCTATTTATAGGTAGGCTCTCCCGGTTAGACAATATGTAAGGATACGACAATTCTATAGGGATTAGGAAACGACAATACAAAAGGATAAGGAAATAATATCTTCGACTCTAAGTCTAACATTAATTGCACTTTCCTAATATTGTTAGATATTATTTCTTATCTAATTAGGATAAAAGACAAAATCCTAACAATCTCCCCCTTGAATCTTATCTGCTGTAGTTGCTCATCCAAGAAGTTTGCTCCCGTTCTTCTTCTGTGTTTCCGCTCTCAGAAGCTGCTCCTGTTTCCAAAAGCGTATCACCATGCACACCTACATAGAGTGTGTGTCCAGACATGACGGTCCAGACCCTTCATGTGAAAACTCTTCGTATTGTACAATTTGAGAAACCGTACCGCCTCCACCTGCAGTTGGAAGAACTGCATCCTTCGCACCTTTGGCCCCCATGCCATAGGGTTTCGTATTCTTTTAGTCACACCCACTTGAAGACACTGCGTGGTCGGTCCAACCACGACTTCTTCTTTCCAACAGTTGACAACTTTGCCCTGCGTCTGTTGAAATTTGCAGTCGAGTTTACAAACTCGCACCAGGCTGCCCGTGAGAGTTGAATACATGTAGCAATCTTCGGGTTCATGACACCCGCACCCATGCTACTACTTCATCTACACCTTCCAAGTCGGTAGACCTCTCATCATCCACTCCTCTTTTGGTTAGAAAAAGTCCAACCAGTCGATAGAACCAGGTAGCCTCTGTTGTCGTTTGCCCCTTGCAAGTGAATTGTACGACTCCATCTCGCGTTGATATTTCACAACACGTGGATTCGCTCCCGCCTGGTTGCATAACGATGTTGCTATCAAAATTTACTACCGGATGACCTCCAACGGTAGTTGTCGACGTCGTCATATTTTTCTGTGCTTCCAATGCTTTCTGATCGTCTCGCATGAATCCTTCTCTGATACCACTTGAAGAGATATGCGGAAGTTTCAAGCCCAGGAAAAATGTCACACGAGATACAACCCAAGCATGCACAACAAAAGTCACAACCACCCACGTCGACAAAGCCAATAACCACCAAATAAATAACCAAGCAGAGAACATGATTGGCGAATAAGACCGCAGAATTCTATTAAGCAACTCCAAGAAGATTACAAGGATTGTCGCTCCCTCAAAATCCCGTTCCCACAATAGAATTTCGTAACTCACTCTCGTTCTCTCTCTCTTTTGGCTATCCTTTGTGGCTTCCCATTTTGACACACGATGTTGTCCTATGTTGGCACACCCAAAGTTACAACATGTTGGAACTCCCACAGATTGGTGTTCTTTGGCCCACAATATACATCGATGTGTATCCCTATTTATAGATAGTGACTCCCATTTAGACAATATGAGAGGATACGACAATTCTATAGGAATTAGGAAATGACAATACAAAAGGATAAGTGAATAATGTTTTCGACTCCAAGTATAACATTAATTGCACTTTCCTAATATTGTTAGATATTATTTCTTATCCAATCAGAATAAGAGACAAAATCCTAACAACTGTTGCCTCGTAGGTAGGCTTGACTAGTGTCAACACATGTAGACAGAACTTTCTTCTTGGGGGAGAATGGAGGCTAGAATTTGATATGATTCAGCCCCAAGTGGATTTGTTTTATATTTACTTTACAGCTTGCCAGTCAACCGAGTGGTATCCCAGTCGATCAAGTGGGTTGGTATTTGAAACTTTCCACTTGACTATAGTTTGTCCCCACTCTTTCCAGTCTTGGCCAGTTGATTGACTCAATTTTTTGATTTTCCCATAAGGTAAAAGGGATAATTAATAGGTGAAAGAAGAAGTGGGAAATTTAGACATCAAAATAAGAAGGAAAAATAAGAGAAAAGAGGAAAATAAAAGAAAATGTTGGGTTGCCTTGCAACAAGCACCCAGTTTTACATTGAAGGCCCGACACCTATTATCAAGTTATGATCAATTCTGGTTCTGAGAAGAGAAAGTGTTGAAGTTTCCTTGTCTCTAGATCTTCTATGGTAAGATGATGTTTTACACCTTGCTCCACAAAATTGTCTGCCAGTGAGATGGCACTTGAGCCCATGTCCATTCACTACAAAATCACCCTTGAATCTGTCCTAGAGGATAAATGTTCTGTATGGATAGGCATCTTTCATGAGAAAATGCCCGTACCACCTCTATTTGAGTTTTACAAGGAACCATCTTAATCTAGAGTTTTATACTAGAACTTGGTTGCCCACATGAATATCTTTCCGCCTCAGATGGCCATCGTGCCACATTTTGGTTTGGTCTTTGTATATTCCGACACTATCATAAGTGGTCATGCAAAGTTCTTTCAAGCTCTTGAATTTGGATAAAGAGTTTCTACCCAGCCAAAGATAGGTCATAGTCAAGAGTCTTAACAGCCAAACTAGCCTTATGTTTCATTTCAATGGGGAGGTGGAAGGATTTATCATAAATAAGTGAGAAAGGTGTGATTTCCAAGGGCATCTTGAAAGTAGTTATGTATGCCCACAATGCATCATTGAGCTTCAAAGCCCAATCCTTTCTTGTGCGATTCACAGTCTTATCCAAAATAGCTTTATTTTATTGATTGGGGACTTCTACCTAGGTACTAGCCTGATGATGGTAGGGGGAGTCAACTTTATGGTGAACACCATATCTTCTAAGCAACGACTCTAATTGTTTTCTAAGAAGTATGATTTTCCATTTAATATTACAATGTGAAGGACCCGAACCTGGGAAAGATTGTATCTTTAAACAGTTTCATCACTGACCTAAAGTTGCTAGTTACTGTAGGAATGCACTTTACCCATTTGTACATGTAGTCAATGTAGGAGAATCCACCCAAAAAAGGGAAGGGTCGCATGTATTTAACCCCACAAACATCAAAGATTTCTAATTCTTTCCAGGAATTCATAGGCATCTGGACCCTCTTAGAAATGTTTCCTGATCTCTACCACTGAGTACATGCGAATACAAAGTCATAGGTATTTTAAACATAGTGGGACAGTAGAATCCACATTGAAGTACTTTTTGGCCATCTTTTGGTAGCTCATGTGTCCATTGGTTGGGCCTGAATGACATTGCTCCAGAATATCATGAGCTTCTTCTTCTGTGACACATATGTAGTAAAGACCATCTACATATAACTTAAACATATAGGGGTCATCCCAATAAAAATTCCTTACATCATGCAATTTTTTTTCCTTTGAGTACCCTTTGTATTAAGGATGTAGGGCACCACCTGCTAGATAGTTCACGTAATCGAAAAACCATGGGAAATGAGATTCAAATTTTTGTAGTTGATCATCTAGTAGAAAATCATCAATTGGGATACCATCATCATCTTGGAGACTAAGTCTACTAAGGTGGTCATAAAAAAATATTTTTAATCCCTTTTTATCACCAATTTTCAGAACAGATTCTTAAGGTAGCAGTATACATCAAATATGATTGGGTTTTGTATCCATCATAGTCATTAGATAGCAGATGAAGACATGATATTTGTAAACAATCACTTTATAACCCACCAAGTAGGAATGAAAATTTTCAAAAGCGTAGACGATTTCCACATATCCATCTATGTAGTGGTGTAGTTTTGTTGTGCATTGTCTAGTGTCTTTGATTTGTAATAAATAACATGGTGGTTCTTGTTGATACTTTTCTTGTCGTTGGCATCACACATGATCTCAAAGGGTAGAAACCAATTGTGTGAATGGATAATAGGAGCGAAAGTGAGTGACATATTCCAGAAACTAGATGTGCCAGCTTGATCAAAATAAAAAAGGCAGTATCAAAAGGTTCATAACATGTTTGGCAATTTTAGAGAAGTTTTGAATGAATATTCCATAGAAGACGACATGCCTAAGGAATGTAGAAATGTCTATAATAGAGGTAGGAGTTGGAAGTTTTGTGCTCACTTTAATTTTTGTCAACTTTATCCCTTTACTACTCACTCTATGACCTAAGACAATGCCTTCTTGTACCATAAAATAGCACTCCTCCCATTGAAAAACCAAATGTGCCTCTTCACATTTTTCTAGAACATGATATAGATGTCGTTGGTAGGAGTTGAAGTAGTCTCCATAAAAGGAGAAGTCGTCAATAAAGATCTCCATAACTATCTTAGTGAACCCGATAAAGATTTCAATCATGTATCGCTAGAAAGTGGACGAGGCATTGTAAAATTCAAATATATCTCTTGAAAGCATAGGTGCCAAAAGGGAAAATGAAGGTAGGTTTTTCTTGGTCGTTAGGATGTATGAGGATTTGAAAAAATCCTAGGTAGCCATCCAAGTAAAATAAAAAAAATTGGTGAGCAAGGCACTCCATCGCATAATCAAGAAAGGGGAGAGGGAAGTGATCCTTTTTAGTGTCCTTGTTTAATTTTCAGAAGTCAATACACATCCTCCATCCAATGACAATGTGGGTGGGGATGAGTTCATCAGTATCATTTTCATCATGGTAGTGCCTCCTTTCTTGGACACAACTTGAATCGTACTTACCCATGGTAACTTGGAGATTGGATATATGATTCCTACAATAAGAAGTTTGATGACCTCAAGGTGGTCGGTCTCCTTCATTTTGGGATCTAGCTTGCATTGAGGGTCTCTTGATGGCTTGTATTCTTCCACTGTGGGTATTTTGTGCATATAAATAGCTTGGTTGACCCCTATTAGGTCAGTCATCTTGTATTCCAAAGCAGATTTTCTTTTCTTTAACTCACTTTTAAGATTATATTCTTTCTCCAATGTAAGGACAAATTTTACTATGATAAGGCAAGTCTCTTGTTCATCAAGGAAAACATACATGAGTCCTTCTGTGAAGGGCCTTCATCTCACGAGCCTATCATGGATATTCCTTCTCTTCCAGAATACAGATCATTTTAAGACCTTCAAATTCTTCTTGTGGGTTTTCTACAAAGGTATCAAGATGAGATCTAAACTGATGACTATGCTCATCATCAAAATCAGACTCAATCAAAGATGTAAGAGTTGTATGTAGATGATCTTCTAATAATTTCTACTTTTGTCTAAGTTGAGAGAGTTTATCAATACTGTAATGACCATATTTGTGCTTAATTAGTAAACTAGGGTTTACCTGAATGATTACATGCTTGATTAGATTGAAAATCATTTAGATTTGATTAATGATAGTAGATCAAATGTGATGTTTCAAACCTAAGAAGAAATTCTAACTATGATTTTAGTTTGAAGAATTAGGGTTTGAGAAATATAAACCCTAGTTGGCTGAAATTAGGGTTTTGATGGTACATGAGTATAGAATTTGATCAGGATAGCAGTGTGGTAAATAATTTTTCATATTTTCTATAAATTTTTATTTAATTTAATTTTGGTTATAATATGGATAACTAAATCATGCATATTGGAGAAAAATTTCAGAATATTTGAGTGTTCTTTGAATGTGGTTCTCAGTCGAACTATACTTTGACCAAAATGCTAACCGAGTGCTTTTCAATAGTGTAGTGTTTTATTTTTAGTTATTTGTTGATAACTCCAAATGATCTGAAATTTTAATTGGAGATCTAAATATCAATCATAAACAACATGTAAAATTTTTATAATTTTGGGATATGTTTAGACCTTATCAGTAGACAAATTACAGTAACTAACATTTCTACAAAATTCTGTATAGTAGTGCACTATTCTATTTTTATTTATTTAATGTAAGCTTGGAATGATCTCCATTTTTAATTGAAGCTTTGTAACTCAATCATACAAAAAATTCTAAATTCTCATAATTTTTTTAGAAGGTTTGATCTTTGAAAATACACAAATTCATAGAAACCTTTTTATGATAGAAAAATCTACTGAAATAAGAAAACGTTTAGTGAGGGGTCAATGTGCAATTAACCCAAGCAGCTCAATTTCTCTATATGGTCAACCTAACACACAAGGAGCTCTCATAATTCGTGTTTCAATCCAAAGAAACGAAATCCTAGAGAGAGAGTTAGGGTTTGAGAGGAGAAATTGATGGAGATGATGACCTAGGGTTTTTCGGTCCGAGGAATGATGGTCATATAAGTTTAGCTTCTTTGGATATAGTTTCATGGTGAATATTCTCTCACATGTCAAAATTCCGTACCTCCTCTGATTTGATCCAAAATGGTATCAAAACTTCCCCTTTTCTCACTCTTTCTTCATAGTCCCTCATTTTTAGGGTTTCCGAGTTGAAAAGAAGAAGAATTGGGTGAATTGCTCGGGATTTGATATGAGATCGAGATTTTTAGGGATGGGATACGTTTTTAAGGTGTTTTCACACCTTAGGGTGAGTGGGAACTTCCTTTAAATAGTATATTGCACGAAAATTGGTTAATTCATCCATAATCTTTAATTGCTAGTATGCGACTACAAACCCTGAATTGTCTATTTGTTCTAAGTTGTTGTAAAATGATATGAAATGAATTCTTCCTATGTTTGGATGAAGTTCAGATGATAAAATCATATTAGAAATGTATACAATACATCCTAATGAGAATTCCCTAAGTATTCATAGAGGTTATAAGAGTAAACTGAAATATAGGGAATTTGTCTATGATTGAAATTTGTTGTATAAGTAAATAGAGAAAATTACTTATCTTGATCCCCTTGGTTATGAATGATTGTTTATCTAAATTCATAGTACATATATGTCAGATACTATCTGTGATTTTGTTCAAAGTGAATAGTGTTTATTTGATATCTCAGTAAAGAGGGTGAAACCTTACATGCGAGGAAAGTTGGATATTTGCGAATAGATATCATGAAATCCATTTGAAGGGATTTTCTTGACATGATAGACTTTATTTATTAAATGTTATTATTGAAGCATGATATCCTAGTGAATGGCATGGAAACCTAAATTCAGCTCAGTTCTAAAGTTTCATACATATATTGATTTTATATGATTTGTTGTTAGTAGTTTTTATTCAATGAATGTTTATGTCACATGAAATCTTTATGGGAGCCATGTGATAACATGTTTCCTAGTGAGAGGTGACAAGATGTGTGATGGCCTTGTGATCCATGAGAATACTTGTACAACCAGTGAGATGAATACCTTGGTCTAAGGACCTAGAAGTAATGGTTACCTATTACAGAGGTAACAATGCTATGTGATGATCTAAGGGTTTGAATACCCAGATCCAGTAATAATGATAATGATGTGAAGGGATGAAAATTCTCAATAATGTGATAAGGGATTGAGATCCCATGTATCATGTGTTTTAAAGATTTGAAAAGTATGTGATAGATGTATTACACCTTTTTTTGTAGCATTTGTGGTGATTAAATGAAACCCTAAGGGTAGGGTGTTCAATGAATCAAGTATTGTGATATCAATGTTCTCAGTTATTATTATTAATTCTTGTCATGAGAAGTAATTAACTCTTAATTGAGTTATGAGATGAACAACTCAATATTTCGGTTGATATGAACGATTCTAGTGTGTATGTGCCAAGTGGACATGAAATATGTTTATTTAAGAATTTTAGTCTGCATGCATGTATAGTATGTTGATTACTCAGTATATTATAGTGTCTTAAATATACTGCTCTGCCAAGTTTAGAATGATATACATGTTGTATTATAACTTCAAATAAGTAGACACAACACCATAGAGATACCAGAGTCAAGTATAAGTAAGAGAAGGGTACAATGTAGAAAGAGCTTTCTAGGAATAATAAAATAATAGACTTAGGAGCCCTGAACACCGTAGAACCCCTATGTGAGGTTTGCGCCTTAGGGGTGAAATGACCTAACCCTGGAAGCGTCCAGTATACGGGGGTCGGAATGTGCTATCAGGTGGCACAGGGGATGAAGCCCTAGTGGAATTCTCCTTAAATTATAGTTTGTAGTGTCTAACATCAACCAGAAGTCTTGGTGGAACTAGAGTACAGAAAAGCCAAGAAGTGGCTTGACTCTCTACCTGTGTGCTTAGGTTAGAGGAGGAGTCCGGTTTAGGCCAGAGAGCCATTTCCTTGTTGCAAACTAGGAGAGTAGTCAGACTTGGCATTTCCCGGGTGTGTCCGCTAAGTCTTGTACGGTGTGATCATAGTGCACTACAAGTCTTCATATGTAGAGTACACTGCATATGATCAGGGCATAATAAATGAATGAGAGGTCAAATAAGTGTGTACAGTTATTCAATTATTTTTTGTATATTTCTGAATTATTAGTTCTCTTTGAAATTAATCAAGCATGCTCATATATTGATTTACTCTTGTTGATATCTAGAGTATCATGTCATATTTATGATTGTAAATGATCAATCTCTTTAAATATTACTACTGCTATAATTGATATTAGTTCCTCAAAAGTATATCTGTAATTATATCAATGCTTTAGACTGTTTCTTTGAAGTACTCATTCACTGAGCGTGTAGGCTCATCCCTCTACTCACAATTTTTAGGGAAACCACATGGACTTGAAGAAGGTCAAAGCATCACAGTAGATCTACCACATGAGTTAAGTATGATATTAGTTAAGTTCAGTCGGTCCCTGTCACTCTAGGTCCTAGTATAGATGTGAGAGTGTTGTAAGTGATGTTTTGTATCTTTGTTTTCTTAATAAGAGAGAATGTATCTTATTATCATGTCGTATGTACCTGAGAATGAACGTATGGATGTGTATTGTTTATGTTGAGATCATATTAAAGCAATCAAAGTTTGATTCTCTTGCAAAGTTGTTTATGTGATTGGATGCGAGAAAAACAAAGAGTTTGAAAAAGAAGAGATAAAGAATGAAAATTTAAGGGTGATATTTGTATTACAATAAATACTCAATTTATGCCTGAATCTCATGATTAGTGGTAATTGTGAGATCGGCGTGTAACAATTTGGTATCAGAGCTTAGGCTGAGTCCTCAAGGACCATTAAGTTAGTATGTTAGAGTCATAAGTGTGGCGGATAGGAGATGTTATGATGTTAGCTCTGGGGATTTGAGTATTTGGATATCCTGGTATCAAGCTACTCTGTCTATTCTTTCATGTATACCCTGGCCAGGTATACAGTGGAAGGATGGGCTAGAGAGAAACCCTAGAAATATTAGGGTTAGAAACAAGATAAGTAACTTGAATTAAGAGCATAAATATAAAATGAGATTGAACTTTCATTTCATATTGTTGTTTTATTGGAGATGAGTAGAAAAGCTCTTATATGTTGAAATTCAGATATTCAATATTTTGAAATATATATGGGTCTTTAAGATTTTTTGTACACTATGCAGCTGTAACATTTCTTGATTACATTCTTTGTATCAAGTAGACTAGAAAAGATCTTTGAATGAGCTTTCCTAAGTGGATAAGCTTGCTTCCACACATTTGAGATGAATAGGAGTTGAGTAATCATGAGTAGCTCTTGGCTTCAGAACTGTAGGTTCGGCCTAGTACAGCTGGTAGGATGCATTACTAGGATCTAATGAATCCTATTAGTAATATAACAAGAGTAAATTCTGGATAGATTAGATCCAAATTCTAGTATCAATGTATATACTCTAAGATTTTGAAGTATAAGGGAAAGACTGGCATAACTAAGAATCAGTTGGAACTGATATCTGAGATCCAACTTTGAGGCCTTATATGAGAAACCCTTAATTGGGAATAAAGGAACACGACATAAGGTTCATATTAAGTTTAATGATTAGTATTATATGAACTCTAAATATGAAATGTGGAAAAGATATGGGAAAAGTATGCAAGGGGCAAAGATAGTAAGAATCAATCATGAGGAATGGATTATATAATCGAGTACAATGTTTTTATGTACTCCAAAGCAAATGGAAAATAGAAGAAAAGAGCTAAGTATACAATAAGTACATAGAAGTGAAGACTCTTCAAAAGAGTTAAAGTGAAGAGAACTAGATGAGCATGTAAATCATAAATCTAGGATAAGAAACTTAGTTAAAACAAAGATAAATGTTGGAAATGATGAGCTTGATTAAGGAATGTGGGTCATGATATAATTGAGAACATGGAATGTATACCTTTATTAATAAGTTTAATACATTCATCCTTACTGCCTTTGGATTCTAAGTCTCTATAGAACAACAAACTAGTTTCTAAAAGAAGAACAAAAGTGTAGCTAAATAAATGAAGAAGTCATACAAAGGTAGACTATATTCAGGAAGGAAAAACTTGATTGAAAGAGAAACTATGTTTCACCCATGCATGAGCCGTTGGATTTAAAATGAAGGATATGTAATGTATTAAACATGAGGTGATACTAGTAGAGAGATTATTGATTTAGAATTTCAACTTCACATTAGTAGAAGGATAAAAGGAAATATATGCAACATGGTATACATGATCATACACATAAAAGAAGCAACATGATCATAAGAGAAAACTAGAAGTTAAAGATGACATGTGGAATAGTAGTATATGGTAAGGGGATTATGAAAAGTAAAGAAGGGTTTGAAACATAATGGAGTAATATCGATTATAAAAGAAATAGGTTGCGAGATTCAAGAAAGTGCTAATTAGTCAAGTATCCTTGTTGATAATTAATTAAACCTACATATGAGAAATGTATTATTGAATGTTTGAAGATAAGAATTCTAAGTCTCAAAATCTTCTTCTCTTTCATATCTTCCTTAATGAGAGCAATGTGGGAATGAAGTGATAAGAAAATGAATCATATATGATGCATAACCTCCGTGGTAGAGACATCTAGTGAATGTAATAATGACACACAATATGATGATGAAACCCTAGTAGGGTAATTGAGAATGTAATCTATCTAAATGGCCAAGTAAGAGAAAGGAAATTCAACTGATAAGATAAAGAAGACTTTAGTAAAACTTGTGAGATCCAAATTTTGAATTTCAAATTAAGGGAATAAAGTCACATCACAATAACGTCATGCTACTGATAAGGACCCAACCCTCGAATGTTTAGAGTTGTAGTAGTTCAAGGGATGTCACTAGTGATTTGACCTTGAATACTAGCATCTCTATAAAAAAATATTATGAGATTTGCACTATGAGAAGTAAACTAGCACTGATAGTAATCCTAGCTAATCTGAAAGGTAGATAAACAATATGGAAATGATTTAGATCAAAGGATAAGAAATAGATTTGAAATATAAGAGGTGTGTTTTGAACAAAAGGAGAAATACAATATGAGTGAAGTGTGATATGAAATAAATTCTTGCAGTAATAGCAAGAATGATGAATAATCTATTCATACCTTGTATGTTTCAATTTTAGGGATGTTTAATCTACATGATTAAAATGAGAAGGATAAGTAGTAAAAAGTAAGTAGTAATGAATGAGGAGAGAGATAAGAGAAAACAATGGCTTTTAGTAATATGTGAATTTGTTTTTAGAAGTATAATTTGTTGAAGGTATATTAAGGGATGTAAATTGGTTCTACGTATGATTTCAATGTACATGTGCAAGCAATATGTTAATTAAAGGTGTATGATAGTTTAAGTCATTCATACCAGTAATCCATCTTAGTATTGTACAATTGTGGTATGGTGATATGGGTTGAATGATGATGGAACAAATGGAGGGTTACCCTGAATAAGGTAGTCTTACCTATTCACTCATATGAATAGAAGGGATGATAACCATATTGTATTGATATGTAACCCTAATGAGGTGTAGCTTGTTATACCTAGATTTAATATAACTAAGTGATGGTAATTGGGTATGAATAGTCCTTGAATGACTAACACAATCATGGAGTACTTTGTTACTATTGTTGAAACCCTAGTATGCTATAACCCGATGGTTACACCTTGAATTAAGTGTGGGTTCATACTTGAGAATAATATGGAATGTGATGGTAATGCTTCACCTTATGCATCCATGATGCAATGGGGATGTCGTGAGTAGTATTGCACAATTATTGTTGAATCTAGTCTTCCAACTTAATACTATTTTGCTATTTGAGTAGCACAATAGTAAAATTCAAAAGAACATGGTGAACTCTCTTTTGTGACTTAGAGGTAATACATAACAATAGTACATATTGAGCCGTATGAATTGAGATAGTTAGATTAGATTATCAATGTTGAGGTAACACCTCAAGAGTATGAAAATATTGAAATGGTTGCTTCTCTATCTACTCTATGATTGATTTTGGCATAGAGAATTTGTTTGTTATCATTGATAACCGTTTTAACATGTTGTGATTAGAAAAGAAATAAAGGACTTAATGTTGAAAACTACATTTAAGTATAAAATACAAGAATGTAATGACATGTAAGATTTCAGAAGCTTAAAATAAACTTTGAATATACTTTGTTTGTGTAGTTATGTTTCGGGGATGAAACTTTTTAAGGGGGTGAGAATTGTAATGACCACATTTATGCTTAATTGGTAAACTAGGGTTTACCTGAATGATTACATGCTTGATTAGATTGAACATCGTTTAGACTTGATTAATGATAGTAGATCAATTGTGATGTTTCAAACCTAAGAAGAAACTCTAACTATGATTTTTGTTTTAAGAAATAGGGTTTGAGAAATATAAACCCTAGTTGGCTGAAATTAGGGTTTTGATGGTACATGAGTATGGAATTTGATCAGCATAGCAGTGTGGTAAATGATTTTTCATATTTTCTACAAATTTTGTATTTTATTGAATTTTGGATATGATATGGATAACGAAGTAATACACATTGGAGAAAATTTTTAGAATATTTGAGTGTTCTTTGACTGTGGTTCTCAGTTGAACTATACTTCGACCAAAATGCTGACATAGTACTTTTCAGCAGTGCAATGTTTTATTTTTATTTATTTATTGGTAACTCCAAATGATCTGAAATTTTAATTGGAGATATGAAACTCAATCACAAACAAATGTAAAATTTTCATAATTTTTGGATGTGTTTAGACCTTATCAGTAGACGAATTACAGTAACTGACATTTCTACAAAATTCTGGATACCAATGCACTATTCTATTTTTAATTATTTAATAGAAGGATGGAATGATCTAAAATTTTAACTCAAGCTTTTTATCTCAATTATACACAACATGATAAATTATAATAAATTTTTGAGAAGGTTTGATCTCTGAAATACATGAATTCACATAAACCTTTTTATGACAGAAAAATCTGCTGAAATAAGAAAAAGTTTAGTCAGCGATCAATGTGCAATTAACCCAAGCAGCTCAATTGCTCTATATGGTCAACCTAACACACAAGGATCTCTATAATTCTGGATTCAATCTAGAGAAATGAAATCCTAGAGAGAGAGAGAGTTAGGATTTGAGAGGAGAAATTGATGGAGATGCTGACCTAGGGTTTTGCGGTCCGAGGAATGATGAAATCATGTAAGTTTAGCTTATTTGGATATAGTTTCATGGTGAATATTCTCTCACATGTCAAAATTCCGTCCCTCCTATGATTTGATCCAAAATGGTATCAAAACTTCCCCGTTTCTCACTCTTTCTTCATAATCCCTAATTTTTAGGATTTCCGAGTTGAAAGGAAGAAGAATTGGGTGAATTGCTAGGGATTTGATATGAGATCGAGATTTTTAGGGATGGGCTACGTTTTTAAGGTGTTTTCACACCTTAGGGTGAGTGGGAACTTCCTTTAAATAGTATATTGCATGAAAATTGTTTAATTCATCCATAATCTTTAATTGCTAGTATGCGACTACAAACCCTAAATTGTCTATTTGTTCTAAGTTGTTGCAAAATGATATGAAATGAATTCTTCCACTATTTGGATGAATTTCAGATGATAAAATCATATTAGAAATGTATACAATACATCCTAATGAGAATTCCCTAAGTATTCACCGAGGTTATAAGAGAAAACTGAAATATAGGGAATTTGTCAATGATTGGAATTTGTTGTATAAGTAAATAGAGAAAATTGCTTATCTAGATCCCCTTGGTTCTGAATCATTATTTATCTAAATTCATAGTACATATATGTCAGATACTATCTTGGATTTTGTTCAAAGTGAATAGTGTTTGTTTGATATCTCAGTAAAGAGGGTGAAACCCTAGATGTGAGGAAAGTTGAATATTTTTGAATAGATATCGTGAAATCCATTTGAAGGGATTTTCTTTCCATGATAGACTTTATTTATTCAATGTTATTATTGATGCATTATATCCTAGTTAATGTCATGGAAACCCAAATTCAACTCAGTTCCCAGGTTTCATACATATATTGATTTTATATGATTTGTTGATAGTAGTCTTTATTCAATGAATGTTTATGTCGCATGAAATCTTTATGGGAGCATGTGAATAAGTTGTTGCCTAGTGAGATGTTACAAGATGTGTGATGGCCTTGTGAGCCATGAGAATACTTGTACAACCAGTGAAATGAATACCTTAGTCTAAGGACCTAGAGGTAATGGTTACCTGTTACAGAGGTAACAATGCTATGTGATGATCTAAGGGTTTGAATACCCAGATCCAGTAATTATTATAATAATGTGAAGGGATGAGAATTCCCAGTAATGTGATAAGGGATTGAGATCCCAGGTATCATGTGTTTTAAAGATTTGAAAAGTACGTGATAAATGTATTACACCTTTCTTTGTAGCATTTGTTGTGATTAAATGAAACCCTAAGGGTAGGGTGTTCAATGAATCAAGTATTGTGATATCAATGTTCTCAGTTATTATTAATAAATCTTGTCATGATAAGTAATTAACTCTAAATTGAGTTATGAGATGCACAACTCAAGATGTGGGTTGATATGCACGATTCTAGTGTGTATGTGCCAAGTGGACATGAAATATGTTTATTTAAGAATTTTAGTCTGCCTGCATGTATAGTATGTTGATTACTCAGTATATTATAGTGTTTTGAATATACTGCTCTGCCAAGTTTAGAATGATATACATGTTGTATTATAACTTCAAATAAATAGACACAACACCATAGAGATATAAAAGTCAAGTATAAGTAAGAGAAGGGTACAATGTAGAAAGAACTTTCTAGGAATAATAAAATAATAGACTTAGGAGCCCTGAACACCATAGAACCCCTATGTGAGGTCTGCACCTTAGGGGTGAAATGACCTAACCCTGGCAGCGTCCAGTATACGGGGGTCAGAATGTGCTATCAGGTGGCACAGGGGATGAAGCCCTAGTGGAAGTATCCTTAAATTATAGTTTGCAGTGTCCAACATCAACCAGAAGTCTTGGTGGAACTAGAGTACAGAAAAGCCAAGAGGTGGCTTGACTCTCTGCCTATTTGCTCAGGTTAGAGGAGGAGTCCAATTTAGGCCAGAGAGCCATTTCCTTGTTGCAAACCAGGAGAGTAGTCAGACTTGGCATTTCCCGGGTGTGTCCGCTAAGTCTTGTACGGTGTGATCATAGTGCACTACGAGTCTTCATATGTAGAGTACACTACATATGATTAAGGCATAATAAATGAATGAGAGGTCAAACAAGTGTGTACAGTTATTCAATAATTTTTGTATATTTCTAAATTAGTAGTTCTCTTTGAAATTAATCAAGCATGCTCATATATTGATTTACTCTTGTTGATATCTAGAGTATCCTGCCATATTTATTATTGTAAATGATCAATCTCTTTAAAGCTTACTGCTGCTATAATTGATATCAGTTGCTCAAAAGTATATCTGTAATTATATCAATGCTTTAGACTGTTTCTTTGAAGTACTCATTCACTGAGCGAGTAGGCTCACCCCTCTACTCACAATTTTTAGGGAAACCATATGGACTTGAAGAAGGTCAAAGCATCAGAGTAGATCTACCACATGAGTTAAGTATGAGATTAGTTAAGTTCAGTCGGTCCCTATCACTCTAGGTCCTAGTATAGATGTGAGAATGTTGTAAGTGATGTTTTGTATCTTTGTTTTCTTAATAAGAGAGAATGTATCTGATTATCATGTCGTATGTACCTGAGAATATGTGTATCGTTTATGTTGAGATCATATTAAAGTAATCAAAGTTTGATTCTCTTGCAAAGTTGTTTATGCGATTGGATGCGAGAAAACAAAGAGTTTGAAAAAGAAGAAAGAAAGAGGAAAAAATTAAGAGTGATCTTTGTATTATGATAAATCCTCAATTTATGCCCTAATCGCATGATTAGTGGTAATTGTGAGATCGGGGTTTAACAAATACAATCACGTAGGTATACATCCTCATAGATGATTGGGCCCTTCATATTTTCAAAAACACAATACTCTAGAGTTTGCTTCCTTGACGTAAGAGAATGGTACCTTCCTCCGCATCCATTAGGGCATGGGTTGTGACTAGAAAATGGGCGTCCAAGGATGAGGGTATCGAAGATAGTCCTTGATATGCATGATAACAAAGTCACAGGGACATAGGCTACCATGCCGAATACCAGTGGGACATCCTCTATGATGCCCATAGGTTCATTATATATGAATTTGCCTACTAGATGTTCATCAATGTGTGAATCATATCTTCAAAACCTAATCTTTTACACAAACTATAAGCATGATGGAGATACTTGCACCTAAGTCTACCAACCCCTTCCTACAAGTTTTGTCACCTAGATAACACCCAATCCCAAAGGAACCATGGTCTTTCTACTTTTAAGGCATCTTGTTAATGATAATGTTAGAGGTGGTTCTTGCAAGCTTCATAGTTTCATATTCTTCCGTAGTATATTTTTGGTTCAACAAAGTTTTCAAATACTTGGACCATATGGACATTTTTAAAAGTGCATACAAGAAAGGGATGCTCCTGTGAAGCTTCTTCATTACTTATTTAAATCTCATGAAATTGGAATCTAGCCTTGCATGTCTAAGGAAATCCTGATAAGGAGGGCATGGTTTGTAGATAGGAACCTCAGGTTCAATTGCCTCAACCTATAGAGTCTCAATAATTGGGTTTTTTAGCAACCTTAGTTGGTGATTGTGTCTTGCACCAACTCTCTTTCAACTACCACATTATATTCATATTCAATATCTATGGGAATGATGGGGCAATTATCTGGAGGAGGTGGAGGAGCATACATGTTACTAGAAGGTGTGAAGATGACCTTGAACTACTTAGGATTTTTGGTATTATTTTTGGGTCGCACAAGAAAGGAACTGACAGGAGTGTGTTGGTTCACCATAAGTTGGGCTAACTAAGCATCCATTATTTTTTGGTGATCCAAATGAGATAAAACTATATACTCAAGAGAAGCTATTCTATCATCTATAGAAGGGAGGGGGTGGTTTGTTGTACTTCTGCTGCTTGATTTAGACATTGAAATCTCTACCCTTGGTAACCACCATGATTTTGGAAATTACCTCAGAAGTTGCATGGGATTCTAAAGTTTCTTTCACGACCTTGATTGTTCACTTAGGAGGTCACTATTGAAATGCATTTTTTGCACTGGCTGGATTTTAGTATTGGAAACCATAATGGTTCCTTGCTTTATTCAGATTGTAGTAGGCTTGTCCAGGTTTTCCATGGATGGAGTTAAGATCCTCCATCTATTGTCCTTCTTTAGGTTGCATGGTGCTATTATAGAAGAATTGATGCTACTGGGTAGAATGATCATACCCCTAGAATATTCCACAAAGAGAATCTACAAATTTCACTTGATGGTGCAAGTATTGATGTTGTTGTGTTTGCCCTCATCATAGGCATTGAAAGAAGATTCTAGTTGGTCATGCTTAATGGTGAGAAGGTTGAGACTTTCAGAAATAGATTTAATATCTAAATTCTTTTCTGCCTTGGACACCTTAAGTAATCCTCCTTGTACCTTGTTAGAGTGAGCTTGGGTCTCAGAACTTCTTTTGACGACTTCCCAAGTACTATTGAAGTTTTAAAACATGAAGTTACCTTCTGATGGGGTGTCGAGGAAGACCTTGGTTTTATTGTCTACTCCCTAGTAGCAGGTCTCAATAAACTGGACCAGATTGATGCAATGGTGTGAGAAATGATGGATAAGATCCTTGAATCTTTCCCAAGCTTCAGGTATGTTTCTCTTGGAACCATGGCAAACTAGCTAATTACTCCCTGATCTAGGTGGTGAGAGATGAGGATAACATGTTTCCAAGAACATGAAATGGAGAGCCTCCCAAGTGGTGATCCAGTCCTTTCCATGACATCATACTAGATACTAGCCTAATCTGGTAGGGAGTATTTGAATAACCATAATTTGATTGCATCCTCAGAGACTCCTGGGGTTTTGTGCAGAGAACATAAGACGGAGAAGAATGGAAGGTGGTATTGGCAACTATCATGTTTGTTTCGGGAGAAGGGGTTGTCTTGAAGAATGGTGATCCATTGTGTTCAAATCTCAAACTAGGAGCATGGATCACAAATGCTATAATAGGTTGTTGTGCACTGATGGACTTAGGGAGTTAAAAGTCCTTAAGTTGCTTCTATCATTCTACTTTTTTTGTATGACATCTTGGGCCTCGTGTTCAACAGCAACATCTACCCTTGAATCAACCATCATGGCATCTCTTTATGCAGAATGATCCTCTTCTATCCACTGGTTCACTTCCTCTTCGTCCATCATGTATCGATTGGTCTGACTTAGGTGATAGAATGTTCTATCAATTTATGGATCAAATTCCAATGGTGTAGAATCGACACTTTAAGAATGTTGCATAAACCACTAGTACCTTAAAAGAGATTGGATGGCATTTGGTTCAAGTATTATTCAAGAAGATAAGAATGACTATCGATTGAAAAAAAATTCTAATTTATTTGCATGAATAGGAATTTGAAAGAAAACATCATTGTCCCTAATAATGATGTTGCACACTAAATTCACTAGGGGAAAATCCTAGAGTTCAATGTTTGTAAGTGATGGTTAGCTCGATGCAAGCAACAAAAAGTATAGGAAGATATCAATCGCATGGAACAACATGACGAAAAGTTTAATTTCAAATATGATTACTAGGAACAATATTTAAAATATGGTTTTGGAGAGAGATTAAAAGCTAAAATAGGAAAGTAAACTAGAAAAAGTAAAACTAAATTATCAAGGATTAACTTAAATTAATAAGATTGTTAGAAGTCTTGATTTTTTAGTCAAAATCATTTGTAGTTATCTTAATAATTTACTTCTTTTTAAGAAAATAAAAGATTAGGATCATGTAGACCTGTTCCTTTTGATAATAGATTCCATGGATTAAGCTACCGATAGACCCATGATCTTGGTTCTTGTGGATCATGGTTTAATCATCAAACAAGTTTTCATTTGGTATCTCATCGTGGAACTTGTGAATCTCATTTGATGTTCTAGTCCATAAGTCTGGGATCTCATCCTTATGGATCATAACAGTCATGAAGAGCATGAGATCAAGTCATAATTCCCATTTTTAAATGAATGAAGACACATCTTTTATTTATTTATTGGAATTAAAGTCAGTTAAGACAAGTTATGTGATCATGGGGCTACTCCCCATGTTCCAACAAAAGGGAACTACTCCATATTTCTCATACAAGCTTGAACAAAGATAGGGAGAAGAGAAATCATGTTGCTAAGAAACACTTTTGCAGACTCACTGAGGAAGAACATGACTTTTTCTCTCTACTTTCTTTGCTCCGTTCTTCTGGACAAAGTTATGAGATGCTAGGGGGTTTATTCCTTATTTATCACTCCCCCTCCTAATATAGAATAGGAAATGCCCTAAAAAACCCTAAAGAATGTCCTAGCAACTCTGGAACTTTTTGGATCACGTGCTCCATTTGGTCAATTATATTCCCAATTGGTTGACTGCATTAACTAGCTGCATAGATTATAATTGGGGGTTGTTGACCAATTGGAAACCAATCACGATCGACTGGTTAAAATGATCTTCATCCTGAAGGAAAGGTCAGTCAACTAGTTTGAGGCAAGTTGACAAGTTCTAACATGAAAACACTCCTTATTGGATTGGGTTGAGTCAATCGATTGGATGGTCAGTTGACCGTTTGGTGTTTGCTTCTCCTTCCTATTATTCTACTAAGTTGGTTGACCAGAGGGGGCCAATCGATCGAATGGAATTTTGGAGGAGTGAAAATTTATGACTAGGTCCTCCTGATCTTATGCTTCTTTTAGCAATGTTGTGGATAACTGGACTTTGGGGATGAAGGTGTGGGAATGAGCATAAAACCTACAAAATTTGAACAAAGAAAATAAGAAACTACACTTAAGGGGACAAAATCAAATTATTGTAAATAACTCTAAAATCAAGAATAAAAAAAACAAAGAGTCTGAAAACAATCTAAATGATGTGATAAAAATATATGAACATGCATTCATCTCTCACCTCCATATCTCTCTTTGACGAGACACACATAGTCAAGCTATGGTTCTTCCCGAAGCCATCCCTTGTGCCCTCATGTCTCAGAAAGAACCTACAAACCATTGATCCTTCGAGCTATCTTCCATTTACGCTAGGAAATAGTGAATCCAGATTTAAGCAAAGTTCATGGATGGTCTTAATAAATAGAGTGACCACCTAGAGATCTATAATGATGTGGAAAATGTAGGTCAACATCTTCTTCCCTTAAGCTTTGATTGAATTAAATAAATAGTTGATAATGATTCAAATAACCAGTTAGATAGATGGTTAATGTATATATTACAAGAATGATTCAATGCCTTAAGCTTGCTAATCAGGTTACATAGTCGGCTAACCATATTCACCTTATCGTACCTTAATTGTATATATACTGGTGAATGAATAGTTGAATATAGTAGGTATTTAAACTGAACTATTGACTTAGACAATGCTTATGGGAGTATATGTTTGTTATTAATAATCACAGTAATCAATTATAAAACATATTTGTTTAATTTAAAGAATCATATTGAACATACGAATAGTTGATTTGAGTATAAACAAAAGTATATAAAAAGCATGTAATAATTGATTCTATGGTAACTCAGTGGACACATAACATCATATAAGAATAAATGATAATCTATATCTATTGATTATAAAATGTGGTTAATAACATACTTAACATATTTTCTGAGTATATGTGTTAGTATATTCTTACTAGTAAATAGATCATTCTAAAAACTTGGTAATTATATTGACCAGACTATAAATCACAATATTAATATATTCATAACTTACCAACCCTAGATGCCATAACTAAGGGTGTTTTGATAAACAACGTCACGTTCAAAGGATCATTGGATTTTACTTGACTAAATTCAAAATACATGATAATAGAAGATCTAAATTTGGAAGAACACCCTATAACTTGGATGAATTAACAACCTTGAATTACTCAAACTTATGAAGAGAAAGATAATGTTGGAAAGATAATAATATTGATTATGCTGGGAATGGTTATTCAAGAAAAGAAACTCAATTATGAATTATGAATATTAATAAGTAATTAATCAAAATATCAATACATAGACAAAAATAATAATGAGATACATATATGGGTATTTCCAATCCTAACTTGACACTAGGAAGGCGAATTAGGTGTAGAAATGCTTTCAAAAATGAATGAGCCCCCTAGAGATAGAAATAGTTGTGAAGACCAAGTATGCACAATCCCTATTTACATTTGAGCATTGAATTGATTATACAATCATTTTTTCATGATGAGGCATCTTTGAATATTTCTCCTTCTTTACACCATTTTTATACTCCATGAGATATATTTCTTTTATTGATTTTGAATCTTGGAACTATCCTTCGATATTGGGTTTTTTTACCCATTTTGCCTTCTTTATGTCATTGAATATGTTGCTTAGAGAATCATTTCATTTTTCCATATTGTATTGCATGCTTATGAGACTAATAATCTAGAGTAGCAATACTTTTGTACAATCAAACATTTTATATATACATCAGGTATTGGGGTTTTAACCCCCCCCCCCCCGCTCTTGAGGTATTGGCATTCTACTCCCCCTTATCCTTGGAGGATCAGATTTCACTCCCCCTTGCTCCCTAGCTTGAGATTCTATGGTGTCTTGACCCTACAATAGATTTACTTAGTCTAACCTTCATGCACATTCTATTATTGTTGTATTGGGCTAGATCTTTTAAATGATTATATCATTCTCATAAATTTTCTACCTCATTCTTTTATTAGATACATGTGAACTATATCCTCTTGAACTTAACTACATGTTGTACCTCTTTGCTTTGGTAAATCCCCTCTTTCTTTATACATACCTAATAATGCTCAAATATGTTGTTTAAGCACATACTCAATGTTATTGACTCATACCCTTTGTCATCTCTTTCTTGGTGATGTTCCAAAACCACCTATTTGTAGGTAACTTAGAGACCCAAGGATAAAGAAGATCATGTAAAGGCTTATGAACATGAGGATAACTTGGAGTGGTTAGGTTTCCCTCACTACTAACCTTATTTATAGATAGTTTACGTTTATATTTTGAAAATACCTTCTGTTTTGGTGTGGATCATTTGTATAATGATACACTTTATAATCTTGTAGTAGCTATTTTTTTATGCTTCATCATCACGTGGATCTTTGTATTATACCATTACAATGAATCCCCTTATGGGTCCCACTCTTTACAATATGGTATCAGAGCCAAAAGCAGTCAATAATCTGACTATTTCAAGATATCCTCTATCATTTCTTAATCAAGCATTTAAGTAACCCTATGTTTTGAATTTTAATATATGTATCCCTAGATCATGGATGCCAATTAGGGATTTAGTCTCTATCTAATATTGTGACTTCCACTCCTAGATAAATGTTGTGGTTTAGACTCAATTTTGAGGAACCCTAGTTGTCCCTACTCTCTCTATTGGGGTGGACATATCACAACATACGAGTTGAGTGTTTTGGTGATTTGCCCCTACATCCTGATCTTTGCGAAGATTACTTCAACTACCTATAAAATGTAGGCTGACTCAGACACTAATAGCTAAGGCTAACCCTTGTTACTACCTTAACCCCTATCCTTGTTACTCTTCTAAACCATGCCTGATTACATCCACTTTGGGGACTAAACATGAATGGATAACCATATTTGAACTCTGACATGTGATTTAGATTTTTGATGTCCCTTTCGTGAAGTAAGAACACAAACTACTTCACTAGTTCGGGGTAGAGAGCTACCTAATACATAAAGGCTAGTTTAAGAAAGTTATAGGCTTTAGTAGATATCATGAAGATCTTACCTCTCTTGTCTCCATAGTATAGTTACTTTTCCTAGTGAGTTAGATGATGAGTGATTTGACTACGTAATTTGTCATCTTCTGAAGGCACTATGGTTGTAAACCAACAAGTTAAGACAAAACCCTAATCTTTAGCATTGGAAGATCGTCTAACTCCCCTATTTCTCAAAGATGATGTAGTATAAATTTTGAGTAGGGTGAAATTGAGAATGGTAGATCTCATACCTTATTAGGATATAACAAAATTTGACTATGTGTGATAAGAAACCTTTTACCTTTCATATGACATAAGTTACAAATGCTTTTTATGCCCTTTTAGATGCTTGAATAATTCTCTTAGAAGGGAGTCATGATAGAATAAAAAATGTGTGTAGTGCAATAGCAAGTAGCTGACTTGGTTCTCAGATCTATGTCGGTGCCATTTTTGGATTCCCATTGCAACATTTTCACCATCAAATTTAGTTTCAATATTAAGCTATATGTAAAAGAAAAGCTTTTAGATTTTAGCGTTGGTTTATAGAACCAAGTCACTACCACAAGAATGTTTGAGCAGTAGCAAAAACCCTTTAGTGAAGAAATCCTTGACTAGCTTGATCAACCCTGAGAGTCTAGACCTAAGTGTGATGTAGAAAGTGTGAGGAAGAAGTCTTGCATATTTACAAATTTGTAGACCTACCTTGAGTTTCATTTGTAGTTGGTTAATTGGATTATAAGTTAAATTTGTTAGGGGTGGGATATTGTATGTTAGAGAGTGATTTGACTTTAGGATTAAGTAAACTCAATAATGATAGGTAACTCTTGGTAAAATTCCTCTAATTGATGTCACAATATTATAATTACTTCCTAATTAGGATAATAAGACATTGCTAAGATGGATATGATGAACAAAAATTATATAACCTAATATAAATTGATAAAAAAGTTGTACCAATCACAGTAAGGTAAGATTCCTGGTTAGGCAATTACAATCAGATGGAAATATATATAGGGTATTTAGGTAGGAAAATAATTTGAAAAGATAGGTGAAATTTAATTTATTTCAAACATTACACCAACCTAGGTAATGAATGTATGGATTTTGGGGACAAAATCCCTTTTAAGGCGTGGAGTGTTGTAACATACTCAAACATGGGTATATGGTTTAATGTTCCCTTTCCTTAGGTCCACCTTTAGTTATACAAGTATCAAATATTTTTCCCTTATATTATACTAATTAAGAGTTATTGGAGCCAAATATCATATTGTAGTTATAAATATTCTTTATATATGAGCTATTAGGAGAAATAACTAAATTAATATAATAGTAGGGTTAGAGTCATAAATACACCAATTTATAGCCTTAAATTCGATTTGACACTACAAATTATATCTAAAGTGACAATATGCAAGAAATCAATTTATAGGACATGTGATGTCATAATTTTCTAATTAAGATTAATAAATGACCTAATATAAGACTTAACTTACAATCAAATAAATACAATACCAAACATCTTCTAAAAGTGAAAGTAATGTTAGAATTTAACTCCTTACATCTTAGCCACACGAAAAATTTTAGATCAGTCAAACCTCATTTAACCATTCCATTAATTGATTTAATATTCTATTAATAGACATTATTACATTTAATAATTTTATTAATTTTGCAATGTTGTTTCCCTTTTATTTAGTAACACACCCTACCTAGTTTGATGTGTCTGTGATTCCTCTATTTGTGGAACACACACCTCTTGGTAGGTAACCGAAGGCATTCCCTTCCTCCTTCCCTTTCCCTCATCCTCTCCTTCACCTCTCTATCATTTCTTCCTCTTTCTTCTCTTATTTCTTCTCACACACCTTCCCTTTTCTCTCCATAAAACCATAGCCAACAAAACATTTCTCCATGCTCTCTATAGTCGTGGCAGCAAGAAAACTACTTTCGACAGTTTTAATGCACGCAAACACTCCTACCATGAACACCTGCCGTGAGGCCACCTTCTCTCTTCAACACGACATATTCTACAGATATGTGGACTAGTGACAACCCCATCCATTTCTTATCCATCTTCCTCAGTCAGAAGAACCTTAACTTCCCTACAACCTTCTACACTTGTATCCAACAGCCATGACAGTAGGCACGACACCACTTGCTGTGGTGATTGTTGATGGCTATTGAGGCCACCAGGAAATCTATGAGGCTGACCTCCAACTAAAAACCCCATAACCATCATATTGACCACCACCACCCATTGACCCTATTTTTCCTCCTCTTAGTGCCCAAGAATATGACACAGAGCCTACAATAGTCTAGTTCCTTGCCCTGGCCTCCATAACTCTCCTTGTTGGTGACGCACACAATTGGGCCATGGTTCTTCTTGAAGTCATCCCTCGTGCCCTCATGTTTGGGCAAGAACCTAATCCCATTGATCCTTGGATCTATCTTTCATTTACCCTAAGAAATAGTGAATCTAGATTTAAGCAGAGTTCATGGATGGTTTTAATCAATAGAATGACCACCCCTAAGCAATAGTGAATCCAAATTAAAGTAGAGTTCATGGATGGTCTTAATCAATAGACCGCCCACCTAGAGATATGTAATGATGTGGAAATTGCAAGTCAACCTCTTCTTCCCTTGAGCTTCGATTCATCATGATGTAGTTAGTTAACTAATAACTTGATAATGATTGAAATGATGAATTAGACAAAAGGGTAATGTAGACATTACAACAATAATTTGAAGCTTTAAACTTGTTAATTAAGCTACATAGTCGACTAACCATATTGACTTTATTCTACCTTAATTGTTTATTAATAGGTGAAGAATTATTGAACCTAGTAGGTATGTAACCTAAACTATTGACTTAGAAAATGCTTATAGAGTATATGTATATTATCAATAATCATAGTAATCAACTAAAAAACTTAGTTATTTAATTTAAAGAATCATATTGAACATATTAAATAGCTAATTGGGGTATAACAAGCATGTAATACTTGAATACATGGAAACTCAGTTGACACAAAAAATTATATAAGATAAATGATAATATTATTTGTTGAGTATAAAATGTGGTTAATAATATACTTCCCAGTATTGACTATATGTGTGATAGAATATTCTTATTAGTAAATAGAGTATTATTCTTTTCATATATTAACCCTATATCTCACAATTAAGGGTATTTTGATAAATAATATCAAATTCAATGGATTATTGGTTTTAATTGACTAAATTGGAAATACATGATACTAGAAGATCTAAATTAAAGAATACACCCTACAACTTGGATGAATCAACGAACTTGAATTAGTTTACCTCATGAAGAGAAAGATAATGTTTAAAAAGATAATAAGATTGATTGTGCTAGGTATGGTTATTAAGAAAAGAATCTCAATTATGAATTATAGATATTCATAAGGAATAAATCAAAATATCAATATATAGCCATAGGTAACAATGACATGCACATATGGGTATTTCCAATCCTAACTTGAAACTAGGAAACCATTTAGGTTTAAAAATACTTCCAATCAAGATTGCATAACCTAGACTAATATGTGTATAAAACACTTTTAGGTCATGAAGGACAAACTATGAAGTTCACCCCTAGAGATAGGAATAGTCGTGAAGACCATGGATGTAAAACCTATTTACATGTGAGCATTGAATTGATTATAAACCCATTTTCCCATAATGAGGCATCTTTGAACATTTTTCCTTCTTTACACCATTTTTATACTCCACGAGATATATTTCTTTTATTTCTTTTGAATTTTGGAACTATCCTTTGAATTACAATACCCATTTTGCAATATTTACACCATTTAATATGTTTTTTTGAGAATCATTTGATCTTGACATATTATATTAAATACTAATTAGACTAGTAATCTAGAGTAGTGATACTTTTTACAACCATACACTTTTCATATGTATCAGGTATTGGGTTTTTCTTTCCCTACCCTTGGGGTATCGGGGTTTTACTCCCCCTTATCCTTGGATTATTGGGGTTTTACTCCCCCTTGCTCTGTAGCCTGGGATCCTATGATGTATCAGCCCTACAAGAGATTCACTTAGTCTAACCTGCATGCACATTTTATTATTGTTGTATTGGGGTTTTACTCCCCCTTATCATTGGATTATTGGGGTTTTACTCCCCCTTGATCTTTAGCCTGAGATCCTACGATGTCTTGGCCCTACAAGAGATTCACTTAGTCTAACTTGCATGCACATTTTATTATTTTTGTATTGGGCAAGATCTTTGAAATCATTATATAGTTCTTGTAAATTTTACTAGCCTCATTCTTCCGTTATATACTTGTGAACTATATCCTCTTAAACTTACATACATTATGTACTCGTTATTGCTTCAAGAACTTCCCTCTTTCTTCATAAATACTTAGTAATGATCAAGTGTGTTGATTATGAACATACTCAGTGTTACTGACTCATACCCTTTGTTATCTATTTTTAGATGTTGTTCCACAACCACCCATGTTTTGGTACCTTAGAGATCCAAGTCTAAAGAAGATTTTGCAAATGTTATGAACAAGAGGATAGCTTGGAATGTATGGGTTTACCTCTCTACTAGAATTATTTGTAGATAGTTTCAGATTTTATTTTTGAAAATGCCATCTTTTTCGATAAAGATAATTTGTATAATGATACACTTTATAACCTTGTCATAGTTATTTTCCCACTGCTTTATCTTTACATGGATCTTTGTATTATACCATTCGAGTGGATCCCCTTTCGGGTCCCACTCTTTACACCATGGCTTTATTTCCACACTCAATTGATCACAAAACAAGAAGAACGATCAATAATATGGTTGGCATTCAAATTATGAATAAACTAGGAAAATGCATGGGTGTTCCTAGAGTCCACTTGAGATTCAACAAAGGTATCTACAAAGAATTTAACCTAGATCTGAAGGAAACATGTATCTGTGTGTGTCCTAACCCATCACTCTCACTTATAGGTAGATAATTCTTGATTTAGTTTGTAATCACTACAATGCGTACTTATGTGATACAAACAAGCAAGCTATTGCAAAGACTGTGTAACCAATTGGACAAAGATCCTAAATGTATCTATGTGGTGGAAAAATAGATAAATCTCACACATCTCTTGGTATAGTGGTAAGAAAATATAATGGTGGGATGGGTAACCATACAATTCAAGACTACATTAGGGAACACCTCATGCACACTACCTAGAAACTTAACTCATACAGAAAGATGACCTTGTCTTTTATAGAAGAAATACATAAGTTACAAGCCTAAAATGTAGAAAAAATCTACTAATTTAGGAGAGATATTAATAAGTTAATTTCAAAATTCTTGTCTAACACACCAAATGTTGTGATTAGTGGGAAAATTATCTCTTTTTGAAAGGATATAAAGGTTCTTGGCTACCCAACATTAATATAAGAAGTTTTATTTCCAATTGAGGAGTTAAACATGGAAACTCAGTCTTGAATCTGGTAGATATATATGACACTTTAAATAAGTCCCTTATATCATAGTACTTGCCAACGCACATTGTAAATATGATCACTCAGTTGTCGGCTCCTTCAAGTGGGGAGGATAAGGACATGCTGGCATGCAACTTGACCACCATTAAATGTTTTAGTACATAATTGACATATGAGGTTTTAAGAGCGGGGAATGCATGTTAATACACTAGTCGATGGAGAAACATATAGGGGTATAAATTACTAGAAAATACAAAATGTTCAAGTACTTGATATCACATGAAGACATTCTTACTAATGCAAGGAGGCATATACATTTTACTAATGATGGTCTATGAAACTACTATCATAATGGAGAGGAGACAATTCTACATTCACTTACAGATTGTTGAAAAGTTGTGAATGTGTGTCACAAAATAGTTTTTATCAAGATGGTGGCGTCATTCTTCAAAAAAACCTTATAGTTGGCTAAAACTTAACATGTTATACACAAAGTATTATTACTTACTTTCATGGCCATATGTTGGACCCTATGGTATGAGAGAAACCAGGCAATCATTGAGAAGAAGAACAAGCCTCTAGAATCCATGGTCAAAATTTAAAATCACAAGTAATAGAATATATGGGGGTACAGAAAGATTTAGTGCTCAAAAGGTAGATGATACAAGAACAAACATGCTTGGGTGGATCCCCACTCAGATATAAACAGTGATACAATGGTGAAGAGAAAAAAGGCAAAGGAAACTTTGTTGGCCATAGATGATAGGTGTCATTGGGTGAAAGGGTGCATGATAGACTCACAAACATAGTTGGTCCTTATGTATGAATTTGTTGTTGTTCATTTGGCTCTAGATACTACATGGAAGGAGTGGTACCAGAGGGTCATCATGGAGACTAAGTGTGTTGACAATATGGAAAATGTTAAGGAGACACCTAAGACTACCCAAGGTTAGTAGTGTAGAAGAAGAAAATTGGTGCTATGGTTTAGTGGGACTAAATAATGGAGGCTACACATTGCAAAATACATGTTACTTGTCTTGTAGATTGCCTAGCAAAGAAGCAAGTAAAATCTAAAACTACTATTTGGTATATCACCTGTAATGTTAACCCTATATGTTTGCTTAATATTGGATATATAACATTTGTAGTCACCCACTTCTTACTTATAACCCTATTGTCCTTAAAAAATTTATAACACCAAAGAAAGGATTGCCTTACACATTAGTCTCCAATACCATATTGAAGGTTTTAGAAAATCAACTCATTGTAAATAGTAGTTGAGGCCTTTAAAAGTTTTCCTACATGGTCTATCATAGATGGAAATGAGATCAATGATGAGCACGTTAGGGTTTCTTATGATGTAGCATATGAAATTGTCTTGCAATTGACATGTGTTGTTGAAAGAGTCATTAAAAGGTCCTCCTTAGTGTTTGCATATAGGGTGTCGAATTTCATCTTGGAGAATTGGCTAGATTGATAAGGCATGAACAGTCACCTCCACATTGAGGTTAAAGAAGGTTTTGATATATATGTCATTTTATCACTATTCACCTAGTCCCTAACCACATAGTGGAGATCACTTTTCAAGAGCCAAAGTTCATTGATAGTTGATGTGACAAATAAGATGTTGCCTCATAGATCCTATGTTGCTTGTGGTCTTATCTCTCAATAGATATATAAAGAGTGGGAACCAAGAGGGTATCTACTCCTTACATAGTTTGATGAATAACACCATCTCATTCCAAACATATTGAAATATTTGAATGGAGGTAATTCAATTTTAGTTTTGAAATAGTATGATACACAAACATTATGAGTGTGTAGCAATGAAATGTTATTCTATTACATTATCACAAAATCTTACAATGTTTCTCAGCACATGAGGTAGATCTATTATTTTCAAAAAAAAGTTTAGCTCTTATACTAAGGGCCAATTTTAGAAGGCAACCTGGCCATGTCAACCTATCCTTCCAAGTTGATAGTCAAATTTTATAATCTTCCTAAATTATCACCCTATAAATCACCAAAATCTATGTGGTTTGGGGCCAACACCCAGAAGAGGAAAAATAACAAAAAGGGCATGTGTCAGGATATACTCGTGTATGTCTATAAATTAATTTTTGGGCATTAAAGGGTAGTATGTACAATATGAAATGTGTTTTTGGTTAAAAGTGGGCTATAATATTTGAGTAAGTTCAAGAGAAATTAAAACAATAGAATGATTATAAAAAAATAAGTAGAACTAGATTGAGTTACCAAAATATTGCGGATTGTATCACAGAGAATCACTTCATGAATATGTATTTATTTGTCTTTTATCATTCAGAAATAACAAAATCTATAAAGTTTATGCAGATCATAACAAAGACTTACATTATAGTAGGATTAGGAGCACCATAAACTCATAGTCATGATAGAAGGAATATAACCTAAGTGATCAATATATAAAAAAGGTAGCAGAATAAATCCCCAATGCATGGTAGGAGGAATAAGCCCTCAATGTCTAAATATGTTGCATGTACTAGAAACTAAAACCTTAGTTTTTGGTAGTAGGAATAAAAACTCACTACCTAAAATATGGTGAAACATACTAATAGATATTACTAGTAAAAATATCACATGGATATTTGAGCAGGAAAGACTATGAATAAATCCAAAATATATTAAAAAAATAAGAGGGATGAAAACATCATATAGGACAAGTGGGGTAAAAGGACCCACAAATAAAGACTTCGGATTTATTAGGGACCAACAAGAGACTAAATGGTTCATAATGTAGCATATTTTAAATAGAGTTATCCAAAGAGATGCAATATAGAAATTAACTTAGGATTTATGCCTTAAATAATAATATTGGGTTTCCATGTAACTAGTGCCAAATTGAAAATTAGGACTAATGCACATGCCTACATCAAATCCTAAAATTTTAATGTTAAAGACTAGATCCATGCCAACGTCCTGACGCATAGTTCAAACTTCCTTTCCTATGTTATGCCTTGGACACCTATAATGAGGA
Source organism: Alisma plantago-aquatica (assembly GCA_963693085.1). NCBI lineage: Eukaryota > Viridiplantae > Streptophyta > Magnoliopsida > Alismatales > Alismataceae > Alisma > Alisma plantago-aquatica. The sequence goes on along the minus strand of OY856410.1, from coordinate 1,007,825,836 downwards.
TCACTTATATGATTTACATGTAAGCACATGATCCAAAATCCTAACCTTAATCATCTGTTAAATTTGTAATTGATATGTGAAAATCTTGGGTCAAAATCATTACCAAATAATCCACTGTTAAAAGTTTGTTCCAACACATGCATTTACTAACTTTTCCAAGTTCATATAAAGTTATTATGTTTTTGGGAAAATTTGACCAATAAAAATTTAGTGAAAACACATATGCAAACAACTACAAGAGAGTGTAGACAAAATATAAACAATGTGCACTAAGTATAAAAAATGGACATGCAAATTTAGTCACTAAAATAGAGGAGTAGGGTAAGTGTCAAAAAAACAACTCTTTGCTTCTTCTCTATTTCTCCAACACAAGGATCTCAACCTATGGATTAAAAACTCCGACCATGGTTGGGAAAAGGTGGTAAATCTCATAGTGATGTCGATTTAGATGCAAACATGACATGAATATGAAATGAATGAGCATAAGATTGGGTTATGGGTGCACATGACCGCCTCTTGTAATTAACATCCATGGTTGGAGGATTTTGAGGATGGATACTCCCATATTTGATGAAACAAAGAAGACTAATGTTGTGAATGGATTTTTAGGATGTCAATGAAGTCGAGGAAACAAATAAAAGGGGGAAATGGCCACCCTAGATTTAGAACACATTGAAGGATAACAAGAAATAGGGGATAAAGAGATCACATTTGAATTCATTAACTAGGGCATACAAAAGTAAATAAAGGTGAAAAATTGATGGTGCATGTCTGAGGTGGATCAGGGCTTCCTTTCCATGGACAAAGATGGCTTGGAGAAAGGCAGTAGATATCATAGTGTTCAAAAATATAATTGGCATCATTGAACCATGGTAAGCTAAAATGAAGACATGAAAGCATTCATAAAAGGAATAGCATATGGAAAGCTTTCTTATTGGGCACCCAATTTTCAATAGATGTTTTGGATGTCATTGGGACAATATCTAGGTATACAAAGAAGAAAATTGTGTTGGTGATGATGTTTGAGTAGATTCAAAACTCAATTGAGGGTTTTGTGTTGTAGAAAAGAGGTTGGGCTCTCTTTCTGGGGGTGTAAAATCTCATAAGGCCTAGAATATAAGAGAAACATGACTATTAAAATTCTTAATAATGGAGGAGAATAGAGTTAAAACAAGTGGTTTTGGGATTCAACAACCAAACTCCAACATCTAGGGTTTAATTAAAATTAAATGAAAAGAGGAAGAGAGGTGAGAAGGACCATATGAAAAAAAAGGGAGAATGATACATGGAAAGAATTCTTGCAGATAATAGTTTTGAGAGAAGGAGGGGGAGGAAAGAGATTATGCCCCCGCTACAGGATCTAGTGGACAAAGAGAGGTAGGTTGTTGAATCACATGATCCATGGGAACAAAGTAGATAGTTGTGTGACAAAACCAAATAAACGGTACACTGGGAACACTTTAATGTGATCAATTTATGGAATCAATCAATGCCTATGTTAATGTATACATTTTATTTTCTATTAATTTGAGTCACAAATAGCATCCAATTGACACAAAAATGGACAGGTAAACAAATTAAGGTATGGTAATCTAACTTTGTCATCATTTTGCTATATCCAACACGTAGAATTACATTTGATTACTTACATGTTAAGTACTCAATGAATGCATTCATTGTGATGACTATAGAGTAGCTATTAGTTAAATATCGGTCAACATGCTTACTTGGAAACTTATGTAATTTGATAGGTTTACATAATAATGTGTATTTTAACTTGAGTTAATTTAGTCACTCTCTTGATTGCACCCGTAGTAATCATAAGGTCAGTAAAGCTCACATATGGCCATTTAATGCTCACATAATCCCTCCCACAGAACTTATAAGGTTATATAAGGCCCACATAAGGCCACTTGAGGCTCACATAATATGATTGAGAGGACTATATTAACATAGCATGATTTCTTAAACTTAAACATGATTTTGATCATTTATTAATTCATTAGCATGAAAATGATATATAGTGTCAAATATGAAATCTAAAAACATCAAATAGAAAAAAATTAGAACTCTTAACATGTGCACCATTTCCCATAAGCATGTACGAAATCATAATGTACTTGTACAATAAATGACTAATCATAAGAACATAAGCAAATAACACAAACCTTGAGGTAATGAAAATTCATAGATAATGTGATATGGCGGCTAGGGTTGACCCTAGGGCGAACGGTAGTGCACGGTCTGGAGACTAGAGATCCTAGGAAGATGAAGGAGATGGGGACCCGGTAGGGAGACAGAGCTCCATCCCATTGGGCTCGACCAGACTTCACCTCCACTTTGCTTCAAGCAGCAACAAAAATATCCAACAACAGAAAGAGACCCCGAATACTGGAGAGGGTTGTTCCATGGAGGTGGACGGTATGGGCGGCAATTAAAACTTTCCACCCCTGCCTAGCAGTGAGACAACCAGCGACATCCTCCCTGAAAAAACCCGCTCGTCCTATAAGGACGTGATGGGGATGAGCACTGCAGGAAACCCACACAACTTCATCCACATCGACGCTGATACGTGCAGAGTCTCGCTACAAGCCTCAGACATAGAGGTATCGTCAGATCAAGGTTTTCCAGCATTCTAAGTCTGAAAGGAAGCCCTCGATGAGCTTCTCAAGGATTGGAAGTATATAGTCATAGTTAAACTCATGTCACATGAAATAGGGTACCTCACCCTACGGGACAGATTGAAGGCACTTTGGCGGCCACTAGGGGGCTTCAACCTTATCGATATACCCAATGACTACTTCATCGTGCAACTCCAAGCCGAGGACGACTATGTCAATGCCTTGGCCGGAGGTCCCTGACCTATTTTTAGATCATATCTAACAATTCAATGTTGGGTTCCTAGTTTTTGCTCAGACACAACAACACCACTTCAAGTAGTCGCATGGGTTCGTATACCTAATCTACCAATCCATCTATATCAAGAAGCTCTCTTAAAAGAAATCGGAGACATACGAGGCAAAACAATTAAAGTCGATATGAATACTAAGATGCAAAGGAGGGGCCGATTTGCACGTATTGCAGTAGAGATCAACATGTTGCACCCCATGATCCTGGCCATATGGGTTGATGGTATGAAATACAAGATTGAGTACGAGAATATCCCGTACATCTGTCTACACTGCGGGAAATCCGGCCACCCCGAGAAGGATTGCAGGACCAGGATGGATGTTGAAGCCGAGGCATGGAGAGAAAGTGTCAAAACTGGAATCCTCATCCCACAGAATCCTCAAAGATGAGAGGGCTTTTACAAATGCATCCATGCTAAGCCGATTCCGAGGAAGCCAAAGAAATCATCTACCGCCCCACCACCTCACAAAAAAACCAACCAAGCTTCTAACAGATTTCAAGGAATCAAAGAAATAGAGGATGAGGATTCTGTCCACGATGTAATTGATGCCGATAATGTTTCCGCAAGGGTCACCGACAGTATCGACTGGAACCAGAGGAAAAAACAAGGGAAACCCTCGGAGAAGGTGGGAGAAACAAATAACTCCCAGGCTTCATCGCGTCTAGAAACATCACAAGAACGCCCCCAGAGATCTGCCGAGATGTCTACAGGAAATCCAGACCACACTGCAGCAGCCCCATCAGGCGATGAAATTCTGCAAGGTAGAGACAACTCCTCTCACCCCTTTGTCACCTCCACTTTCCACATGGGCACCCAAGCCAATGAGAAGAGAAATTACATGAAGTATAGAAGCCCCACGAAGTCCTATGTGGGGATTCACTTTAGGAACAGGAAAATAATTAATGATGGGGTCCCTGGTCGGGCCTCCATGAGGAAGAGAGGGAAACCCTCTTGCTCCAAGACCTGGAAAAGGAAGCACGGGAGATGGGAGCGTGCACCCTTGCTGAAGATTGTCAATGAAAGCCATGTTTTGGATCGTTCAAGGTGTCTGTGACAAAGACACTCAGAACACTGTGAAAGAGCTTGTCAATAGATATCAAGTATCTATAATGGGTATGTTCGAAACTCAATGTAGTGGTCCTCACGCTACAAAGATTATCAAAAAATTGGGCTTTGCCCAATCCCATAGGGTGGAAGCCGTTAGTTTTGCAGGAGGAATCTAGGTGCTTTGGCAGTCACACATAAACCTTGAAATTATTCTATCACACAAGCAATTTATTCACTACCGCATCGACAATAACCTCTTCATCACCTTCGTCTATGGAGGAACAACAAGAAGCACTCACAAATTCCTTTGGAATCATCTCTCCGCTATGGCCTCATCCATCCAGTCCCCTTGGTTGGTCGTAGGTGATTTCAATGTTGTTATGTTCCAGTAAAAAAAATCGGAAGTGTCACCTTCGATAAAGCAAATAGCCAAGACTTTATGGAGGCTATGCAAGCGTGCAAGCTCTTTGACTTGGGGGCAAATAGTGCACGCACAACCTTTAGACGAGGACTCCTACATGAACGACTGGACCGTGCTCTAGGAAACTCCTTCTGGCTTGACTCTCCTCTTGTGGGGCAGGTTACTTTCCTTGAGAAAAACCACTCATACCACACACCTCTTCTCATCTCCACTAAGGAATTGGGTCCTAGAAAACAACATGTTCTATGAACCTCGGCTAGCTGGAAGGCGACGGAAAGTTTCAAGCCCTTTTTGCATAACCACTGGGATACCTACATCACCCTACCTGAAGCTGGATATCTCTTCCTCAACCAAGAATCCAAATGGGTGTCTATCAATAAGAAGGAAGATAGAAGATGCAAAGATCAGCTCGGCAATAAGATCCAATAGAATCAACTCCAACTGGCCCTACACTTTGATCCCTCAATCGCAAAGGACACCGTGAACTATCAAGCGGAGCTCGATGCTATTCTGAGAAGGGAGGAAACAGATTGGCAGAAGAAGACGAGGTGCAGATGGGTGGCGTTGGAAGACAACAATACAAAGTTCTCCCATGCCACTGTCAAAGAAAGAAGAACGCACAATACAATTACCAAGCTGAAGAACGATAGTGGCGAGTGAGTGGATTAAGGTGCCAATCTGAACAACCTTGTTTTAAATTTCTTTGCTAATGTTTATCAGGAACCACCTTCTGAGAACCGCCACCGCGCATGTGCATCCTTCATCGGTGTCTTTCCACCTCTCTCAGCCCAGGAGGTAGATGAACTGAGTCGAACACCATCCGTAGATGAAATATGGCAATCCCTCCATGCCATGGCTCCTTTGAAGGCATTGGGTCCTGATGGCATAGACGCGTCCTTTCTCCAAGAGAACTGGGACCTGCTTTAGCATCAAGTGATACATTTCTTTCAAGCACCTTTCCATGGAGATCCTATTGAAGCGAGATGTGCAGATCTGATTTTGGTACTTATTCCAAAGGTGCCTCAGCTGGAGACTTGTGGCCATCTTAGACTCATCTCTCTGAACAACATCAGCACTAAATTGTTGTCTAAAGTGATTGAAACTAAGTTAAAGCCCTTCCTTCCTTCTTGGATATCCCCAGTTCAATCCAGCTTTGTTCCAGGAAGGAAAATAGGTGACAATGTTGTGCTCGTCCTGGAAATCATAAATTCTATGGAAGCTAAGCAGTATCGCAAGCATTTTTTTTCCATCAAACGTCATCTCATCAAAGCCTTCGACAAAATGAGCTAGACCTTTATAGAAGACACCCTTCAAAGAACCTCTATACTAGACATCATGATTAACATCATTATGAAGCTTCTCAGATCGGGCAAAACCTCAGTCATGTGGAACGGGGAGATCATTGGCTCTTTCAGACCATCGTGTGGAGTCAAGAAAGGGGACCCTTTGTCCCCCTACCTTTTCATCTTATGCCTAGAGCGGCTAAGCCAGCTAATTGAAGAACAGGTTTCTGCGAGAAGGTGGAAGCCTATTCGGCTTACCAGACAACATCTCCCCTTCTCACATGCATGCTTTGCTGATGATATAATCCTCTTTGGGGAGGCCTCCCCATGGTAAGCTCGGATTGTCAGACGTTGCCTCAGGCTCTTCAGCAAGGCATCAGGGCAATTCCTGTCCAATACAAAGTCGTCGATTTTCTTCTCAACAAATACCAATAGAAACCTCAGATTGTGGATTTGTATAGTTATGGACATTAAAGAAACCTCAAATCTAGGCCGTCACCTAGGCATCCCAATCATCCACAAGAGGAAGAGCAAGGAACATTTCCATTTTCTCCTTGAAAGAATCCATAGCAAGATCTGTAGTTGGCAGCATTGTCTTCTCTACCTGGATGGAAGGGTCACCCTAGCCAAATCCATCATCCAATCACAATCATGCATAGAGAGGGGTATGGAACAAAGGGTTATAGATAGAAGGGGTTCCATAACTAGATTAGTATTTGGAATTCTTTATGGTCATATGTGTATTTTTTATTGATGCAAGGTTATATGATGGATAGAGAAGTATAAAAGAAGGATTGGAGCATCCGTATAAACCCTTAATTTTCATTCTCTAGCAATAACCACTCCTCAAATTCCACTGCACCTAAATAATTTCATATAGTTGGGAAGTTTTGGTGGTTCCTTGGATGTGATCAACTAATCAATAGGAATAACATCTTTCTTAACTATGAATGATGCCTCAGAAATTTGACAACCTTTCTAGCAAAAAACATTTACCAATATTGATTGTCGTTGATGAGTTTTATATAAAAATTATTAAATCAAATTTTGTAGGGTCATTATGGAGAAAGGACTTTATGCAATGAAAATATAAGATAACAAGCTAGTAGATATTGTCTTTGATATTGTAAAGAACAAATAAAGATGAAAAAAAGAATTTGAAAAAGAAATTGAAAAGTAAACTAGTTGTCATGTAATGATGAAATAAATACAAATACTAGATTAATAAAAATTGTGAAATCATATAGACAAAATATATGGGCTTTTATTAGATAATGCATTGATACATAACACCCACCCTCTACCTTGAGCTTTGAAACTTGTCGATTCTCAACAGATCCCTAAAATTAGAATGGAAGGGAATTGTGCTTCCGTACAATCTATCCTCATGGCTACCATGATTTAGACATTGTACCCAATCATAATATGGGTCCTTCTAGGATGGGATCTAATATGAAGAATCAAAATATTGTGGATCATGAGCATACCAGTACTCCTAGAAGTCAATCGAGACTATTGTGAGGTTTTGGTGATATGGTAGCTATGGAATGTTGCAATCACCCAGCTACAAGTGTCACTAATAATGGTCACATTGTTGTACTAGATAGGCTTTAGTTCATGGATTTGTGTTTTTATTCCTCTCCATATAAATTTAATAATCATCAATGCCCCTAAGTGACAACACATTGTGTCACTACTATAGAATGGGGATATGGCGAAAGTTACTTTTGGCATTTTGTGTCAGTTATAAACTGACGACCAAATGGGCAATGGTAAAACTCAAACTTTTATAGTCTATTAGTGAAACTGACGACAATAATTTATATTGTCGATTCTTTGTTAGGGCAGAACCAACAATGTAACACGCAACAGACAACATATTTGCGGTCTGCTTTGACCATTACTCTTTGGTTTCAAGAAAAGTAACCAATGCCATTACAGTTTCCTCATCATAAGTCTAATGAAAAATAACTGACACCAAATTTCCTGATGTCAGTTTTATCAGTGAATGAACATTGAATATTTTAGATATATACCATCGGTTGTTTTAAATAACTGGAAGAAAAATTTTATGTAGCTGGTTATTTCCAAATAACCAATGACAAATGTGTTTGTTTCTTTTATATAGCTGGTATGTAGACCTTCTATCCATCTTGCTAGCCTATCTAGGGACTAATATCTATTAGAACTAAAAGTTCTAAAGAACAACATGCTCTCTACAAGCATCACAGCTTATCAATAGGTTGACACACCTGCAAGAAAAAGATATTATACAAAGTAGGCACAAACATGCCACATTCTATCATTTTCTTCACTTCAAATTGCACAAAAATCCATAAACTCACAACTCAATTATTTCATTTCTCAGCCATGCTTCAATTTCATACATAGAACAATTAGATATCATTCTTTTCATTGTGCCTTCACATTCAAATTCACACACACATACACTTAACATTCTTCACATGCACAAAATACATATCAACATCAACTGCCATCTCAAATTTTGAGTCACAATGTAAAATTATACATATCAACATTCAATTCACACTCACAAAATACATATAAAAAATCTGACATCACAGTTCGAACTACCAAAAGATATTAATTAACCATCAAATTTTTCATTCAAGTCCACATTTCTGATGAAGTAGACTGCCCACTATTCATGTGGGTTATTCAGCTGCTCCAATGTATAGGGCTCAGTCTTCAGAAAAAACTGCAGAGAGAATGAAACTTCTAGTTGGATTTGATTGTTTTTATTATCAAATGGGACTACTTCATTAATATATGATCCAAGACTAATAACTTACATTCTCTATACATTTGATTTGATCCACATGATTGACAATCACCTACATATATAACATCACGTAATATGTGCATGCCCAACCATTGCCTCGTATGGGAGCATGTACATTTATAGTTACATTAATAAATGTAATTAAGCAAGGTTGGTCATATATTATACAATTGGAATGAGAAGACTATACATAAACACTCCTCCAAGTTACGAATTTCTTTTTCTTATCTACCTTCCCTAGACCTGTACAGAATGTATTCACACCCCTTTAAGTTAAATTAGCATATATGTTGCATTATTAAATTGTCATATGATGCAAACATTAACAAATATGTTGGGCATCGAAAAACTACACTTATGCATGAATCTCCAATTTCATTGGATGTCCCTAATTTGGTGACACTTTTCACCTGAAGGATCAAAGATATACACACTCCAAGTCTCAGGAACAATCACTAACAACTGTCAGTGCCTATTTCTGAGTGAATAGAAGGAAAATAAAATAAAAATTAAATCTCACAACAAAATTGTATTCATAGGTTATACATAAAAAAACAAGTCAAAAACATATTTAACGTTGAAGGAAACTAAGATCACACTCTTAGAAGCACCAAAAAACTACATTGTAGTAGTCGCATATTCTTTGATGCCACTCAGATCTCTTAGTACATCGCTAATCAATGATGGGATTAGAAATCCCACATTTGCTATTCCAAAGTCACAAGCCACGTAATACCAGTGACTGAAATATATATAACGAATACTCAGCTTATATGTAGGAAATAATTAAACATTTTTTTCACATGTAACTTGGTATTCACACTCACCATATCCAAAGTTCTATCATTGATGTGTTCAACCAATAATACTTAAATACCTCAGAAACATCAATCAACATTATAAAATTGTCTCGTTGTATACCTACCATATCCTTCCCAAGGCTGATAACAGTGGTATATGTTTGGTCTATAGTGTCTAACCATCTTGTCAACGTTTGAAAGCTAGGGCTTAAGAATTTGAACAAATCTTGTTGTATAAAATGAGGGGGTGGAGGCATCTGAACCTTAGGGGGCTTCTTAGCTATTGTAAGCTACATTCATGTATTTTAATATTAGCTTTCACTCATTTATATAAGTTTCAATATACATTTGTCATACCTGAAGAAATATAACGAGTCATTTGGGCCACCCAGTAAAGTCGCATTCTACCTCTCTGAATGTGGTGGCATATGGGTGCTCATATGGGAGAGGTATGTTGCTCGTTCCTAGAAAGACATGTATGGCATTCACACGACAGTGATCAGTGGGAAGGGGAATACCATGAACCACATTGGCGATAGAAGCCTCGACATCTTCTATGTTGTTGTCTACTGGTTCATCAACAACAAGATGACATTTTCTAGCCACCTACAATTTTATAAACATAAAATTTAATTCGACAAACATAAATATTGACTTGAGGGACTATTTATCACAAAGTAATATATAAATTGACTTGAATTAAATCTTACCATGGTTTTTTCATGTGGGTTTGAAGGACTACTCCAATGTACATTGTGGGTGAGTGATGAACATGTTTTGTAACTTCTAGAGAAGTCAGTTTCTACATCGCCTAAGAAGTTATACATTTCTCCAAGGCTGCATCTACCAATCTTTGCACGTACTCCTGATCCACTTCCCCTTTTTTTTTGCTTTGCACTTTTACTGGGATGAGCCAAAAAAAAATTATCCCATACCCAACCCTAGCGCCCCTAACACAACCTGGATGCTCTTCTATCCCTAGAAAAACTATCAACTCATCGTGTGTTCCCTGAGGGTGGACTTGCACTCCTTTGATTGGGAAGCCAGCTCCAACTAATTATCATCAAAAACTGACTAGTAAAACTTATCCAGTGAAAAAATAACAAGGACATTATCACTAGACGAATAAATTTACTATTTTTCTTAGATGGGGATTTCTCTAACTTAGTTTTTTCTCGCATCTATCCACTCAATATAGTAAGGTAGCCGTCTAGAAGAACTAGAAGGCTCAGCATTAAAAGGAGAGTAATTGAATGCCCTTGCTCTTTCCCAAGCCCTTGATCTTGCTATTACTGCAACTCTCTAATCTGGCAGTGTTTCCAATAACCACCTAAACCCAACTGGTGGTTGTGCACATTCTTGTCACACCTATCTTTTTAAGCATCATGAATGGCCTGATTAATTCAACAAGTGATATTATTAAGTAACCATAAGAAATCATAAAAAAGTAATTAATTTAATACATGGAATGCATTTGTTTGTCTCCATCAAACAAACTCCTTCCAATCATCTTGATTAATATTGTTTCATTTAAGATAGATTTCCTTCTTGTTTCCAATGACATGGTATCTTGTGAAATCGAGTTCGTCAACTACATCTCCTTTATTGTTATCAACCCATTTACACCAAAATAATGGAACTCTAAACTCTATGTAGTCAATTTCTCATATGTCTTCAACGACACCATAATAAGACATCTTTCCTTCACGTGGACTCTTATCCTTGGCACTAGAAAAATACAATGAATATGCCTGAAGGGTGACCCCACTATTTTGGATGACACCGTTATCATCTTGACATTTTGTGTAGTATGAAAATCCATTTATGTCAAACCCTTTGTAAGATGTAATGTGGGTATTTGGCTTATGTGCAAGCCATTTACTAGTTTATGTAACATTATTTGGTGTTTGAGATAGTTGATTGAATACTTCCTTTTATAACCACCTAATAAATGTCCAATTATGCTCTCTAGCAAGCCACATTAAACTACATTGGGGATAGCTTCTCTTGAGCTCGTTGTTGTATTCGGTGATATAAATACCCACATCGTCAATGTTGTGTAAAATATACAAGTGTGCTTGTTCCTACTGCTCACGACTAATATTTATCTGTCATTCTACCCAAACACATTTGCTGAAATAAACATCATGGTTCATAGCAATAGCAGTAGTTTCATAGAAACTCAAAAAGTCATTGAAAAAGTCCATAACCTTCCTATAAATATAGCCCTCAATGATACTCCCTTCAGGACGAAAATGGTTCTGAACATCACCTTTACAAACACTCATGTACCGCTCAAACGGATACATCCAATGCAAGAAAAATGGACCCAACATTTTCACTTCCCTAATCAAATTGAAAACTAAATGTACCATGATATCAAAGAATGAATGGGGAAATATTTCTCAAGTTGACACAGGGTAACGACCACTTTTCTTTGCAACTTATCTAGAATCTCAGAATCAATTACTTTTCTGCATAGAGTGTTGAAGAAGAAACAAAGCCTAGTGATTGCAAACCTTACATGATTAGGAAGTATAGATCTAATAGCCACATACAATGTATGTTGCATTAGAGTGTGACAATCATGATATTTAAGACCTTTTAACTTCATATCCTTCACTGATATCAATCTATAGATATTGGTGAAGTATCCCTATGGTACCTTAACATTATGCAAGTGCTCACAAAAAGTTCTCTTCTCCTTTGTAGACAAGGTGTAAAAAGTAGGAGGTAGATATGTACATCGACCTTTGGTAACTTCTTTTGTTAATTCTTTCCTTATACCCATTCCACGTAGGTCCATTCTGAATTTGATGCCATCTTTAGTCTTGCTGGGTATATTCAATAGAGTGTTAATAATGCTATCACAAACATTTTTTCCAACATGCATGACATCGATATAGTGTCAAACTATCAAAGAAATTCAATAAGGAAGATGTCATCATATTGACCTATTTTTTATAAAGACTTTTCACCTATGGGAGTAGTACACTGTCTCTTAAAAAAATGATTTAAAATGTTGTTTATTCTTGCATAAACATCATCCACTAACATAGGTTTAGGGGCACTCTGCTTCTCAGTTGATCCATTGAATGTTTTTTGTAACTTTCGATAAGGATGCATCTTAGATAGAAACCTTCGATGACCAAGATATACAGTCTTACCACCATGTTTCAATCTGATAGAATATGTATTTTCCTCACATATAGGACATGCCTTATATCCTTGGACACTATAGCCAGACAAGTTACCATAAGTAGGAAAATAATTTATAGTGCAAACCAGCATAGCACGTAAATTAAAAACCTATTGGTGCAAAGCATCATAAGTCATCACACCTTCTCCCCATATGTTCTTTAGGTCATCAATTAGATATTCAAGGTAAACATCAATATCATTACCAAGTTGTTTGGGGCTCGATATCAATAAGGAGAGCATTACATACTTATTCTTCAAACACAACCACAAAGGAAGATTATATACAACAAGCATGACATTCCAATTACTATGTTGGCTGCTTAATGTTTCATATGGATTCATTCCATCAGTAAAAAAATCCAAGTCTTAAATTCTTGGCTTCTTTGCTAAATTCAGGATACAATAAATCAATCTTCTTCCATTGCGAGGAATCAAATGCATGTTGTAGCATACCATTTTTGTTTTTATTTACCTATTCATGATAAGATAAATTTTGTGCATCTGCGGCATTAGAAAACAAGCATTGAAATGTGGGTATTATAGCCAGATACCACATCACATTGGTAGGAGACTCAGTTTTGGTCTTGCACGTTGTCATCTTTTTGTACCTAGACACCCCACATTTCAGACATTCTTCATATCAATATAGTCCTTTTGAAATATCATACAGTCATTTGGGCATGCATGTATCTTCTTAGCCTCCATTCTCATTGGTCACAACATCTTTTTTGTTTTGTATGTTGAGATTGGAAGCTCGTTGTCTTCAGGGAGAATTTCTTTCAACAAAGACAACAGAGAAGTGAAGCTTTTGTCGCTCCATATACTGTTAGCCTTCAGAGTATACAATCTGAACACAACGCTCAACTTCATAAACTTAATACAACATAATTATAGTGATTTCTTAGCATCATGCACAACGTTTCTAAACAAGGGAGGTGGTTTTGTAACATATACCCCACAACTATCTAGCATCGCATAAACCCTTCCGGTTGGAATTGGTTCATTCTCATTAACTACAACTACCACTATCATCATCTTGGAACTAAAGTCCAATCCCTAGATGATACTTTCCAAGTATCCCTCTCAAGGTTACTTTAAAAACATACGTATCAAGTGATATGAAACTTACTCGAACCTCATGTCCCTAGAAAAGAAGCATAAAGGAAACATGCTTTTCCCTATTACTAGATCACTATCCAGAGCCTGCTACAAGGGAGAAAAATATCATTGACTTTCTTTGATTATTACACAAGTCTTCACTAGTTATGTGTCATTCAATTCAGTTTCATCTTGGTTTCCTTGCCATTGGCATAGGAATTATAAGGATAATTACATGTCATTTCTTCTTCTTTGAACATTTCCTTGTCTTACCACAAGGTTCTCTTCATATTCTTTATCAAGCAGAGATTATCTTCTTTGTTTCCTTTTTATATCTCATGATGATTACATTTTATACTTTCTTATATTCATAGGTTGGTATGAGATTGACTCAGGTTCCACTTTAGAATGTGATAAGAATCTCTATGCCACATTTCCAATTTCATATTGCTCTTTGGATTACATCAAAATGACTACTTTATCAGAGTAATTAGAAAGATAGCAATCTAAGAGTTCCATACTTACCTTATCTACATTAGTTGAATACCTGGCCAGGGTATTAAACACTGATATTAGGTAGCATGCAATTCATTTTATACCATGTCTCTTACCTTAAACATCTATTTTATGTTGTAATACTTCGTATCTCAAGTTCTTTCCAGATATCTCTTTCATACCTCTTACTCTTTATATAGGCAAAAGAAATTTTAAAACAATTTAGAGAATACTGGACATATCATAAATTATAATCCTCTTCATCTTTTCTCATGTCTCCATGGATTAACCAAAAGAAATTCAAACATCAACTATTCCTCTTATGATTAATAGGTAAAGTAAGGAGAAAACAATTCAATATAAAAAAGAGTTGTATCTGACATGTTACCCCTTGTGAGTCATCTACCATCTCTGGTTGACTCACAACATGAAGTCTAATCATTTCCCTTCGTTGTCTTTACCTTTTGGCACTATTAGACTGTGAATTCTATAAGTCCTATTGAGTTGGCCTCAACTATTGGTCCATCTTAACCTCTCTCCACGGACAAAAGGGTCTAATATGCCCAATCTATCCACATCTAAAACATGTCCTCACCTCGCACCCTTGTCTGCCTGGTCTTGTTACTGACGTAGAGGCTAAGTCAAAATCCTTTATAGGTGGAAAGTTAGGACCTTTATCCTTACTTGACGATCTCTGCCCTGGTGTACTAGGGGTTTGTCGTACTGGTGGCACATAAAACTTCAGATTTTTAGAGCTACTAGTCAACTATACTTGAGATTGTGCAGACTTTTTCTTGATACTCAATTCATTGTCCCTTCTTGGGAACTTCCTCCTAGCATTAGTGCCATATAGGTCTATAGAAGAGTCGGAATATGTGACCTCATCTTCCCCGGTCAGTACGAGAGTGGCAGTGACATTTGAGTCAATCTGAATTTTAGCTAGCCTAGCATATAGAGGCTCTTCGCTATAGAGATATAGTGTGTGGCATGTTCTCTATTCAGGGTAAAGCCTTCAGTCAATCCTGCTTATATATATTGAGTCATGATTGCAACCATACTCTTCTTTTGTATTGGAGCTACAGCCTCGACCACACTCTTTTAGGAAATGGCTCATAACCAATCCTATGGATGTAGGATACAATTTGTACCCCGTATATTCAACAATATGTGCTTCAAGTTAAACTCGTTTCATCATTTAGCAAATCCTGACACCAAATGGATCTATGTCTAGGGCAACTACATTTTTAGTTTGCTTGATAGATTAAGTGTATTACAACATCTTTTAGCATCAATCAAGTTACAAGCATGAATTGTAAATAAAGGCTACATAGAAAGGTCTAACATATATTTTCAAGAAATCTTGTATCAGTTGGAACATATCTTGTTACATTTATCCTGAAATCTCAATCCCTTGAACATATTACTAGAAATCTCATCACTTAAATAATTTCATCATTATCACATGTTTTGTGTATCAAACCCTCAATTCATCTTTGAACAGTGTCACCTCTGACTAGGAAACAATCATCTCTTAGTCATCAGACCCATATACTTTCTTATCACATGCTATGAGGTTTCAATCTTCTTACTTCATTATTGTACAATGTCATCTCTCATTAGGCAACAACCAACTCTAGATCATAATACCCATATAAACTTCATACATTTTGTTCAAGTATTTTATATGGCTCACAAGGCCCATTCAATCTATATATTTTCACATCATCATAGCCCATAGTTGTCTATGTTTATTATCTCAAAATATTTGCATGATTAGGGTCTCATAATCAAAGTGATATAAATTTAAATGTCAACACCATGTTGTAAAAAAATAATCTCTTAATCAAGTTACAAGTATAATAAAATGAAGGTATATCATATTGTCTAAGATTCCTTAACAGTTAAAACACTTCTGTGTTACCCTATCATTTTCATCATGGGATATCAATCCCTTAAACTCACCATTGAATACCACATCACCTTCTAGGGAATTATGTTTTTGCCAGATCATGAGGCATAATCAAGCTATAATAGATTATATACACTATAACCCTCATTTGGCTATATCCATAAGGCATTTGGGGTTAAGATTTCATTATGGTAACCACTTATTATTATCATCATGCCATTTCAAGTTACATTCCCTTTTTTATTAGAGTTAGGGTTTCTCTTTTCAACAAATTAGGGTTATATTCAATCACCATCCCTATATCATGTCTCATCATTTCTAGGTGCTTATATTACTATCTTCACATTCAATTTTATCACAGATAATCAATCAATCGAGTTACAGCCCTTTCATAATTAGGGTTGGGACTTCTATTGTAACCAATTAGGGTCTTTAGGATTTTATTCAACAGCCGAATCCCTAATCCATAACCCATGACATCTAGGATCTTATTTCATTGCCATAAGTATTCAGTCATACTTGATTACTCTCATCAATAATCATTAATTGATTATCAATGTAAGATATTACCTATCTCATATGTGTAGTGTAAGTTTCTATTTCTTCCTTACTAGGATATTAGATTCAACTTTAACTTGTTGTTTTGACTTGACCCTCTTTAGGGTATACTAGCCTACACTTTTCAAAGTATATCCATCTCATTACTTTAAAGTGTATCCATTGATTATATTCAAGGTGTATCGGCCTACACTCATCAAGGTGTGTCGACCTAGGTGTATCGGCCTACATGTTACACCTTGTGTCAGCCTAGACACATGTGTTTGAGTCGGCCAAAGTACCATAACTTTTATCGTCCTAAGCATGTCAATTGGTGTCAGTTTAGAGATGCTTGAGAAGGTATATCTACTATAGTGTGCTTTAGGGTATCGGCCACCCTATCTCATTATGTATCGGCCATATCAACTCATTATGTATCGGACAAAGCATCTACTTAGGATATCAGCCACTCAACCAATTAGTGTGTCGACCTCATCATCTACTAGGGTATTGGCCTAGATTATCCATTTAAGTATCGATCACTCAATGTACTAAGATATCGGCTACACCATTAGCTAGTGTATTGGCCACATAGCACATTATGGGTTATCGGCCTCTAGGGTTAGAGTTGTAATGGATTAACCCACGTTCAATACTTTAATTCTCTCACCTACTGACCTTATCATTACTTGGTCTATCAGCCAAGGATTCAAAGAGTATATTGCCCCCATCTTCACATGATGTATCAGGCTAGAGGGTATCCGTTTGTTAGTGTATCGGATTACTACAGTTAGATTTGGCCATGTCAGCCTCCACACTAAACTAAGACATCATATTTTGATATCCCATCTTCACTAGACATCTCCTTGGTTATGGCAAGTTAATGCCTTTGAGACATATCATTTTTAGGGCATCTAACATATCGGCCTAACAACTTCATATTGTTTTAAAGAATCACAAGTCATATCGGCCATCCATGATATGGTGCAAGTATGTATGTGTCGGATTGGATATATTCTAGATATCAGCCTACCTTATTATCCATCTTAGATGATAGGTTAAACAACTAAGAGGACATTAGTTCTACTCATGTTACAAACCAAAAGGATAGGAGTTCATATGTATCAGTTTCCATACTTGTACCCTTGTATCGGGTTAGGGTTTTTCACAAACCAGTATGAGTTTGTGCATATCAGTTTCATCATCTTTAAGCTCAAACTCTTCATCCATTACTACTCTTAGTTCATGGGCAACAGTCCCATAAATCCATTGGAACTCAAAGAACCATCATTAAATCAAGGAAAGTCAAAATAAAAAAAGATTCACCAAGTATTGCATGATAGAAGGGATTAATAATAAAATTGAGTTCAAGTTATATAACCCACCTAAAAGTCACCACTAAAGACTCAAGTTTCCAAGATCCACATTCCCAAGGTTAAAGATGACTTATCAAGATTCCAATTCTTGATCATAACACCTCTATACAAAAGGAAGACGCCATAGTAAGGAACTTGGTGAAGAAGGAAAGAAAGAAAGAATCATGGTTCAAGAAGCATAGCCCATCCAAGGTAGGAGATAACCATGGATTTACCTTGGACAAGTTGCTAGACCTTCCTCTTCCTACTTTATCTCCTAGGGTCGTCCATGAAGTAAGAGATGGTAAAGAAGTAGAAAGGTTTACTAGGAGTTTAAAAGAGGGGTATACATAGTTGAGGCTCATGAAAAAGAGTATGTGTAAGGTGTCATTACCATATGTGCATGAGTGACACCAATCCATGCATGGTGACATCATGAAACCTCATTTATCTTGACATGCAAAACTCTTGTGTATAATCCAAGGGTAAGGTATCGGTCATTGGATAGCTTCCTTGACAAGATATCACAACTTGTCATCACTTTGTGTACAAACTAGTACCACTTTTGCAAGGAAGTCTTAAATCGATAGGCTTCACCTATTTGAGGTTCTTATCCCATCATGAATGCTTCTAAGAGTTTCCAAACTGATAAGGAACATCCTCTATGGTTTATAAATTGATAGGCACCCCCATATGCATTTCACAACTCAACACAACCTCAACTAGGGTTCAAGGTACTCAACTTTATATGGTTCTAACATCACCGAGAGTGTTATCACTCAACCAAGACTCAAACAGGTACCATATTCTATCTCTCTCTGCTCTAGATGATACTAAGAGGGAGTAGGAACACTCTAGAGGTGATAAATTGCACATCAACCCATTATATTGGTTAAGTTGCAAGTTGCACCAAAACTAGCACATAAAGCACAAACATCAACCATACAAGCTCAACTTGGAATTTAGGCTTTCCACAAGGCACCCCTTAGCATCATGCTTTATCTCATAATGCTAATGTACCAAGGGAATACGCATTATGTGACATATTACAACATAACCCCTTATCTTGGGTAAATTTCACTTTGGTCCAAAATAAGCAAACATTGCTCAAACAACATTCAAACATGACCAAACTTGAAACTTGAGATCTCCTTAAGTCTTAATTACTTTTCAAAGTATTAAGACAAGGTTCTAATCATCTTACTTAGGCAAAACATATAGGGTTATCCCAAAACCCAGGTTAGGGTCATTACAAGTTATAAACCCATAACAAGGATTTCACCCCCAGAATCCCAGGCGAAAGAAGATAGATATTACTTATGCATTGCACCTTCAACTTTCACAAAGTTCCTTGATTTCAGGAAAAAAATCATGAGACTTGACCAGAGTATTCATTCCTCCATTCAAGGTCAACACAGAGTTTTTTGTACAAGGCACATGCATAACTTATCTTCTCCATTACTGGTTGTAATATCAACCCTATGTTAAGTGATACTTTCTTGGCTGTAGAAGCACTATACATACTTATCCTTATTTATCTTAGGGGTCAACTTCTTCTTACATATCACCTTGTTAGCTTACCATATCGTATGTTAAGATTCTCAAATTTGAAGGCTTACCATATCCTTTTCAAACCTCATCATGTTTTCTTCCAAAGAAAGACTAGAAATGTATATGTTACTTACTTGAGATTACAAGACCTATCATGCTCCCATTGTGCTACTCTAATCTACTTATTCAACACAAAGCACATGTATGATTTGTACCAACTGGCCTTCTATTATGTACATTTCCATTTGTACTTTTCTTTTCAACTATTCTAGATAGAGATTGGAAATTCTACTCATCATTGTACATTCCTTCAGAATCCTCCTTACTTGCAAACCTGGTAGGTGTATTCCAAGAGTTTGCACTCAACTTAATGAACTTTACCCAAGTATATCTTGCAACTATTTCTTCAATTGATGCATCCTTGCTATCGTTATCTTATGTGGTGCATAAACCCCTAACAAAGTGATACCCATACCATAGGTGGAGCACTTGTAGCTAGATTGATCTTAAAATCAATCCTTCTAGGTAGTCAAACACTTTATCATCTTATCAAGATACATACTTTTGGTTCACACACAATTGGAACTTCTTGGATACTAGGATTCCTCACCTTGGTATCTATTACATATGCCTCAAACACATCTTATTTTTATCTCATCCATCTTATGATGTTACTATCAGACCCAAACATATCAGAAGAACCTTTCTAGCATCTTTCATGGTTCATAAAACATCACTATTCTTAGATATCATCATCTTGGAACTAAAGTCCAAGCCCAAGATGATACTTTTCAAGTATTCCACTCAAGGTTACTTCAAAAACATATGTATCAAGTGATATGAAACTTACTCAAACCTCATATCCCTAGAAAATAAGTATAAAGGAAACATGCTTTTCACGATTACCATAGCACTATCCAGAGACTTCTATAAGGGATAAGGAGATCATTGACTTTCTTTGATTACTACACAAGTTTTTACTACTTATGTGCCATTCAATTTGGTTTCATCTTGGTTTCATTGCCATTGGCATAGGAATTATAAGGATAATTACATGTCATTACTCCTTCTTTGAACATTTCCTTGTCTTACCACAAGGATCGTTATTCTCTTCATATTCTTTATTGAGTACAGATTATCTTCTTTGTTTCCTTGTTATATCTCATGATGATTACATTTTATACTTTCTTATATTCATAGGTTGGTCTGAGATTGACTCAGGTTCCACTTTAGATTGTGATAAAAATCTCTAAGCCACATTTGCAATTTCATACTACTCTTTAGATTACATCAAAATGACTACTTGATCAGAGTAATCAGCAAGATAGCAATCTAAGAGTTCCATACCTACCTTATCTTCAGTAGTTGAATACTTGGCCAGAGTATTAAACATTGAGATTAGATAGCATGCACTTCATTTTATACCATGTCTCTTGCCTTAAACATCTCTTTTAAGTTGTAATACTTAGTAACTCAGGTTCTTTCTAGATATCTCTTTCATACCTCTTACTCTTTATATAGGAAGATGAAATTATAAAACAATTTAGAGAATACTAGACAGAACATAAATTCTAATCCTCTTCATATTTTCTCATTTCTCCATGGATTAACCAAAAGAAATTCAAACATCAACTATTCCTCTTATGATTACTATGTAAAGTAAGGAGAAAACAATTCAAAATAAAAAAAAAGTTCTATCTGACATGTTACCCCTTACGGGTCATCTACCATATG
Source organism: Alisma plantago-aquatica (assembly GCA_963693085.1). NCBI lineage: Eukaryota > Viridiplantae > Streptophyta > Magnoliopsida > Alismatales > Alismataceae > Alisma > Alisma plantago-aquatica. The sequence goes on along the minus strand of OY856410.1, from coordinate 1,007,804,691 downwards.
TGGTTGACTCGCAAAATGAAGTCTAATCATTTCCCTTCGTTGTCTTTGCCTTTTGGCACTATTAGACTGTGACTTCTATAAGTCATGTTGAGTTGGCCTTGACTGTTGGGCCATCTCAACCTCTCTCCTTGGACAAAAGGGTCTAATATTCCCAATCTATCCACATCTAAAACATGTCCTCACCTCGCACCCTCATCCGGCTGGTCTTGTTACTAATGTAGAGGCTAAGTCAGAAGCCTTTACAGGTGGAAACTTAGGACCTTTGCCCTTACTTGACGATCTCTGCCCTGGTGTACTAGGGGTTTGTCGTACTGGTAGCACAAAAAATTTGATATTTTTAGAGCTACTAGTTAACTGTCCCTGAGATTGTGCAGACATTTTGTTGATACTCAATTCATTATCCCTTCTTGGGCATTACCTCCTCAGGTGTCCTACCTGTCTACACAGGTAGAAGGTTCTGTTTTCTTGCCATATTTTAGACTTTCCCGCATTTTTCATTGTTTTAACATGACATGGCTATTTAGAGGGCTTACCAGAACTCGAATATTATGTATTAGGGATGGGTGCCCTAAGTGGTATCGCTAGTGTCATGTCCACTATATGCAGAACTGTCATCATAACATGCCCAACTAGTGCTTGAAAAGTAGGATTTTCTAGCATAGATTGATCCATCTGGGGATTTCTAGGCACTTTCTCTCCTCTTTCCTGATCCCTTGCACCTTCTCCTGGTGCAGCAGTACTGCTTTCAATCGCATATTCCTCATGTTCTCTAGACATCCTTAGGCTTTATACTATCTTCTGCATAAGTGGAAACCATTATTAGACATACTAGATGACACTTAGATCAGACTCAACAATCTTAATCCTATGTCCCTGTAGACTCATCGAACCTATAACTCTAATACCAAACTTGTGACAACCACTATCCAATGATAATAATCATCATGCAAAGCCTGGCAAAGACAACCATTAACTATGAGTTACCAAAAATCACTAAAAATTAAACCATTTTCCCACAAAGATTCAATGCCAGAAACTTTTCACAAAAAGGCCCAAGGTCATATTTACATATGTATCATTGTCAGCTCGTAAATACATCATTCCTTCATATAGCAAGGATATGAGACAATACTTTCTTTACCAAAAGTGTACACAAAAGCAACATCATACATCAAGGAATTTCTAGCCAAAATCTCAGATCGATCTTAAAACCAGATATTAAAACTATCTCCTAAGGACCTGAGAGTACCTGGACAACACATAGGACTCTATTCTATTAGACATATAATAGCACACTCAACCTGAGCTGTTACTACTGTTCATATTTTTGTTTCTCACTCTTAGCTATATGATCACTATCTTCTTGTGCATGTCCACCTAAATAGTTGTTAACCCACGGGGTGAGACAGCAAGTCCCAGCATGAGATATAACTCTTCGCCAACATTATTATTGTCAAAGTTAAACTTTTATGAATGAAAGTAGAAGAAAATTTTATTGAAGTAAACATGTATAACTGTTGATCATATATAGGATAGAGCAATATCAATATCTCATTAATTTGATTATCTCTAACTGAGAAATAGATCACTTAATCGCTTTTGAAAGGAATATGAAGAACATGCATATTATAATCTAAACAGTATAAAAACAAATCAAGTATTCAACCATGTTTCTATATTTGATCCTAAAACATATACGCTACACAGATGATTACATCTTTAAACAATCCTTCTTATGCCCTACGGAGATGGGAATATACCTTTCATCTCCAACTGACCATTGTGAAGCTAGCATCAGTGCCATATAGGTCTATGGAAGAGCCGAAATCCGCGACCTCATCTTCCCCAGTTAGTACGAGAGTGCCAGTGACATTTGAGTCAATCTATATTTTATCTAGCCTGGTGTATAGAGGCTCTTTGCTATAGAGATACATCGTGTGGCATGTTCTCTATTCAAGGTATGACCTTCAGTCAATCCTACTTATAAATATTGAGTCATGTCCACAACCATACTCTTCTTTTGTATTGGAGCTACGACCTCGACCACACTCTTTTAGGAAATGGCTTATAGCCAATCATGTGGATGTAGGATACAATTATTACCCCTCATACTCAACAACATGCACTCCAAGTTAAACTCATTTATCCATTCAGCAAATCCTAACACCGAATGGATCTATGGCCAGGGCAACTACATTTTTAGTTTACTTGATAGATTAAGTGCATTACAGTATATTTTAGCATCAATCAAGTTACAAGCATGAATTGTAAATAAAGGCTACATAGAAAGGTCTAACATATCTTTTCAAGAAATCTTGTATCAATTGGAACATATCTTATTACACTTATCCTGAAATCTCAATCCCTTGAACATATTAGGGAAATATCATCCCTTAAATAATTTCAACATGATCACATGTTTTGGGTATCCAACCCTCAATTCATCTTTGAACAATGTCACCTCTTACCAGGAAACAATCATCACTAGGTCATCAGACCCATATACTTGATTATCACATTGCTATGGGGTTTCAATCTTCTTAGTTCATTATCGTGAAATGTCACCTCTCATTAGGCAACAACCAACTCTAGATCATAAGACCCATATAAACATCATACATGTTGTTTAAGTATTTTATATGGCTCACAAGGCCCATTCAATCTATATATTGTCACATCATCATAGCCCATAGTTGTCTATGCTTATTATCTCAAAATATTTGCATGATTAGGGTCTCATGATAAAAGAGATATCAATTTAAATGTCAGCACCATGCTATAATAAAATAATCTCTTAATCAAGTTACAAGTATAATAAAATAATGGCATATCATATTGTCTAAGATTCTTTAACCATTATAACAATTATGTGTTACCCTATCATTTTCATCATGGGATATCTATCCCTTAAACTCACCATTGAATACCACATCACCTTCTAGGCAATTATGTTGTTGCCAAGTCATGAGGCATAATCAAGCTATAATATATTATAACCACTGTAACCCTCATTTGTCTATATCTAGAAGGCATTCAGGGTTAAGATTTCATTATGTTAACCACTTATTATTATCATCATGACATTTTGAGTTACATTCCCTTTTGTGATTAGGGTTAGGGTTTCTCTTTTTCAAATGACTAGGGTTTTCCAGGGTTATATTCAATCACCCTCCCTATATCATGACTCCTCATTCAATCATATCATAGACAATCTATCAATCAAGTTAAAACCTTTTCATAATTAGGGTTGGGACTTCTATTGTAACTGATTAGGGTCATTAGGGTTTTATTCAATAATCTAATCCCTAATTCATAACCCCTCACATCTAGGAGCTTATTTCATTATCATAAGTATTCAGTCATACTTGATTACTCTCATCAATTATCATTAATTGATTATTAACGTAAGGTATTACCTTTCTCATATGAGTAGTGTAAGTTTCTCTTTCCTCCTTACTAGGATATTAGATTCAACTTTAACTTGTTGTTTTTACTTGACCCTCTTTAGGGTATACTAGCCTACACTTTTCAAAGTATATCCATCTCATTACTTTCAAGTATATCCATTGATTATATTCAAGGTGTATCAGCCTACACTCGTCAAGGTGTGTCGACCTAGGTGTATCAACCTACATGTTACACCTTGTGTCGGCCTAGACACGTGTTTGTGTCAGCGAAAGTACCATTATTTGTATCGGCCAAAGCATGTCAATTGGTATCAGTTTAGGGATGTTTGAGAAGGTATATTGGCTATAGTGTGCTTTAGGGTATCAGCCACCCTATCTCAATATGTATCAGCCATATCAACTCGTTATGTATCAGCCAAAGCATCTACTTAGGATATCGGCCACTCAACCAATTAATGTGTCACCCTCATCATCTACTAGGGTATCGGCCTCACTTATCCCTTTGAGTATCGGTCACTCAATCTACTAAGATATCGGCTACACCATTAGCTAGTGTATCGGCCACATAGCACATTATTGGTTATCAGCCTCTAGGGTTTGAGTTGTAACGGATGAACTCCTATTCAATACTTTAGTTCTCTCACCAACTGACCTTATCATTACTTGGTGTATCGGCCAAGGCTTCAAAGAGAATATTTCCCCCATCTTCACATGATGTATCGGTCTAGAGGGTATCAGTTTGTGACTGTATCAGATTACTAGGGTTAGAGTTGGCCATGTTAGCCTCCACACTCAACTAATACATCATATGTTGATATCCCATCTTCACTAGACACCTCCTTGGTTATGGCAAGTTAATGCCTTTGAGGCATATCACTTTTAGGGCATCTAACATATAGGCCTAACAACATCATATTGTTTTAAGCATCACAAGTCATATTGGCCATCCATGATATGGTGCAAGTATGTATGTGTTGGCTTGGTTATCTTCTAGATATCAGCCTGCATTATTCTCAATCTTAGATGACAGGTTAAACAACTAAGTGGATAGTAGTTCTACTCTTGTAACAAACCAAAAGGATAGGAGTTCATATGTATCAGTTTCCATACTTATACCCTTGTATCGGGTTAGAGTTTTTCACAAACCAATATCGGTTTGTGCATATCGGTTTCATCATAAGCTCAAACTCTTCATCCATTACTATTCTTATTTCATGGACAATAGTCCCATATATCCATTAGAACTCAAAGAACCATCATTAAATCAAGGAAAGTCAAAATAGAAAAAGAATCACCAAGTATTGCATGATAGAAGGTGAATAATAATAAAATTGAGTTCAAGTTATATAACCCGCCTCAAAGTCACCACTAAAGCTTCAAGCTTCCAAGATCCATGTTCCCACGGTTGAAGATGACTTATCAAGATTCCAAGTCTTGATCATAACACCTCTATTCAAAAGGAAGACTCCATAGTAAGGAACTTGGTGAAGAAGGAAAGAAGGCAAGAATCATGGTTCAAGAAGCATAGCCCATCCAAGGTAGGAGATAACCATGGCTTTACCTTGGGAAAGTTTCTCGACCTTCCTATTCCTCCTTGAGCTCCTAGGGTCGTCCACCAAGAAAGATATGGTCAAGAATTTGAAAGGTATAGTAGGAGGTGAAAAGAGGGGTATATATAGTTGAGGCTCATGAAAGAGAGAATGTGTAAGGTGTCATCACCATATGTACATGAGTGACATGTGTCCATGCATGGTGACACCTTGGAACCTCATTTATCTTGACATGTAAAACTCTTGTGGATAATCCAAGGGTAAGGTATTGGCCATTGAGTAGCCTCCTTGACAAGATATCACAACTTGTCATCACTTTGTGTGCAATCCTATACCACTTTTGCAAGGAAGTATTAAACTAATAGGCTTCACCTATTTGAGGTTCTTAGCCCGTCATGAATGCTTACAAAATTTTCCAAACCTATAGGGAACATACTATATGGTTTATAGAACGATAGGCACCCCCATATGCCCTTCACAACTCGACACAACCTCAACTAGGGTTCAAGGTACTCAACTTTCTATGGTTCTAACATCACCAAGAGTGTTATCACTCAACCAAGACTCAAACAAGGCACCCTGTAACATCCCAAAATTTCAAGAATAATTTAAACCTTACAATGCGGTTTTCTTAAATAGAAATAATTGAGGGTCTACATGCAAAAAAATCATGAAATGAAATTTTATAATAGATAATGAATTAAGAATGGTAAATTAGGACTCAAAATATGTTTTCTCTTTCATATGTACATTATGTGTTATAATTAACTTGAAGATATAAATGTTGATTTTTTCTCTCTCCTCCAAAGAAGTTACTCAAAAAAGGCACAAAAAAAAGATGAAATAACTTTTTAGTAGATGATATGTTATTATCTCGAATTTTTTGACTTAATGGATCACAAAGGAAACCTCTTTCACAATATCTAATAAATTCATGCATTAAAGTTAAAGTAAATTGATAAATAAGGATTTGTGTAGAAATTTCTAGAAAAAGGTAGGTTGAGAATAATCAATGGGCATAATTCGACCCTAACTTTCACCCAAGACAAATATACACTTAAATAGGGTTCCTTGCCAAGTTTGGATGGAAAAAGAAGTAAGTTAATGCATTAAATGAATCAAATATGTCTTTTGATTAAGGGGCAAGAAAAGGATATCTAACTTTCATATTTTAGTACCAAAACTTTCCCACATATAGATTTAAATATTTTAAGCTTTCTTTTTAAATTTGGGATTAATTGGAGTTAAGGATAAGGAGATATGAATTATTTAGTTTTTCCTAAAGAGAAATGGATTTAAGAAAATACGATTTAAATGTCAAGAGTATTGATCGAACTGGGAAACTAGGGCCCGACCCCTTTTATGTCACACACACTTTCTGACCGTTGGATTAAGATATGATGCATCCAGAATCGTCATCTACCTTGCACAAGAAAGGAAACAGGGAACTATATGTTCCTATTTGTCCACACGATTTCCTTTCCCTCCAGTTCACTAGGACTCCTAGAATCTATCTCAATGTGATCAAGAAGAAAAACCGTGCCTATTCATCCTAGGTTCTACCCCCTTTGGAAGGCTATGCGAGAATCCCCCAATTCTTAGACCTCTTGCCGACCACCCTCCATAGTCTGAGCGTATATATGGGGTAGAATCCCCCTTTGAGACCTTCCTTTTTGTTCGCGAGACCACGCACGACTGCCAGCATATATTACCCGCCTCCAATTTATTTTCTATCCTACGATCCTTTTGTGTTCTTCTCTAGTACCCTCGTCGGAGGACCCGCCTCTCCGTTCTCCCTGCTCCAGCAATGAAAAGGTGTGATTGGACCCCACAACGAGTCCGGCGTGACGTGGCGGACGTAGAGGGATCTTTTCCCACTGTTCGGAGGCTCAGGACCCCAGGGTCAACTCTAGTTTTGACTCGTGTAGGGAGCGTTTCACAAACACGGACGACGATTCGTGTAGAAGACGACTACGCATGAAATTATGGCCCTATCCTCTGGTCATCTACAGTGAGGTAAGGGAAATATTGACCTTGGCTTGGCCGTTGTTGTGTGGCCTGGGCCTTGCCGACATGGTTGCCTAGTTGGCAAACTATGATTGGCTAGTTAAGTTAAAACTTGAAATAATTATAATAATTGATCGGTATGTCAGATGAAAACAAGTAATATATGAAAGTTACTCAGAAAAATGCGAGGAATCCAATAAAATTAGTTTCAAAGCATGATTCCTATTCTAACTCGAAAAGTATATAAAGATGTAATCTTTATGCGATTTCATATGTGAAAACCCTAATTTCATAAGATTAATGAAATTGATGATCATAACATGTTTAATTGGACATGTTGTGTAAGAAATGACCTTCTTGGATAAAAAGATTATCTTGGATCTAATTCAAGATTAATAATTCACATGTTACCTATATTAGGATTTTAGGTGATGAATGGAATATAGATTGATATGTTGAATGTTATGAACAGGATGCTTAGGGTTTTCAAATCCCAAGGATGTGAGTAGGATTTATTGAACCTAGGAAGAGAAATCAGGTCTTCCCCAAGTATAAGGTAAGTGGTCCATGCTAATTGAACATCAATAATGTTTGCTTTTATGTATGTATGTATGCAATGAATGTTTTGAATGTGATATCTATTTTAATTGCTTAAAGTCAATGAACTTGTGATGAATGGAATGTAATGTTTTACTTTTTACAATATGGTATCAGAGCAATTTGGTAAATGGCCACTAGGCAACTATGATTCACATAGTCACCCTAGAATAATTATATGATATTAAGGTATAGGAAAGGAATCCAAGGAAGAGTATCAAACCCTAACATAGCAAGAGTTCTTACCCTTGAGTAGAAGTTTACATTAGGGATAGGTGTATGTCTAGTTTAGAACTTAGTATTGACCTAATATTAGCTAGTGGATTATCCTCTCTTATCTCAATGGTTGGTGCACACCATGTGAGGAATGTGGAGGGATGTCATAAGCATTAGACTTATTATGCATCTTTCCCCTTCATAATAGTATGTGTGGTATGGGACATGTGTACTATTAGGTTGGTGAAGGGTAGCACAATAGGATCTCTCATCGTTGGGTATGTGCCTGATCAACACCTACCTGGGGATGTCAAAAAGATGGGCAATACAAAAGACCTAAAATAGATTGTCATCTATACCTAATGTTAGAAAGTCATGCCCTAAGTATAGTTATGAGTTGGTTTCCTAACCCTAAGTATAAGATGAGAAGATGAGGAGTAAAGTAATAGTTAATTCATGTCCACATAATCATAATAAAATGCCTCACACTACATAATATTTTTATGAAAAATTATGAACATATATGAACCTTTGAAATGTTAACTAACATTAAATGAAGAGGTAAGCAAGACCCTAAGGTGGGTAGTAGCCTAAGGGAAATTTTGAGGACGAAATTTATTTAAGGTGGGTAGAATTGTAACATCCCAAAATTTCAAGAATCATTTAAACCTTACAATGCGGTTTTCTTAAATAGAAATAATTGAGGGTCTACATGCAAAAAGATCATGAAATGAAATTTTATAATAGATAATGAATTAAGAATGGTAAATTAGGACTCAAAATACATTTTTTCTTTCATATGCACATTATGTGTTATAATTAACTTGAAGATATAAATGTTGATTTTTTTTCTCTCTCCTCCAAAGAAGTTACTCAAAAAAAGGCACAAAAAATATGAAATAACTTTTTAGTAGACGATGTGTTATTATCTCAAATTTTTTGACTCAATGGATCACAAAGGAAACCTCTTTCACAATATCTAATAAATTCATGCATTAAAGTTAAAGTAAATTGATAAATAAGGATTTGTGTAGAAATTTCTAGAAAAAGGTAGGTTGAGAATAATCAATGGGCATAATTTGACCCTAACTTTCACCCAAGACAAATATACACTTAAATAGGGTTCCTTGACAAGTTTGGATGGAAAAAGAATTAAGTTAATGCATTAAATAAATCAAATATGTATTTTTCTTAAGGGGTAAGAAAATGATATCTAACTTTCGATTTTAGTACCAAAACTTTCCCACAGATAGATTTAAATATTTTAAGCTTTCCTTTTAAATTTGGGATTAATTGGAGTTAAGGATAAGGAGATATGAATTATTTAGTTTTTCCTAAAGTGAAATGGATTTAAGAAAATACGATTTAAATGTCAAGAGTATTGATCGAACTGGGAAACTAGGGCCCGACCCCTTTTATGTCACACACACTTTCTGACCGTTGGATTAAGATCTGGTGCATCCTGAATCATCATCTACCTTGCACAAGAAAGGAAATAGGGAACCATATGTTCCTATTTGTCTACACAATTTCCTTTCCCTCCAGTTCACTAGGACTCCTAGAATCTATCCCAATGTGATCAAGAAGCAAAACCATGCCTATTCATCCTAGGTTCTACCCCCTTTGGAAGGCTATGCGAGAATCCCCCAATTCTTAGACCTCTTTCCGACCACCCTCCATAGTCCGAGTGTATATATGGGGTAGAATCCCCCTTTGAGACCTTCCTTTTTGTTCACGAGACCACGCACGACTGCCAACATATATTACCCGCCTCCAATTTATTTTCTATCGTATGATCCTTCTGTGTTCTTCTCTAGTACCCTCGCCGGAGGACCCGCCTCTTCGTTCTCCCTGCTCCAGTAATGAAATGGTGTGATTGGACCCCGCAACGAGTCTGACGTGGTGTGGCGGACCTAGAGGGATCTTTTCTCACTGCTCGGAGGCTCAGGACCCCAGAGTCAACTCCAGTGTTGACTCGTGCAGGGAGCGTTTCGCAAACATGGATGACGAATCGAGGTAGAAGACGACTACGTGTGAAATTACGGCCCTATCTTCTGGTCGTCTACATTGAGGTAAGGGCAATATCGACCTTGGCTTGGCCGTTGCTGTGTGGCCTGGGCCTTGCCGACATGGTTGCCTAGGTTGCAAGCTATGATTGGCTAGTTAAGTTAAAACTTGAAATAATTATAATAATTGATCGGTATGTCAGATGGAAACAAGTAATATATGAAAGTTACTCAGAAAAATGCAAAGAGTCCAATACAATTAGTTTCAAAGCATGATTCCTATTCTAACTCAAAAAGTATATAAAGATGTAATCTTTATGCGATTTCATATGTGAAAACCCTAATTTCATAAGATTAATGAAATTGATGATCATAACATGTTTAATTGGACCTGTTGTGTAAGAAATGACCTTCTTGGATAAAAAGATTATCTTGGATCTAATTCAAGATTAATAATTCACATGTTACCCATATTAGGATTTTAGGTGATGAATGGAATATAGATTGATATGTTGAATGTTATGAACAAGATGCTTAGGGTTTTCAAATCCCAATGATGTGAGTAGGATTTACTAAACCTAGGAAGAGAAATCAGATCTTCCCCAAGTATAAGGTAAGTGGTCCATGCTAATTGAGCATCAATAATGTTTGCTTTTATGTATGTATGTATGCAATGAATGTTTTGAATGTGCTATCTATTTTAATTGCTTAAAGTCAATGAACTTGTGATGAATGGAATGTAATGTTTTACTATTTATATTATGGTATCATCTTCATGAATATTAAGAGTAAAGTTAAAGTTAAGTTTTAAGAGCAAAGCAAGAGTTTTCAAGAGAAAGATAATGTAAAAGATAGCTTATATAAGGTCCTCATTAAGAGGCTCCTCGGAGCAAAAAAATTTAAGAGGCACTTCGGAGCATAAGAGAAGAGGCACTTCGGTGCATAAGAGAAGAGGCACTTATGTGCAACCTGAGGATCCTTATATAGGTCAAGATAAAAGAGAATTTAAAAAGTAATTGTATGTCTTTTAAATGTTTAATGTTTAATGTTTAATGTTTAATGTTCAAAGTCTATTTTCAGTTTACAAGTTTTCTTTATGTTATAATATGTTCAATTCCACTTACCATTGGTTTTATGCATGGATGGGGGCGAGATGCCCACAGATAAGGAGCAAGCTTAGGAGGAAGAAGTTACATGACATGCAAGGATTAGTTCAAGGAAACTTCAAGAAGAAAGAACCTAGTGGGGTGCCATTTACCAAGATGATCCAAAGATTTGATAGAATGTATATCATGTATAGTCTTTCTACCAAAGTAGATTAAATGTATTTGATGTAGTTTTCCTATCTTGAACTATGTATGAATCAGATTTCTTTCAATGCAAAGTGTTTCATTTATTCAAATTGCAAATGAATATCATGTTTGTGACACCCCCTTGAGTGAAGTGCTTCCGCTTAGTGATTTATACATGTGATGAAAAGTGGGGTGTTACAATATGGTATCAGAGCAGAACACAGAAGGATCGTAGGATAGAAAATAAATTGGAGGCGGGTAATATATGCTGGTAGTCGTGCGTGGTCTCGCGAACAAAAAGGAAGGTATCAAAGGGGGATTCTACTCCATATATACACTAGGACTATGGAGGGTGCTCGACGAGAGGTCTGAGAATTGGGGGATTCTCGCATAGCTTTCCAAAGGGGGTAGAACCTAGGATGAATAGGCATGGTTTGCTTCTTGATCACATTGGGATAGATTCTAGGAGTCCTAGTGAACAGGAGGGAAAGGAAATCATGTAGACAAATAGGAACATATAGTTCCCTATTTCCTTTCTTGTTCAAGGTAGATGACGATTCAGGATGCACCAGATCTTAATCCAACGATCAGAAAGTGTGCATGACATAAAAGGGGTCGGGCCCTAGTTTCCCAGTTCGATCAATACTCTTGACATTTAAATCGTATTTTCTTAAATCCATTTCACTTTAGGAAAAATTAAATAATTCATATCTCCTTATGCTTAACTCCAATTAATCCCAAATTTAAAAGAAAAGCTAAAAATATTTAAATCTATCTGTGGGAAAGTTTTGGTACTAAAATACAAAAGTTAGATATCCTTTTCTTTCCCCTTAAGCAATAGACATATTTGATTTATTTAATGCATTAACTTACTTCTTTTTCCATCCAAACTTGGCAAGGAACCCTATTTAAGTGTATATTTATCTTGGGTGAAAGTTAGGGTCGAATTATGCCCATTGATTATTCTCAACCTACCTTTTTCTAGAAATTTCTACACAAATCCTTATTTATCAATTTACTTTAACTTTAATGCATGAATTTATTAGATATTGTGAAAGAGGTTTCCTTTGTGATCCATTGAGTCAAAAGATTCGAGATAATAACATATCATCTACTAAAACGTTATTCATCTTTTGTTTGCGTAGCCTGTGTTTTCTTAGCTGGTCAATCTACAACCACTGCCTACTTAGAACCGACACTATATATAATATCGTCAATTTTCCTTGAAAAAAGACCCAACACAATATGTCATATATGTAGTAGTGTGTTGAATTAAAAGGAAGAAAGGATTAGGGGACCAAAGAAATAGAGTGTGGAACCAAACTAGGGATGAGATGCAATCTTTTCTTCGAACAGTGAGACTTGGGAGGATCTAAGTCATCATTTTGGAAATACATGTCACGTGCCTTACTAGAAGAATTATTCACAACCAACGTGCATGCACCATAATCTTGTAGATGATCATGGAAAAAATATTTAATGTGGTTATTATTGGATGGTTCGTTGATCATAAATATGTTATTATGCAATCATGTACTATTTGCAAACCAATTGTGTATGAGTTTTATATGATGTTCATCGAACACAAATATTTATTGATGCATATTTCTCTAGTCAATATGTATTTGAGTTATAAATGAGTTGAAGTAGTGAAAGATTAAATGATAAGTAGAAATATTGAGCTATATTCAAGCCTTTATGTAGTATCATGAATTCTTTATGGTTACATTTTCATGTATGTTAGAATACTCTCCCTCTGACTGGAAGGCTGAGCCATCTTGGATGAGAAACATAGTTTTGACCTTCTATAGAAAGGCAAAAAAATCCTCTAATGATTCTCCCCCTACCTAAGTAACTCCACAACAAGTGCCTGATCATTCACTGTGGGTGTAACAACTAGGAATCCAGGGAATTCATCCTTCTTCCTCAAATGTCCACTAGCCTAAAAAGGCATTGGAGCAACCCTATTTGAACGAGACTCATCATTATGTAACTCTCAATGCTTGAAAAATATACATTTCTATCCTTATTGATATATTTAACATAACCATGCATTTTGGACTAGAGACTACCCATAGGACTGCTTCCAAGTCATCCTAGATTTTGTCTCCTTTGAACTAGAATTGACTCCTTGCCATTCTGAACCTTGTATCCATGAACCCAAAATGTGGTTTCATATAGGTTTCAACACATTAGGGTATCACCAAACACCCTTTTTTCACCTTTCTTATGCCATCCTTGAACCTGGGATGATATGTGTTCCCATCAAATAAGTAACCACAAGTTACATAAAGACTCATGTCTAGAGTGTGATGATAATTCTTGAGCATGATTATACACCAACATCTATATCAACATAGATCTCCATAATCCTAATAATTTCTCAGTAGCTATCATTCATTGTCCTTACATTTCCAAAGTTCCCTCTTATATTTATTGTATATAATTTACTATGAGATAGGACATGAAACGTCACTGCTATGTCTACCACCCACTAAACATTTTCCTTTATGTTCAGGAGTTTCTCTTTGATTGTAAATATTATGTCCTCCAGAACGACAAGTATAGTTATTTTGTCATCATCTCCATATTCTTTTGCATTTTCCACTAAAAAAAATTCTAGATCTTACAATCCTTTCTAAAGTGTTCCCCCATTTTGCAACAGTAACACTCTCTTCTCATTGAATTTGAATTTATACAACTAAAATCTTGATTATGACTCTAACTTCTTCCTATACCTTCAATGAATAGAGCCTACTCTGAATAATAGATTCATCACATTCCCTAGATGTCTTCACTCACAATTAATCACAAACGTCATCGGATTTAGCTTCTTGCCTCCTGAAAAATTGTTGATTGTTGTCATCATAGAAGACCAACTCTTGGGAAAAGAGGAAAGTAGAATAAGAGCTTTGACTCAATCAATGAATTTGATCTCCATCAAGTTAAGATGAGTAATTTGACATTAAACCTCGTTGGTGTGGTCTGGTAATGAGGCTCCTTTTCTTTTTGAATAAGCAATGCATTGAATATACCTTATTTGTAGTAGGTGGTTTTACCTAATATTAGAAATTTCCTTTAGATGTCCTACAATGGACAGGATATTGGCAATGATGGATGCAATATTATGGAAAAAGTCAAGCTGACACTCCAAATATCACATGGTTAGAGAGATTCTAATCCCCCTGCTGAATTTGTTCAAGCTTAGACGCCACCATAGGTTGATGCAATTTATTTGGTAAAGATAAGCTTCAACCTACATCTTCTAGAAGACTATCTTTTCTATCAAATTTTCTACATCTACCTTCCCATATTCAAGCTCCATCTCCACTCCCACTTCAACCATTGAACCAAACTCAAATTGCACTGGTTAAGAACTAAGGTGGGAAAGTGACGATGATCTTTAAAATTAAAGGCAAAATATTTAACTTGGAAAATTTTCACATAGATGAGAAGAGAAAAACTTCAAGATAAACTTAGATTATTCATATTCAATTGCCAGTAAATCTAAGGTTCCCCAACTTGGGAACGAAGTTAAGAAAGAAGACAATGACACCCAAGTCATACAAAATCTTCTACTTGACTTTTTCTCCTCATGACATCATAATTGGTACTAAGGATTAGAAACACACCCGTGTCCTTGCTTGTTTCTACCAAGCCACCTCTACTCATTATGAGGTCTCCTATCTTTCTACTATTTGTGATACTTATACTAACTAACATGACCATCTATAGATTTGATGTGTCTCAACCAATCAAAATATCTCTCTATCTGAGAAGGCAGATGCATGTCCTCTAGAAATCCCCTGTGTCTAGAATAAGAAGAAGAAATTGCACAGCAAGCCCCATGACCGAGATAGGGATAGGAAAGAGTTTGAGGTTGGGCTGGATGACATACATCGTCGGTCGGTTCCCCCTCTTTGATCAAAGGGACTGTTATAGGTATCATATCGTCAATAATGTGCCACTAACTGGCAACCACAAAAC
This sequence comes from Alisma plantago-aquatica, assembly GCA_963693085.1. Lineage (NCBI taxonomy): Eukaryota > Viridiplantae > Streptophyta > Magnoliopsida > Alismatales > Alismataceae > Alisma > Alisma plantago-aquatica. The sequence goes on along the minus strand of OY856410.1, from coordinate 1,007,789,629 downwards.
TCACCTCAATGCAAAGTCATGGCCCTCTATTATCTATAAGAGAGTTCCAAAAATTACTCTTGTTCTTGGGCTCTTCTATCTCAAAAGATCACAAACACCAATGAACTAGTGGGATAACATTAACTAGTAGGATGATCTTAATGTACCCCAGGGGTCTATATATATAGACCCTAATGCCATGTAGTTGAAACTAAGACATCACGTTACAAGTCCTAATTCAACTCTAAATAGTAATCCATATTGTACGTAGGTAGACATTTTCTTTCCTCATAGATTTCACTCATAATTTTATTATTAGGATTGATAAAGAAGAAATCCAACTCCTACAATGTTCAAATTCAGCTAGGACATGGGTCAGAATCAATTTTCCATCCCAAAACTTAGGCTTTTCTAATGCTTACATTTATAATTCCTTTACATTTAAAGATAATTTTTTTTAATGTGGGTTATATAATGGTTTAAGGAAGTGTGTTTGGGAAAGTGTATAAGGAAAAGTAGGGTGATAGTTGCACAAGTGATATATCCCATTAGAATTGTAAATTGTGGGATGGTAAAGAGCATTTGGTCCCATTTTTCTCTATAAGAAAATATTAAACATAGGAAACCATAGAGCCATTCAATCATGCGGACACAATGTTGTTGTGACTATGGAAGCTCATTATAGTTGACTAATTGTGGTGCATTCTCAATAAGAATAAATACATTATATCTAGTGTTTCTATTTATTATCCATTTGGACTGCCACTTTACGTAAATTATTGGTGTGCGTAGGGCACTAATGATCTATTTGTATTTTGAAAAAATGTGATTGTACATATTTTGTATTTACATATCCTATACACCCTATGTCATTCATTTTTTTCTCTAAGTAAACATATAAGTGTCCAATAATATGTCACATCTCAATGCTTTAGACACTTCTTCTAAAATATATAGACATTTAAGGCACTTTTTTCTGGAAAAATAAATACCTTATTATATAACACAAGATATTACTTTACATAAGATATAACAAAGAAAGTTATTTAACATCCTTTTTCTCATTGAAAATATGCCTTCATTTCTACTAGTAAGAACTCAAAATTCATCTTAAAGTACCTGACATAAAGACAAGAGTATCCCAAATCATACTAAAAGCTCATCAAACAAAGGCAATTACACATCATATAGTTTAATTCCATCTAAATAGTTAAACTATCAAATGAATTTTCATTAGTAATCAACTATATGAATATTTATACATAAATGGTGAACTATGTGTGCGCACACAAGGGAAAAATCGCAAACACATACACACACACGTATATAGTTTTAAGATGATATTTATATGACATGAGGTGCTTGAAACGTATTCATGATGTAAGAGTATGGTATTATTTAGAACCTTCATAATTACACCATGTTGTGAAAGTTCTAAATAATACCATCCTTTTACATCATGAATACTTGTCAAGTACCTCATTTTCATATAAATGCCATCTTAAAATTATATGACCATACCCTATTATGCATAAGTCATACCTCAAATGATATTTATATGTATTCTTAGATATATTCGAAGGTGTGGTGGTCCAATAGGTGTATAGTGTTCTATATGTAGCAGTATTTTCTCGATAACAGTTCTTTCTTCTATTAAAAATGTGAATTTATAACTATAGAGTAGTCATTGTCTTATTAGATCACTTCAAAAAGTGTTTGTTTCCACATGAATTAGATATTATCTAGATATTATAAGAAGTTTTTTGCTATAAATTACAACTTAGTAGAGTTCTTTGGTGTATGTGGTAGAGAAAAATAGTTAAAAATAGGAATAACTTTTTTTGAAAGCCCATGAACTCATTCATTCATAGATATAACTGACATAAGTAAGGTTCAAAACAAAGACAAGGATATTTCTGAGTGAACAACTACTCCACTCGATTGAAAAAGAAAGGTTTTGAATGAAGTGAAAAATGGGATTTTGGAAAGAAACTATGTAATAATCTAGAGTTTCTACTTTTAACTACTCCCCCGTTAGGCCTTAGCATATCACTATATTACAATTACGGCTAACATGAGAGCAATTAACACAAGTAAAGTAATGTAAGGCTGCTAAAATGTTCTTGATGATAAGACTCAGATGATCTATCTTATTTCTTGGGTATTCTAGGGAATGGAAAAGAATCTACAAATCTATTCAAAGTGGACTTTCTTGATATTGCAAAGAATGTCCATTGTTGCACCTGTCAGTATGGATTTATCTTCTCTAAGTTTTGGTCTATGCAAGGAAATAAACACATCATCCACCACAACCAAAATTCCTTCATTATCTCCCCTAAAGATCACGTTGAAGCCAAAGTCCACATTCTTCACAATTGATGTCTATAACATAGGGGGTAACTACATCTGTTCTTTCTCATTTTTTATTATTATGAACTCATCATCATGTGGGATATTAGCTTCTCTATAATTTGTAATCAAGATATAATAGGTTTGGGTGAGGTATTTGAGTGCTTGTTCAGGCCCTTGAAACACTTTGTTGTTCCTATAACCCTATATACCCCACATAGTAGAAATTGTTTCATCAAGAACCTCACTCATCAAGTACTTTTCAGGCATAAGTAGTGTCGAGCTTGGCTTGTCACTATTCTTCACTCTATGATTTTCAACCATAGTTCCCTTATGTGGTTGCATCCATATAGCACTTGTGAGATGGTTTCATTTTGATGATTGTATATCGAGCATGTTCCATCAACATGGCAATGTCTATCTAAGAGTCTTCCCATAGTAGTTATTCTAGTGTTATACATCCTTCAAAGGAAATGAGAAAGTTTGGGAGGACACTTTGTATGCCAAATGATCCCATACCTTCTCATTAACCATGGTGTGATTTGACATGAGGTGTCATCTACCAAGATGTCCCAACTAATAGGAAGACTCTGTGGAAAAATGTAATGAGTGGGACTCGAGAGGAGATCCACTCATTACCATTTACCTACATTCACACCAATACGCATGAAGGAAGGTATGCATTTTTGTTTATTGAAGTTATGATACATAAAGTGGTTTGGGTACATAGTGGTCAATATTAAACTATTACTACATTATTCCCATTACATCACTGTTCGTTCCTCACTCATATGGGCAACATTACAAAAAGGAAGATGCAACTCTAACTAAGCTATGAGGACCATTTGCAGAGGAAAATTGGCTACTTCAAGCTATCCCAAAGGTTTTACAAATGTTTAGTTGTCTTCTCTTGATTCTCCTATCCTAGAGTACATGCACCTAGGTGGTTTTGGAACAACACCTGGAATGGGAGAAGAAAATAGAGAATCCCATCAGTACAAACTGATATGCGCTATAAAATCTAACATTAATCAATATGATATAAGGTCAAATAGAATAAGCGTTCACTTTCAAAGAAGGAATAAAAATAAGAGATAGGTTATATAAAAGTACGTATAAGTTCAAGAGTGATGAGGCTTTTAAAAGAAATAATATGCAATCACTACAATAATTATTGCCTTATTTATCATAACCTAACTAGTATACCTATGTGTAGGGCCAAGATAGTTCTACATCTCGAGCCAAGGAAGGAGGTCATAGCACCCCAATCCTCTATATGAACTATATAAAATAGGTGAGAGTACTCGGGATAGGTGAGAGCACCATCACCCATATACAGAAAGTTGTACAATGGGATCCAACCCTATAATGTTCCACCACACTACATACAACTAGCCAAATAAATCAAACATGTTTAATGAATAGAGAAGGCAAGATAGTTTAGTTCAATTACTCATGATTCAAGTATCATTGATAACATTGTCCATCAAAATAAAGATCAATATGAAAGATTTGCACTGTCATTGCCAAAATAAAAAAATGACGAGATAGCATTTATCAAGAAGAATTCAAGAAACACATTTTCAATATCAATATATTAGCCTCATCAATGGGAAAGTAGGTTTTATTGTCACACGTTAACTGCACAAATAAATAGGGGGTTAGCAACATACCTTAGTTGAAAAACCTAATTATCCACTAAAATCTATAATTAGGACTTCATACTATCAAATACCTATCACCACAAATTGGGTAGATTAAAGGATTAATTATGATTGATTTATAATAAATGATGGAACCCTAAAAATTGACTTATACAAATTAACAATTCACCTTCTGAGAACTACCCCAATAGAACAGTGTCGATTTTAAAAATCCAAAGAATATTTTATTTTAGTTTTCTGACTTATAAATTAATTGTTATAATTTTTCAAAGGTTAACTCATTTATTGGAAAAATAAAAAGGAAAATATTGTAATTTGAATGTAATGCCCCTGCATCATGCATACAAACTATATGTGTGACTGGGTAGTGCAAGCCATACACATTTATCACAATATTGAGTATCATTGATGCAAATAGACCAAATTTCCCATAGCAAATGTTACAGCATCAAATGACTAGAGGGGCCCTATAGGGAAAACACCACTTATTGCCTTCCTCATTCATCTTTCTCTAATGAAACAAAACACAACTTGCCAAATCTCAACATCATGGATAAAAATCTCACCACCATGGAGTCCAACATATAACCAACATCTCCATCAGTTTCTAAATACTCTACCAAACTCATAGATCCCAAAAACCATGGCGTGAGGAGACCTAGAGCTTGGTAGTGGCTTCCGCAATGTCTACTCCATGGGGGAACACTAATATACCAATACAACCTATCAAAGACACGAAGTAGACATCAAGCGGGTTCAAGAGATTGATGTGAAGCCAAATGCAGGAAAAAACAGAGAAAAACAAGGTAGGAGTACAACCCTTTTGCATCATGGCAAATAATGGAAAAAATAACATAAAAGAGGAAAATAATATTCATACCCCAATCGATTGATATAGAGGTTTAATAGGCCTCCTGAGGCAATGATGAACCTTCCCCAATCACCAAAAGAACACATGAGAACCCATGTCGCATCGATGAACCCACTAGAGTTGATGTTGCTACCTCAGATAATAGGGGTATGCTGTCACAGAACTATTTGTTACCCTAGTCCACACTCTTAATGGCTACAAATCTAAAGGCAAGTGGACTTGGGAGTCCGTCTGTAGAGTGGCACAAACATTTCACACAGGTAATATTAATGTAAAAGCAATAACAACAAGATAAAAAGATAGTCAACATGGAGATAAGAGATAGGCACCCATTCCATTTCTAGCGTCCCATTTGTGTCTCATTCATAGAGTAGAGCCTTAAGTGCGGTGGATCTTCAATTGGAAATTAAAAAATCGATAAACAAAACATATTAATGCTAAAGCATTAAGTATGTTATGAAAAGGCATGTAAACAGTTTAAGAGTAATACAAAACTTGCTTGGCTACAAACATGATCATATTCAAGATGAAGAACCAAGGTGAGAACACTTAACGATATCATTTTATACAAACATGTGTTAGGTTCACTAATCCATTATGTCAACATTAGGATGCATAATGGCATTCTATATATTATATTCAGATTTTACCAATGTAGGATACTCAAACATGAAAGTAGTAATCATAGGAACAATAGTTCAACCAAGTAAGTAAATAGCCAAGCATTCATATGGACATACATACAAGCAAGCCAATATCATAGTAGGGTCAAGAGGAAAATGTACCTTGCAAGTAGAGTACACGATTAACCATTGTTTAGAAAAGCATAAGTACTAACTTGACTAGATCTTGGAAACTAACTCATTAGAGAGATCCAGACATTACAAGTGAGTACAAATGGATTATTATCAATAGATTAGGAGTCATTAATCATAATCATGGTGGTTGGATGTGTCACCTAAGTCTAGGCATCATATCTTTCATCATCGATTTCAATATCTCAACTAGGTCATGCTTAGGCATTATCAAGCAACATAGTACGTCATGGGTTCGTTAGCACTTATAGTGACACATCACAACTAGATCATGGATACATTATTAGAGTTCCAAGATCTTAAATAGAGCGACCATAAGATTTGAGAAAGTGTAGTCAACATAAGCATCAGCATTGGCATAACTAGTCAAATTGAGTTATAATCATGCAAGATTGTCATCATAAGAGTTTAGATGGGGTCTAATTGATTTAGGATTCATTAACATCACTAACATACTTATTGGAGATCAATATATAACATGCATGACACTTCAACCAAGACTTGCACAAGATTTGAGATTTAGATATCAACATGCACACTAGATCACATATCAAGCCAAGATTAGGGTATTTAGCCATATAAGTGCACAAGAAAGTTCCATAAGACATATAGGGATACAAGGCATTTAAGATTACTGATTTAGAATTTCACATGATCATCTTAGACATAAAAGACCTGTATGTTCATTAGGTTTGAGATTCAACATAAATGAATCCATATAAGGCATGTTTCAAGGTTAAAAAAACATTTTCAATTCAATTTAGGATGCTAGAATGGACAAATTTGAATCTTAGTTCAACATGCATCAAAAGTTACTGATATAAGGCTAATCATCAAGTTTTAGGACATAAAGGAGCAAACTTGAGTACAAAATAGCATTAATCACCTCCAAAAGATATAGAACGCATATATTTCAAGATATCAATAAAGTAGGAAGAAAAATTACGGTCTAGAAGCATTTTTAATGGACGGATCACATTTTTCTAATAAACAATCATACATTGTATGACATTTTTGGATAAGGGAGTGATTAATGGTGGTTTTTCAAAGATTTACCTTTTTTGTGGTGATTCTAGATTGAGCGATCTCCATCTGACGGACGAGGGGGGGCCACGTAGAGCCCCACCCTTGATGGGTCACCCTCCAATCCACCAGCATATGGTCCAACATTCTCTATCTATGGTCTGTGATCGGGTGCTACCCTTTACTGCCCCGTGAGTGACTGGCTGTGATTTGGGGTCATCGATCGCCCTGCCTCAACACAGTAGTGAAGCAGCATCAGGTGCCATTGCGAACAGCGGAGGGGCACTCGCCGATGCTACTGTCCAGGTGTATCATAGCTTGAATCACCTTGAAAGGCTACCACCCAGCCTTAGAAATACATGTAGGAGGTGAAGGGTCCCCCATCTACCCTTGAAGGAGTTGGAGGGGGTGGTTAGATCAACTAATGGTGGTAGTGGCACCCATCGACGGGAGGAAGGGAGAAGGAGAAAGGGATGTAGCCCTAGAGTGTGAGAGAGGGAGAAAATATGGGGAAAAGAGAGAGTGAGTCCTAGACGATGTGAACAACGATTCAATTCATATAATTTGTCAATAATTGATGCTCATTGGTCATCAAAAAGTGTCCCTACTGTAGCAACTGCTACAGTAAGAACCAAGCTTGGAGATGACCTCTGAGTCATCTGATTAGGGGTTCAATCCAGGCGTTAAGATCCAAGGGTTGTGATCAGCTTAAATTGAGCACAAAGGATCGCTAACAAGGCTAAGGCAAAGAGGTGTCTCCCATAAGTGGGTCGTGTGCCCAGATTTTTGGCCCAATAGAGCTACTTTTGTTTAAAAAGAACTATAAATCAAGAAAATTCAATGATTCTTCAAACAATCATGTCTCTCTCACCCTAGATTAGAATTGGGTGAAATTTGATGTGTTGTGAAGGTTAGAGAGAGATATAAAACATTAGAATAAAATAGGACACACATGTTAAAAATAATATGATAAAAAAATCAATGAAAAAGTGGTGATGTATGGCATGAAATTAAACTTGAATTTTATCAAAATGAGTATCACCCCAAGACACGAGTATCCAAGATGATTCAATCTAGAATCAGAGATTATTAAATCATAAAATTGAGGTCAAGAGTGATATACTTATGCAAGGACAGAGTACATGACACATGTATTAGGAGAGAGAAATTTCTAGGTTGTCACATCCTCGCCTTAAAAGGAATTTTGTCCCCAAAATTAAATCAAGTCATCAATCAAGATTGATATTTCCCCATTCAACATCAATATCATCATAGTACTCTAATAATATGTCATCACCACTTACAATATCCATATCACTCTAAGTTTGAACAATCAATCATCATGGTCTACACATAGTCACATAGATCATCAGATCGGAATTTTCATCACATGGGTCACACTTTTGGAGAGATTATCCTATACATCACCAAATTTTGGAGAAATCACATTTCAAGTCAAATCATATAGAGTTCAAGAACAAGGCATGACTTTCTTTCCCAAAATTTAGGGTTCTAGCTTCTACATTGGCCTAGGTGGGGTTATACATCAATGATTGAGATTTCATATTTCGACAATTCGAGACAAACATCATATTCCAACATTGTGATTTTGTTCTCAAAATCAATGGAAGGTCCCACCCTAGTTCACATGGAGCTTAACCCTAAGTCATAAATTAAGCAAGTCAACATAATCATCATTTCAAAATTTCAAGATTTGGTAACATGAAAGTCATCAGTCATATATTGAGGGTGATCTCAAGATCCAAATAGGGTCATTTTAGGAGTCAAATAAATATCAAGATCAATGATCAAGAGTCAAGATTTCATTATTCATTATTAAGAGTCAAGTATGGACATCAAAGCTATAGTATATCCATTTTGAAGCCAGGGTTTATATTCTTATTTTAGACCCTATGTGTGACTTAGGGCTATACCCTTCCTAGGGTTTTTATTGAGATGTCATTCCAATTTTTTATTTTGAGGTTTCTCCAACAACATTTGAGAACAATATTTTTTATGTAATTCTTTAACTGGATTTTCACCACCTCTTAGGGTGCACCTTATTTACTTTATGCCCCAAAATTGGGATCATGACCACCTTCCCTCATTGGGTTGGTCTTCATGTTGGCCTTCCCTCCTGGGCTTGGCCTCTTGGTGACCTTCCCTCCTGGGCTTGGTCTTCATGTTGGCATTCCCTCTTGGGCTTAGCCTCTTTCTAACCTTCCCTCCTGGGATTGGTCTTCATGTTGGCCTTCCCTCCTAGGCTTGACCTCTTGGAGGCCTTCCCTCCTGGGTTGGTCTTCATGTTGGCCTTCCCTCATGGGCGTGGCCTCTTTATGACCTTCCCTCCTGGGCTTAGTCTTCATGCTAGCCTTCCCTCTTGGTGAACTTCTCTCATGGGCTTGGTCACCTACTGTCAGTCACTTTCTCTCATGGTGACTTTTCCTTATGTCCCTTAGAGTTGGTATAGTTGGATTTAAAGAATTATACTCAATATTTGTTCTTTCATGCCTTGTATACTTAACCCTCCAAACATTAGGTAACATTTGAGGTTATCTCAATTCTTAAACCAATTGATTAACTCACCCTTCTAGGGGTGATCATTCATCCATATACAATAATCGAGCAACATTTTGAGCATTATTCAACATTTCATGGCTTCAATATCAAGTTTATTTTCATGATATTCATGGTTGATGAATGATCTAGGCCTAGATCTTCCTAGGAACTTGACCACTAACTATAGTCAACATCATCATATTCCAAGATTGTCATTAAACAGAGATATCGGGATCGAGTATCAGCATCATCATAGACATAACCCATTAGGGAATTAGGTTAAGAAATCAAAATTGTGTGGAAAGGGTCTCCTTTCCAAGCTCTAAATAATCAACAAGATGACAATTTATAGGTAGTCATAAAGGGGGTGTGACCTTGGTTAGGGGAGTCACAAGTCAACTACCACCCTAACCTGGTACACTAGTCTACATTGGTCATGAGATATTAAGCATTTCCATATAGGGCGAGCATCAACTATCAAATCGTACTTCACAAGTTCATGAGTCAAATGTCAAGATCATAATAGGGCAACCATACTTTAATATTATTGCAAGATCAAGGTCATAATTTCACTCCCTTCCTCTCAAGATCAAGGTAAGGGTAGATTTTTGGAAATCGAGAAGTAAAATTAAGGATTTAAGAGTTTGAGCATAATAGGGCTCGAGTGATATTTGTTTCCATCATGTTTATTCAAAATTGAGCTTGCAAAAGAGGCATGGAAGTCAATAGGGAGAATGTCTCATGTATAGTTGTATCAGAGTATGTGACATGATACATATCAATAGGGCGAGTTTCACTTAGATATGTTTGAGGTTTGGTCAAGGATTGGGCACCATGTATTCAATCAAATAGGGACCTCATTAAATGAGGTGTAATGTAAAAATCCTCCTTATCTCATCATATCAAGATCTTTATCATTATGCCTCAAACATAGAAAGCATGTAGTCTATATCTGGTAAAGTTGAGTTTTCAATATTTGAGGGTACATACATGAGAACATAACAACAAGTTACTTTCATTAGTCATAATCTAGTTGTCAATTTAAGTTCAGATCATGGCATCATCATTATGTTACTCAAATTTTATCATTTCGTTCAAATTTTAGTCTTTCCCCATACATAGGATACCCATAATCGAGAGATCATGTGATTGATAGTCATGATTAGAAGAATCACATGAGGAGATGAGAAATTGACTAATGATCTAATGGGGGTGGCTTAGGGTAGTCCTTAAAGAAGAGGTGAGATTCTAGAAGACTCTATAAGCTATAGGTGAAGATGTGTTATGCCTTATACATATAGAGGCATGTGTATTTTGCTCTGATACCATTTGTCACGGACTATTTGTTACCCTATTAAACACTCCTAATGGCTACATATCCAAAGGTGAGTGGACTTGGGCATTCGTCTGTAGAATGGCACAAACATTTCACATAGGAAATATATATGTAAAAGCAATAATGGAGATAAGAGATAAGTACCCATTCCAATTCTAGCATCCCATTGATGTTTCATTCATAGAGTGGAACCTTAAGTGCAGTGGATCTTCATTTGGAAACTAAAAATTAAATAAATAAAACATATTAATGCTAAAAGCATTAAGTTCGTTATGAAAAGGCATGTAAATAGATTAAGAGTAATACAAAACTTGCTTGGATAGAAACATGATCATGGTCAAGATGAAGAAATAAGGTGAGAACACTTAACGATATCATTTTATACAAGCATGTTTTAGGTTCCTTTGTCCATTATGTCAACATTAGGATGCATAATGGCATTCTTTATATTATATTTAGGGTTTGCCAATGTAGGATACTCAAACATGAAAGTAGTAATCATAGGAACAATAGCTCAACCAAGTACGTAAGTAGCCAAGCATTCATACGGGCATACATACAAGAAAGCCAATATCATAGTAGGGTCAAGAGGAAAACGTACCTTGTAAGTAGAGTACATGATTAACCATTGATTAGAAAACCATAAGTACCAACTTGACTAGATCTTGGAAACTAAGTCGTCAGAGAGATCCTGACATTACAAGTGAGTATAAATGGAGTAATATCATCACATTAGGAGACGTTTGTAAGGACCCTGGCCCACATTTTGTGCTAACCCTATTTTTTTTGCTTAACTGTGTTGCTTAGCTCCTTGCTCTAATCAGCTAAGATGTAATTAGGGAATTTTTGAGGTTTGTGTTTCTTGTTTGAGCTTGTTTCTTGATTCTAGTGTTTTGTGGAGAGGTTTTAGTGCAACACGCAGTTCACCCATAATAGGGGTTGATGTGCAAGTTTTCCACCTCTAGAGTGTTTCTTCTCTCTCTTATCATCATCTAGGGGAGAGAGGAAGTGTTGGGTGCCTTGTTTTGGCCTTGGTTGCATAGTGACATCCTTGGTGATGTTTTGGGCACATGTTTGAGGTGTGCTTTGCTCATAAGAATGTTGTCTCGAGCTTGAGCGCCTTGAGGAGATGTGGTATTGGTTTTTGGTTGCCTTGAGAAGGCTTGATAATAGTTGAGGGTATCTGGAGGGACATCCTATCGGTTTGGTGGTACCTTGAGGATCACCATATCATTTTGTGGAGACTATAGAGATGTTCCATATACCTAGGGTTTCATCCCTATCAGTTTGTGAAGGGGATGGATGAGTGTATCAACCTTGACCTCCCTTAGTGACCAAGTGAGCTAGACATAGATCCTATCACCTTGTTTCATGGTGTTACATGTGGCCTTTCTTCTTGGACATGTGTCTTCTAGGGCTCTAAGGTGGTGACACCTTCCCTTTGCTCTCTCTCTCTCATCGACCATGTATATATAGCCCTTTCTTCCCATGTAAGAGAACCCTTTTAGTGATCCTTGATTTCTCTCCTTGGTGGCTGACCTTGAGCTTGAAGAGAACTCTCCCTTGGAGCTTGGTGGGTGAACCAAAAGCTTGTAGTTCTCTCTTTCATCTTCTTCCTTGGTAAGCCATGGTTTTCTAGCTTTATTTCTCTTCTTCTTTCTTCTTCTCAGCCATGGACCTTGGTATCTTCTTTCCTCTCTTTTTCTCTCTCTTAACCTTATTTCTATCTTCCTTCTTGGATTTGTTGTGCTTAGAGGATCTTCTCCCTCTACCTTGAGTTCCTGAGCTAGGAGCTTGACCTCGGAGCTTAGAGCTTGGTGGTTGTTCTTGAGGTGGGTTATATAGCTCTAAACCTACTTTGTTATTATCACCTTTCTATTTGTTACCTTACTAGTTGTCCTTAGCTCACTATTCCTTGCTTGTTAGTAGCTATTCTTGGTAGCCTTACGTTCTATTTTGAGAATAGAACCTTGCTAAGTTGCTTCTATATGATGCACCTTTCTTTTTCCTTGTTAGTGTCATCATCTTGAGGTACAAGATAAATAAATCGATATAATATGCTAACCTCTATGATATGATAAACCAATATGATATGCCAAACTGATATGATATGCTAAACCGATATGCAATGCAATCTTACATGCTAAATTGATATGCTTTCGTATAAACTGTTATACCTACCATGATGGGGTTTGTTATGATCTAGTGATGACTAGTGAGTAAGAGTGTTGAATCTCCATGCTTTTAGTTGAGTATGGAAGTCGACATGGGTAGCGCTAATCCAATATACATATAACCCTTCACACAAGCAGCTCGATACACCTAGGGTTGAAGAGGAAAACATCTCCCTTGAGGTTCAATCGATATAACTCTAAACCCTAGTGGCCAATATCCCATGATGAATGTGGTTGATATCTAAAGGGATATTTAGGCTGATACCCTATGAGATTGTATGGCTGATACACTTTCTCATATACCTTCAAACAAATTTCATTTTGTGGTGCCTGATACCTAGTGATGATAAACTGATATCCTACTTTAGTATGGTGGTCGATAACCAATCTTAGTGTGGTTGCCCGATATCTAGGGTTAACCGATACCCTAACCTTAACCAATACCCTATGTGATTTTTAGTGATGCATCTTGTTGATGCTAGGGTCTCGTAGTGATGATGTGATATCCTATGGAGTAGTTGTACGTATGATGTGAGGGTTATGTTCCTATGCCACATAACATGTTTTTTAAGATAATGAGAAACATGATTCTAAGTCTCATAACACATCTCATAATAATGAGGAAAGTGATAACTTAAAGGTGGTTGGTGATCCAACTTTGTAAACCCTAATCGGGGGAAGTGAAACCCTTATTGTTGTGATGTAAAATGCATGATGTAAATGTATAGCATGAGTTATATCAGATGATGATGCTTTGCCTTCTTGTTATTAGCTTCTAACCATACAGGTGATACTGATTGACGTACATAGCCAGGTATGAGCCATAGTGGTTTTGTGGTAATGGACATTGGTCCTTGAGATGGACATATAATGAATAACAGGCATAAAGTGATGATGTGATCAGATCCCACCTACTATGTTTCAGTTTGTTCTAGTGATGAGCTATGCCCTATTTATGTAGATCTTGTTTAGATGTTATACGTTGTAACTTGATTAATGCTTAAAGATGTTTAAATTGATCTAATTAATCAAGTGAAATCCACTAGTGTAGTTGCCATGTGATGTAGATCAATTCCAGTGTCAGTTTTATTGCTGGATGGTGAAATGAGTTTATCTCGGAGTGCATATTTTTTAATAAGTCGAGTAATTCTGTGTATCCTTAAATACATGATGTGTGAGACAGCCATGCGTGAACCAATCTCATTGTGATATGGATGGCCATGTGTGAGTCACTCCTTTTGTTAGAACGGTCATGTGTGAGCTTGTTCTTCTCGCATTGTACATGTACCACAGTGGGATACTTATGATTATATATGTGGATGGCCATTCATGAGAAAATCCCTGATCTTAACTATATGTCATTTTTGTAGTTGACTGATATGTCTCTGCGGTGCTTTCTCTTGTGCTGACCAAGAGGTGTGGTGAGGTCGTGGATTTTGGCTCTTCCATTAGACCTTGTATGGAACTAATTTTGATTTATCAAGTGGTTGGTTGGATTTGGGTTGTATGACTCAAATCCTCAGGGCATAATGAAACATGTAATCAACCATGTAGTATAATTGTATAGGATCAAATATGAAAACATTGGTTGAGGCCTTGGTTTATCTTTATAAAATGTTGTTGATAGAAAATATACATGTTCTTCATATTTATTTTTAATTATTAAGATGTTTCATAATTTAACAGTACTTGCCCTTCCTATTAATAATCATTATCTACTTCTTCTTAGTTGTATTTATACTACTGCTCTGTTTATCATATTTGTTATAATCATAGAGTTGGTGGTGAGTTATATCTCCCGCTGAGATTTGGAATCTCATCCCATGGGTTCCCCACATCCTTTTTAGGTGGACGAGAATGAAGAGGCAGAGATCATGCAGAGGACGCTGAGTAGTAGCCAGAGGAGCAATAGTTGATAAGGTTGGAAGTGTTACTGGATGTCTTTTGTTGATAGAGTCCTAGAGTCGTCCATGTACACTCGGGTCTTTGGGAAAGTTTTGTAGATGTTTTGCAGACATGCTATCTTTATGTTCCCTTTGTATATCGTATATGGTGGAATTGTGTCTATATGTTCTGGAATAGTGTTTTCATTACAGGTTGATAGCATTCCTTGTGAATGCTTTAAGCATGAAAGGACTCATGTGTAAAGGTTCTTGCTATATGGTTGTTTTATAAAAAAAGGTTTTAATTTTTAGTGTTTTCTTAGTAATCTACTCATTAATATCTTTTCCATGGTTATGTTTTGAGTAATCTAATTTTGTGTGGCACGGGGCATCACAGTTTGGTTGGAATCAGAGGTGTAAGTTCACTGAATCTATAGGGACCTAGGACTAGTGTTTGTGTCTATTCTAGTATCCTCTAGTCTGTCTTATAGTCACTTTAGCTTATACATAAGAAGAAATAAAGCTGAAAGATGTCTGGAGAACAAAAAGAACATGTTGTCGAGAGTAGTGTTGCTACACTGGGTGGTGCTGCAAAGAACCAGGCATGAGAAGATCTGGTGCCTGAAGCCCCCCAGTTTGACCCAGCCATGATAGAAAACCCTACCTTTCAATCACTTTTTGGGTAGTTTATGTTAAAGATGACTCATATGGAGGACAGGATGCCTCTACCTCAGCCTAGGTACATGTTCCCATGTTGAATCTTTGGGTACTGGGAAGAATTTCAAGCAGAGTCAGTAGAGTATGTTGGAATAGTTGACCCGACGGATGCGGGTCTATGACTCACTGAGCTTGAGAAGGCTTTCAAGATCCTGAGAATCCTTGAAGAGGATAAGGTGAAGCATGCGGTGTACCTCCTGAGAGGGAGTGTTGGCCATTGGTGGGCCATAGAGGAGGAGAAGAGACATTATGTTGTGGTTGGTTGGGAGGAATTTGGACGAGAGTTCGTAAGTTAGTACTTTCCTCGAACATATCTTGACGAGAAAATCAGTCAGTTTGAGAGGATTTGACAGGGGTCCATGATGATCAATGAGTATGAGGCAAGGTTTATGGAGTTGTTGAGGTTCTGTCCTCACATGGCGGCAATAGAGGATGAGAGGATTCGTTATTTTGAGAAGGGGTTGAATGTTGAGTTGTCTACCCCAACTGCTGCTTTGGAGAATCGAGAGAGGTTTTTTGCCTTTGTGGAGTCTTTTTGAAGGATAGAATGATCCGTGAAGGAGAAGCGAGAGGCAAGTACCAAGAAGCGGTCTACACAATTTCAAGGGCAGTCGTCAGGTGTCTTCAAGAATTTGAGGTTTTCTACACCGCCAACATCATAGAGGTTTAGTGCTTTGACTCAGTGATCACCAAGCAAGGGCAGAGGCCATAGTTTTCTACCCTCAGGAGCCTAGAGTGTTGCATCAGCATCATTGACAGGACCACCTAGGTCTTGGTATGAGAACAAAACATGTTACTAGTGTGGACAAGTTGGCCATACCAAATAGTTATGTCCAGTGAAAGAGGATGAAGTGACTCTGCAACCAAGGTAGAGCCAGTAGGGCTCACAGAGACAGTAGAACAATAGCAACACAAGAGGATGAGGACATGGCCAAGCATCACAAGTTGGATCATCTACTCAAGGAAGCAAAGGATGGGGGTGACAATCGGAAACAACTCGATTCTATGCCATGAGTCAGGTGGAGGTGGTGGTCAACCCACGAGTGGTGATAGGTTAGATGGAGTTATTTCATTTTGATTTGTCCTCTTCTTGCTTTATATTTGTTATGGTTGACCCAGGTGCTATGCACTCTTTTATCACACATGAAGTGGTTAGTAGTTTCTCTTTTCCTATTAGTCATAGGAAGAGTAGCTTGTTGCTAGAAACATCGTAGGTCAGTTCTACAGTGTTCCAAGATGTGTTCCCTTCTTGTGTTCTCTCCTTTTCGGGACACAACATTCAAGTGGATCTCATACCACTTGACATGCAAGGATTCGATGTGATCATTGGCATAGATACCCTGGATAAGTATAGAGTGGTCTTGGATTGTAGTTCCAAGCAAGCGACATTTATAGATGGTAGTGAGACGTGGATCTTCCAAGGAGAGAGGAAAATTCTCCCGACATGTCTTGAATCAGCTATGGTAGCAAGGAAGTTTCTGAGACAAGGTTGTGAGGCATTTTTGACACACATGGTGGATACATAGGTGAGGAGTCTTAGTATCTAATAAGTGTCGGTGGTTAGAGAATTTGAGGACATTTTTCCTGAATAGTTTTCCAGGTATTCCCCCACCCCATGAGATTGATTTTGAGATCAATCTGGTTCCTAGTACGCAACTGATAGCTCAGACACCATATAGGTTGGCTCCAACAAAGATGGAAGAGTTGAAAATACAATTGCAATAACTACCTGATAAAGGTTTCATCAGGCTGAGTACGTCACTGTGGGGTGCTCCAGTGTTTTTTGTGAAGAAGAAGGATGGGTCTATGAGGTTGTGCATAGATTACAGGAAGTTGAACAAGGTCACGATAAAGAATAAGTATTCCTTACCAAGGATAGATGACTTGTTTGATCAGTTGCATGGCGTGACAGTGTTCTCAAAGATAGATATGTGGTCATGCTATCATCAGTTGAGGATCAAGGAGGATGACATACCAAAGTCAACTTTTAGGATTAGGTATGGTCACTACGAGTTTACGGTTATGCCATTTGGGATGACCAATGTACCAGAAACATTCATGGATTTGATGAATAGGGTGTTATGACCATTCCTTGATCAGTTTGTGGTTGTCTTCATAGATGACATTTTGGTATATATTCGGGACAGTCAGCAGCATGAACAACATCTACGTCAGGCATTGACAGTGTTGAGATAGCATCATCTCTATGCTAAGTTTAGCAAGTGTGAGTTTTGGTTGAGGGAGGTAGCTTTCTTGGGGCAAGTTATATCTACAGAAGGATTATGCATAGATCCTAATAAGGTAGAGTTTGTTACAGAGTGGGAGAAGCCAAAGACACCGATAGAAGTACGCAGATTTCTAGGTTTGGTAGACTATTATCAGAGGTTCATCAAGGACTTTAGCGCTATCGTCCTACCCCTAACAAAGTTGAAGAGGAAGGATGTGTCATTTGTTTGGGACGACAGGTGTTAACATTCTTTTCAAACATTGAAGGAGAATTTGACAAGTGCACCAGTTCTGATTTTTCCTGAACAAGAAAAAGAATACATCGTCTTCCATGATGCGTCCAAGTATGGTTTGGGATGTTTGTTGATACATGACAAACAAGTGATTTCTTTTGCTTCCCGACAGCTTAAGAAACATGAGGAGAATTATCCAACCCATGATTTGGAGCTAGCTGTTGTGGTTCATGCTTTGTAGATTTGGAGGAACTATCTGTATGGGGAGAGCTATCAGATCTTCATAGATCACAAGAACCTAAAGTATATCTTTTTACAATAGGAGTTGAATATGAGACAGCGGCATTGGATGGAGTTTATCAAAAATTACGATTGTACGATTGATTATCACCCAGGAAAGGGAAATGTCATGGTAGATGCTTTGAGCAGGAAGTCTTCATCAATGGATAGAGGTCAGTTGAGTTATATAATGTGCCACAAGTGAGACATGTTGGTCTCCTTGTGTCAGATGAATGTCAAGTTAGAAGTCTCCTTATTAGACAATTTGTTGACACAATTACAAGTGAAGCCTATGCTGAGACAACAGATCAAAGAAGTTCAACAGATAGATAATGTGACATAGCATATTAGATTAAAGTTTGGTAACAATAAGTGTGATGGCTTTAATGAGACAGAAGACAGGATAATATGTTATCATAGGATAGTAGTTCCTTATGTGGATAACCTGAGGAAGATGGTGTTGGAAGGAGCTCATTCATCTATGTATGTTATGCACCCAGGTAGTACCAAGATGTATCACAATCTGAAGGATATGTATTGGTGGTCAGGCTTGAAGAAATATGTAGCTAAGTTCATTGCAAGACGTGTTGTGTGTCAACAAGTCAAAGTTGAGCATCAGAAGCCTGTAGGAACATTGCAATTGTTGCCTATACCGCAGTGGAAGTGGGATCATAAAATTATGGACTTTGTGGTTGGTCTACCTAGGACAGCCAAAGGTTATGATTCCATTTGGGTAATCATTGACAGGTTGACCAAGTCAACACATTTCCTTCTCGTGAAGACAACGTTCGTAGCAGAGAAGCTTTCTCAAGTCTATGTTGATGAGATAGTGCATTTGCATGATGTTCCATTAGCTATCATGTCTGATAGAGGTCCTCAATTCACAAGTCACTTTTGGGAATGACTGGACACAACCTAGGGTATGCAGTTGAAGTTCAATACTACTTTCCACCTGTAGACAGATGGCCAATCTAAAAGGACCATCCAGATCTTGGAGGATCTGTTAAGGGGTTGTGTTCTTTAGTTTATAGGAAGTTGGGATATACACCTCAGTTTGATAGATTTTGCCTATAATAACATCTATCAGAGAAGTAATGATATGGCACCATATGAGGCGTTGTATGGGAGAGGTTGTAGGTCTCCATTGTGTTGGTATGAGATAGGGGAGTATCAACTTCTGGGTCCTGATCTTGTGTAGCAGATGACAGAGAAGATCAAAGTTATGCAGCAACAGATGAAAGCAACACCGGATAGACAAAAGCCGTATGCAGACAATCATCATAAACCCTTAGAGTTCCAAGTGGGATACAAAGTATATCTAAAGGTCTCTCTCTGGAAAGGTGTTTTGAGGTTTGGCAAGAAGGGTAAGTTGGCTCCCAGGTTTATGGGACCTTACCCAGTTGTGGCATGAGTTGGGAATGTGGCCTACAGGTTAGAGTTGCCACCTGAGTTCCATAGGTTGCATCCTGTGTTCCATGCTAGTATGTTGAGGAAGTTCCATACGAATACAGAGTCAGTGTTACAGCCTATGGAGGTGGAGCTTGATGAGGATATAACCTATGTGGAGGGTCCAGTGTTGATCCTTGATCAGAAGGTGAAGAAGTTGAAGAGGAAGGACCTTGTGCTTTTGAAGGTTCTTTGGCATCATCGTGGTGTTGAGGAATCCATGTGGGAGATCAAAGATGATATGAGGATGAAGTACCCTTCTTTTTTCTCTTAGAATTTTGAGGTCAAAATCCATGTTAAGGGTTTATGGATTTTAAGGACCCTGACCCACATTTTAGGCTAACCCTATTTGTTTTGCTTAAGTGTGATGCTTAGATCCTTGATCTAATCATATAAGATGTAATTAGGGCATGTTGGAGGTTTGTGTTCCTTGTTTGAGCTTTTTGCTTTATGCTAGTGTTTTGTGGAGAGGTTTTGGTGCAACACGCAATTCACCCAAATAGGGGTTGATGTGCAAGTTTGCCACCTCTAAAGTGTTTCTTCTCTTTCTTGGCATCATCTAGAGGAGAGAGGAAGTGTTGGGCACCTTGTTTTGTCCTTGGTTGAGTGGTGACATCCTTGGTGATGTTTTGAGCACATGTTTGAGGTGTGCTTTGCTCATAAGAGTGTTGTCTCAGGCTTGAGAGCCTTGAGGAGACTTGGTATCAGTTTGTGGTTTCCTTGAGGAGGCTTGATATCGGTTGAGGGTGTCTTGAGGGACATCCTATCGGTTTGGTGGTACCTTGAGGATCACCATATCATTTTGTGGAGACTCTAGAGATGTGCATATCAGTTTGTGACCTAGGGTTTCATCCCTATTAGTTTGTGAAGGGGATGGATGAGTGTATCCACTTTGACCTCCCTTAGTGACCAAGTGAGTGAGACATAGATCCTATCACCTTGTTTCATGGTGTTACATGTGGTCTTTCTTCTTATACATGTATCTTCTAGGGTTCTAAGGTGGTGACACCTTCCCCTTGCTCTCTCTCTCATTGGCCATGTATATATACCCCTTTCTTCTCATGCAAGAGAACCCTTTTAGTGATCCTTACTTTCTCTCCTTGGTGGCGAACCTTGATCTTGAAGATCACTCTCCCTTGGAGCTTGGTGGATGAGCCAAAATCTTGTGGTGTTCTCTTTCATATTCTTCCTTGGTAAGCCACGGTTGTCTAGCTTTCTTTCTATTCTTCTTTCTTCTTCTCGACCATGGACCTTGATATCTTCTTTCCTCTCTTTTGCTCTCTCTTAACCTCAGTTCTATCTTCCTTCTTGGAGTTGTTGTGCTTGGAGGATCTTCTCCCTTTACCTTGAGTTTGAGAGCTTAGAGCTTGACCTTGGAGCTTAGAGCTTAGTGGTTGTTCTTGAGGCGGGTTATATAACTCTAAAACTACTTTGTTATTATCACCTTTCTACTCGTTACCTTGCTAGTTGTCCTTAGCTCGTTATTCCTTGCTTATTAGTAGCTATTCTTGGTAGTCTTACGTTCAATTCTGAGAATAGAACCTTGCTAAGTTGCTGCTATGAGATGCACCTTTCTTTTTCCTTATTAGTGTCGTCATCTTGAGGTACAAGATGAATAAATTGATATAATATGCTAAACCTCTATGGTATGATAAACCGATATGATATGCCAAATTGATATGATATGCTAAACTAATATGCAATGCAATCTAACATGCTAAATCGATATGCTTTCATCTAAACCGTTATATGTACCATGATGGGGTTTGTTATGATCTAGTAATGACTAGTGAGGAAGAGTGTTGAATCTCCATGCTTTTAGTTGAGTATGGAAGTCGATATGGGTAACCCTGATCTGATATACATATAACCTGACACACATGCAGCCTGATACACCTAGAGTTGAAGAGGAAAACATCTCCCTTAAGGTTCAACCGATATAACTTTAAACCCTAGTTGTCGATATCCCATGATGAATGGGGGTCATATCTAAAGGGATACTTAGGCCTATACCCTATGAGATTGTATGGCTAATACACTTTCTCATGTACCTTCAAACTGATATCATTTTGTGGTTCCCGATACATAGTGATGATAAACTGATATCCTACCTTAATATAGTGGTCGATACCCAATCTTAGTGTGGTTTCCTGATATCTAGGGTTAACCAATACCCTAACCTTAACCGATGCCCTATGTGATGTGTAGTGATGCATCTTGTTGATGCTAGGGTCTCATAGTGATGATGTGATATCCTATGGAGTATTTATACATATGATGTGAGGGTTATGTTCCTATACAACATAACATGTTTTATAATGATAATGAGAAACATGCTTCTATGTCTCATAACACATCTCATAATAATGAGGAAAGTGATAACCTAAGGGTGGTTGGTGATTCAACCTTGTAAACCCTAATCAGGAGAAGTAAACCCTAATTGCTATGATGTAAAATGTATGATGTAAATGTATAGCATGAGTTCTATGAGATAATGATGCTTTGCCTTCTTGTTATTATCTTGTAACCATGCGGGTGATATTGATTGATGTACATAACCAGGTATGAGATATGGTGGTTATGTTGTGATGGACATTGGTCCTTATGATGGACATTGGTCCTTGTAATGGACATTGGTCCTTGAGATGGACATATAATGAATAACAGACATAAAGTGATGATGTGATGAGATCCCACATACTATGTTTCAATTTGTTCTAGTGATGAGTTATGCCCTATTTATTTGGATCTCAGTTAGAGGTTATACATTGAAACTTTATTGATGGTTAAAGATATTTAAATTGATCTAATTAATCAAGTGAAATCCAATAGTGTAGTTGCCCTATGCCATGGATCCATTCCAGTGTCAGTTTTATTTCTGGACGATGAAATGAGTTTAACTCGGAGTGCATATTTTTGAATATGTGGGGTACAAGTCAAGTAATTCATTTTATCCTTAAATACATGATGTGTGAGACGACCATGCACGAACTGATCTCGTAGTGATATGGATGGCCATGCTTGAGCCACTCCTTTTGTTGGAACGGCCATGTGTGAGCATGTACTTCTAGCATTGTGCATATACCTAGGTGGGCTAATTATGATTATATATGTGGATGTCCATGTGTGAGCCAATCCCTGATCTTGACTATATGTCATTTTTGTAGTTGACTGATATGTCATTGCGGTGCTTTCTCTTGTGCTGACCAAGAGGTGTGGTGAGGTCGTGGATTCCGGGTCTTCCATTAGACCTTGTGTGGCACCGATTTTGACTTATCAAGTAGTTCGTTGGATTTGGGTGGTACGACTCAAATCCTCAGGGCATAATGAAATATGTAATCAATCGTGTAGTATAATTATATAGGATCAAATATGAAAACATTGATTGAAGCCTTGGTTGATCTTTATACAATGTTGTTGATAGAAAATATACATGTTCTTCATATTCCTTTTTAATTATTAAGATATTTTGTAATTTAACAGTAATTGTCCTTCCTGTTAATAATAATTATCTACTTCTTCATAATTATATTTATACTGATGCTTTGTTTATCATATCTGTGATAATAGGAGAGTTGGTGGTGAGTTATATCTCCCCCTGACATTTGGAATCTCACCATGTGGGCTTCCCACACCCTTTTAGGTGGACGAGCATGAAGAGGTAGAGATCGTGTAGAGGAGGTTGAGCAGCAGCCAGAGGAGCAATAGCTGATAAGATTGGAAGTGTTGTTGGATGTCTTTTGTTGATAGAGTCCTAGAGTCATCCCTGTACACTCATGTCTTTGGGGACATTTTGCAGATTTTTTGTGTACGTGCTATCTTTATGTTCCCTTTGTATATCAGATATGGTGGAATCATGTATATATGTTTTGGAACAGTGTTTTCGTTATAAGTTGGCAGCATGCCTTGTGAATGCTTTGAGGCATGAAAGGACTCATGTGTAAAGGTTCTTGCTATATGGTTGTTTTATGGAAAAGGTTTTAATTTTTAGTGTTTTCTCAGTAATCTACTCATTAATCTCTTTTCTCTGTTATGTTTTGAGTAATCTCATTTTGTGTGGCGTGGGGTGTCACATCATAAATCATAATCACAGTGGTTGGATGTGTCACCTAAGTCTAGGTATCATATCTTTCATCATCGATTTCAATATCTCAACTTGGTCACGCTTAGGCATTATCAAGCAACATAGTACGTCATGGGTTTTTTTATCACTTAGAGTTACACATCAGAAATAGATTAGGGATACATAATTACAGTTCCAAGATCTTAAATAGAGATATCATGAGATTTGAGCAAGCTTAGTCAACATAAGCATCAACGTTGGCATAACTAGTCATATTGAGTTATAATCTTGTGAGATTGTCATCATAAGAGTTTAGATGGGGTCTACTTGATTTAGGAGTCATTAACATCACTAACATAATAATTTGAGATCAATATATAACATGTATGCCACTTCAACCAAGGCTTGCACAAGATTAGAGATTTAGATATCAACATGCACACTAGATCACATATCAAGCCAAGATTAGGGTATTTAGCCACATAAGTGCACAAGAAAGTTCCATAAGACATATAGGGATACAAGGCATTTAAGATTACTGATTTAGAATTTCACATGATCATCTTAGACATAAAAGACCTGTATGTTCATTAGGTTTGAGATTCAACATAAATGAATCCATATAATGCATGTTTCAAGGTTAAAAAAACATCTTCAATTCAATTTAGGATGATAGAATGGACAAGTTTGAATATTAGTTCAACATGAATCAAAAGTTATTGAATCAAGTTTTAGGACATAAAGGAGCATGCTTGAGTACAAAATAGCATTAATCACCTCCAAAATACATAGAAAGCATATTTCAAGATATTAGTAGGGAAGCTTGGAAAACTAGGGTCTATAAGTACTTAAAATGGAAAGATCAAATTTTTCTGATCAAAAATCATATATTGTATGACATTTTTGGACAAGGGAGTGACTAATGGTGATTTTTCAAAGATTTACCTTTTTTGTGGCGAATCTAGATCGAGCGATCTCCATTTAACGGACGAGGGGGGGGGTACGCAGACCCCCACCCTTGATGGGTCGCCCTCCAATCCAGTAGCATCTGGTCCAGAAGTCACTGGCTCCAGTCTGTGGTCAGGTGCTTCCCTTCACCGCCCTGAGAGTGGCTGATTGTGACTTGGGGTCGTCGCTCGCCCTGCCTCAACACAACGTTGAAGCAACATCAGGCACTACTAAAATAATGATCTATAGCGTCGGTTTTTTTAAGCCTATAGCGTCACTTTTTAACCGACGCCTAAGTGGCTGTCGCTATAGAATTTGCTCTATAGGGTTGGTTTTTTTGACCAAAGAAAAATGACCTTATAGAGTAAAAACTGACCCAAGAGGCTATAAAAAACCTGACCCAAGCAAGAAAGAAGAGGTTGTAAGGTCGGTTATTCCTAAAAACATACTCTAGAAAGGTCATGTAAGGTCGGTTCTTGCTAAAAAATTGACCCTATAAAGCAATATAGGTTTGCTCGGTCGAGAAATACGTCGACCGAGAGGATTTTGGTCGAGAAAATTGTCGACCAAGAAAGTATTGTCTTAAGCTTCCCAGATCCTATAAGGTCAATTTTTCGTAAAAAACCGACCCTAGAAAAGACTTGTAAGGATGATTAATTAAAAAAATTGACCCAAGAATGTAACAAAAATGAGATTTATCCCATTTCCTATAAGGTTGGTTATTCCTAAAAAACTGACCCAAGAGAGTACAAAAAATGAGCAAGTAGGGGTCGATCTGAAAGGGAGAGGGGGGAACTAGAGCTAATGTAGGTTGTCTAGGTTCCTAATGTAGACTAGGATTCAAGGGTGTTATTAGGGATTATTTGATTATGCCAAATGGATCAAGCAAGCAAGTAAAGGAAACGAGCAATCAAAACATATGTTATCCCTAAGCAAATTAATTTAAATTAGCAAGAAGGTAACTAAAAAAGACAGAGAGAGAAATCTAGACTAAAGCAAGCCAAACAAGATCTAACACTAAGATTAAACTAGCAGTTAAAAACTAAGGCAAGAAAAAGACTAACAATAATTAGCAAGAACTAGAGCTATCAAGATCAAAAGTTCACTAACTACTCTAGCAATCCCTAACTATCCAAAACAAGAAAATTAACCAACAAGAAATTAAAGAAACTAACTAAGCAAGCATGAACTAGCAAGGAATCAATTTGGGGTTTTAAGAAGTATATAGAGGTGTGGTATGTTTGGGGGAATGTTACTAGAATCCAAGTTGGGTGGTCACAGCATGCAACTTATATCCATTAATTCTAGATTGTTAAATAAAACAACAAGATAATTCTATAGAATTACCCTAAGATACTAGTTGGTCATGGATGGCATAAGGTGTGTGCAGGTGAACTACACCCGTGCACACCCTATCCAGCCTTACGAGCCTCAATTGGACTAGGGTTTAGGTGGAATTCTATAGGATCAAGCAAGTATAGGTTTCTAGAGTAGGTTTCCTTAGGGAAATTGGGAGTCAAGTGTAAGAATGGAGAGTGGAGATGAGGGTGTTTCACCTCATTTTAGTCATTGTTTAGCCTTTAGGAAACTCCTCTATAAAATTGCACTAAAAACTCCTACACTATCTAATTAGATCTACTACCACTTAGAAGTAAAAGAGGGGATATGTATGTGGGAAGATAGGGTTCTATCTAGGGATCCACTAGTTGGACCTAGGAGCATTCCCTAAGATAGCCTCATACAAGTCATTCTCTCCTCGAGTTTAAGTGGTTTCAAGCATAAATCAACAAGCAATCCATGATTTTAAGCATAAACCACAATAAGAAGTATGTGAAATAAGAGAAAAGTAGAAGACAATCATAATAAAATGAATATTTAGAGTTTACAAGTAATTTTCACCCAACATGGTATCAAAGTAACATTTTTACCCCCAAACAACCCACCCCATAGGGCTTAGCTAGGCATAAATAAATAAAAGAACAAAGAAGAAGGAGTATAGGAGTAGGAGGCCATGAAATTTGGTGGAAACTCCTCCTTCTCCACCTCCTTGCTAGTGGAGCACACCCTTCTTCTCCCAACATGGATGGATGGAATGGAAAGGTGATGGATGATGGCCAAAACCCCAGAAAAATAGGATTTTGAGGTGAAGCAATGTGAAATGTGGTGGAAGTAGGTGGGAGTAGATAGGAACTCCTTGAACGCTCAAGGTAGGTGGAAATGAAATCTAGGGTACTATAACCACTAGTTAGGATTATATATAGGTGGTAGAGAAGCACTAGGTTATGTGGGGGTAGTTTGGGAAAATCACTGTAGAAAAAACTAGGTTTTGGATGGAAGCACGACCGTGGTGGGTAAGGGGTAAAATGATCATGTTGAGGGGGAATGGTTGTGCTAGTAGAGGTGAAGTTATAGTAAAAAATGGAAAACTGATAGCTCATAGCATGGACGTGGTGGGGGCTAGGTAGTACGGTCATGTTGGGTAGCATGGTTGTGGTGGGCAAGTTGAGGACTTGGTCATTTTCTCTGGAACAAACATTCTGACTACATCCAGTGCGGTCATTCTGGCTGGCACAATCGCATTGAGGTCTTCTAGGCACGTGTGTGCTGCTGGAGCTATTGTAGCCTTGTCAATTATGTGGTTCTACTATGATTTTTATGTTGGTATCATGGTTGTTCCATGTCACCACGTCCGCATTGGGGCCCTTACATGCACTTTAAGCTTAATTTTTTTAGATTCACGGACACCTTCAGTTCAACTCAACCCTTGTCCACTAGGGGTAGGCTGGGGGAGCTCTAGGACCTTCTTTGGACTCCCCCATGGATGGAGGAACCCTAGAACATCTTTCTTCTCTCTTGTCCATCCAAGGAGTCTTCTAAGTACCTAAAAAAGCATGCAAACTATGTCCACAAGTGCATTTGATACAAAACCATTTATTAGGGTAATAAATTGCAATCTAAGATGTCTAGATGTGATTGAAATACAAAAACAACATAGGATGAAGGCCTAAAATAGGGTTGTATCACCACCCCAAACTTAAAACATACTTGTCCTTAAGTATGTTCTAACTTAATCTCCCTTTTAATTAATCCAAGAGAAACATGGTCATGATGATATCCGGATATAATGAGTTCACATGTGAAATTAGACATGCAATCCACTACTCTATATTCATTTATCATTTTCAAGTGTGAATCAAGCACAAAACACAAAGCACAAAGCTTCAAATATGGGATACCAACCAAACATGTAAATTATGTAATTTTCATAAAGCTTTAGATAAGTCGTATCATGCATAGCATACATTCAAATGGTTGGAGTTGTTGTTTCACTTACTAGAACTACATCATACACTTCATCAGACCTCTCACGACCCACTTGTCTTGTGTAGGGGTGTAAGGGCTAGAGTTGACTTACCCTAGCCCCACTAGGTATAAAAAGTGAATAAAAGGGTTATGGTAAGGAGTGGAGTGCTATTATAGAGGGTCACTCATCTTTTTTTTCTTAATAAGCTATTACATAGAGTCATCCCTTATTTCTTTTTCTTTTTCTTTTTCTTTTTATTCACGCTATATGTAAGGAGGGCATGTGATGACAAGAGTGAAGAGGGGCGATATAGATATGAACACCCCAAACTTTTTGAGGGTGGCTAAGGCTAAAATGTTCTCTTTTGACATCCTTTCATGAGGTGGAGAGGTAAGAAGATGATAGAAGGAATGTCAAGTCAAATAGGGGTCATGGGTGGTGAGGATCCATGTATAATTTCATCCAAGCAGCATATTCTATGCAACTTTCACCAAACAAACTAATCATGCATAAAATGAGAAATATGATAGATTACACTCTTTTCACATGGATTAAACAAGCCTCAGCACTCAAGGCTTGCAAGGTTCACACTTTTATCCAAAATTGTTAACTACTTCTGAGAGGCTTAGTGCACATGCAAAATTTGATCACGTATATTCTAATCATTCACGTCACAATAAATTAAGATTTTGTGGAAACGCGCCATCGGATAAGTAAATTCAAATTTGGGCAAAATTGGCCAAAGTTGTGACAATTTGCATTCAACCACATCTAAACCTACATTTAGGAAATTAAAAGCATAAAACAATCAAATCCTAGCTACAACACACAAAAATTATCAAAACGTACATGAAATGCAATGTATGAGATGGAATGGCATGAAAAGCCAAAAAATGAAAAAATACACAAAAAATGCATGAATTTGAACTGCATGACATGCATGTATGTAAGAAAGCACACAAAGTATGGATAGACAAGTATGAGAGTTGGTTATACTGCTTGATCATCTTGAGCAAAAATTTAGAACATGGAACATAGAGGAAAATGAGGTAAATCAAGGGCTTAACGCCCTACCATGCCAAACTTTTAAAACATATTGTCCTGAACATGAAAAAGAATTTTATAATGGTAGGGTAGAGGGAATGGAGGCATGGTAGACAAACACCAAGAGGAAAGAGGGATTTCAAAGTCTAGTGAGTAGGGAAGATCCACCACTACCATTCCCAAAGTGAGAAAAATACTTGAAATTTTTTAAAATGTGTAAGGCCATGAGGCTTGGACACACTCACAATGACTAACACTAGGGCTATAAATGGGTACGGGTAGACCCACGGACTCGTAAATCTGGACCCTTAAAAAACCCGTCACGGGTCTAATTTTTCATACCCACATACCCTTGGACCCGTATACCCTTGGACCCGCATATAAGCGGGTCCAATAATGGGTATGCTTGGACCCAGACCCGGTAGACCTGTGTACCCACTATACATAAGTAACTACTAAAATAATATGTTATATATCATACTTTACTAGTCTAATTAATATAATTATTGAGATTATATCCTACTCTAAGGTTGAGACTAGTCATATAACTAAGAATTAGCTATTCTAGTTACAATAACGAACATCATATCTAAACTTAAAATCAAAATGTCTACTAATCTACATTACTTTCTACATAAATTAAATGTTATGATCATGACTACAAATATGTAAACAATTACTCAATTAATTTTATTGTATAGAATATAACATTGTCTAATATAACTATTACATGTTAATATACTATATGATAACAATATCTTGTTGTGTTAAATATATATAACATAGTCATTTATCTTACATAAACAATATGATGTTTTATAGAACCGCTTACCAGCATACCCACACCGCATACCCGCTATTATTACGGGTACGGGTATGGTGCGGGTCCATGTTTTGTATTATGCGAGTCTAGAACCGGAACCGGACCCGCTAAATTAGATGGGTATGGGTATGGGTATGGCCAGACCCGCACCGTACCCGCACCGTTTACACCCCTAACTAACACACTTACCCACAAGTGCATGGGGTCATGTTATAGTATAGAAAAGTGGAAAGTTAGGGGATGGTCTGCAGGGTGAGAGGGGGCACTAGTGCTCAGTTAGGTTGACTAGGTTCCTAATGCAAAGTCTAGTGTTCAAGGGTGTGATTAGGGTTTGTTTGATTACGCTAGATGGTTCAAGCAAGCTAGTAATGGGAACGAGTAGTCAAAGCCTTGTTAACCCTAGGCAAGAAAATTCTAACTAGCAAAAAAGGGAAATAAGAAAGAGAGAGAGCAATCTAGATGAAAGCAAGAAAAATAAGATCTAACACTAAGATTAAACTAGTAGTTAACAACTAAGGCAAGAAAAAGACAAAAAACTAAAACTAACTAGCAAGAACTAGAACTAGAAAGCTCAAGGAGCACTAACTGTTCTAGCAATCCCTAACTCCCCAAAAAAAGACAATTAACCAACTATGAAATTAAGGCAATTAACAAAGCAAGCATGAACTAGAAAAGAAGCAATTTGGGGTTTTAAGCAATTGATAGAGGTGTGGGATGTTTGGGGAAATGTTACTAGAATCCAACTTAGGGGTCATAGCATGCAATGTCTATCCATTCATTCTAGATTGTGAAACAAAACAACAAGATAATGCTATAGAATTACCCTAAGCTACTAGTTGGCCATGGATGGTATAAAGTGTATGAAGGGGAACTACACCCTTGCACACCCTATCCAACCTTATGAGGCTCAATTGGACTAGGGATTAGTTGGAATTCTATAGGGTCTAGAAAGTTTAGGTTTCTAGAGTAGGTTCCTTGAGGGAAATTGGGAGTAAAGGGTGGGAATGGAGAGTGAATATGTGGGTGTTTCACCTTATATCACTCACCATCTAGCCTTTAGAAAACTCTGAGGTAATTGCACCAAGCGCTCCTACACTAGCTACATAGATATATCACTTAGAAGTAGAAGAAGGGATATGTATATGGAAAGATAGGATGCTAGCTAGGGATCCACTAGTTGGACCTAGGTGCAGTCCCTAAGATAGCCTCATACAAGCCATTCTCTCCTAGAGTCAAAGTGGTTTCATGAATAAATCAACAACAAAATCATTAGTTTAAGAACAAACCAGGAGAAGAAGTATGGGAAATAAGAGAAAAGTAGAAGACAATCATCATAAAATGAATATATAGAGTTTACAAGTTATTTTCCCCCAATGTGGTATCAAAGTAACATTTTTACCCCAAACAACCCACCACAAAGGACTTATATAGACATAAAGAAAGAAAAGAAGAAAGGAGTAGAGGAGAAGGAGGTCATGAAACGTGGTGAAGACTCCTCCTTCTTCCCCTCCTAGCTGTTGGAGCATGTCCTTCTTCCAAGATGGATGGATGGTATGGAAAGGTGATGGATGGTGGCCAAAACCGTTCAAGGTAGGTGAAAATGCATGCTAGCCGAGTGTAACCTCATGCTACAGCCGCCACCTAGGTATATATAGGTGGTATAGGGAATAACTAGGTTAAGTAGGGGTAGTTTGGAAAGATCAGTGCAGAAAAATCTAGGTTTTGGGTGGAAGCAAGACTGTGGTGGGTAATGGGTAGAACAGTCGTGCTAAGGGGGAACAACTATGTTGGGTGGAGGTGAAGTTATAGTTAAAATGGAAAATGATTGGTGGCATGATAGTGGTGGGAGCTAGGTAATGTTGGATCCTAGATGGGTGATTAGATGCTCTAGAGGGGGGGTGAATAGAGCTGAAAGCACTTAAACAAAATTCATTAAACCTTCAAGATATATCACAAGATAAGGTTGCTAAATAAAAAATTTGTGTGCAACTAAAACATGCATAGAAAGGATGAGAGAGATTGAACATACACCAAGAGACAAGCTATTTAGAGTGGTTCCACACTTCAAACTAGAAGTGTGTCAGTCCACTTGCCTAGAGAGGTCAACCTCTAGGACTTCCAAACTATTGCACTCTTATATTCATTTATAAGACTTACAATACATGACCAAACAAAGGACTTACCTATCCAATACAAAGAGTCTTCAACCTTACCAAGGACTTACCCACTTCGCAAGAGTCTTCAGCCTTCTCCAAGGACTTACCCACTCTTGCACAAGTCTTCAACCTTGCAGGAATTACCCACTCTTCTTGGATCTTCCGCCTTTGACTTCACCTTCACTCGGAGAAGCTTCCACCAAGGACTTACCTACTTGAGCAAGGAGTCTTATGCCTTCACCAAGGTCTTACCCACTCTAGCTCCAAGTCTTCAGCCTTGATCTTCACCAAGGGACTCCTTCCCTTGTTCTTCTTCACCTCTCTTGGACAAGAGAGAGAACCTTCATCTTCATGGTTGCAAATGAGAGATATGGAAGTGGTGGAAGTGAGAGCCTCACAAGATATACATGTAGGACTAGCTCTCTTACAGATTTCCTACTCACTCTAATGGATGTAGCAAGAGATTAAGATTAGAGAGAGAGAGGAGACTGTAGGATCACTCAACTATAGAATAGGAACCTTCATAGTGAATGCTCAACCTTGGAATGAAGCCCAAGGGGTCCTATTTATAGCTGGGGATGCCTCTTAGCCTTTGGGAACACTTGTGAATGAAAACTATCCGTTTTGTGGCTTGCAACGGATCTATTTTCACTTGTTGCAACTCCACAATGGCTAGAAACACTTTTCTGTACTTTTCCGTACAGTGCAATCGGTCGAGTTTCTATAAATGTAACTCGACCGATAGAGTAAAAGACAAAGCCGATATTCAGGCCATCGATCGCGTTTGTCCTAAGGAAACTCGACCGACCAATGAAAATTGATTTGGTCAGTTACTCCATCAGTCGAGTTCTGTGTAAACACAACTCGACCGATGCAATCTTCAGAAAATTGATCAAGGATGATCGGTCTAGTTTTCAGGCTGGGAAACTCGACCGACAAAGTGCCTGTAATCAATTTTCTAATTTGCATCTAAAGTGCTCTAATATTCGATCTAAGTGCTCCTGATATTTTTCTAAGCTTAATTACAAGTCATAAAATCATTACAAGTGATTTACAACATGATTCTAATGGATATACATCATATTACAAAAACATGCACTTGTATGACTTTGACTTGTCTTTTCTCCAATTTGAGATGCGCAAGTTAGGGCATTTGGAGTGTGTCTATACCTAATCTGAAATCACTCAAGTAGAGACATTAGACACCAATATGTGGAATGGTTAGTCATCATCAAAACACGGGTTTAGTCAATTTAGACTTGAGTCAACATTGACCTAATTGACCTTGAGTCAACAATCTCCCCCTTTTTGAAGATGACAAACCATTCCATAAATGTATTGAAAGCTTTAAAGTAAATTCATACCTTTGGAGAAACCTAGGGGTTTCAATGGAATTGAGTTCATATGCTCCCCCTCAATTAATGTGCATGGAGTTCTCATACTCCCCCTCAATTGATGCTTTTTCTCCTGCATGGTTAGCTTTTATAACATTTATAGAACTATGTCTTCTACTCATATATGTTCTACACATATATGTCGTCTCCCCTTTACCTTCTCCCCTTTATATGGACATGCTTCTCTGCTTCATGTAAGACATGTCTTCTTCCTCTTTTTAAAAGAAGACATACCTTTCTCCCCCTTTGTCATTTCAAAAAGTGGGGTTATGAAGAAATAAGAAACATCACTTGTTAAAGAGAAAGGAGATAACACAAATATATATAAGGAGAGTAGAAGAGCACAGATAGGGGATTGTCCAAGCATAGAAAGAAAAGCAAGTTAAAGCATATACTTGAACATCCCAAAAAGCAAGATAAAGTTATGCAAAAAAACAATAAATCGCAATTTTGACCCTCAAGGTGACGGAATTTGACCAAAAACCATCAGAGTTCATGGCAAAGAAATGAGTCTTGCTTAGAAGGCCGTTTCTGCATGAAAAATACTAGTCTTGCACCAAAAACTAAAACTGGAGCAAAATTTGCATAAAATCCAAAAATACTCCAATTTCTACATACAATGTAGATCTTATGTACCCAGCATCACAATGTTATGCAAACAACTCAAGATAGTACATATGCAATTCAAGGAACAAGCTTGAGCATGTAAGATACAAGCATACAATATAGATGAGCAAAGATGCCAATTATAAGCAAGGTTAGACCTACATGTATGTGAACTACTAGTAGATGATATCACAAGTTAGGACTACTAGTAGGATCTAGATCATAGCAAGAGATACCAAAAGATATACAAGATAAAGCAAGCTATGAGTAGATGAAGAGATATATCCAAACAAACAGATATGCAATTTTAGAAGCATGAGAGGATATAACTCACAAGATATGCATCCTTACCAAAAGATGATTACCCCTAAGAATCTCAAGGTTGTATCAACACAAGATATACACCTATATATATGTAGCAAGTTAGAGTACAACAGAAGCAATTTTTAGACACAACCAAGAGATCCAAAGAGACCATCATCAAAACCTGCAAAACAACTCAAAGCAAGTAATTGCAACATATAGATTTACCAATTTAGAGCAATTAGAGAGATAGAGTTGTAAGCAAGATAGGCAATTTAGAACATGGCAATATGCATATACAAAGGTACCAAATGAGAGTTCCAAAGAATAAGGCTATTGGTTGAGAAAATCTAGTTGAGAGGGAAATTCTCACTCAATAAGCCAAATGTATATTCTGTGCACAGTGTTATCGGTCGAGTTCTGTGTATTGACAAATCGACCGATGACAGCAGTTGGCAACACCCATTGGTGCCAATCGGTCGAGTTTTAATAGGGCAAACTCGACCGACACAGCAGCTGCCAAAAAGCATATATATTCCATAAAAACATATTTAAAGGCATGCTAAATATACAAACCATATCCAAACATGTCTAAGCAAGTTAGTAATGCACTATAGAAGCATTAGAAACCATATGTATAGTGCACACTAACTTGACAAAAACAAGTTAGAAATGGTTAAAAGCAAGAAAAACACTACCTTTGTGCTTACCATTCCTTTTTCCACTTGTTGTCACCCTCTACACATCTCACCTTTCTTCTTTCATGTGGATTGAGAAGTCAGTTTGCAATTCAATAGCTCAAATCAATCCATTTGCAAGTACCTACAAGAAGAAAGATGAAATGGTCCCCAATCATATTTTTTGGGTCCAGAGAGGTTAGTTTCGCAACCCAAGTCCTATTTCTCTTGGGTGCTTTCCTAAAAGGACAACAAGTAGAATAATGACCAATTTCATTGCAATAATTACATGTTCCCATAGTCTTAGAACTAGAGGATTTTCCATGGAATATTGGAGGTCCTTTATCTTTGTTGTTCCCTTGACTACTATCATACCCTAAACCATGTCTACCAATTTGTTTAGTAGTATGGTGTAGGATGTCATTAAGACTCTTTTTACCCACTAAGAATCTTTGCAAGGATGATCTCAAACTATCATTATCATGCTTAAGAGAAGCAATAGTAGAAGACAAATTTTTTATATTATCTCTAGCATGCAGAAGATCATTTTCTAAGCAAAGAGTTTTAGTTAAATAAGAGTCTCTATTAATATGAAGAGCAGCAACATCATTCTCTCTATTTGTAGAACTAGAACAAGATTCATGCCCATTGATTTTAGCAAGCAAGGAGGCATTTTCTATTTCTAATTCATGCAAAACAAAATCTTTGTCCTTGAATTTAGATTTAAGAACATCAATATCATGCATGAGAGAATCCACAATTAAAGTATGTTCTTCAATAGAATTAGGCACAAGAGGTTGAGCTTCTAGAAATCTAACCTTATCAAGTAAACTAGTATTTTCAAGTTTAAGAGAATCTACTTGACTAAGACAATCATGTTTATCATCAAGCAAGCACGAATTAGCATGTTCAAGATCATCTAATTCTACATGCAAATTATCAACAATTTTAGCAAGTTTTTTCTTTTTCCTTTTAGAAGACTTAAGAGAGGCACAAATATCATGAATAATAGCAATCAAAGATTCTTTATCTAGAGAGTTTAGATTTACCTCACTTGAGTCTTCACTTGTTGATGCTATAAGAGCAAAATGGCATTCTCCTTCATCACTTGAGCTTGAGCTTGATCCTTAACTTGACTCTTCACTTGAGCTTGAGTTGGAGGAGCCACTTGAGCTTGATTGCCATTTCTTCTTGTTCTTGTGAAGATGGGTCTTTTTGCCTTGTGGGCAATCTTCCTTGTAGTGACCCTTCTTTCCACATGTGAAGCACCAGATGGAGGAGGACTTGCCTTTGTAGAGTTGACCCTTGGAGTACATGGCATCTTCTTTAGCTTGAGAGGATGGAGAGACTTGTTCCATGATAGCTTCAATTTGAGACTTCATTTCAGCCTTCTTCATTCTCTTTAGCTCTTTCTTTTCTTGTCTTTCTACTTCCTCCCTCTTGTCAAGTGTGGCTTCATGTGCTTGTAGATTTCCAATGATCTCTTCAATAGGAATATCCCTAAGAGACCTTGATTCTTCAATGGAAGTCACCTTAGGTTCCCATCTCTTGGGGAGAGTTCTAAGGATCTTTGAGTTGATCTCTCCACTAGACATAGGATGTCCTAGAATAGCAAGACCATTCAAAATGGTGTTGAGCCTTGAGTACATGTTGGCTATACTCTCCTCCTTTCCCATCTTGAAGTTCTCAAATAACCCTTTGAGCATGTAGACTTTGCTTTCCTTCACTTGATTTGTTCCTTCATAAGTGATGCAAAACTTTCTCCATACCTCATAGGCTGTTTCACATGAAGAAATCCGGTTGAACTCGGTGGGGGTCATGGAGGCATATAGGATGTGCATGGATCTAGCATTCAAGGTTGCTTTCATCAAGGTAGCTTCATCCCATTCTTCAATCCTTGTCTTTGGTAGCATGTATGGGTTGTTCACCATTTGCCACATCTCAAGACTTGATCCTTGGATTTAGAATTGGAGCCTTCTTCTCCAATAGAGGAAATTTCTCCCATCAAAGATTGGAAGGCTAGTCGAGAATCTTCCTCCTAGGTAGTCACCCATCTTCTCCTACTTGCTGAAGTATGCTTGGAGAAGACCCACTCTGATACCAATTGTTGGATCCTAGATGGGTGATTAGATGCTCTAGAGGGGGGGGTGAATAGAGTTGAAAGCACTTAAACAAAATTCATTAAACCTTCAAGATATATCACAAGATAAGGTTGCTAAATAGGAAATTTGTGTGCAACTAAAACATGCATAGCAAGGATGAGAGAGATTGAACATAAACTAAGAGACAAGCTATTTAGAGTGGTTCCACACTTCAAACTAGAAGTGTGTCAGTCCACTTGCCTAGAGAGGTCAACCTCTAGGACTTCCAAACTATTGCACTCTTATATTCATTTCTAAGACTTACAATACATGACCAAACAAAGGACTTACCTATCCAATACAAAGAGTCTTCAACCTTACCAAGGACTTACCCACTTCGCAAGAGTCTTCGGCCTTCTCCAAGGACTTACCCACTCTTGCACAAGTCTTCAGCCTTGCAGGAATTACCCACTCTTCTTGGATCTTCCGCCTTTGACTTCACCTTCACTCGGAGAAGCTTCCACCAAGGACTTACCTACTTGAGCAAGGAGTCTTCTGCCTTCACCAAGGGCTTACCCACTCTAGCTCCAAGTCTTCAACCTTGATCTTCACCAAGGGACTCCTTCCCTTGTTCTTCTTCACCTCTCTTAGACAAAAGAGAGAACCTTCATCTTCATGGTTGCAAACGAGAGATATGGAGGTGGTGGAAGTGAGAGCCTCACAAGATATACATGTAGGACTAGCTCTCTTACAGATTTCCTACTCACTCTAATGGATGTAGCAAGTGATTAAGCTTAGAGAGAGAGAGGAGGTTGTAGGATCACTCAACTATAGAATAGGAACCTTCATAGTGAATGCTCAACCTTGGAATGAAGCCCAAGGGGTCCTATTTATAGCTGGGGATGCCTCTTAGCCTTTGGGAACACTTGTGAACGAAAAATAGCCGTTTTGTGGCTTGCAACAGATCTATTTTCACTTGTTGCAACTCCACAACTGCTAGAAACACTTTTCTGCACTTTTCCGTACAGTGCAATCGGTCGAGTTTCTATAAATGTAACTCGACCGATAGAGTAAAAGACAAAGTCGATATTTAGGCCATCGGTCGAGTTTGTCCTGAGGAAACTCGACCGACCAATGAAAATCGATTTGGTCAGTTACTCCATCGGTCGAGTTCTGTGTAAACACAACTCAATCGATGCAATCTTCAGAAAATTGATCAAGGATGATCAGTCGAGTTTTCAGGTTGGGAAACTCGACCGAAAAAGTGCCTGTAATCAATTTTCTAAGTTGCATCTAAAGTGCTCTAATATTCGATCTAAGTGCTCCTGATATTTTTCTAAGCTTAATTACAAGTCATACAATCATTACAAGTGATTTACAACATGATTCTAATGGATATACATCATATTACAAAAATGTGCACGTGTATGACTTTGACTTGTCTTTTCTCCAATTTGAGATGCGCAAGTTAGGGCATTTGGAGTGTGTCTATACCTAATCTGAAATCACTCAAGTAGAGACATTAGACACCAATATGTGGAATGGTTAGTCATCATCAAAACACGGGTTTAGTCAATTTAGACGTGAGTCAACATTGACCTAATTGACCTTGAGTCAACAGGTAACAATACCGTTCTGGGTGAGTTGAGGACTTGGTCAGTTTCTCTAGAATGGCGTTCTGGCTTCTTCCAGTACAACCGTTCTGGCTAGCATGATTGTCTTGGGGTCTTCTTGACATGATTGTGGTGGTTGTCACAGTCGTGCTATTGGAGATTTTGTAGTGTTGTCAAGTCTATGATGCTATTGTGATTTTGATGTTGGTAGCACAACCATTCCATGTCTCCACAGTTGTGCCGGGGCCCTTCCATGCACTTTAAGCTTCAATCTTTGAGGTCCATGACCACCTTCACTTCAACTCGACCCTTGACCACTAGGAATAGGTTGAGGGAGCTCTAGGACCTTCTTTATACTCCTCCATGGATGGAGGAAACCTAGAACATCTTCCTTCTCTTCCATCCATCTAAGGCATGGTCCAAGTAACTGAAAACTATACAAAGTCCATAGGTGCATTTGATATAAAACCATTTATTAGGGAAATAACTTATAATCTAACATGTCTAGATGTGATTGAAATGAAAAAAGACAAAGGATATAGCCCTAAAATGGGGTTACATCACCTTTCAAGTCGTTCCCTCATCAGAGTATCCATAGTCAGTCATCACATCCACATAAACTAAAAGCTTGTGAAGCCAAAGTCTAACAGCTCACATACATCAATATTAACCCTAAAGTCTTGAATCCATCTATACAGTTTTTAGACCCACCCAAATTTTCCTTATTCGACACAATCAAATTAAAATTGCTAAAGAAAATAACTAGAAAATAAGAAGAGACTTTCTTTAATCTTTTATTAGGTCCTAAGATTTGAACTTTTGTTGTTGGTCAGCTAAACTGGCCATAAATCCAATTGGTGACAACCATGCTCTAGTAACTAAGCACTCCACCTGTTGTCAAGAGTAGGTCTGGATCTCAATCTTCACATCCTTCCACCATGATTTCAATCCCACATATTTTCAAATGCTTAGGCAGAAACTATCAAAAAAATTACAATTCCCTCTAACCTCCTTCAATCTTACATTAGCAATCTAGGTTTCCAGAATGAAAACCATATTCGGGTACTCTCTCCAACACCATTGTCAATGTGCCGACATGGAGTCAAGTTTGCCCATTCTTTGACCTTCTTTATTATGGTTTTCATTTTCATTTATGGGGTTGGGTTGTCCCAACACCTTCAACTTGAAGTGTTTTACTCCCATGATATGACTCATCCTCGTCTTTAATAAAATTTTGTTTCTTAAGCATAGAGATATTTTCCAAATTCATTGTCTAGCTCCATGTCGCATAGCTCACTATCTCTATGTCATCCAATTTTGCGGCAAGAATCCTCATACGTAGTCACCTAGAGCTTTAGCATTGCCATCATCTTGTGTAGGATATATACACACAATGACGGGTGTCTTTAATTTATTTAAATGCACTTTGTTTAGGTTCGATGCCTGCTTCTCCACTGATAGGTTCTTTCGACCAACCATCTTTTGAAGCCTTCTCTGCACTTTTTTTGTTTCTCATCCCTCAATCAAATCACAACACATGCCTTCCCTACTTTTCTTGTACATGTTTGGAGAGAAGGTCTTTGTTCAACGTAACAAAAGTATTTCTCATTTGCATGCTATATCCTCTCTTTCCAATGTTAGGATTTAACGCTTCCTTTTTACCTTCATTCGTCATAGCAGCTTGTCCCCCTCTTCCCTTCTATCCTCATCTTCTTGGGTGTGAGTAGAGGGGGCTTGGCCTCGTAGCCCTCTCCACTATGGTCCTTTTCTCCTTAGGCTCCTTGATGATATTCTCCCCATAGAAGATGTTTCATACTTGTTTCAGAACCAATCATTTCATGGACTCATCAAGATCCCTACTTTCAGTCCCCATCCATATATGTTGTTCTCTATTAATCCTTGGGACTGGTGATCAAACAATTGACAATAGTTCCTCCCCAACTATTGGGGTTAGGATTAGACCCTTCTTTCTTCTTTGTGTGCCATGGAGAGGAGAATGTGTAATTAGTCAGTTTGACAAGTAAAACCAACTATTTCTTTGTTGAACCTTCACCATAGAGTACCTTGGCCGTTGAAAGCAATGACTTTCACGGTGAGACCCAAAGCCAAGTACCCACGAGAGGATATATTCCTCTTCTTCATACTCCCATTAGAAATCTTTATCCACTTTATCTAGATGCCCGCACATGTAATAATAATTTGGACAAGCTTTCATATTTAATCTCAAGCACGACCAACATGCCTTGCCTATCAATAATCTTTTGTGATTGTTTGAGGGGTTTGGTAATGTTGAGACAAACACAAACCCTTTTCAACGACTCACAACCTAACTCATCACTATCGATCTATACTACTCAGCTAATACCACTTGTAGTTGAATGCACCACTGCTTCAATCTGTGACCTAATGGCATACCATATTAGCCAATCCTAGAAAAGACACACCTTGAAGTCTATCTTTCCCGACAGTTCCTCTTTATTGTCCTCTTTAGTCAAAAAGTAATCAGTTCTCGAAACTCTGTGGTCCCCCATTAAGGATCTTCCTTTATCTTTCTAGTGGAAGAACTAGATGATGAAGACGTATGGTAAATCAATTTGAGTGACACCTTGGTTGAGAGCAACCAAGCATGTGTGAGGGTTCTCTTTAGTGCCTAAAAGTAATAATTTCTCGATAAGAAGCAGTCTGGCGAGCAAAACCAGCTAGACATGATTTTCTGCATCCCTTGCCAACTAGCTCAGTTGGTTAAGCATGCTGCTTGTGAAGCACAGGTTGCGGGTTCGAATCTCAGCGAACTCGTTGGGGCACTACAGGTTGGGATTATAGTTCTCGGTGTAGCTGATGGTGTTCTCTCTCTCCTGCTACCTTGGATAGGGATGAAATTCCCCACTTCCAAAAAAAAAATGATTTTCTGCATCCCTGACTTCTTCTTCTACTAGATCGACAATGTCCCCCTCATCCTCGTCCCAGCTGTGTCCATCTTTCGATCGAATCCTCTACCATGTGTGAGACCAAGTCCAAGAAGAACTATTAATCCTTGAGAATGAAAACTACTCAAGAGAAAAGGATTCTCACCATTGCCAAAGGAGTCATGGACTCAATTCCAATATAAAAGAAAATGAGTCTCGGTTTCAATTAAAGAGATTAGTCTTAATTTCTGTAAAAAGGTTAGTCCACATGAATGACTGGCGTGTTTTGTGAAACAAATAAGGCCTTGTTTGGTAGGGTGTAATATAAAAGTGTTAAGTTTGAATGTCACCATTTCCTGCTTTTGTAATTGTTTGGTAGGGTGTAATGCTGTGCAGTTTGTTGTTTTGAAACAACACTCAACCACCCGATTCTGCTCAAAAATCAGGAAAAGGTTCCACGTCGAGAAAGGGGGTGGTCGGGTGTAGTTCGTTCCTGTAACTGCTACAGCTGTGCGACTGACATCATTCTACCATGAAACCGAACAGGTTATGTTCGTGGGGCTACCAGCTGTGCTGGTTGCTTTCGTTCCGGTGGACCATTGTGCAGCCTATCGTGGCTTTTTCTAACAAAACGCAGCTGCTACGTTTTGACGACAATACTTTCCAGAACTATACCAATAGATATGATCAATCTCCTTGATTTGGATCACATCCTACCAAATAAAATCTTTGTCGTTCTAACTATACACATTTGTTTTCCACACATTTTAATTTACTCAATTCGCTCCAATTACACCCTACCAAACATGGCCTAATAAGTGATTGATCCGTTTCCGGCAGTTGTCATTCCATTTCCAAGTTGTGGAATTACTTTGCCAGCACAGCATTGATACTTTAGAATGATACATCGATATATATTGTTTAATACCACTACAGTTCGTAACACTAGCTCGGTAACAAACCAGTCAAACCCGGCATTTGAAGCCAGCTAATCAAATTGGTTTGGTCCATACAAACGAGAAACATGCAAATAATATTTTGATAACGTCGAACGCAAAATGCGGGCGTGGTAGGTACAGGAGTTTTCGGCTGGCCATAAGTGGCTTGTGTCGGTTAGCACATAAGGTCTGGAACAGGAGTTTCCAATGAGCAACACGTTTCTCCATAAGTGGCTTGTCTCGGTTAGCACATAAGGTCTATATAAGGGCCCATTCAGAGCGAGGGTAAACACGTACACACTGTTATCAGGTAACGACACACAGTAGCATCATCCATGACACTTGCTGGAATCCCTGTAACAGCTACGTCTGCGAATGGGCCACCTTCAGTTCCAAGACGATCCGGTGGGTATGCACCGACCGTGTGGAGCAACGAATTTATTCAGTCACTGAACAGTCAATTCCCGGTATGAACAACAGCAAATGAATTTACTGGTCGTAGAAGTATAGCATTTCGTACTCTGTGCTTGAATTCTCTATTAGCTTTTGCCAGTAGGTATTAAGGAGCGTTCACGTTCATGGTTCCCTATTCTAGGTGAAGGTTTTGAATTTCCAGCAGAGTACTGTACTTTTGGTTTATCATGGAATGAAACTGCCTTTGATAAAATATAAGACCCAAATCCGTTGGTTGTAGATAACCATAACAGAAGTATTTTGGAAGAAATTTGTGAGGTGTATTACTGATGCATCAGAATGTGATGTTCCCGAAAAAAGGTTTCCCAGCATAACTCTACCCAAACTCTTACCTAAGGTTATCTTCGTATCCCCACACATTTCGTTTAACCCACACAACCTCCTGCATAGATGCAACTAGACCCTTCACCTCAGCTATTGTACTGCTACTATCAGTTCGTAGTCACATACCCATATTTTGTGTTCATTTATGCAAACAGATGACATTTCACTGAAACTTACATCAAAACCATCTAAAATCCGGATATCTCTGTTTTATATGCTACCATCAACAGTTATTCAGTTTTCGGTTACTTTACGGTGTAGCACATTTACGTCAATTTATTTACCTACCTTCTCCCTCACAAGGAAAACAAATGGTACAGTTGGGAAAGAGATATCATGAACTTCAAAAACGAGACATCTATCTGTATAAGGAAATTGCAAACCTATCTTACGTCATTGATATATTATTAGTAATGGCCTTACCATCAACTTTGCTTGAAGGACCACCTTGCAAAGCTCAATTTTTAAGCACTTATTTACGCAAGGTGTGGAATTATTACCTCGGTGTGAATTGATATATTTTTTTGTAGACTTTTTATTCGTTTATAAATTTACAGTTCAACTTTACTATATAACTCCAACCATGATCATATACACAACATCAGATTTCTGTTAGCATAATATTTCATATGTTCGTAATCACATTTTTCCTTTTAAAAAAATCTTCATAACAATATTTTGTTAAATAACTTTTGGGGCTATATATAAACATATAATCATCTATCCTAACGGGCCCCTGGTAATGGTAAGCAATGTTTGGGTACTCATAGTTGAGATTAAAAATTGAAGCGTATGCGTAGTGACATATTCTTAATATTCAATGTGCAAGATAGAAACTAAACGTGAAGAAAGCCGTACCATGTGCTTTGAAGGGCTTGTATTTTTCTTATCACTGTAACTAATATATCGAACATTGATATTTTTATATAAATTCTACTTGTCTCATAGATACAAACAAGATCTAATTAACATAGATGTTGGTTAATGATCACGGATCGTGTGTATATATAATTTAAAATGTGTTTTGAGGATCTGAAATATCATCTAATTCATCATAGTTTTACTTTTTAGCTTACCATTCTAACATTGATGTATATACAGGATGCACATGCCAATAGACAC
Source organism: Alisma plantago-aquatica (assembly GCA_963693085.1). NCBI lineage: Eukaryota > Viridiplantae > Streptophyta > Magnoliopsida > Alismatales > Alismataceae > Alisma > Alisma plantago-aquatica. The sequence goes on along the minus strand of OY856410.1, from coordinate 1,007,745,299 downwards.
GGAGAATTGATGGAAAAGACTAGAAACATGTTGAGTGAATGCAATGAACACTTGAGTTTGATCAAGCTATTGGACTGGCTTCAAAAGCTTGGTGTGGCTTATCATTTTAAGGATTATATTTATAAATTATTAGGTGATTTGTCCAACCACATGACCGATATTCTGGAAAAAGGGGATCTCAATCATATTTCCATCTTGTTCGTGTTACTTCGAAACAATGGTTTCGTGGTCTCACAAGGTATAATTTAGAGTGAGAAGTTCATGCTCTACTTCTGCACAAGTAAACCTTATTGTTTGTATATAATGGTTCTTTTGGGTATGCAAATTAAATTGTAACTACTATGTTGTTCCCAAGAGTTGCTTTGAGCTAAAATCTAAAAACTTTTGTAGGAACTTTTGTGTATGCATTTGCATAGTTAAAATCATGAGAAAGTGAAACTATGGGAAAAACATGTCATAGTACAATGGAAAATACATAGAAGGTAGGGTAAATCACATATCAATGTCAATTGTAACAAGTAAATGTTAAAATAATCTTAATAGACAAGAAACATGTATTAATGGTAACATAAGATAGAAGTTATATTTAAACAGATGTTAGAATGTGCTTACATTAAATAAGCTGGTTGGTTTTATAAAATATAATGCCATACTTTTTTGGAAAGAAAATCCATTCCTGATATTTTTGTACAAATAATTATCCCAAGCATTTATGTTATCTTCCTAATTTACTATACTCAATGATGCTTCTCAAGAGGTAGATGTCTTGGTTGAGACCCATCTAATATTATGGATTGAGGTGGTATATATTTAACGATCACAAATTTTTTAAACGAGAAGTGGATGCGCCTAAACTTAGAAAATATAACTAAAAGGAAACATTGTGAAATGTAGTCTGATTCATCATGTGTTAATATCGGTTCACCATAACATATGAAATTGTATGATTTTACACTTGCTTCTGATATTATCTCCATATAACATCTTTCACCCTTTATGATATGCTTTCATTGGTTTGGTCTCTAAGGTCTCAAGACAACTATTCTAAACAAAACTAATAAGACTACACATACCAACAAGGTGCACACTTTTTTCAGGAGCCTGTTACTATCAAATTCATTGATCAATGTGCTCATCTTGTATAATCACAAAGATTAGTGAGCTCCTAGGTTATTTTTCCATGAGTGTCTGTGAGTGTAGACAAAGAATGCAAAGGAGGCTAGTGATGACATGTGAAGTTATCCATCCTTTCTAAAATTTTGGTAGTGGATCAGGCATGGGGCCTAGGCATAACAAAGTTATATAAAAAGTTATATCCCCTATTAATAAAATTCCATCTAATTAACTAGTAGTAAAGTTATGACACGTGCAACACGTGCTTATAGAAGGGGCTAACAAGTTGTTGAGGTAGTGCAACTACCCTTACAATAAGAATAAAGAATAGAAACTCAGGTGTACATTGACCACCTTGGGCTTGAGTTGAAGTGTAGAGGAGTCTATGAGGTAATATAGTTCAGTCTTGATGAGGATGTCAAGAGGCTAAGTGAGTAAAACTATAACATCCCATTATTTGAAATCTTTCTTAAATTGATCATATTAGGAATCATCTAACTTGTATTCTAGGACCGTATTAGATAATATGGTAAGTACAATTTCTTGGAGATGTGATAAGATGTGTGACCTCTGGGATGCTTTACTTGATGTATGTATGTGAGAATAGAGCATGTTGAGGAGGAAATGTTGTTTAATGGGGTCAGTCATAATCCCAAAAACTAGTTAGCACCTTTGCATGGTATCCACGGGTTTCAGAATATCAACTAATATCCATGTCTGAATTTCACACAAGAAAAGCAATACTATAATAAATTATCAAAGAATCTTGAATATACAGAAATAACTACTCGTCACTTGTATTTTCATATGAGATAGGTACTTTTTAAATATCTATCGAATAGTATTGTCTGTATGAGAAGTTTTACATAGGGGTCCTTAAAGGATATAAAAGAAATGTTTTGATGCATTTTAGATGTGTACACCGGTTCTATCAATAAAGATACCTAAAATTGATACTAATCATATTATGAATTTTTAGTCCCATTTAGTAGTGAAGTGTCATTTATAAAGCCATCTAGTCGTGTTGCAATACTGAATTGGATTTATCTAAACTTTGTCTTGCATTTTATGTAGATATATTCACGGGTTTTTTTTATCAAGAAAATCACCTCTCTATTATGAAGTGCAATGATTATAGAGGAATATTAAGTTTGTATGAGGCATCCTTTCTATCATATGATGGAGAGGTTATTTTAAACAATGTTTGAGAATTATGCATAGAATACTTGAAAAATCTATATGAAGAGACAACCATTGATACACTTAAGGAGACGATAAAGCGTTCTCTAGAAATTCCACTGCATCGGAGGATAATGAGATTAGAAATTCACCAGTTCATCAAGATGTATGCTATGGAAAAGGATATGAGCCCAGTACTATTAGAATTTGCTCAACTAGATTATAACAAAGTTCAATGTGTACACATGGATGAGGTAAAAAGAGCTTCTAGGTATGGTGTCTCATGTAGATGCTTTAATCTCTTCACTCTAACCAAATATATATCTTATCAAATTACTTTCTCTCTTTCAGGTGGTGGGATGAAATTGGATTCAAAGGAAATATTCAATTTTTCAGAGATCGTATTGTGGAATGTTGGATATGGGCTATTGGTATTGCCTCACATGAACCTAAATCTAGCTATTGTAGAGAACATTTAACAAAATTAACTGCATTGATTGCCTTACTGGATGATCTCTATGACATATATGGTACCATGGACGAAATTGAAGTGTTTACCCAAACAATTGAAAGGTAAGACAATGGCTCACTGGATTAACATTATTCATATATATACAAAATAGCTCTACAATAAATTGACTTGTCATTTGACTCTGAAATACGTTACTTTTCCATGGATTTTTTGTAAACTTACAGTCATGACAAATGTTATTTGTTAACACGACAAAAAATTGAATTTCAACATGACAAGTGAGGTATCTCTCATATGAAATTTTCCTTACAATAATATTAGTTTATGTTCTTATTGAACTTCTACTATATATGATTCACTTAAATATATAGAGTATTTCTTCCAAGTATTTGAGTTTATAATCTAAATATATTATATGCTCTCTCTTGATAAACAAATATTAAATATATGTGCATGACAACATGATGTGACATGTTGATAATCAAACACTATCTTCTTACAACAAGTGTAACTTGAATATAATATGATCATGTTCCTGGGAATTACCTAGATAATGAATGTATGCCATTTATTGAGAGTAAAGCTCTGATACTGCTATCGAGTAGTGTCCAAGAAAGATCTACACCCGTTAGTATCTAATACATACATTTGGTTCATGTTCATGCAAATGATCTCATAACATTTAGAAACGAGTTGCTTACTCAATTATGTGTTTTCATTTGAGAAATGGAAAAATTAAGCAACAAGTGTACCTTCATCCAATTTTTTAAACGATATAGTAAATGGTATTTTGTGGGACAATTACGTGTTAACAAATGATACATGACTCCATCACGTACCAAGTATAAGAAATAGCCATTCCTAATTGGTCGAAGTTCATAATCCAAATACTTCACAAATTATTTAAACCTGATTCCATTAGTATATACCATAAAATTAGTATTACATACACAAATATATTGTATATTTGAAATGCTCTTCTAATCGCATGTAGGTGGACAATCCATGGAATTGAGGAGCTTCCTCATTATATGAAAATTATATTTCTAGCCCTTTTCAACTATGTGAATGAGTTGTCCTATGAGCTCCTCAGAGACAAAAATATTCAAGTCTCATTATATTTACAAAGATTGGTAAATTCTAATTCCTTTACTACAAAATAATTTAAAAGGAACTTTACAAAATTCATGAAATTGTACTAATTATATGTGTCTGAATAAAATAGGTTCTTCTACAATGTAAGGCATACTACACGGAAGCTAAATGGTATCACAGTGGATATATCCCTTCATTTTCAGAATATATGAAGAATGTTGTTGTTTCTTCAGGTGCCCCTGTGTTGTTGGGGTATTTGTATTGTCTTAGTTGTGATAATATATCCTTTAAAACCATTGAGGAATTAATTGAAATTCCTAGTCTGGTAAGGAATGCTTCTATAGTTGGGCGACTCATCGATGACATAGTGACATCAAAGGTGAGTATCATGAAATCTTTTGAGTAAAGATATTTAAATGAGACTTCTTCCAAATATAGTTGCCAAATTCTAACATTGTATTTATTATACTTTTATGAATTTTGTAATTAGTTAACTTGGTGGAATTTCAAGAAAATTTAGAGTGATAGACAAGACACACTTAATATACATCATGATTATCATTAGAAACTGCAATATAGATCTATGTATAGTTCATTTCTCAACGTGACATGGATGATTCAAAACCTTTTGTTATATGGAATGCATATTCATATGCCAGGTATTAAACCCTCTTTGTCAATAATTGTATCCATGATTTATTACTTAAGGTTTGTTTTTCATGTACACAAAATTTGGTAGAATTAGAAAAATATAAGTTGACTTTGGTTTTTTTTTTCATTTGGGAAACATCATGTATTCCATAAACTCCTATACATAATGCATTTTTGTTGCATCCTAACACAAAGTCATTCATCATAACAAACTCAATAAAATAAATAACTCTACTATTATAATCTAAATAATTTTTTATCAATTGTAATAAACAAATTTAGGTTAATACATGTCAATTAACTAACTCGTAGTAATAATTCTTTACATAGTATTTTAACATCGTCTGTGTATTATACAAAACATTGTAGTGTGTGTTGTATGTGTCTGTATGTATATATATATATATATATATATATATAACCCTTATCAAATGGGCATGTAATTTTTATTCTTTGATTTTTTATATTTTTAAATACTCAAAAACATATCTTACTTTACCGTTGTGAATTCCAATATGGTGGCAATCATTTTTATACTCAATTATATAGCAACATTTTATTTTCACACATTGAATATGACACTATATTACACATAAAGTAAGCCATTTTTCTTAATAAAAATATTAAAGTCTCACGCATATTAAAAAATGGTAACATAAATTTCAACAAAAAATTGGTTGATCATAATATCCTTGTAAGTAGCAATTAATTATTTACTATCAAATCATTCAATTAAATTACCATATAACTTTTCAAACACCATCAAGATAGAAACTTTAACGTATGACAACTTCTTGGTCCCAAAGTTTCTAACAAACCCCATTTTGAAAGTAACATCCAAGCATTAGAAAAGATCATGTCCTAACAAGAACATATTTGGACAAAAACATATTTATATTATCAAAGTGAAGCACAGAGAATGATGCATGAGATCATCAAAAATAATGTTTAAAATTCAGGGAGTTACACTTGCATCTATTAGAGAAAATTTAGCTTTGAGTCTAAATGAATAATTAGGAAACATATATACTCTAAACACTCATAATCATATATAAAATAATGTAGGCTTGATATTTAAATAAAAAGAAAACAAAAAAATAAAATTAGTATAAAATACATCTTTAATGGATTAAATGTGCACTTGAAAAGTTGAATGCATATATGTTTACTTATTGTAACCTATTATTCCATGGCTTTTACCCATCAATGTTGACTTTTTTACTACATTAACTAAATATTGCAACTACACTTAAGCATCATCACATCAATTACATAACATAAGAGATTGACCAGCTACAAAATAAATTCTCCTATGAAGAAGTTACCAAATGCTTTTAACCACACATGTGGATATATGAATGTGTAATTTTTATTCTATATTTATTAAAAATGACAAATTTTGAAATTTGATGTATATGAATAGAAATAAACATGCATCATTGGGAATTATCTTGTCATATCACAATCTACTTCATTTGGTAAGATAATAGTTCAACCTTCAATATTTTTATGTCATGTAAATTTATGAAAACTATAACATGTTTATATACGAAGCCATTTTTATCCCTCTAGTAATATAATCTACATAATGATTAGATACTTCAAATTATAAAATCATGGTATACATGTACGATATCATTTATTGATATGTTGAAATTTATGTACAAGTGTGTGTGTTTGTGGGTTTTTATCTATGTATGTATGGGATTCAGAGAGAAACATTTCTCACCGTCCTACCACACCACATGGCTCTTGGGAGGGTGGTAAATAAAAAACTGATTCTCCATGTGATCAATCATGAGTCCCTTCACTGGAGGACCATTGTAATTAGTTAACCATGATATCACTGAACTTTTTATATGTATGTATGTATGTATGAGATTAAAACAAAAATATATTTTTACCCTCTTATGCAACCTATGGCATAGGTTAGAAGCTTGGAAGGGTAGTAAACTGAGAAATGCTTACATATGTAGTTTGATATGGAGTCTTCATTGGAGAACATCAGAATTGGGAAATCGCACTATCATTTGTCAGAAAGTATGTCTATATTTGTGCTTTTGAGTGTATTCATGCATGTACGTTGGTGTATGTATGGATATGTGTGATTAATATTGTTTGTATGTGTAGTTTTTTATGGTTATTTGTTTGGAAATTAATCGAATAACTACTCTTTTTCTCAATTTGTATTATATATAGGTTGAGCAAGAAAGAGGTGATGTTCCTAAAGCTATAGAATGTTACATGCATCAAGAGAAAGTTGATGAATATGTTTCTAGAGAGCACGCCACCCAAATAATTGAAACAACATGGAAAATGATAAACAAGGAGAGATTCACAAACCCATTTCTTGAAGACTTAATCACTAACGGGGCACTTGGTTTTGCTAAAACTTGTCATTGTTTCTACCAACATGGTGATGGATTTAGTTCACCGTCCAAAATGATGGAAGAACATGTAAAAGCATTTCTTGTAGAACACATTTCTATCATCTAATTTATTGGTTGATTGCTTATGTTTCTAGTATTATAAAGGAAATAAGCATCAAATGGGCATCTCTTATTAAGAAATTGACAATTCCTTTTTGAGAATAATTTTAGAGAAAATTGCCAATTCCTCTTGGTTGAAAGTCATCACTTCTCCTTTTCAATACTTGGTTTGACAAAATTTTCATTCATTTCATAGTAAATTTCAATCACATATTCTAACATTGATACTTATAGGATTCACATCCACCATTCTCCCAATTCCCTCTCCCCAATCAATGTCATTACTTTCCTACATTTTTTCTATTATTTTTTATGTTAAAGAAGTTCATTGTTTATTTTGAACTCTTTAGAATATTGGTTTGTGGTTAATACTTGTAAGGCAGAAAGGGAGGAACAAAAAATGCTGACATAGTCGAAAGTGGTGTTTATTCATGGAAACACATTTTATGGTAGCTAGTAGTGCGTGATGAAGGAGGAAAAAGGAGGGATTTTGTCGTGAGCAACAAAGACAATTAATAATATTATAGTAAGAAGTATCAACAAGGTGTTGTTTTCATTTTGAAAGTAGTCACTATGAGACCATGATTCTAAGTTTACCTTAATTTTACCCTACTATTAATTTGTGATATGTCATTATTTTATGCTTGATTAAGATTTTATATTAATTTATTAAGATACATGTCTAATTTGGTTCAGTTTGGACTTTGGTTGCCCTAATTTCAAGTTTCATTGCATGTTACAGACATAATTGCAAATTCAACAAAGTATGAAGACTAAATTTAAAATTATGTGAAGAGTACCTAAACATGATTATTCCTTGATACTCATACTTTTTTAGCCTTGAAATCAATTGGTTAAGATGAATCTAACTTTAATTAAACCGTGTTTGTCTTAATTTGTGTTTTCATGTAAAATTGTGAACTAAAATGCAATTTCACCATAGTCCAGGACCTACAATTGTAAAATTGAGTATAGTTTATTTAATTTCATGCTTTACTTCATAATCAAACTTGATTTTGTAACTTTGGACTTATTTTGAATGGGTTTTCATCCTAGGGTTTCTAATTGTAATCCTAGTTAGTGTGGTGGTTGATGAGGACTAACGGGGCTCTCAACCGATGAGAGTCGTGGACTCAACCATTGATAAAGGTTATGAGTCCATAAACTATGAGTATCCTAAGAAGTTATAACCAATGAACATACTAGGTAACTCAATCGGTGGAACAACAAACTCCATCAACTGATGGAAGAGTGAGCCAATGAAAGTTCTAATTTCTATAACTAATGATAATGCTAGTTATGAAAACTGATGAGAGTTCTATGTTGGACAATCAATGGAAACCTCAGGCTTGGGAAACAATGAAAAAGTAACATGGGTATACCAAGGAGAAAGGGGAGCTTGAAAATCAATGGGGCCTCTTTGTTATCAACTGATTAGCAGACTCGACATGTGAGCCGATGAAGATCATATGTGTGTGAACTGGTAGAAAACCTAAATAGTGTAACCGATGAAGATCTAGACTTGCATATGAATGATAAATCTATGTAGATCAATGAAAATCATGATAAGTTTTATGAAAATGAAAGGAAGGTTAATGAGAAGGATACTTTTCCAATGAAAATCCTACTTTGACCAATGGTGATTCTAAAGGCTAGTTATAGATAGTTTTGATTTTTGCACACATTATATACATAATACCCCTACCCCTTCATACTAGAGGCTCATTTGAAACCCATTGTTCTTACAGAAACATGGAGGGGGCCACAGAGGTTGATGAAAATCCCTTAGAGGTCAATGACCATGGATGGAAGCTTACAAGTTGATGCGTGTCAAAGATCAAGAAACTCCATAGTGTTTTCAAGATTCCAACCTTGTTCCTTGCATAAACAATGCAAGAACACCCACCCCAATCACTTTTGACTTATGTTATTTGCACATTCTTACTACTTGGTAGAAGTCCAATGGTTTTCCATGGAGGTAACTTGCTCATCTAGCTAAAGTATCCTCTTTTCTCATCTTTTTATCTTGTTTGCCCTAGATCCACTATGGAGAGGTCATCTTGGAGTTGGAGAAATGATATTGGGCTTGGAAATTAACCTATCTAGCTAAAGAACCTTCCTTTTTGCTCTCTTTGATCTAAAGGAAGCAAAATGTTACTTGGAGCTTTACATCATGGGATGTTTAAGAGATGATCTAGGATTTTGAAGGGTTTTGAGTCTATCTTAGATGAACATCATCATGACCACCATGAGGTGAGTGATATAGAAATAGTTACCAATATTCTACCTAGTTGTACATGCATATCCTCAAACTTGCTCTAATTAATATATCCTAATGTTGCTCTATGATCACCTTACATGCTAAAAGATAATTTCTTGGGAATTATTCTAGATGATTGCAAGAGGAATACAAAACTCTATGTACTTCATAATATTGTAGAAGTTATTGTTGATAATAATATCATGACCACTTAAACATGTTTATGTTGAAATCTGAAATACATGTGAAATGTTACTATAAATGTTATATTCATGGTATCTTGGAGCCATATGATGTGGAAATCAATATACATGTTATCTTTACTTCCTAGGAGTGGATATAAAATTATCTTAACACTCTTATAAAACCATTACATTGCTTAAATTTCATTTGAGTTACACCTAAAATCTCAAGGTAGCCCATCTATGCATGAGGTTTGTCCTTTTAATGTGTAATCTTATATTTTATGTAACTCTCACATACATTCTAATTTTTTAAGTTGAATATTGATATAACGGTGTATTGTAATAATATGAAGTGAGAACTAGTATTTCATATGGTTTTCATATTCCTCTAAGGTTTTGTCCTTAGTTTGTCCCTATGTGGTGAAATTAGCCTTTCATGACCAGTAGTGGTGGTTTGTACCCTAATGATTACTTTGGGTCACATTGTGAGTTGTATTGTATCTCCTACAGTCATGAACACTTAATGGATATAAAAATGAATCTAACATTAATTATTAATCAAGAAGCATAATTATATGAATTTACATGAAATGCATCATAGGGGTACTTAACAAAGTACATATCAGTTTATTAATACGTGTAATTTTAAAAAATGTACAATATTTATGAGATAAAAGGATACTTATTAAGTCATTTTCTTCTTATTATTATTACCTTTTTTTATCTCTCCTTTATCTATGATTTTAGGAGTTTGACTAAGTATATGATAAAATGTGATAATACAATATATATATATTGAATACGGGATATATATATATAGGATTGAAGTCTTAAGGTTGATACCTTGATTGCAATGGCATGGATATCATCACTAGGATGATGGCAGGGTTTAATGGTTAAGGTTAGTCCATGATTGAACATGGATGGAGTATAAAATGATGGATCATATGGGAAACATTAAGGTGGTAAAATGATGTGATCTTATGGGTTTGATAACCTCCTCCTTAAATCATGGCATACACTCTACGATATCCAAGTGGACTCTAAAAGATACATGTAATGAGGTTTTATTGACTTGAACTAGTGTTCCTAAAGATAATACAATTTGATAGTTCCTCATAATACCCTTACTTTTGAATAGTGATGTTAATACCTTGAGTCCAATGGCATGAATGTCATCACTATGATGATGGTAGGGACCAATGGTCAAGGTTAGTCCATGATTTAACATGGATGAAGTACAAAATGATGGATAATATGGGAAACAATTAAGGTGGGAAAAGGATGTGATCTTATGTGTTTGATAACCTTGTCCTTAAATAATGATGTACACTTCATCATAGCAAAGTGGACTCTAAAAGATACATGTAATGAGGACTTGTTGACTTGAACTAGTGTTCCTAAAGACAATACAATTTGATAGTTCCCCACGATACCCTTACTTTTGAATAGTGATGATTAATCATGTTCTATGATCATGTCTTGTCTTGTATGATGATTATGGGAACTTTTATGTATTAGATAATGGCCTATATTTTTTAATACTACTTTCACACTGGAAAACAAATTATGGAGGAATAAATATCCCTTTATATTCCTTGATTAAGGTTGTTGTTCCATGAATTGATATGTTGGCCCTTTTTGTAACCGAGTTTAATATGTTGGGCCTTGTAATGGCAGAAGATTATTATTTGTTTCCTAATTTGGTGGATTGATATGTGTTATTGTGTTTTGTATCACTGGAATTATTAGACTTGATTAATATGTTAATTATATCTCTTTGCATTTTTTGTAAGTGTTTGGTACAATTGAAATACAAGTAACTATCTTAATTAATCAAGAACTCTAATGATGTAGTGCCTTATGTAGTGCCTTATGATCAGAGCTATGTCAGTGTCAGAATGTGTTTCATAGTGAAACAAGTTTCTTATCACAATCTCATATTGTGATAAGGAGTTCAGAGTCATATACTATTTAGTATATGTGGGTGCATGAAGGATTTTTTCTATCATTCTAAATTCAAGATGTTTGAGAAAAATTGTGCTTGTGCCTTAGTTTATATGTGAATGAGAATCGATGCAGTTATAACTCATATTTAGGATTATATACCCTAGTTTTTTGATGTGGCATGTGTACCTAGGATAGACCAGGTTATTAGTGGAATAACCATTATATCCCTACTATTAGTTGATTGGTTGTGACACTATAGTTTGTCACTAGTACTTTTCATGGGAACGATACCTTTAGGAGTTTGGAAATCCTAATATCTTATATGGGGTTGATTCAAGTTTATGTTGGTCAACTATTAGCCTAAATGTTACACCTCAAATTACCCAGGACATAATAAAATGTGTAACTCGGCCATGGAGTAAATATGTTTAGGTTGAAATGGTGAGTAACATGGATATCCACTTTTATTTCATTTAGTTAATGCAAGTAGTATATATGTTTCCTACTTTGTATAAGTAATCATTTGGCTTACTTTTATTTACAATGCTAATCCTTTTTCTACTTGTTGAGTATACATCCATGTAAAGAGAATAAGTACTTGACGCATATATCTAGTATAGAGATATTTAACTATTGATTTATCTACCTCTAAAAAATCCCATCATATGCCTATAAGAAATGAGTATGTTAGCTTTTGCTATGTCATATCACAAGGACTTGAGGTCTCACCCATGTGGTTATCCACACCTTTTAGGTATGTTGGAGTTGAAGTATGGATGTGTTGATCAAGATGTTACAAGAAAGAATATAACAAAGTTCAGAGTGTCCTTGTACTCCCACTTTCTTAAGTTATGTATGGGTAGTTGATGATGTATATGTTAAGTTGTTTCCCTTGGTGTTTCTCTACAATCATGAATTATAAATTGAATTATCTATATTGTAGTACTATAGTTTCCTAATCACAAACAATCTTGTAATACCTTTGATGAAATAAATAAAGAAAGGTTTCTGTTGATTCTCTATCATGTCTAGATGTGTAATGATTCACATGTGTACTTGTACACTCTGATATATCATTTGCAAGGTTTTTGTGGTGGTTTCTTGTACTCAAATCTCTATGTAGATCGTTTTATTCAGAATTTTTTGACTCAGTTTCTTATGGTTGTTAGTTTTTACTTGGGTTTTTTTATAAGGATTTGTCCTAGTATCAATAGAGCTTGATCAGTGGAATGGGTCCTTACAGTCACATGATGACAGTCTCACATTTATTAGTGACTATGTAACAATTGTGGATCTTGAATGATACATCTCTTCATCATAACAATTAAAGATCTTAAATGATACATGTGGCCAAAGTTTAAATACAAAAGACTTGCAAAGAATGTGTCAATACCTTGTTGAGTAAGTCTCATATCAAAATCATATCCACTATAGCTAAGGTTCTTGTTTGTTACATCTTTCCAAACTTCTCTATTTATTAAATAAATAAATGGAGTGGAATCCTATGCCGACAAAAAAACATGTCTCACCTTTTAGCAACAAATCACTACTTCAAGATAGAATAAAGACACAAACCAATGACTTGATAAGATTCTAGACTAAATATCAATACCTAGTCCATTCACAAATAGTGTGATTCTTAATCCCAATCTCATATGCACATTGAAAGAGTGATGGCGACAACATCATTAGCAACCATTGAGAGGCTCACCCAACCACTAGCCCTAACATGATTTTGTTTCCTATTTGTGTGTTTTTATATTATTGTATGCTTGGATGATGATCTATAGGAGTTTGGGATGTGATGGCCTTGAATAGGGAGCACATGTTTCCATTTATGCAAGTTATTCAGGGCATAATTAGAAATATGCAGATCATGGCCAGTGCACTAGTGTACAAAATTATTGGTGGTTTTAGAAATTGTGTCAGACAAAAAGTATATAATTTCATGTGTTCAAATTGATTTTGTGACTTAAATGGATACCAGCAAAACTGAATGATTTTTCTTATTTAGGAAAAACTAGGCTTAGATCTCTAAGTAGATATTTCTTGTTCATACTTTTAGGTACAAAAAATGTTTTATTATTGAAGAGTATGCCTTGTGCATACTTTCATGTATAAAAGTGTTTGCTCGACAAGAAGTAGATGATTTTTTAAAATTGCTTTCGGAGAAAAGCATGCAACCAATATTATGAAAGGGGAAAATCTAACTAAAGGGTCAAGAGGAAGTCACATGTTGTTGGAACTCAACATGCTCAAATTTTAAGAAGTAGTTAATGTGATGAATGATCTCAGGCTCCCAGGTAACAATTGATTGCATCCTGATACTACCGAATTTGTATAAGATAAACAAACCTTATGGAATTCTAAACATGACACATGCATGCTATGTAGGGAAATATGGGATCAGAGTAGCAACAAAAATAGGAATTTTCTACCCATATTTCCTTAACCAGTAGATTACGTCAATAATAGTGTATTACAAAAGAGGTGCAAGACATACCTTGTCCTAGAGCAAGTCCAACGACTATTCTTATAGAGGGATGTGCTTCCTTCACAAGAAGCACATGGATGACAACCATTGGCCTCCTTCATTTGTAACACACAAAGACAGTGGTTGATAATATCCTCCTAGCATGACAACAAAAGCTTCCATGCCTCTACTTAGTCCAAACAAACCAACAGGAACTCCACTTTACACTTTCAAAGCCAACGGTAAGTATTTGTCCTTCCATTTGTCAACATGCTAGTGTCAATTTCCTTTCCCCTTGCTATCTCTCCCTTATAAGTAAGACTACTAGGCTCTCTCACACGTTACCAAACTATGAGATAAGGAGTCTTGAGACAATCTCTTGACTTCCTCTCTGGACCTTGTGTCTATTGTGTGTATTGATCCTTAGCCACCCCCTCCTTATATAGGAGTGTATGGGCTAGGGTTTCAAAAATTCACTGGATACAAAGAGTCAGATCTCATGGCTTGATGGCTACTGTGAAAAACCAGTCAGTTGATTGGACCATCCAATCTATCGATTGGCAAACCAATCGATCTACCAGACTGTCCAATTGGTCGATTGGCTTGTGGTCAGTGGCGCAATAACACTATCTTTTAATGTGATGATTAATGCATGTCATTACACATTTTATTAATTGTTTTACCCAGTCAAACTAGTTGTTTTGCATCTAGCCGGTCAATGTACATTCCGGTCGATCAACTTGGTGTTTTGCACATCCATTGGGAACCTGGTTTATTTGGTTGGTTGAACACTCCAACCGGTTGGCTTGTTGGTTCCATTGTCTAGCATCGCTAAGATCCAATATGTCAACTAGACATTCTAGCTGATTGAGTGGCACACCAGTCGATCAATTGGACACTCCAGTCAGTCGAATGGCATACTAGTGTTTTTAATTTGATTACCTATACACTTTTGTAACCAAGTTAAATTTTATTCATGAGTGAACTCCTATTCTAAGTGCATCATATGTGTGTGACTCTGTAGATCTGATATTACATTGGCAGTGAAGTCCATAACCAATATGACTACACAAGCAATGAGCGGTTTCCAGCAACACCTAATTGCTATCCATGTAATTAGAAAGTTGTAGAACAACTTCATCAGTGCTAATGTGATTGTATAGTTCTTTGTATTTGATAGCTAGATTGAATATGAGGCATGGAATTGTCATCCTCTTAATACTCAATCTATATTTCTTGAACTAGATCATATTGTTGAGATATAGTGAGTTCAGATATCATATAGTGACTCACATGAGCATGGCCACACATTTCTCAATCTCAGTTACCTAGGTCTGGGATATCAAACTCTCAATAGGAATGAAAAATCCCATATACATCACTCACTGCCAATCCCCATGTGTCACAATGTACCCAATCACCACCTTATTGCAACCTTTATTCACGATCACATTGTATGGTGTCAAAGTTCATTGAATGACATGTGATGACTGTAGTGACTTCAGGTCACAATCACCACTATCACTTGGAGAGCTGATTTTGATTACCATTTCATGGTTCCCATCTATCCCTCTCAAGGTAGGTTTGTCTAGTACACTATTCTCTAACATGTACCTATGTAATTTACTTGATATCCAGTATTGTGACTTAATGAGACTTTGTCATTAGTCAATACACATTCTAGTCTTATGTATAATTGTCATCTATTTTTCTTCCACAATAATATCCAACTAGGAATATAACAAAAATGTGAGTACTCTTATCATATATATGATCTTAATAATCAAGTCCTCAACCTAAAGACATATTTCATCGAGTAACATCATTTTATAGACATCTATTATGCTTGTGCTATCATCTTATAACTGAGACAAGAATAACAGATAGAATTATGTTTACAAATGTTGTCAAATCAAGTACATGATTCCCCATGTAATCATCAAATGATTTTCTCTATGGGCATACATACCAACATGCTACTTATATAACATATTAGTGGAAAGCCTTATATGAATGAGGAGTTAAGATTTTTGTGGAAAAGCCAATGTATAGGTGGTTCTCAAGTGTGCTAGATGAAGGTATGGAACAATGAAGGCATGAGTGAGTCTACCTCCCATTGAACTATATGTATTATAAAGATAGGTCCTTGAATAGAAAATGGGAACGAATTTACAAATTATGTAAGAAGAGTATTTCACTAATCAATACATATTCAATAAATCTTGCATGGATGTAGTGCAATCATGATCAGATGCAACATGCTGAAGGACTCAAGTAAAACCTCTTGTGGAACAGAGGATGGTCTACCAACTCCACATGAATTGATCCTTCATAGATTCAAGGTTTCACCTTAACTCAAATACAAGAAATGGTAAGGAACAATGTGTGATATTATAACATTATCGTGTTCTAGATATTCAGTAAGATAAGTTGGTTCATAAGTTTGAGATTTTCAATGTCAAATTGAATTTGTATGGATACAAGTGGTAATTATGTCATCTTGCATCGATACATGTTCTTATGAGGCTAACTAGTAAGTTAGAGGATTTTTTAAATTTTTATGTTATACTAATGGTTCTTAATTGTGGTTAATTATACAAAGCTATCTCTATTAATTAATGTAGTTAAAGTCTTTTGACATTAATGCTATGTTTTATATCCTTTATTATATTCCATTATTGAATTAAGAGGTTGACTGAACAAATAGTAGTATATTGGCATCAAAATGTAAATAAATGTATCAATGATAAATCTATGGTTAGGTTTCATACAATTTGGACTATCTTGGAGAAAGTTGTTTAGGTTTTAATTATATAGAAATATTGCGACAGAACAGACAACAGAAATAAAAAAATTAACTTCCATATTCCCCTAGTGCCAATGGAATGCGTCAAAAACTATGTAATTGGAAGGATGGTTTAGAAGATACACATGGTCTTGGAGCAAGTCCAACGACAATCTCCTTGTTGTAGTATGCAGATTTCTTCAAGCCACACTCAAACAGTGTCTGCATCGGCCTCCTGGTAGATCACCATGGACAGTAGGTTGATGTTGTCCTCCGAGCGGGGAAAGGAACACACCTCTAGAGTAGTCCACACAGACCACTAGGAACTTCTATCATTCTAGTATAATGGACGAGAAGGAGTTGTCCCCTCACATTGACATATTAGTCACCAACTTGCTCTCCCACAATTGTTCTCCCTTGCTATCCCTCTCTTTATAAGGTAGGACTTGCTTGTGTTCTCTCATTTACCACAACCATAGAAGGCAAAAGATTGTCAAAGGCAATTGAGTTGTGTCTGAGAATCCCTCAATACCCCTCTATTTATAGGAGGGTCAGGGTCAGGGTTCCCAGTCTGAGTGGGAGAAAAAGAGACTGGAATTTCATGAATTTTTACAACATGTGAGTGGCAAAATGGTCAGTTCACCAGTGAACTGAACAGTTGGCATGTGAGCCAATCGATTCACCTAGTGAACCATTTGTTTAATCATGTTTCCCAATCACAATTGTATTCGTAATTATATCCAATTTAATGCACAACATGATGTCAACACAAATCCTTGAATCAATCAAATTGATCCACCAAGTGCTCAGTTCACAACTTAAACCATGCGGTTTATGGGCCTGAGCCAATTGGTTCACTTCTTGAACCAGTAAGTTCATAGCCTATAACTACCAAACTCGGTTCATTTGACCTAGCTCACTGAAATGATCAATTCAATACTTGAACTAGACAGTTCAACTATCCAGTCAGTAAGTTTTTAACCAATGATGTTCAAATTGAATACTTAATCACTTTAGTAGTCCATTTAATTATCATCCATGATTAAACTCCTATTCCAAATAAATTCCTATGTGTGTGGCCATATAGGTTTGAAGTTACATTGGCTGTGAATGTCCATAACTCATTTATGACATCACAATTAAAGAGTGGTGCCTTATCACACATCATTGCTACCTAAGTAAATGGAAAGTTGGAGAACAACTTCAATCTACAAACTATGATTGGTGTTACAGTGATTATATAATTCCTTTATCACTGATATCCAAATTGAACTTGAGGCATGGAATAGTCACCCTTTCAATGTTAAATCTTTATTCCTTGAACTAGAGCATACTGTCTGAGATATATGTGATCTCAATACCATATGTTGATTCACATGTGCATGTGCATGCTTTTATCAATCTCACTTATCAAGGGTCCATGATATCAAACTCCTGTAGGAGGGACAAATCCCATCTACTTCATTCACAGTCATCCCCATGTGTCACAGTTCACCCTATCATCACCTTTATGCAACCCTTATTCAGGATCACTATGGATGATGTTAAAGTATATCGAACGACATGTGATGAATGTAGTAATTCTAGGTCTAAGAACCACGATCACCACCTTCACTATGAGAGATGACTATGACCACCAATTGTGGTTTTCATGTATGACTCTCATGATGGGTTTGTATGATACATTAATCTCTAACAAGTATCAATGTTCTTGGTTTGATATCACATATCATGACTGATGAGATTTTGTTATTAGCCAACCCACACTCTATTCTTATGTGTTATTATTGTCTATCAGCCTTCCACAACAACATCTGACTAGGTACATAACAAGAATATACATACTCTTAACATCTGTATGATATCATTATTCAAGTTACGTACTTGAAGACATATGTCATTGAGTAATGTTATTCTTTAGACATTCATTATGTTTCCTCATTATCTCATAACTGAGTGAAACAAAATGAATCGAAAGCTTGCCTTTCTTATTATTAATCAAATCATTTACATAATATCCTATTACAATCATCATATGATTGGCTCTATGGGCATACATACCAATAGACTCCCACTTGCACTTAGAGCCAATAACCCACGAATCTCATTATTAGTGATCTAAACATGTCCATCATGTTTGTGATCTGCAAGTTCTAATCCACCGAGTTAGCAACATATTTCCTTTAGTTAATATATTACATATTTCATATCTCTTCACTACATGACACTTCGTGTGAGATGGAATTATCATAGTATGCTATTTGATGTTCCTACATAACCAATGTCTTCATTGTTGTCATAGTATTTCTACTGTGTCATCAATGGTTGGAACATCTCATAAATTCATCTATATGAACTTCTTGATCCATACATTACTCACTCATGTGTGCATAACACCAGGACATACTGCTTTAATTGTAGAATTAAAATAATGTTTTGTAGTTCATAACCCTTTCTAACTTACAACTCTTCTTTTAAGATTAAACAAAATTTATATTGCAATCATTATATGTCATTTCAGAAGCTTGTATCAATGTAACCCTTTACATCCAACTCTTCCTTATTACCATAGTGCATCAACTAATCCTTTAGTGCTTCTTAAGAACTAATGAATGTTCTTTATGGTATTCCAATGACCTTCATTGGATTCTGACTAATATCTTCTTATCATGTCCAACACATACAAGATAATGGGATGAGTACACTATATTGCATATATATCCAAATGTGAATGCATATGGCATCTCTTCCATTCTTCACAAGGATTGGAACATTGGATTCTTGAAAAACTGATCCCATCTACATGGATAGATTCTCTCTTATGGAATCCTTCATGTTGAACTTTTTAGCATCTTTCTAATATATATGCTCGTATTTAGGTTCAGAACCTCTTTCTAGAACTATCTATATAGATCTCAATTCCTATCACATAAGACGTTTCACCTAATCCTTCTTATTGAAGGTGATATCCATGCTAGTTTTCAATACTTAGTATTGATATATCATTCCTCATTTATATACTCTCACTAAATCTTTAGTAATGACAGATTTCATCTTTTATCTTGAGTCAAGTCAAACTCTATGAATATCTTGTCAAATATCAAAGATTCCAATTTTGATATGCTTATTTCAACCTCTAGATTGAACATTGTAGCTTAAAGACTATATTTGCATTAATGGAGTTATAAAAAATTCAAGTTGTGTCATGTACACATCCTCTCACTTATTTCTTTTTAGAATTGTGGTTTCATCTCCATATGCTAAATCACATAGTCTTAATAAGCTACAAAATAATCATGTCAATTGGTGAAGGGATTTCATCATGTTCAACACTTTGAATTGGTTTGAAAACCTTTTCAACCTATCTATCCTTTTATGTCCTCCATGTTGGTCTTCCTTGTGAAAACCTGACTGCACCTTATGGGTTTTACCCCTCTAGGTGGTTCCACCAAGGTCATACCTTGTTGATGTTCATGGATTCGATACTAGATATAATGGCCTCAAGCCATTTCTCAGACTCTCCCTTAATAGTTCTTAATTTATTGTCGGCTCATCATATTATGACAAACTCACAACTTATCTAAGTCATAGGGTTCACAATCCTTGTATACTCAGATATGTTCTACTAGAACTATGAGTTTTGATAGAGAGAGCTTGAGATTCCACAACAATTTGTGATTCTCTATCTTCTCATTGTACCTACTTAGGTTTAAATGTTTTCTTATTGATCTTAAACCTTTTGCGTTCTACATTACTTCTGTTGATTCCTTTGGAATTCAATTCAATCAACAAAATTTTTGTTATTGGATTGAGATAAGTATTGTTCAACAAATTAACATTCATTTGATTGAACCTTTCCAAGAAACTATTTCTTGTATAAGTTTCAATCCTTAAGACATATCAGGACATTCCCATGTCATATCTCATATGGTGTCTACTAAACCACTTAGACGGTACTTTTTTTTAGTGTTAAGAATATTCCTAAAAGAAATTAGAAGATTAGATTTAATGATAACCACATCATAAATATCCATGTTGTGCTTCTTTCTTTCTGACACATCATCGTGTTTCAGGTGGATTTGATTGTGATACATTTATCACAGTATCTCTAGAAGGTCCTCAAACTATTCCTATAAAGTATTTTAGCATTGATCATATCAAAGTATCTTAATACTTTTAAGGAAGTTGTGTACTTCATACATGTAATCTTCTTGAACATTTCAAGAGATTCATATTTTACTAAATACATATCACCATATTATCATTAAATATGATGAAGTACAAATAATTGTCTGTAGCACTTATTCTAAAGGTCTTTGTACATCATTATGTGCATTTCCTAATAGAATACTTACTATCCCACTACTTCTAGTGAGAGGTGGTTTGTCATGTTGCTCATATATAATATGTGCATGTCTTATATTGGTTCAACAAGCAAAGAGTCTAGATAAACATCAACTTGTTCTAGAAATACATTTCTCTTACATGTGTTATAGATGACAATGCTATATATATTTATTGTTTTAGTTATAAATTATAATCCTTTAGGCATTTATGTTTAAAACATTTATCTTTTGATCCTTCATATAAAGATCACAAGACATTTGGGGCATTACCATATTAGAACACATCTTAGAAATAGAACCATTAACAATGCTTTAATTATAATCATCCTTCTCCATACAAGATGCATAAATTAAAATGTTTATATCATTGGCATAATGAAATGGAATTTCAACTAACTCCATTACATTCCCAATGGTCTAAGATAAATTGTAAATGTAAACTAAAGTTGCAGAATCTCTTGCTCCGCACAGTCCATCCTTGCCCTTTCATAAAGGCTTTACTTCTTATTCGATCATGTGCATCAACGTATGTTAAGTCTACATTCAATATCACATACCAAGATAAAGAAGTAATCAAATTTATCTTATAATGTTTATACATGAACTATAGGTCTCTACCCCTTCCTTCTTCTTCTTTAGTTCCCCTAGAAAGAGAGGGAAATTCCTTTTCCAATGTCTAGTCTGGTGACAGTAGTGACAATTGCCTCCCTTCTTTACTCCTCCCTTTGTTTTGAGTGCTGAAGAATTGGGCTTCTGGCCAACTTTAGAACTCTTCTTTACTTTTCATTTGCCTTTATACTTTCCCTTTGTCTTGATGATCATCAACACAGACTTGGTCTTGTCTTTCTTCATTTATGCCTCAGCTATTCTCAACATGCCAAGTAAGTCTTTCAACATCTTGTCAAAGTCATTCATGTTGTAGTTGAAAAACCACTAGAGGGGGGTGAATAGTGTTTTATAATTATTTTAACAATAATTCAACTCAAGCAACCACAATTGATATAAGAAGAAATCGGCAAGGTGTTTAGAGTGGTTCCACCCTTAGCAAAAACTAAGGGAGTCAGTCCACTACCCGATTGTTTCCAATTGGGATTTGAAAGTACTTGAATTTTATTACCTTTTTAGGATGTTACACAAAATTACAAATACTTTCCTCACCCTTTGGACAGCCTTCACCCCGAAGTCATCTCACCAACTATGAAGCAGCCTTCACTTGAAGTAACTTCAAGCTCCCCCTTAAAGTAGCCTTCCTCCTTGAAGTAGCTTCCCATTGAGACCTTCTTGAAGTAGTCCAAAGTCCTCCTCCACCTGAGAAGATAGCACCTTCTCCAATCCGTAGCTTCCAACCCTAGGAGTAGTAAGGAGAGTACAAGTAATAAGAAGGAACAAGAAGGGAAAATGGAAATTACAATTACCGTTGTAGCACAAGGCTTGATTTCCTATATCAAGCATTTTGATCTACTAACCAATGTGTATGGAAGCGGAAGTGCAGTGGGTAGGAGATGCTAGCTTGTAGGACACGAATTTTTAGCAATGGAAAGGATTAGCAAGTGCTAGAGTTGCTTAATTGCTCACAAGAAAGGATTGCCAATAGCAAGTATGTATGCTCAAGTATTGCACAAGTGTGTTTTGGGTGTCCTAAGGCATATCCTATTTACAGGAATGGCCTATGAGTGCTTAAGGACGTTCTAGGCACTTTCTAGGGGGTTCTTAGTGCTCAACTAGTCGTTAGTTGTCCACTAATTTCTTTAGTAATGGCTAATTTATTAATTCTGAAAAGTGCAGACAGAGACAATCTCGGTCGAGAAGTTTGTCGACCGAGAGTCCGTCGGTCGAAGATTTTGTCGACCGAGGGACTGTCTGGAGCAAGTACATATAACATTCAATTCCAACTCCCAACTACCTTGTATTTTGTATCTAACGGCTATAGAACCTATTCGAAGAAATAACCCGGGAGACTCTCGGTCAAGAAGTTGTTCGACCGAGTTTGTCTCGGTCGACAAAGAGTTTGACTGAGAGTGTCTCTATTTTGGTGGTTCTAGATGAATACTAAGTGTGTGTATGAGTGTGAAGTTGTGACACTATTATAGGGGATGACCTATCTAAGTGTTTTGAATGGCTAGAAAAGATCTAAACGCTTGATTTACATGATATCTAAGTACTTGTACATTATATACTTGTACAAGTTTTTACATTTGATTACAATCATGAAATTAACACATTGTGAGCATTTAGATCTTCCAAAGTTGTGTCATCCACCTAGTTCCTACAACACTCAAATAGCACGTTAGATTCACAAGAATGAAATGTTTTTCATTTTCAAAACAAAGGGATTTTGATGATGTCCATTTAGCCAATGGTAGTTCATGACAAACTGACCGTATGACTCTGGTAGAGACTGTAGAATCACATCAGTAGACAACTCTTGACCCAAGGGGAATCCCAGTCTAGAAATATTCTCCACATACCCAATGATCTTGAGCACATGAGGACCTATCAGATCTCCTTCTTCCATGTTACATTTGAACAATGCTTTAGAGACATCAAATCTCTCCTATCTTGCCTGATCTTGGAACATGTTCTTCAGATGTGTGACCATCTCAATAACATCCATGTTCTCACATTGTCTTTGCAACTTATAGTTCATGGAGCACAACATTAGGCATTTTGCATCAATGACATATCGAGTATGCTTCTTGTAAGCATCTCAATCAGCCTTAGTGTGGTGGGAAGAGGTTCTTCTGGCCCTGGTGTCTCTAGGACATAGAGCTTGTGATCTTATGTGAAGAGTTCTCAGCATCCTGAACCATTCATGGAAGTTGTTCCCATTCAACGTGTCCTTCTCAAGTACTGATTGTAGAGAAAATGTGTTGTTGTGTGTTGCCATTTGATTCTACAAGAGAAATTTGCAATTTTGTCCAAAAAAATCATTTTTGATTTGATTTGATTTGATTTCTATAAAGTTTGATGATTTTAATTAGGTCTTTAATTAAGTATCGCTCTGATTATTTTGTTAAAATTGATAACCCTCAATGATCGATTTGGAAGATTGCAGTGCATAAACTTCTAATGAGCCAAGATCCAAAATAATTCAATTATTACCCAGCCAACGCCATCGTCCATAATCAATCATTAAGGAAGGCACCATTTGCCAATTGCATCTTATGCAATTATTGGATAGGTGGTATGCACAACTATTTTCCATAGTCATTTGCATGATTCTGGTACTTAATCTCATTAAGAACACTCAGTTAAGCCCAACCCAAAGCCAACATGATAATAATGGACCCCACTTGGTAGACCCACATTATTACCATCACACTTGCATGAGATAGACGGTGTGCCACCCTTGGGATGCCCACACTTAGTCGATCAAGATTTTCATGTGTGTTACTAATGGAAAGCATCATAGACTTAATATGTTTGATTGAGGGATTTATATTTACAAGTACATATACATTATCCAATCACCACATATATATAGTATGTATCATATACATGCTATATCCCACAATGTAAACATGCAATATAAAACATTAGCAATGGTTATGGCCATACTATTGTAATTCCTTAGAGCCACAAGGAATTAATACCACCTAGGTCTATATCTCATGAATGAACCTGTTGTCAGTGTAGATTTGTGCTTGCTAATCCAGGTTGATCAGTTCAACCCATGAACCGGTCGGCTCGCCTCTTAGCCGGGGTGTTGGTCATTTGAAATGATCATTTGGCTTCATGTCCAAATAGTTAGTTGGGTCCACCAGCCGATCAATTTTCTCCTCCTATTGTCTACCCTCCTTAGTCCTCCAGTCAGTCAGCTCGACACGTGAAATAGTCGGTTCTCCTGACGCTAATCATCATCTTTGTTGTTGCAAGAAAATAAACTATCATGTTGCTATTAAACTTATTACATGCTACTGAGAAATCTCGAGTTACATTCAATGAGAGCAATAGTTAGAAAGAATAATACTTTGGCATTGGGAAGAAAAAGGTAGAGGCTCGGTACAAAAATTGAGATATAACAGGAACAAAATGAACCATTTAACAACACACAGATATTTGGGTTATTGACCATAACCATGCTACACATTCATAATCAAAACTCACTTTTAGGGTGATGCATGTAAATTATATATATATATATATATATATATATATATATATATATAATAGTTTGGGATCATATGTGGTCTTTAATCATATATGCATTTAATTAGTTTAAGTATTCACATCGTATGCAATAAATAAACAATGGAAACCAAAATCCGATCATATTGATTATTCAAAATATAGTAAATTGATGTGTGTAACACCCCTCCAAGCACATATATATATCAGTGGAAGCAAACCCTCTGTTGTCCATAACATGGGTCACTTGGCTTGGAGGAAAATTACAAAACCTGATATTCAATAGCAACAAGATAAATGAAAAACCATGCATTAATTGGAAATAAAGATTCATACAATGTTCTTTGGAAGAGAAATCTTATAATATAAACTATCTCATCCTTGAACGAAAATCTAATACATTAAAGGTAAGCCAAATCTAGGTCATAAATCCTCTTTGGAAACTTGATACTGGATCTTCTAAGGTGTAGACGGCACCCCACCAAGCTAAGTTTTGGAAACTGCTACTTTGAGGCACTCACTTCAAATTTCTTTACTCCTTGATCTAGGGACTTCCATCCTACGACCATGCAAAAATAAAGACACACATCAGTAAGCGACATTGTTCATTTTATAAGAAATGAAAATAAGCATATATACTTGACTAGAGAGAAAATCTTGACATGTGTTTTACTTAATGGTTCTTGATTACATGAATCTTATAACATGAAGAATTGAGTAGTAAATATATGCATCTCTCCATGACTCCCACTTAAGAGAACATGATCGCTAGGAAAGCCCATAATTGGCATGAATGCCCATGATTTGGTCAAAAGGCCCATAACAACCGTTTGAGATCCATGATTGGCTATGAAAGCCCATACTTGACACAAATGCCCATAACGACCATAAAGGTCCATGATTCGAGAAGCATATAAAATTGATTCAATTCCAATTATCTTAACATTATCATTACCATGAACATGAATTTAATCTTGAACTTTAATCTTCACCATGATGGGATTTCCCCCTCTTAAAACTTGATCTTTAAATCCATTAGTCATTGATCATTTATTATAATCTTTAATCTTAATGAGAATGATAATCATAAGATGTAAAATATAGCAGACATCAAGCAATTTATATGATGGGCATGACTTGAGCATTTGAACTTAAAATTGAAAGAATAATCCATACATCATATATAACATCCAATTCAACCAATGCACAAATGTATAGTGGCATGACCCATTTACCTGGAGAAAAGAAAAACCTAACTTGGTCACTCTGATCTTTAGTCAAACCCTAAGTCTCCTGAAAATTACATGATTTCTATCAATATCACCTTATATACCATCCTAAACCCTAATTATACAAATCTTTGAATCTTTGTGAAACCAAAGCTGGAACAGGTAACCAAAACTATTAGCTAGATATCAAAAAACTGAACAAAATACATATAAGGATTGACCACATACGATCTATAAATTATTTTCTATGATTTATTGAAGGTGGGGCAATCAGAAGGCAAAGAAAAACCACATTGGTATTATCCTGAACCATCGTTGGATAGATTAGCTGGGCCAACCCAGAGCCACCACTCTGGAGGCATGCTCTTATGACCAAACAAATGAGTGGTGAGTCATAGGAGTGCCAAAACCCAGAAACATCCCTATGTGTGCTATCAAATAGAGAAATAAGCAAGGTTAGGACTGTAAAACATTACTCACGATTCATCAGCAGAAGCTCTCAAAAATGAAGAAACACAGAAGATATCCAAATCCCCAACTCATCACAACATGAAGAAATCCATGAAGAGAGAATTTAATCACCATCCTTTCCTCGAACCGAAGCCAAAGGGACTATATTCAGGGCTAAATGGTGACCAAAACCTCCATAGAAATGAGCTATTCTTGCGACATGGAAACAAGAGGTGATGGGAAGGGGAAAAATAGGGAAAGGTGACTTGCCAAATGTTTAGTCGAATTAGCCTAGAAGAAACCATCCTGGGAGGGCAACAAGAAAAGCAGGCACCTTAGTGGTGGTTGCGAGGGTCAGACCTGTTGTATCGATGAACCAGTCGGCCACCACAAGGTAACTCGTAGGGTGGGCTCACGAATGCAAAGAGGATAGTTCTTCGGGGCAAATTAATGATGGTTTCATGTTTCTGGTTCTGTGTGGAACCTCTAAGGGTGGATATAGATAGAGTCTGCACTGGGGGGGCATAATTGGAGTCGAGATATTGGAACATGGAAAGAGGACAGAGTGTCTTCATCATCTGGGACATGTAGGTGACCACAACCTAGAAATCTAGGGATCAAAATGCTCAACAGATTGCAACGACAGTGAGAGAGGAGTATGATGCAGGTAAGTTTTATTGAAGAGAGATCGGGAGAGGAAGAACTGGGAGTACCTTGAGGTTTTAGAGTTTTGGGGAATGCAACCCTATGTATTAGGGATGGATTGGATCAGAAGGATGTGAGGATGGTGAATGGAAGATCGCTTTCTTGTGGCATTGATTAAAAGAGGGATCATGAGGGGGAAAGAAGTTGGGGTCTGGAGAGTCCATTGGTCTCTGGACTTGGGTGAAGATAGTGAGTCCTCACCTTATGAATGAGTATGCTAGTTGAGCCTGATCCAGACATGGTTCTGTCTGTGTGACATGTTATTGGAACGGGACTATAGCTTATCTTGGAGAAATGAATGATATAACTCTATCAATAACCATATGGAAACCTCCTTCAATTTTTTATCCGATCAAATAAAGTCCAATTGATACCAGAATTGAACCACACACTATCTAGAATCTCCTTATACAATTAGATTTAGGTTTTTCACAAGTTGTATCCATAGTTTCCATATAGGTCATTAAACTCAATTTTAATAAATTTCATTGATTAAATAAGTGGAAAAATCCTTTCCTTAGTGAGACTTTGAGTCCGAATTTGAGATGAACAATAATTGTCACCTATAAATTTATAATATATATATTTCATGCCTTTTGAGAAACTTTCATGGAGGAGAGAGAAAAAGAGAATATAAATATACTTTCCTCTTACATTGAAAGTCATAAATGTAAAGGGAAACTTGTTGTCCAAGGCTTCTACCACTTTTAATATTTTCAAATCCAAAGTCTTTTCACTTTTCCTTTTATTTCTTTTAAAACATATTCAAGGATAGGAGAGAGAAAAGTGAGAGAATAAATGCTAGTTTTCCTTTTATGTATATTGGACTCATTTAATCATAAAGAAATTAAATGAAGCATATTTCATTTTGTTTCTATACCAAACCTCATCTAAAGGATCAAATATTTGGGGTAACTTGCAATAAAGTCCAAGTTTTAAATTTTATACTTGGAAGTTTGCAATTAAGCCCCTAAACTTATTTTATTTAAAAGTTGGGATGTTTAAACGTGGCTCTGATACCACTGTAGGGAAATATGGCGATAGGGAAGGCAGTAGAAACAAAAATTTAACTGTCATATTCCCCTTATGCCAATGGAACGCGTCAACAACTTTGTAATGGGAAGGATGGTTTAGAGGATATACCTAGTCCTAGAGAAAATCTAGTGACAATATCCTCATAGCAGTATGCAGATTTCTTCGAGTCACACTCGAACAAGATCTGTGTCGGTCTCCTGGTTGATCACCATGGATAGCAGGTTGATGTTGTCCTCTCAGCAGGAAAAGGATCCACGCCTCTAAAGTAGTCCACAGGACCACTAAGAACTCATGTCGTTCTAGTAGAATGGACAAGAAGGAGTTGTCCCCTCACGTTGGCATACCACTCTTCAACTTGCTCACCCATAATTGTTCTCCCTTTCTATCCCTCCCTTTATTGAGTGGGACTTACTTGTGTTCTCTTAGTTACCACAACCATAGAAGACAAACAATTGTCAAAGGAAATTGAGTTGTGTCAGAGAAGCCCCCAGTATCCCACTATTTATAGGAGGGTTAGGGTCAAGGTTCCTAGTCCAAGTGGGAGCAGAAGGGATTGGAATTTTACAAATTTTCAAAACCTGCCAGTGGAAAAACGGTCAGTTCACCAGTGAACCAATTGGTTGGAATGTGAGTCGATCGGTTCACCCAGTGAACTGGTCATTTCATCATGTTTCCCAATTACAATTGTATTGGCAACTAATATCTGATTTAATGCACAATAAGACGTCAGCATAAATCTTTGAATCAATCAAATTGATCCACCAAGCGCTCAGTTCACAACCTGAGCACGTCGATTCATGGACCTTAGCTGGTCAGTCCATGGACCTGAGATGGTCAATTCACTTCCTTAACCGGTCGGTTCACATTCCAAATTGCCAAACTTGATTCAATTGACCCGACACACTAAAAAGATCAGTTCAACACTTGAATCGGTCGGTTCCACTGTGTAGACAGTCAATTTTCAACCAATTTTGTTCAAATTGAATAGTTAATCACTTTAGTAGTCAGTTTAATTATGATTCATGATTGAACTCCTATTCCAAGTGAATACATATGTGTGTGACCCTATAGGTTCCATGTTATGTTGGTAATGAATGTCCATAACTCATTTATGACATCACAAGCAAAGAGCAGTGCTTAGTCACACATCATTGCTACCCAAGTAAATGGGAAGTTGGAGAACAACTTCAACCTACAAACTATGATGGGTCTTATAGTGATTTATAATTCCTTTGTCACTAATATTCCGATTGAACTTGAGGCATGGAATCACCACCCTTTTAGTGTTCAATTCTTGTTCCTTGAACTAGAGAAAACTGTCCAAGATATATGTGACCTCAATACCATATATTGATTCACATGTACATGTGTGAGCTTTTCTCAGTCTCATTTATCAAGTGGCCAGGATATCAATCTCTTATAGGAGGTATGAATCCCATCTACTTCACTCATAGTCATCCCCATGTGTCACAGTGCACTCGATTATCACTTTTATAGCAACCCTTATTCTGGATCATGGTGGATGATGTCAAAGTATACCAAACTACATGTGATGAGTGTAGTGATTTTAGGTCTAAGAACCACAATAACCACCTTCACTATGAGCTATGACTATGACAACCAATTATGGTTTCCATGTATCACTCTGATGTGGCTCTATCTGATACACTATTCTCTAACAAGTATCTATGTGTTTGGTTTGATACCATATATCATGAATGATGAGATTATGTCATCAACCAACCCATACTCTAGTATTATGTGTTATTTTTGTCTATCATCCTTCCATAATAACATCTGACTAGGGACATAACAAGAATGTACATACTCTTAACATCTGTATGATCTCATTGTTCAATTCATGTACTTGAACACATACATCATTAACTAATGTTATTCTTTAGACATTCATTATGTTTCCTCATTATCTCATAACTAAGTGAAATAGAATGAGTCAGAATCTTGCCTTAATTGTTATTAATCAAATCTTTTACATAATATCCCATCACAATCATCATATGATTCACTCTCTTGGCATACACACCAACATTAATGAGAATTATTGATGAATTATGGACTGTAGTATCTAATATTTAGATAATTTGTTGGTATAACGATGCCATATGCCCTTGTTTTAGGTGTAGTGCATGGGCATACTCTTATATAATAATCATTTGGATCTATGAGCTCAAGAAGAGGGCGGTCAACAGAGCTAAAAACACTTAAACCAAACATTATGAATAATTCTCAAGATGAATAATGCAAGTATTAAAAGTATGGGGGAGAGTTATTGAAACAACTTGAAAGAGAAGGAGGTTGATTGATAGTTATTGAAACAACTTGAAAGAGAAGGAGGTTGATCCATCTCTCAAAGATGTAGCTCCACTACCTATAGAGGTAAAACTATTGGATTTTTAAACCTTGAGTCACTCCTCATATTCCAACATAAGAGTTACGCCAAGAGAACCCTCTTTTAATGTTAAGAATAACCAACTTCTATTTTCTAGGCAAGAGAGCTAAGGAACTTACAAGAGACTTACCTACCCTTAGTCAAGGGTCCTCCACCCTTACCTTCACCTTCACCAAAGAGAAACTTCAATCACTAAAAGTTTATCATATATTTTTGGGGGTCACCTTCCCTCCAACTCTTCCTCACCAAGAGATTATTTCTTCACCGAGGGACGTCTTCCTTTTTGAAGGGTTCCCACCCTTCTCCTCTCTTAAACAAGAGATAGAATCACCACTTATAGTGAAAAATAAATATTAGAAGGTATATAAGTGAGACCCTCACAAGATATAAAATGTTGAACTAGCTCTCTTATGGAGATCCTATTCTCTCTAACATATGTAGACAAGTGAAATTGAATTGGGGATCCTTGAGGCACAATCTCTATGTATTACATGAGGTCCTTTTCTAGCTTCATGGGACACTATCATGGAACTATTTTGTACCCAAATCCTAACTCCAAATGACTACACAGTCAATAGCGATAGGACCTAGGTGTCCGTCCCTAGCATGATATTTACAAAGCATGAATGTGGAAGCATATATCTTACCATACATGAACAAATAACAAGTGAAAGCATCAATCATAATCTCAACACTCAACAAAATATATTAAGCAACATTGTTTACTACAAGCTTTCAAGTACATATTCAAGAGTACAATTTTATAAGCTTTCTCATGTATACTAGGGATCTTACAACAATTACACCTAGCATAGCTCACCAAACCCATCAACTTCTAGACATCTATGAACCTATAAAATACATGAAACAAGGTGGTTCAAGCACACGAGGTGTTGAGTACAGGGCTAAAAGATACATATACATAAGATTTGCATAACTTAAAAAGAATTATAGAAGTAAACAAGAAAGAATAAACAACTTAAGTATTTAACAAAGTGAGAGCCCATTTTTTAATATCATTTCACTCCAATTATACCAACAACATCATATATCATAAGGACTTTGACTACTATCCAACATAAGTGTCCATAAGGGTTCTCAAGATTAGCTAACCCTTTTATCGAGATGGCCCACCCTATCTTGACAACTCAAGTAGGAAGCCCAACCTCGTGTCCTTACCCTGAGAATACAGGAAGGTGCACAAGTTTTGTATAATGGAGTGTCTATATCATGTTTGCAAGTTATAAAACAATGGCACAAGATAAACATCGAGTACAATACTAGAGTACTACAATGCAGTATTGAGCATGTAGACAAGCATACATATGTATCACATTTCAAGCAAGAAAGCCATAGTCATATAATTATTAAAACTCATACATGTTTGAGAGATTCATATATTATATTTAACCATCTAGATCACAAGACAAGCCTGATTAAGAACAAGATTACATACTTGTATTAGATTCTCATCATTAACCCTAGTATATTCATTTTACGGTTTTGTCCAAGTTAGGTTCAAGGTTGTTTAATTACATGTTTTGTGATATTATTCTAGTTTAGAGTATGTCAAGAAGGTGTGGTTCAAGTATCACATCATTTTGAGGTTCCATTCATTCTATATGAATGTGATAAGATTTATGTCACTTACTTGCATTTTAGGGTCAAGAGACTCATAATAGGGCATACAAGGTCATGATCCACTAGGTCATGAGATCCAAGCACAAAGTATGATTTAGATCAGCAAGATTAGGAAAAAAGAAGCATGAACAAAGTTGGGTGTATGTCCCTTAGGGTCTCGGTATCATTGTCCAACTTGGTATCATCATATCAACATGCATTCCAGCATAGTACATGCCAACAAGGTTCAACATGAGGATAAGGTGTGATAGCCATATCTAAGTTATCATTATGGGTGGAGTACTCCCTAATTTGTGAGAGAGGGGATCAAAGAAAAAGGATTCACATAAGCATTAAGGCGCAAGAATCACAAACAAGCCATATATGGACATGTAGGTCAAAAGGGAGCACATACATCATTATATTATGACTAGGGTTGCCCTTAGCCAATTGGGTCACACAACATCATGAAGTTACTATATGAAAGATCTAATATTGACAGATGCAACAAATATGTGATAGATAGCCTTCGAGTCAAGTACAAACCTACATAGGTCATATTCATGTAATAAGTGTCATATGAAATACATATAGCACAAGGGGATTAGGGAAAAGTTATTTGGTACATGGATAGTAGGATTTATTGATTTTTAGGATGTATAAGAATTTATATGTCATTTGAAGAAAGATTAGTCATCATAAGAGCAAGGTATATCATTATAGTCCAACCTAGTTACATATGTACAAAAAAAGTCATTCACGAGCAATAAGCATGCTTAGAACCCTCGTGTAGTTCAAACATGCACAAAAGATACTGATATTAGGATTAGATAGGTAGAAGTGCATCCAAGTTTCAATATTGATCACAATCATGCATTATGTATACTCAATATGAACAAAGTTTGTTATTATGGGAAAATAGGACTATAACAAGGTGATTTAGAGCCTGCAAGTATGCTCATTGTATAGAGCTCGTCGAGTTGATCCATTTGGTATATTGGATCACATGTTTTGGCCAAGGGGTTTGGGAGATATTGATTTCAAAAACTAGCCCCAAGGACTATTGAGATATTCCGTGACATACCATGATCATTAAGCGGCGATCCAGGGTCATGGATCATCGATCATGTGGTTGCAACCTACCTTCTCACATGTGCCCACATGCGGGACCCGTCGACTGTAACATCCCTGACCTGGGTTATAACCTAACCCTGGAAGTTTTGCCTAAATATGTAATTATATACTTGTGAATACTCCCTGGCATGTCATTAAGTTCCTCAGGAACATTTACTTTCAATTTTGCTCCTTTATATGTAAAGTTGTAGCATTGTTTTGTAGTGCAGGGACCTATGTGCAAATTACCCAGTTAAAGGGGTTAACTCGCAATGTTCACAGTTTGAGATGTTCTTATGATAATAAGACATCGTATGAGTGAATATTATGAGGTAAGATGGATTTCCCAAGCTTGGGCATCAAGATGCAGCTTGTGGAATGATCCTTGTGCTTAAAAACCCTGATTTGGAGTAAAGTGCAATTTACCCAAATTGAGGGGTGCAATTTGTAAAATACTTCATCTAGAACATCTTTTATAACTCTTGTCATCATTTAGAGTAGAAATGATGAAAGGGACACATCAATGAAATATCAGATAAGAAAAATGATCTTTGTGATAAAAATCACCTAATATGGGTATGGAGACCTTTCATGTATGTACCCTAGTTGAAAGTTGGCTTTCTTTACCTTAGATCTTGAGATTTCATGAGATTTGCATAAGTTTAGATGAGTTTGGACGTGCCCTTGAGCAAGGAGGGATTTAGATGTAAATTCCATGCTTTAGAGGTCCTTATGGTGTAAAAAGGCCTAAAGTATATAAGCCTTCTCCCTTGCAACAAGTGAACAGATCTTTCATTTCCTTCACTTCTTCTCTTCTTTCTCAACCGACCAAGGCTAGCTCTGGAGCAGAGAAGGACGACCAAGGGTCCTAGGTAAGTTTGGATCACCCCTTTTGCTTGAATTCATGAATGAAACTCGTTTTCAAGGTTGGATTCATGGCTAGCTCACCTAGCTCTATCTTTCTAGCCTTTCCTTCCCAACGTTTCCTTGGAGAATTCACCTTGGCCGACCTGTGGAGCTCTAAGACGCCATTAAATCTTGGAGCTTGAAAGCTTCGAGCTCAAGGAACAACCTTTAGGTGGGTTTTATAACTCTAAACTCCTTGCTTTATATGCATATTTTTGTTCTTGCAATTTAGAAATTAGTTCTTCTTCTACCTCTCTTCTTCTTGCACTTTTGCAAGCAAAACGGTGGAATAACCGACCTTGATAGAGGTTGAAGATGATGGGCATGAATTCTTAGGTTACTTTATCAAACGATCTTGGACCCTCTTGGTCCAAACGGTTGCAAACCGTTTAAGGTCAAACAGTTTCAAACTGTTTGCCCTCAAACGACCTTGCAAGACCGTTTGGATTGAAACGGTCTCAAGACCATTTGATAGGGTTGACCAAGGGATGACCGTTTGAGGGTCTGTTGGTAATATATTGAATTTCATTCCTGCAAAGAATCAAAGTTTAATTCTTAACCAAATGAGAGTTGAAGGCACTTCAACATCCTAACCCTAATCGGGTTGAAATTGCTGTTTTAAAACATAGATCTTGTTGAGTTTTGGGTTGAAGGACCCAAACGGTCTCAAGACCATTTGGGGGTTCTTCCAAACGGTCTCAAGACCGTTTGGGCACAACCCAAGACCGTTTGGAGGTCTAGGGTTGAGATAATCTAATGGTTTGAAGGTCCAATTGCATTAAGTTGATGAATTGATAAAATTACTGACTTTAGACCTAATTGGAGTTCAACCCTAATCCAACCGACTTGGTTTTTGGTCAAACTTTGGGCAAATGGTCTCAAGACCGTTTGGATGATGTCCAAACGATCTCAAGACCGTTTGGGCCAAGTTTGGGCCCAATTGGAGGTCAATTGATAGGTTCAACCTTGAATTGATTCACATTGTTGAATATTGATGACCATCCGATTTGAAACCCTATTTGAGGTGGACTTAACCCTAATTGGCTTTCTATTGAGGGTTAATTTGGTGTCCAAGTGATTGAGGTTCATCCTAATTGACTCAATTTATAAGTGGTTAACATGGCTTTGGCCAATTGAGGGCTTCAACATACTTAATTATAAACAATTGTAACTTTTGAACCTAGTTGGAGGTCCAAACGGTCTCAAGACCGTTTGGGGGCAAACGGTCTCAAGACCGTTTGGGCTCAAACGATCTCAAGGTCGTTTGGACCAATCGATCTCAAGATACTTTGATCAAACGGTTTCAAACCGCATGAGCTTCAAACAGTTTGAAAGTCAAAACGGTTAACACACCCAAACGGTCTCAAGACTGTTTGAGGGAAAACGGTCTCAAGACCGTTTGACACCAAACGGTCTCAAGACCGTTTGGTGGTTGAAGGTTGAAACCGTTTGAAGGTGTTCAAGGTGGTTTGTGCTTAATCAATTGATGGTGTAATTGGTTCAATGGTGATTTAATCTAAATCCTAATGGTAACCTAGGTCATTAAGGGACTAAGAGGTTAATGAATTGACCCATGATGGTGATCATGAGGTAAATTACCAAAATACCCTTGAGGGGTTTAATTGAGTAATACCTTGTTCTAATCAAACCCTAATCACATGATAGTGATGTT
The DNA here is from genome assembly GCA_963693085.1 of Alisma plantago-aquatica. Lineage (NCBI taxonomy): Eukaryota > Viridiplantae > Streptophyta > Magnoliopsida > Alismatales > Alismataceae > Alisma > Alisma plantago-aquatica. The sequence continues at coordinate 1,007,709,033 of OY856410.1, read as the reverse complement.
TTGGCTTATGCTAGTCAATGAGGACTTAACCCAACCTGGTCTAGAGAGGTGTTGTCACCATCTACTAGTATGAGGAGAGAGAAAGTATCCTAAGAGAGAGAAAGTACCCTTTTATGGTGGAAACTCAAGTAAGATACCTTCAATACACATGAATGTGCATGTTTAGGGTATGATCCACCTATGTGAGATCATGGAAACCCTAATTATGATGTTTAGTGAATATTAATCTTATTTAAGAGCTTTAATGATGATGTTTCTCATACATGATGTTGTTATGAGTTCAATTCACCATGGAGTGAATAGTAAACCCTAATTCTAGGGTAATGACATGAAATATGAATAGTAAACCCTGATTGTTGAATATTGGGGAACTTGACTCTTCTAAGAGTTTGAAAGTGTATCTTCTAGAATGAATTGTTTACTGTTATCAGTTGAATTAACCATGCAGGTTGTCATGAGATGATGATCATATCCAGGTATGGATTTTGAAACTATATTCATTGAAAGCATGCTTTAGCTTTATGGATAGTGATATATTCGGATGCATTGTCAATAGCAATCTATGGATTAAAATGGGTTGTTAGAGCCATAATTACCATCAAGGTCATGCTTTAGAGATGACTTGTGATGAATGTATTGAGAAATGATGATTGATGAGAGTTAGGCTTGTTACATTTAGTATTCTCCTTTCATAGCTGTTATGCTAATGTTATTGTTTGAAGAACAATGTATGATGTTAAAAGAATACTGAATGTACCTAACTAATCAAGTGTAATGTAGAGCCCTGATCATAGATCCATCATTGTCAGAGATCAAATGATGGTGAAACAGGTTTTCCTAAGGGAACTCCTGGATCACATACTTTTGAGTATGTGGGGTATATGGATGTGTAGAACCTTACATCCTAGTGTAGGTGTTTGATGTAGATGTGTAATCCATCAATCCTTCACTATAATCCCATACCGCATCAGTGGATGGTAAACATGAAACCTCCTGATGACGAAGAAAGCACAGATATCCGTATCAGTGGAAGATAAACATGAAATCTCCTGATGACGAAGAGAGTACAGAACGCCACTGTAACTCTAAAATAGCGAAGGACCAGATTACCCTGGCAAGCTATTATAGTAGAGGCACGAGATGTCCTACAAGTAATCCTCTTACTGACTGAGGAAGGTGAAGGTCATGAGAATCCGGCTCTTTCGATGACCTAGTATGATACCGAGGCACTTAGCAGTGATTGGTTGGAGTATGAGTGGTAAACCTCATCTCCACAGGGCATAAAAGTAATGTTTGAAAAATATAATCCACAGCGTAGCATACCTGTTAGAGATAACTACGAGTTGATTGATTGATATTACACTGTATAGTGCAAATGTCTTCATGTTTTATAACTATTGAACTCATGCTTACTATTATATCCGATGTTGGATACTTTGAAGCTTTTACTGCTTAAGTTATTCTTTGAGATGTTATAATAAAGCTTCTGGTGGAGAGTTATAACTCTCGTTGGGACAATTATGTAAAATTATCTCACCCCGTAGACTTCAACTTTTTAGGTGGACGTCGAGGACGGAGGAACAGGTCTACAGGTGACCAGTCCCAGCAGTAGCAGCACCAGGGGCAGCAGTAAAATCTCAGGTGGAGATCTAGCCTTCCATGTGGTGTAGTTAGAGTCAGTCCTATGTGTCCTCTGTACTCTCAGGTCTTGGAGTCTTTTGGGTCTGAGATTTTAGTTATGAGTTCTTGAGATTTTGTATCATGTTGTATATAATTACTCAAGAAGTAATTATCTGAGATGTAAACAGTTTATCTCCTTTTATGAAGAAAGTTTTATGGTTTCAATGCTTTATCACAAAAAGTTTTAATTTCTGCTGATTTTTGGTATTCCGCTGCTAATCGAATCGCTTCCGCTAAGTTTAAATCGTGGTTTGGAGATCAGAGCCCACATCGACCATGTGGCTTCTGGTTGTTCATCGGTGCTTTGCCCAGTCAGTTCCCCAGGTCCACGGCTAGCTGGGATGCTACTGAATCTGAGTCACCCACTCCCTTTCTGTCGTAGACTGCATTAGGATCAATGGTGTAGGGGCTTTGCCCTTTGCACCTCATCCACGTGAAGGTAGGGCCTTGCCGCTGTGGTGTCTGGAGCTTTGAGATCGCCAGAGTAGGTAGGGTTGAGGGCTTGGGGCCTCCTCCCACCCCGTCAGTGTGCCACCCTACTCTGTGGAAACCCGATGAGGGTTTTGGGGATTGAAAGCACTGTTGTGGGAGGCCATAGCATGCGTTCCTGGGCAAGGGTCCATGGAGGCGCCACCCAAAATTAGAGAAGAAGAGAAGGTGGAGCAAAATCTAGGAGCTGAAGGAGAGGGTGAAAACAAGGGGAAATGAGAGAGTAAGTCGATACAAACAAAAAGAGGGGTCCAACTCACCCAAAGGCATCGAGATCGACCATGATTGGTTTGTCTAAAGTTGCTTTGTGGTGGTTGTTGCTACAATACGTACAAAGGTGGGTGACGTGTTTGCATCCGTTGGATCATGGATCACTACAATATAACGGCTCAGAAAGAGGGCGCTAGGGTTAGCAATTAAAGAGCGGCGGCTGCTAGGCCGCTCATGGTGCATTTGGTCCCAATAAGCCTTAAGAACCAATGAAATCAAGTATAATTTGAACCAATCTCAAATGATTATAACTTGGTCTAGGAACCTCTGATTGAAGTGATTTTTGCACCATTGGATTCACAATTGAATCGTCTATATCATGATATACATTGCAAGGCATGAAGATCATATATAAAAGGTTCAATTTACCTTATAAGATTGTGCTATGATATAGCATGATACTTAGTTCAAATTCCCAAATTAGAGCTACATCATATGAAATTAGTCATCAAGGTGATCAAATTGGGCGATCAACACACTCAGTATTTTAATTGAAATATTATTGAGTGACATGTGTCTTTTTAATAGTGATAAAGAGTATAAAAGATGGATCAGAAATTCAGGTTGTCATAGACACTTTGATATGTCCCATATAGATCCTATTTGTAGTTGAGGATGTGTCACAGATCTATATTATACCCAAATCATACCTCCATTAACTAGAGATTCAATGTAAATAGGACCTAGAATTTGTCTATCAAAGGCACAAGATTCACATTACAAATATATACGAAAAAATAAAAATAACATTCCATTTATGAAAACTAACCATAGGGTTTTAGTACATCAAAAATCCCTAAGGAACCATAACAGATACGATAAAGAGAGGGTAAACTATTACCTCATGAAAATACAAAATATAACCAATGATGTTGATTACATTTAGTTTTGCATGAAGTCTCTTATAGAATGCAGATAAAAGAGCCGTAGTAGATTTAATTGATGGTATCTAATAGTGAAAAACAACAGACAATCAATGCAATTACAAAGGTACACTTTTCAAAGATGTATGATCACAAGTCTAAGATCGAACATATTTATCTTGGCTACTAAGTGCAATAAATAAGGTAATAAATTAAAACAAATTTTAATTAAAAAATTGCTTTAAAACATGTTTTAGATGCATCTATTATTATACTTAAACAATTCATCATAAGGCCTTGAATTGGTGACAACTGCCCATATGAAGAGTCCATGAGGGCAATTAAGGAAGAAAGCCAATAAATGACCATATTTCAACACTAGGGACCTCAAATGACCAAAGCCATTGAGCTAACACTATTTTCAAAATGTGATGTGTTTATCATTTGACATATCAAGGAGAGAGTATCGAGCCTTGTGCCTAAGACCCCATCAATTGTGTAAGACATGATGTTTTTTATAATGGTTATCTAGTTGATTTTTTAGAGTTTGATCCACATATAGTATTAATAATGGCAAAAGAGAATTATATGAGTCAATTAGTTCAAACAAGATATCATAGACAAGATCTCATTTGGTTATACATATAAATAATCGATAGCAAGTTATAGGGTCAATAAGAGGTAGAAGTGTACCTTGAGAGTACACTGATCATATGGCCCTTGAATAAGAATCCTATATTAGGTCCACTCGATGTTGACCTAAGATTTATAAAGGAAGAATAATGGGTCTTAGATCAATAAGATTTCAATGAGATAAACATGTTTTCTATCATATGGATGTTCTTCTAGACCTAGGCTCTACATCATTCAATTATAGTCTAACATATGTATACATTTTATTTAACATAGTACAAGTATGATAATAATATCATAGGTATAGGTTGATCATCCACATTATAGGGGTCATAAGAGAAAAATTGTCTCTGATTTTGAACTAGGGATAGAATGAGATTCAAAGTACTATCATGATTCATCTTAAGGAATCAAGCTAAGTCAAAACGATCATTTTAGTGCACAAAAATAGGTATTTGAGGTATCCTATGTCAAACATACCTTACTAGCATGAGATCTTAGTTAATCATTGCACAAATAATAATAAATATTACTAATTTCGAGGTTATATGATTACATGATGACATATTAGGTCAAAGTTCCATATTGGATCATGTTACATCACGTTTGTGCATAAAAGAGTCATTTTTAGGTCAAAGATGATCATTAGGGTACATCTATATGATCCATGTCATTAACCATACCAAAAATGAAACAAGGTTACCAATTTGATGATTTAGTAAGAAAGGGATCATTAATTAAACAAATAAAGCATGATTGAGTATAATCATAATTCAAAAGATCATAAAAGTAGCACTCTTTTATAATATTGAGGAAGGTAGACCAAAATTAGAAACAAAGAGTAGTATCATTGAACATGTGGTTTTTTTGATAAAGTTGATGTATATCATTACTAGGTTTGGTTAAAGGTTCAAGGAGTTATGGATATTGGAAGTTGATCATTGGTGGTGATTTGGGGGAGGAAAATTCCCAAACGAGCTGCTAATCTGGCAGTTGGACACTCAGCCAACTTTTCCTTTGGCCCACTATAGAGGGGCTTCTAGATGCACTAGCATGTGGTGGGTGTTGGACCGGGATGGTGTGTGGTGCCTGATGGCAATGGAAAGTGGGTCCATGCAAGTGTATGCAAGGCTGGGAGTGACTGTAGGAAATGGATAGTGATTGTGCACTGCAAGGGAGGGGCATGAGTTGGGTGTCATTCCTACATATGATTAGGTCTTCCCAAGACCTACAAAGGGGTGGTAGTGGTATCTAGGGGGTTCTATAGACGTGTAAGAACTTGGGAAAGATGGGAAGTTGAAAAAGGAGCAAGGTCGAGGGTGGCATTTATAGGAGTCGAGGTGGATAGGAAGGAAATTGATTAGGGTTTTGATTAATGGTGGCTATTGGAGGAGGTAAAGGAGATGGTGCATCAGCTTACCTACCCTGTCCTAGGGCCCTTTATGACTAGTGGCACTGGATGCGGGTCATGGGGGCCAAAGCATGGTCATTTACATGTTGTGGAGGGTGTGGAATGTGTTAGATGATGAGAAGGCAAAGATGTTGTGTGCAACACTTGAAGTGGGGATAATGATGATTCCCTAGTCGTCAATGGGATCCGTGGAAGGATGATCCAATGACTCTTGAGCCTGAGTGATGTTAGACAGATTTATGTGGAGAAAGGAAAATGAGGCAAGAGAAGGAGGGTGAGGATGGCCCCCACATCTTGGTCCAGGCCCAAGGGTGGGCCCACATCTTGGTCCAAGCCCAAGAGTGGCCGACCCAAGACCGAAAATAAGTAGAAAATAGGTCAGAAATACTAAGAATTTGGTTATGATATCAAGGAATTCAATTAGACATAACTTCTTGATCCTAGCTTTGAATTGAGCAAAGTTTGGTGCATTGGATGTGTGAGAGTGCCCTATATGCCATTAATACAAGTTGAGGGTAGGAAGTTCATAGATTGAATAAAAATAGAAATGAAGAGAGTAACATAAAATGTAGATTCAAGCTAGGTTTTTATTTTAATTGAATGTCACTACATGTCATATGAAAATTAGATAATTCAATTAAGCATCAAAATGCAACAAATCATAAAGTTGAAGTCAACAAGGTAGAGATAGAGGTACATACATGAAGCGAGAGAGAGAGGTTCTGTCCATAACATCCTCCCCTCCTTCAAAAGAATTTTGTCTTAAAAATTAGACATCCTTGAAAAGGTCAAAAAAGTGTGATTGCATGTCAGAATTGAGGTCTCATGTGGCATCATCACTATTTTTATGTTTCTAAAACACTTTCACCATTGATATTTTTTTCCTGAGATCATTAGTCTAATTATGTAGAATCTTCATTAAAACCTCTTGATAGACTAGAGAGTTGCTCAACTCAATAGGTTCATTATTAAAGACATGACTAGGATCCTTGACATACTTCTTGACTTTGGGCACATGGAAGACATTATGCATCCTAATGTAATGCAAAGGTAAAGATAGACTATACATTCATTGATACATGACAAAATCTAAAATGGTCTTCTATGGCTAAGCTCCCCTTGTTCTTTGCAATGTCCAGGATTGGCCCGATATTCAAGAGCATATTGATACGCATCTTTGTACACACAAAAATCACTAGGACAAGTCCTAGAGTTTAACCTTCTATCCAGGTTGTCAACTTGATGCAAGAACCGAGTCAACAGAGTATAGATAGGTATCGATCCCTAGAAATGGAGATGAAGATGGTTAAGTTTTAAATATGATTGTGAGGACAAGAATTAAATTCCATTTTGAGAGTTTGTTAAAACTAAAACAAACAAACAAAAAAGATGCAAAATTATAGATCAACTAATCAGAAGAAAGAAATACCAAATCTAAGAGATTTCACCACCCTAGCTGATGTGAAACGAGACTGAAGAAATTACACGATAAGAAAGATAAAGAAAGGTATGTGAAACATTTGTAAATGATTCACAAAAGATGAACTCCCCATAAACCCATTGGTCTTGATGTTCATGGATCCTAGTTCAATCATCCTAATGGGGACTTTTCGAGGTCTCATCCAAATCCCTATGAAATTGATTTAATTGTTCTAAATCTTGGGTTCCACAGTCGCATCCACCAAGATTAACAAGCGATGCAAAATGAGAGATCACTTTGTTAAAATCTTCTATATCAAAATCAAAAACCATTTATCTAAAAAGTCGTGTAAAACTTCAATCTAATCATCACATGTCTAAGGAGTTTCTCCCCTCGCCTCAGTAAAAATCTCTAATGAGACCTAGGTGGTGTCAGTTAAACGGCTTGATCCCTTAATCCTTTATTCCAAGAGAAAAGAATGAGAAGTAAAGAATGAGAATAACCAAGACCTAGAGATGAAGAACTAAATTTGTATTGTAAAAATGAAAGATTACAACTATGAAAGAAAATATGAATACAAAATTCAGGACAACTAACTAAGACTCTATTACAAGTAACACTCGATTTACAACTAAGACTCAATGATTTTTCTTGTGGAGTCCCCCTCCTTTTATATGGGAAAGAGGGGTGAAAACCCTAAAAGGGGAGGAGAAGGAATGGAAGAGGAGGTTGTTTTTTGTCTTGATCAAGAGAAATCTCTTCCTCAATAGGCAATAAAGAAAATTATTGATTGCCTTCTTTTGACCCTTCAAATTCTGGCTCTCTCTCTGCAAATTCCTGTTCCCAAAGTTTCGTACTAATTTTGGCTTTAACAAGCTTTAAAAGGAGTCCAAAAATATAGTTTTTCTATTGGCATTTGAATTTCCTTTCCAACACATATTTAAACATTAAATTCCGCCTTCGGATGTGAGAGTTATTCCTATTTTGGTGCAAGGGATATATTTTAATCAGGCCTTGCGGAAAAACAAATAGGCACGTTCACTGGTTGGTTGTACAATCAAATGAAAACTATCAAAATCATCAATAAATATATTTTCTTGTAAAAATTGAAATTATCTTTTTGAAATATATCTAAACTCAAAATTTGTAATTTGTATGTGACAGTTATGACTGTTTTGGTGTTATCTATACATAAATTTCAGGAACAGCAGGAATTGTGCAAAACATCTTTCAAGAGAAATTAATGATTGGAGTGATTAGGCTATTTTCTTATAAAAATCCAACCAAATATAATTAAAACTCCAAATAAAGAGAGAAAATCTAAAATAATACATTTAATTAAAAACTAAGAAAATAAATAACAAAACAATCCTAAAAGGTATCTAAAAGATTAAATTTAAATAAAAAAAGATATCCACATTTATCAAAATACCCCCGAATTGAATCTTTGTTTGTCCTCAAACAAATAAAATCACAAATAATTTTAGTTTATACTAATAATATGTCTATCCTCACCCGTGTAACATCACTTTGTTCCTTACCTCCAAATTTGGCCAAGCAACCTAATCTCCTAAAACCACAAAACACAAAATTCTATATTCTCTATCAAAAACAAATATCATATCTTGTTTCTAAATCAAGACTTTATAGAAAAACATGCTTCATCTTGCTTTTGCTTTGACAATCTTAATTTTATTATTGTATTTTTTAGTATGTCACAAGAACATGATGAAATTGGGGTGTGAATAAAGAAGGAAGTGATGAATTTTTTTTTATCCCTACTCTATTCGACTCGAGAATTGAATTTGTAGAGTTGTGACTACATTAGTCATAATTTTTTCCATGTGCACTTTTTGGCATCTTTTGATGGTACCCCCTTTGTGGGGTATGGAATTTTTGATATTGGAATCATGTCATCCCAGACTTGATTTTTGCCTGATGGTGATTATTTGTTTCTCTTTTTTAGAAAGAAAATAAGGGGAAAACAAAATGTGTCCTTCTGGTTATAACTTCACACATTTATTTTCTCTTTCTTTTTCTTTTTCAAAAGTGTCATTACATCATAAAGAATATTCATGTCAATCACATTATACAAGATTTATATAAAGTTAACCACAGTTTAAAATTAGAGAAAAATTGTATTTGGTTTTGATTGATTCCATACGGCTCGTCAACTTTTCCAAGGAGTGATGCTATTTTGGGGTCCTAGGTGACATGGAGGTTTTAGACATGGCAATTTGTAATTATTTTTTTCAAAAGATTTACTAAATTTAGAGAGGTACAATGATAATGTCTATTCAACTTAGCCAACTAGATAATAGCCAAACTAAAAAAAATAAACTATTTTGAAAATTAAAAAATAAATAAAACTAAACCGTATAGCATAATGAAAATTTACAAAAAATAAGATAGAGTGGGTGGAAGGAGTACATACCACCCACCTCCACCCTGAACTTAAAATTTTTATTGGTCTCGAGTAAAACTTAAACCCAAGATGGGGGGAAGAAGAGGGTGTCCAAGTGGCCCTGGTAACTCAAAAACGTCCAGGTGGAGGGGATGTGTATGAGGGCTACGACCTTTATTAGAGGAGCTTCATAGTGTACCCTATGATAGGATAATCATGGAAGCTTAGTGGGGTTCTCATATTTTCTTTCACCTCTCATTTCCTCCAATAAGATACACAGATCTTCCTTCGATAACAAGGGAAGTGTTGAAGATGGATGTGGATTGGGGGAGGTTGGCGGGTACCCGACCAGTATTGTTGGTAGAGAAGGATGTACAGACTCGGGTGGAGGATATGGCTCAGGTTTTCCACCATTATAATGACCTGCATATGGGAGATTTGATGTTGATACAAATGATTTCAAATTATTTACAAAAGTGTTTTGCTTCTCCTAAAAAATAATGCCATCAACATTGGGTTTGGTAACTTTCATTGTTGATATAACATATGGCTCTAATTCTTTTATACAAGGGGTCCCCAAGGATTGAGGAGGGATGAGGACGTCTTCCTTGTAGACAACAGAAGGGGGTGTATGGGCTTCTTCTAAGGGCATCTCCCCTTCTACATCAGCCTTATATAGAATGAGAACTGGTTGTGTCAAAATGGGAGGAATTGTTTGATCAAAGGTGGTTGGATGCTCGTTATCCAAAATATACTTTAAAAAGAAATTTGGTCTCTAATATCAATTAGGTTTATGTTAAGGATGGGAGGAGTTGTTGGATCTTTAGAATGACTCTCCTTCTTTGGCATTTCATATTCAAGTAATAGAGTCTCTAAAGGAAAGGTAGGGATACCAACGTGCTCATCACATGTAAAATATGGCTCCATGGTTTGTGTTATTTCATCAGGATCCGACATATATGACACAAAAATAGGATCATCACCGTCATCGTCGGGAAGAAATATCTTGGGTTGTTCAAGATCTATAGGGGGAGTCTGTGATTGAGCATCTAGTAAGGTAGCTAACAGGGCTTGACCGGATTTATTTTCTTATCCTTTTGTTGCCATCTTCTCTAAGGTCTTAAGTCTCTCTTCTAGTTCAAAATTAAATTGAGTTTCACCATAGGATTTATACACCCTAAAAGTTTAGTCATCCTCACCATACCCCTCATAATAGTCTTGTGCCTTGTGCTCCTTATATTGATTGTGGAATTGATCCTCATAATAATCTTCAGAAGATGGTGTATTGTAATTTTCACTATATCCGTCTTGGTGGGAAGATTCAATATTACAAGGTGTCAGCAAATCATGAGAGAACATATTTGGAACATCTAGGTTTTGGGATTGGGCTTCCAACAGAGCGGCTAATAAGTCTTGTCTGGTTATCAATTTTGCTGCCATCTTCTCTAGGGCCCTAAGTTTCTCTTCTTGTTGAGGATTATAATGGGTATCATAAATAGGTCTATTTCTCCCAAAGTTTTGTTGGTCATACCCCCAAAATTTTATTGATCATACCCCCCTCTGAATATGGATCATAAGGTTCCCCATAATGGTTCTCAGAAAAATGTGGATTCATATTGTACCCACCAGGATGAAAGGGATCGTAATTAAAAGGGGTGCTACCATAAGTATGGAGTAAAGTTGGACAAGAAAGAGATGCATGTTGGTAAAGACCACAATAATAATATTGTGGGGGATATTGGGATGCCCACTCCATTTGAGAAGAAGTTCCTGAAAGGTATGTCAATTAACACACGAGAATAGAAATATTATGAGACAAGGGGTTAGTTGAAATTACAAAGAGAATTAAAATTTTTAAAGTTATGAAATTATGGAAATAAATTAAAATTACAAAAAAAGTAGTACTGCTGGAATGGAAACTCAGTAGAAAGAGGAGATACATTTCCAAAATTGTGCTCGAAAGGAAAAAAGAAATTACAAAAATCTAAGAAAGAAATTATAGAACAAGGCTAAAAGTTATTGAACAGATTCAAAAAATTATGAAATAAAAATAAATTATGGAACAAGATTAGATTATATAAAAAAACTAGAAAGCAGTATTGCCGGAATGGAAACTCGACAGAAGGAGGAGATACACTATCGGAATGTTACTCAGTAGGAAAAAGAAATTACAAAAATATAAGAAAAGAATTATGAAATAGAAGATTACAAAACAAGACTAAAGTTATACTAGTTAGAGAAATATGAAAAAAAAATTATACAAGATATACAAAAAACCATATCTGAAAAATAATCTTGTCATCTCCGGCAACAGTGCCAAAATGATGTGCATCGTTGTACACACAATAATCACTAGGAAAATTATCCTAGAGTTTAATCTTCTAATCAGGTTGTCAACTTGGTGTAAGAACTTAGTCAATGGAGTATAGATAGGTATCGATCTAGAAATGGCGACGGAGATGGTTGAGTTTCAAATCTGATTGCAAAAATAAGAATTAAATTTCATTTTGTGAGTTTGTTAAAACTAAAAAAAAGTAAAAATGCAAAATTATAGATAAACTAATCAGAAGAAATAAATACCAAAGCTAATGGATTTTACAACCCTAGCCGATGTGAAACGAGATTGGAGAAATTACATGATAAGAAAGATAAAGGAAGGTATGTGAAACATTCGTAAATGATTCATAGAAGATGAACTCCCCGTAAACCCATTGGTCCTGGTGTTAACGGATCCTAATTCAATCATTCCAATGAGAACTTTTCTAAGGTCTCATCCAAATTCCCACGAAATCAATCTGCTTGTTTTAAATCTTGGGTTCCACCGTTGCATCCGCAAAGATTAACAAGCGATGAAAATGAGAGTACACTTCGTTAAAATCGTCAATATCCAAATCAAAAATTAATTATCTAAAAGTTCATGTAAAACTTCAATCTAATCATCACATGGCTAAAGAATTGATCCCCTTGTCTCGGTAAAAAAAACTACTCACTATCCATAAGAGGGGAAGCAAAAGGAAGAATCTTTTGACTCTCTCTATATAGATTCCCGTTCTCACATTTTCGTACAAATATTTTATTGGTAAGCTTTAAAGAGAATCCAAAAATACATTTTTATGTAGTAATTTTAATTTCCTTTCCAACGGATATTTAAACATTAAATTATGCCTTTGGGTGTGAGAGTTATGCCTATTTTGGTACAAGGTATATATTTTAATCATGCACTGCGGGAAACGAACAGGTATGTTCACTAGTTGGTTGGACAGTAAAATAACTACCAAAATTATTGATAAATATATTTTTCTTATATAAAATGAAATTATTTTTACAGAACATATCTAAACTCCAAATTTGAAATTTGTACGTGACAGTTGTGACTGTTTTGGTGTTGTCTATACATGAATTTCAGAAACTGCGGGAATTGTACAAAATGTCTTCCAAGAGAAATTAATGATTGGAGTGATTATGCCATTTTCATAGAAAAATTCAACCAAATATAATTAAAACTCCAAATAAATTGAGAAAATATAAACTAATACAATTAATTAAAAAAATAAAAAAATAAATAACAAAACAATCCTAAAAAGATATCTAAAATGTTAAATGAAAAAAGATAAATACTGATTTATCACATATGCTCACCAACTTTCAAAGATAAGCCATTCCTACATGTATTAGCATAGGATTTTAGTATATTTTGTGCCCTCTTTAGTCTCTGCTTGATCAAATGGATATTACCATAATATAACTCCAATTCTTCAAAATTCAAAATATGTCTTTCATTGACTTCGTCGTATAGAGGTGATATGTGTGACCTTCTATACAAGGCTTCATATGGAGACATGCCAATACTAGAGTGGTAGCTATTGTAGTAGGAGAATTTTACTTAAGTAACATAGTGGTCCCACGAACCCCCAATTAAGAACACAAAACTGTAGAAGATCCTCCTAGATCTAAATTGCTTCTTTCCAACTATCTGTTTGTTTGAGGATGATATACAGCTACTGAAGTTCAGTTGAGCACCCATTTCCTAATGAACCTATTGCAAAATATGAGAAATAAACTTAGAATTCCTCTCTAAGACAATAGACACAGGGGTTCCATGCAATGTGACTATCTCTTAGATATAGAACTCAATATGCTCAACAAGCTTTGTGGTCATGTTGATCAAAATGAAGTGAGACAATTTTTTCAAGCGCTTCACTATGACCCAGATAGCATCACTCCCTTTCTTGGTCCTAGGTAAACCCACCAAAATGTCCATGATGATGTTATCCCATTCACATTCAAGGATGGGTAGAGGATGTATAAAATCCCTAGGTCGTTGATGCTCGGCCTTGATCTCCTGACATGTAAGGCACTTTGAGATTAATGTGGTTTTATTAGTCTTCATGTGCCTTCACCAGAAATACATCTACAATTTATTGTACATATGTGTATATCATATATGAACCGTATACTTCAACCCAGGAGATTCCTATAGAATTCTATCCTATAGTGCAAAATCCTTAGGAACCAACATGTGTTGCTTGTATTGAATACCACCATTAGTGCTAATCGATAGATGTGTTTATGGCTTCTTCATAATCTTAGTCATCTCTTCCATACTTTAACGGCCTTGTTGTGCTACAAGGATATCAAACTAAAGGCTAGATAATACATTGAGTTTGGCCAATCTAATCTTGTCACCTAAGAGTTTCAAAGACAAATTAGAAAGGAACTCCATATGTTGCCACTCAGTGTTGAAGATAGCAACACATGTAACCTATTTTTTTGCACAGAACGTTGACTACCATATTCACCTTACCAGGGTGGTAAGATATAGTGAGGTAGTAGTCTTTGAGACACTTCAACCATCTCCTCTATTTCATATTCAAATCCTTCTGAGTTAAAATGTACTTCAACCTCTTGTGATGGTGAGGATGTCAAAAGTGGCTCCATAGAGATAATGGTACCAGATCTTCTAAGAATATATGGTGGTTGTCAGCTCAAGTTCATGTGTTGGGTATTTGACCTCATTATGTTTTAGCTACCTAGAATCATAGGAAACTACCTTGACTTTTTGTGTCATAACACAACCCAGACCAAACTTTGAAGCATTAACGAATATAATGAACCCATGATTTCCTTAAGGAATATTAAGAATAAGAGTAGAAGTGGGCTTGGTGTTGATATCTTGGAAGCCAGACTCATAGGCTTCGTACCAGACAAAGTGTTCTCCTTTTTGGTCAACTTTGTAAGGGGTATATTTGTCTTGATGAAGTTCAAAACAAAGTGAGGGTAGTAACCCTCTATCCCAAGGAAGTTGCAGATATCAAAAAAGGTCTTTGGGGCTTGCCAATCGAGCACAGGCTCGACTTTTGTGTGGTCAATAAAAATATTTCCCACCATATATGAAGTGTCCCAAAAACATGACGTTGTCAATCCAAAGGACACATTCGGACAACTTCTCATAGAAATTTTGTGCTAGTAGAACATCCAAACGTTGACGAATATGAGAATGGTGTGACTTATAGTCCTTGGACAAAATGAGGATGTCCTCGATGAAGACCACTATAATTCATATATAAATGTATGTAAGACTCGATTCATGAGAGTCATAAAGACAACAGAGGCATTTGTTAATCTAAACAACATAACCAAGAACTCGTCATACCCATTATAGGTCTAGAAGGTTGTCTTGAGGATGTTGTCCTCTTTGAATTTGAGATGATGATAACTAGAATGAAGATGAGTTTTTGAGAAAGTATGAGCATAGAAAATCTTATCGAAGAGGTCATCAATCCTGGGAAGAGGGTATTTGTTTGTAATGGTGGCTTGATTAAGCATATGATAGTCAATACACATTCTTATAGGTCCATCTTCCTTCTTAACAGACAAGATAGGTGAACCCCAAAGAGATGAAATCAGGTAGATAAAGACCTTGTCAAGAAGTTCCTATAGTTATTACTTGGCCTCACATAGCTTGAAGGATCCATCTGTTATGGCGATCGAGAGATGGGTGTGGTAACTGGGGAACAATTATGTAAGAATGCATCTCATGAGTTGGAGGAAGTCTAGGAAGTTTTGTGGAAAAATACTGGGTACTCATGCACCACATCAATTGAGTCAAAAGAAGACATATCAGGGTCTACTAAGGTCATAATAGCAAGAGCGGTTATGCACCCTTTAGATATCTAAGATTGAGTTTTTATAACATAGATAAGAAGTTCTTTGGATCAGTCCTTTCTACAAGGGATGGTAATGGTAGGAGAGTTAGGTTGAGAGTTGATGGTTTTTCATACAAAAATTAATGATAACACAGTTTTTATACAACCAATCCATCCCAAGGATGAGGTCTCAGTCCTCCATATCAAGGAATATGAAATCAGTCATGAGTCCATGTTGTCCATAAAAGAGAGGGACATTTTCAAACACATGATAAGATTTATAGATTTTTTCCACTAGGGCTAGAGAAATCAAGAGCGTATCCTAGGTTTTTCAAGTTAAGGTCAAGTAACAAAGAAAGACTTCCAGATTAAAGGTGTGAGTAGATCAAATAGGGAAACAATAGGATGATTATGAAGGTTCAAAACACCATGATCATAAACACAAGTGTAAGATATTTGATCATTTTTCAATTATAATCATTATTAAGAAAGTAAGGATTTGGAATTAAAATGCCTTCAATCAAACAATTTCTATTTGCATTATCTTCCTTGGTATAAATGGCAAAAACACGAGCTTGTTGATGTTCATGCTACTTACCCTTGTTGAGACATGGCATAGGAGGGTAGGGACAAGCTCCCCTAAAGTGTCCCTCTTCCTTGCAGAAGTGACACACTGACTTCTAGAATCTGTATCGGCCAGGGTGACGAGTCCAACAATTGGTGCACCTTGGGACCAAACCTACCCATTGTTTCTCCCATGGTTTTATCTCTCCATGGCCTACTAGTTGTTGTTGTTTTTGCTCATTCCTTGACCTTTGTTTTGGCTACATTGCCCCTGCCATGACCCCTACCTCAGCCACTGTGTTTTTGTTCTTAGGTGGTCATTTGGGGCCTTGGACATATGGAACCATATTAGTAAACCCTAGGTAGGCTAGGCTAGTTATTTTCTTGTTTCCTAAACCCAAGGATCTCTCCATGGACAAGGCATGAACATATGTCTCCATAAAGGTGATGGGATGGGAAGCAAACACAAAAGACACATAGGGTGGTATGCAACCCATTGAGAAAATGGTTCACCCTATTCTCCTTAGTCAACCTAGGACAATGATAGTCTAGAAGATGGATGTTTCTTCCAAAATCGGCTATACATAGGTTCCTCTGGGTGAGGAGGTAGAACTGATCCCATTTTTCTTTTCTCTCATAGATAGCCAGAAGTAGTTGGTGAAGATGGGCTTGAAGGCTTCTCAATTTAGGTGGATGATTTGTTGGGAATTGATGTAGTTGCCCCGAAATAACATGGAAGCACCCATAAGTTGGAAATTTTCATACGTAATCTTATCCTCCCTCAGGCATCTAAGAACCCTAAAGGTGTTGTCCATGATAAGAATCCAGGAATCAGACTTATCGAGGACATCACTCTCATCATCACTACAAAATGTTTTAGGGTTTAGATTAAGTAAGTTAGTGATGGCGAGGACTCTTAGATTAGTGATAGGTGGCCCAAGTCTCTTGGGTAGTACTAATGTGGTGTGAGAAACTAGATTGTTTATGGAATACAGGAGGACACACATATTTTCTTCCTTGTCTCTTGATGCAATGGCCTTACTAGTAGGGGTTTCCCAATACCTCAGACTCCACTATTTCCCTCTTTTCCCTGCTCTTATCTTTGTGTTTGGTTCCTGAGGTACTAGAATTGGTGGCACAGGCCTACACAAGCATCTACAAGATGCATTATTATTATTAGGGTAAGATTCCATGATCATGGTTCAAAATTTTAGCATAAGATTAAAGCATTATCATTGTTTTCTTTTCACAATATTTTGAGTTAATATATATTTTAGTTGTAAACCATACTTAATCTACTCATAATAGAGAGAGAGATCATGGGAGTATAATTTGGAGAATGAAAAGAGATGAAATGACTACCATTCACAACTAATTGGGTGGTATAGGGTAGTCCTTAAATGAGATGCTATAAGACTCTCTAAGATTTGTAGAGAAAATTCTTAATCCAATATTGGATCCACTTTAGCCAATTATGTATATAAGGAAACCTCAACCACCACAACTAGGTAGATTGAAGGTGTATCAGCACCCATGCATTGACCAGCCTAGACACCTTGGTTTCACCATTACGGACTTAGGTTTTCCCTTAGGTTCATATGAAGCGTTATGCCTTAAGCATGCATAGAGTCCCATATGTATGGCTTCGATACCATTTGTGACATATTTGATTATTACCCAAATCCTATCTCCATTGACTAGAGAGTCAGTTGAAGCAAGAATGGGCATCTATTTGTAGAATGACACAAGAAATATATATGAAAAAGGAAAAATAGCATTCCATTCATCATAATGAAGCATAAGCTTTTAGTAAATCAAAAAGCCCTAAGAAAATAGAAAGAGATAAGATAAAGAGAGACTGAACTATTACCTCATGAAGATAGTTCAACCCATAATGCAAAACATAAACCCATGACGTTGATGACATTTGGTGCATCATGAAGTCTCTCAATGCATGAATATAAAAGCACATTAGTTGGTCTACTTGGAAGAATCTAATGGAGAAAAATAAGACACAATCAATGCAATTGCAAAGGTACACTTTTAAAAGATGTAAGATCACAAGTTTGAGATTTAACATATTTATCTTGACAATTTAGTGCTATAAACAAGTAAGAAAGAATATAAAAATTATGGAAGTCAATAATTTTTTCAAAACATGTTTTAGATGCATTTACCATCATAATTTGACAATTCATCATAAGGCTTTTTTTTGTTACAACTTCCCATAGGAAGACTCTATCAAGGAAATTAAGGCATAAAACTAATAATTGACCCTATTTCAATGTGAGGGGCCTCAAATGACCAAGGCCATAGAGAAAACCCTATTCCCAACATTTTTTGTGCTTCTCACTTGACATTGCAAGGAGATGGAATCGATCCTTGTACCTAAAACCCCGTAAATATGGTAGGTCACAAGGGTTTTGTAGAATGGTTATATTGTTTATATTTGAGGGTTTGATTAACATACAATATAAACAATGCTAAAAGATTAGCATTTGCGTCACTAAGTTCAAACATGATATTATATCTAATCTCAACTTTAGTTATACCTAGAAAACAATCCATAGCAAGTTATAGGGACAATTAGTGGTATAAGTGTAGCTTTAGAGTAGAGTGATGATATGAACCTTGAACAAGAGTCCTAGATTAGGTACACTCAAAGATGACCTAAGATGTAAAAAGGAAGAGTAAGGGGTATTACGTAAGCAATACTTTGATGAGATAAACATGTTCTTTATCATTGTGTATTTCTCCTAGACCTAGTTTTTACGTCATTCAAGAATATTTCTAACATATCAACATATATGTATTTATTCAACACAGTACAAGTGTCAGAATAATACCCTAAGTCTAGGTTGAACATCCACATTAGAGGGTTCATAAGAGTAGGAGTATCTTTCATTTAGAACTAGGGAAATCATGAGATTCAAATTATTATCATATTTCATCTTATGGAATCAAGCTACGTCGAAAAGATCATTTTAATGCATAAAAGTAAACATTTGAGATCTCATATGTCAAACATTGCTTCTAGCATGATGTCTTAGTTCATCATGACAGAAAGCATAATAAAGATTACTAATTTCAATGTTATATGATTACATGATGACAAATTGTATCAAAGTTATATATTTGATCAAGTTACATTATGTTTGTACACAAATGAGTCTTTTTAGGTCAAAGATGATTATTAGGGTACATCCATATGATTCAGGACAGTAATCATCAAAAAATGAATCAAGGTTACCAATTTACAAAGAAAGCATGGCTGAGATTATCATCATTCAAAAGATATTAAAAGTAGCATTTTTTGGTAATATTGAGGAAGGTTGACCCAAATTAGAATAGATAGTAGTATTTGTGATGTCCTAGATTTTTGGAGTCTGACTAACACTCTAGATCTAGATAAAAGGAATAGTTAATAGCTTCCATCACCTAGATGTTCATGTGATATTTTTAATGTTAATGTTATATGTGAGCTTGTATATTATCAAACTTGAGGATTTTTTTTGAATGGTCATATGCCCTTGGATTAGCTACAAATTTGACCATAAGTTATATTTAGATGTGATACATGTTATTTTTCAAAATTTAATACCATTGGATTGAATTGTTTGGGATATATTGATGCTTGAAAATTTGATTGAATGAATAAGGTTTATATTATTCTATACCTAAGATGATAATCCTTTATCTAATTTTTAATTCACAAAGTTGGGGATGGATTTAGAGGATACATGGGTAGATCTCAATCCTTATTAGGAGATGTTGAGCATCTAAAAGGTCTAATATCATCATCAACCTCTACCTTATCTAGAGAAGGTGCCCTTTACTCATCCAAATGTTGTTCTCATGACACTTGGAGGAAGGCATGAAACCAGTCGTCTGATTAGCCCCTACTGGTTGAAATGACCCCCCCCCAGATGGGGTTTTCTTAAAACCTACAATGAGAGAACCAGACCATGTCCCCATTTGGTTCTTGCTTGCAGCAAGAGCTAGAGGGTAACCGAAGAGGAGGAAGACAAGGAGGATCCCCGGGATAACTTTTGATGGATGAAAAGGCTTCAACAGACATAGTAAAAGTCATTTGGAGGACTGTAGGATGTTATCTTCCATCTTCCTCTTCATGTTTCTCCACCAGGTTCCACAGAGATCATGCAAAGGAATGAATAGGTCCACAGTAGAGATCATAGGCCATGATGAGAGCTACGCCATCCTTCAGATATAGAAAGAAGGTCCAAAATGGACTTCTATAGCCTTCGGATGGTGAACAGACAGTTCAAGCCACACCTCACCACAAGTGATGGTAGAGTGAGGCAGTGGAAAACCAACCTTTGAATACGGATGAGAAGGGGTTTTTCAGTTTGAGGAGGGCTAGATATCCTCCCTGACATGTTCGGAGGCTATAGGGACTACATGACTCTATTCTCCCTGGTTTTCCAATCTACCCCAATAAACTCTCCTGCATGCTCCAAAACTAGACCCTGGCTTGACAATGTGGGGCTTCTAAAACCAATTTATCCAATTTCTCAAAGGTTCCTTGATACAATAAAGATCGCTAGAAATTTAGGGGGTGGCATGATAGAACAAAGGTGACATATCTCGTCGATGTGGGCCAGCTTTGTGGCGGTGGACATTTTCATAGAGGCTTTGATGGGGAGATTATTCTTGTCAGTAGCAAATGAGAAAGGAAGACAAGGGGGCTCGATCCGTCCAGACCAAGTCATGAATTGGCTAGGTCAGAAGGTATTGAACTGAATGACAGTTGAAGGGTGAGTTATTTCTCATCCAAGGTCTCTATTCGACTGCCCACATATCCCAAAAGTGTATTTGCTTTCAAATTTTCAATATAGGTAAAAGTCTTAGAAATAAGATTAAAAATAGCTCCCTTCACCAAAAAAATCCCTCAAAAATATTCATGGACTCATGAGAATGTCTAATTCATTACGGGTCCCAAAGTTTAGGCTTTTAAAATACATGCAATCAAAGTTTCTAATTTAAAAGTTAATGTTCCATTTTGTATATATTAAATGGTATGAATAATATCTACTTGAGATAATTGCTGATAAAATAGAATTAGAATCCTATTTTATCCATGAAAACATCTTAAGATTCGGATCATAATGAAATTTCCCTATATTATGTCTTTATTAAATGAAATTAAGTGGTATAATCCCTATATTAATTCTAGTAAATTATAAACATTAGAAAATTATGAAAATAGATCCATATCTTTATGATGACCTATAGATCAGAATAAATATACCATATAGTGTCATAATATGATATTGAGCCTAGGTTTGTCTAAACCTTAATTTGGACCTACATATCAAGAATAGAGGTGATCAATGTATTAATGATGATTATTTGTTATTAATCAGGTGATGACTAGGGATCTATATGTTCATGGATATGTTAGGAATCTCCATAGTCAAATGCTTGGAATTATCCTCCTTGATAATTTCCTAGTCCATTTAAACTAGAAGCATATATTAGGTTTAATATAATCCTTTTTGCCTCTTGACCTATGTGATATTTTTTTATAAAATACTTTATGTACTTGTTTATGTATATATTTTTCTATTGTTTAATATATTGAAATTATATATTTATATTTTAAATAATTTTGAAATAAATGATGTGTTCATTATGATTTCTTGAATGAGGACATTGATATTGGGTACAAGTGACCTCCTCATGTTGGAGTGATGGAGGTTATGCAAAATAGTGACCTCCTCCTTTGAATGGAGAGAGGAATCTACGTGACCTCCCCATCTTGTTGGGATGATGGGGACACATAAATTATTGATATAAACATAATGGAAAACTTGTAACACAATATTGTTGAACGAACTAAGCTTTTGATCAAATGTTGTCATTGTTTCTTTATAAATCTTTCCAAGCAATATTTTTATAATATTGTATTGTTGTGCTTCCTTTTCTAGTATTTATGTCCTGTATGAGCACCTATGTACCCATCACATTTGTGCTAACTCTTTCAACTATTATAATAATTTTAGGTTCAGAGCTAGAATGGGAGAACAAACAAGAAGTGAGAAGTCGTACAAGTTGTGCCTATTGTATAAAGATCATGTTTAGCATACATGGTCATATCCTTGTAAAATTATCCTTTCAATGTGTAATTGTAATTTTTAAAAATTCTTTTTGTAATTAATAAAAATGTTGAATGTTGAGAATGTTCAGGGTGTACGCATCTAGATGATTGTTCACATATTGTGCATTAAGTCTTCTACTATGTGCACTCTGATATATTATGTAGTTCACAACTTCGGGTTTCTAGGTCCATGACAAGTTGTATTAGAATTGAACAATATCTACCTGGCATTTTCTCACCATGAAACACAAACAAGAAATTAATTTCACATCTAGAATGTAGAAACTTAGTAAGTTGTTCAATAGGGACCATATTTGAATTAGCTTCTAGATTGGAACCTGGATGTTCTTGAACTAGGTGTATATTTTTGTAATTCTTGAGGTCTTCCTTTTTCTCTTCTAATGTCTTATGGTATGGGGCACATGTGCAACAGAGGGAGGGAGGGTAGGAATTATGGAGTGTAAACCCTAAACATATGAACTTGAGAATGTGCTTAGGGTAGCTATACAAATACTTAGCATGTTCTTACTTTTTTTCTTGGCGTCATGGTACTAGACTGTATAATGTGTGTGGTAATTCACTGTTTATTTTGGTTTTATTCAAAATGAGTATGGTGGTTTTCCATCGCATGTTTAAAAGTTGGAGAAAATATATTTCAAGTATATGTATATGAGTATGAAAGTGTTACCTTGCAAAGAAAGGAAATTGGTTACCATGCAACCTAAGAGAAAGATATAAAACATTAGTCCATATGAGAGTACTTAGATAATAGTGTAGAATCTAGACTGTCTAGAACCCTGATAGAGGATAGGACAATAGTTATCATAGAAGAAATTATCTTAATCGATGATAAAATGAGTTTGATATATGATGATCTAAGTCCGAAATTTGGGGATTAAATGTTGTTTTTATGATTTGAGATGAGTTTTGATCATGCAACCTAGCCAATCTAGCATCATAAATTATACAAATTGTTATTGTGATAATTCACTTGCGCTACATGTTTCTAGTGGGATGGCATTCATGTGTATAGATTTATATAAGTTGAATGACATGTGAGATATGGTTTTGGAACAACATGGGCCTCAAGCTCTTTACCAAGAAGAACCTCTAGTATGGGACATTTATAGGGTGAACTATAGAGAGTGTAAAGTCAACTTGGGAGAAGGTCACCTAACTTCCAAATAATATGATATATGAAAACTATGATAATGAGACCCTAGCTGGACAACTTTTGAGTATATGAGTTGAGTCACCTAGAGTATGGTTCCTATAACAATGTTGAATTCTAGACTTTCTACTAATGGACCTAAATTGAAAATGAAGAGGTTTTTAAATATATGTGTGAAACTCCATATGGACGAGAGATATGTCCAAAAACCCTAAAGGAAGTACATGATATGTGATGCCCATGATGAGCCTCATACTCGAGTTAGTGGTTCCATGTGAAGTAACCTAGTGCATGCATAACTTTTGACAGTTAAGTAGATGATCTTGATAGGGTACAAATCTCATGGATAGATGTCATGTTTTTACTTAGATAGGACTTTTCTTGAGTGTCTTGATCATGTAAATCTCATCCTTAGCTATAATAAGATGATTATGAAATCATGATGTTGATAATTATGTTTTTTACTCAGATAATGTATAATTCATTGATGTTTCTGAATTGAGCAAGATATATGATTTATGAATAATAGGTCACTCAGATTAGCTTGACCTAAAATATGTGATCAAACTATTCATGTAGGATTTAGGTCTAAAATTTTGATTATAATGTTGGTGAAAACTATGCATGATAAATTACATGGATCAAAATATAAATATGACAAACACATATTGTAATGAAATATTAATAGACAAAAGTTTTTAGTTTGATGACAACTTACATATTGGGAAAAATAAATAAAATGTGAAACAATGAACGCAATCACCTCTTGTGATGAGATATAAATATGATGTATATTATAATTCATGTTAATGATGATAAATATGTTCCATTTGGTAAATTATGTAGGAAACTCTAATTCTTATGTGGAATTTGGGTTATAAAGCCTAAATAAGATATGATGCAATAAAAATGTTTGATAATGACTAAGATGTTGAAATCTTTTCAAGGTCAGGTGTATACTCCAACCTTATTTGTTAAACCCTAGGTGTGGTTTGGAGTACATGATGAGTGTGACCATATAAAGTTTTGTAATTTGAGTAAGTAGCCCAATCTATGTTCAATTTCTTTGTTTGGTAGTTGATGTTTGGGGTTACTTGAATTTTGAGGATGAAAATCCTTTCAAGGTGTGGTGAATGTGATTACCAATATTTCTGGGGCTTGACTGGCACTCTAGATATAGATAAAAGTAATAGTGAATAAATCCATAAAAAACCTAAATGATAATGTTTTTGTTATAGTTGAGCATGGATATGATAAACCTTGAAAATTTTTGTTGAGTGATCGTAAGACCTTAGATTCAGTCCAAATTTGATCATGGGTTATATTTAGTTGTGATAAGTGTTTATTTAAAATTCAAGACCATTGGGATGAACTGATTGGCAGATATTAATTATTGCATATTTGATTGAATGAATAAGGTTTGTAATATTCTAGGCCTAAGATGATAATCCTTTATCAATGTTTTTTAGACACAAAGATGGGGATAGAATTAGAGGATACATGGGTAGATCTCAATCCTTAATGGGAGAG